>OZ020556.1:2400000-3600000 GCA_963971465.1 Lepidochitona cinerea | reverse complement strand
GCTTGTGATAAAAAATCTTTGAGCTGCAGAATGATTGTGAACAAAAAAAAACCATCCCAGATGATATATACAAGTTTGACTGCTTAATATGGCACAGTCAACCAAAATTTGGATTTTATTCATAAAATTTGATTGTCGAGATAAGTTTATCGTTTGAAGTACCTTTAAAGACTAAAGGTTTGACGCTGAAATTAAAAATATTGGTAAAATCAGTAACCCATCATTTTCATGCAGGCCAAAAATGAGTACAATGATGCAACAAATCATGGGATGTAGGAGTATGTTCCTTTAACAAGTTCCATCAATGCGGTGGTGTTAGAATCACACAC
Source organism: Lepidochitona cinerea (assembly GCA_963971465.1). Taxonomy (NCBI): domain Eukaryota; kingdom Metazoa; phylum Mollusca; class Polyplacophora; order Chitonida; family Tonicellidae; genus Lepidochitona; species Lepidochitona cinerea. Next base: position 3,599,671 of record OZ020556.1, on the reverse strand, counting down.
AGATCAAACACAAATTCTGAGTGGATTTTTCTCACTCAGTTGCAGTTTGTGGTAGAGTTGCCAAGTACTCGCTAAAGGTCGGGGTCTCCTCCCCTATTAAACCTAGCAACGCCGCCATATCAGTGAAATAATTTTGAGTGCGGTGTAAAACGTGTGGTGTAAAAAGTGTTTATACTCTTTCATCAAAACAACAAAAAACTGACTTATTCTGTTTGAACGAAATTTTCACTTCATTTGGCACCTCATCAAAGAAGAAGTAGAAGAAAAAAAAAACATTGGGTTAAATAATGATTCAGTGTTGCATGTTAGGGTATAACACTAAAAACAAGCTTTTCAATCAGTTATTCTTTAAACCAACGACTTAAGGAGGCTATGTAAAAGTGGAACCTGGCCTTCAATTCCACAATAGGTCAATAATGATATCAATACACGTGATCCACGTAAGCGAGTGCGCTTGCGCGACCAGCAAGAGTTGTCTTTCTTGTTTTGCGAGTAACTTTCACGCCAAATCCTTCAATGCATTCACGGACGCTATTCTGAACTTTGACGGGACATATCTCTTTAATCATCCATAATTGTTAAATTTAAAGTTGCAACTAAGTAAATCTGGTGTGTAGTTCAAAGTCAAAATCCATCTCTAAGTTAACGTTAAATTTGTTGTGGCGCGCAACGCACCTCTCCAAGCCTGAATTTACATAGAGGATTTTTTTAGTTAAATTCCACTTTAAAAGATTGATAAAGCGTCATAATTGCGAGAGACAATTAGCCCAGTGTCATATCTTTAAATCTATTTACAACTTCAATACAAACAAAGTGAAATTTGGCTCAACTGCTCAAAACAAAACTGTCAATTTAACATTGTCACAGATGCGACCAATCTTTTTTACTCGTAACATCCGGGCATTTCTGGCGCAAGCGAAACCTGGATCTCATGTATTGTATCGTTGAATGCAATTTTTCGGGAAGAATAACAGGGCAGCTTGGATCAGAATTTAACTTTAAGCAGAAAACAAGCAATTATTTGATCAGTCTTTTTCTACAATCGTCATAGTCATAAGATGATCGGTAACAGCAATGTCATTATGTGTGAGCCATAAACACATCGAATAATGCTTTGGGGGTGTATAACGTAACCCGTATGTCGCAGTAAGTTCAACAATAACGAAATATGGGCATCTAATAATGTATTCCACCTCTTTCTTGGCTTTTGTCAGGTTTGCCTTTTGGTCAAATTTTCGAACAGTGCTGAAATTAAAACGAATTAGACAATGATATATCCTGACCTTATAAAATGAACCGGTAATGAAAGTAAACTTAAATTATTTCAAGATAGCCGCAACCATCAAAATTACTACTAAATAACTGTAATGCCAACACTTACCAAAACAAGCGCAATTACATGTAGTCAACGTGGGAACTGCAGCAAGTTTAAAGACATCTATAAGCGATATATTTATTAAAATAAAATTAAAAAATTAGATGATTTTTTGCACTTTTTAGTTTATGAAAAGGTTTATGAGATCAATAAAAAGAGATCATAATTAATATTATTCAATAAGCAAGCACAAGAGTGGTTAGTTTTTCTTTCAATCGTATTTCTTATCGATTGTAGCAGACTGTCTCAAACATGGCTGCGCCCATCGATTTGGAAGATGAAACACAACCCAATGTGGTGAAATCGGTGTAAATTTTTCGACTTTGAGTGCAAAAAAAATAAAAAGTGACAGTGCTTTGTGTCAAAACGTTCGCTTGCATTGCCTTCAGTTGCGAGGACTCTGAAAGCATACCTTCGAGAATGGCTCACCATAACATAATTCGTGAAAGTTATTGAAGGGAGTTTGTCATCTGAACAACAACAACGCCACCATATTCCAATAAAAACTACAAGGATGCCACTTTTAGATTACGAGAACCAGATGTTTCTGGATTTGTTCCACGACGATGGTTTACTTATTGTTGCCAAGTAAGATCATGTCTTCATATGCGACGAGCTGCCAGCTTTGCTGCTGATTGTCAACTCAGTCCCAGAGGCGTTTGATTGATTGATAATAAATCAATAAAAAAATGTCAAAATGACACGCATGCTGCCCTATACTACCCTATCATGATTGAGCTATACAATTATGGGATAACATGATGTAGGCAAAGCGTAGAATAGACGCGAACACGATAAATGTGTTTGGCTAAATCCCTATGTGGACAAGATGCCAGTTATTTCCAAAGGTCCGAGGATTAATCGGGCAAAGGATCTCCATCCCCACCAGCAGGAAAACTGGCACTGGCCACCATGTAACTGAAATAATCTTGAAAACATCAATCAAAGAACCGATCTAAATTTTAAAATTCATTTTTTAGGCTTGTGTCAAGAAATTACGAAAAGACATCTTGAAAGCACGAGATGGGCTTAATTATCGCATGTATTGTTTTATTTGGGATTTAGTACATCTATTTCAATGATTTACTATATGTTACCATTTGCCTATGAACCGATGAGCATTTTTATGAAATACTACAGCGGTTCGATCAATGCAGTTATCATCCAGGAATGGCGCTAATTAATTGATTATTTCAGCTTAATTGCGACAGCTTTCTTGTAACTTTACATAGGGATGTATAGACTACCCCACTACCCCACTTGTCACTTGAATGTGACCTAAATGTAAGCCCTTTGAACATGCCTTTGTCTAGTATTTATCTGATTGGCTGAGAGGTTACGATTACTGGCTTAGCATTGTTTGATTGGTTCTAACAGCTCTCAGAAGTCAACAATCAAGGCAAGTCTTCTTTTGACATACAACTACTGAAATGGCAACATTTGAAGGCTGATTTTTCAGAATCTTGATGTCCTGGTGCAGGTTTGAAACTTTCATGTGAACAAATGAGGTCATGTCTATTGCATACACTTCAACAAACTTTTGATCTTGAAGATCTACTTTACAGTACAAATGGTTGGTTGGATATTTCTGTGTTTTTTTTAATAGTCCATCATTTCGAAATTTTTATGATTTATCAATTCAAAAGAAACTACTGACTGTAAACTGTACATGTTTATTCCACTATATACAACGTAGTTTAATCAAGTTAGACTAATTCTGCGGCTATCATCGTCTGGGTCAAGGAAGACCCTTTTATTAGTTATGAGTTTTCATAAATTCTAATTGTTTGTCACTCTGCCATTTTTGCCTCAGGTGTGATGACAACACCTTCCTTCATTTAATCGTTTACACTTGAGGTCTCCAAGGTTTTCATGTCATCGCTAAAACTTTTAAAGTGAGATTCTGTTGATTTTATACTCTCTTTAGTCTTGCGAAGCGTAATGGATGCATGATGTGAAAGCCTTTTACAAGCTTTTGTAACAACACAAATGACTGCATGCTTTTATACTTTTTGAGGAAGGTAATAGTAGGTAATAAGCCCCTTTTGTGTTCAAGCAAAGTCTCACTAGATCACATGTCTGTGCTACACTGGTTTTGGATTCTCAGCTTATAATCCATACTTTTTACCAAAATCTATTTCTAAGATGTATCAACATATATGCAAAGCCATGAAATACCTTTTTTGACCGAAAAAAAAAAAAAGAATTATTTTTAGCACAGAAATCTGCTAAAACGCTAGGTTTTCCCACAGGTTTTTGACAAGAGTGAAGCATGGCTGCGCGATATTTATATTTTTATTGACTGTGACGTCTCATACACATCTAGATCCGATAGCTTGGCATATTCCTTGTGTATCAGATACAACTTTGATAATACAAAAGATTTTAAATAAAGTCAAAATGACTGGGTAACGACCAATCTCCGTTAACACTAATATTAAATGAACGGCTGACTTGTTTAATCATTTCCTTTGAAAAATGTGCGAGTACATGTAAAGTTTTAACGCGCTTTTGTTACAATGAAAATGAGACACTTTTTAAAATTTGTCTAAACTTAGACCGCTAATTAAACTTTCCGTAAGAGTTAAAGGATGAAGAAAACCAAGCATTTATCAAGATAACTGGATCACCTTATGTCAAAGAGTACTAGTTAAAAGACGAAAGCTTCTTCCGTGCAAAGAGTCAGTTTCAACCCTCCACTAAATATGCCAATGTCGACATAAAGGTGAAATAATCTTGAGTCTGACGAAAAACATCAGTCTGTCGACCAAGCTAAAAAATTAATAAATTCTGTCCAATTCCCACCTCTACTGAACCTATATTAGTTATAGGGGGCATCCGTGGCTCAGTAGGTAGAGCGTTGGACGCTTAATCCGAACAGCCTTCCACCAATGGGTCGCAGGTTCGATTCCCACTCAGTCCCAAAAATTGGAAAATTTTCTGACTGGGTACTTGAACGAACTATGTGGGATGGTTGCCAGTTACCAACAGAAGGTCGTGGGTTTCCTCTGGGCATAGAGCCCAGTTTCCTCCCACAATAAAACTGGCAACGCCGCCATATAAGTGAAATAATCTTGAGCGCGGCGTAAAACACCAAACAAATTAGTTATATCATATTTAATAGTTATATTATAGAAATAACCGTTTGTTCGATGAAAAACATCAATCAATAAATTCCATACATTAAAGTAACAAACAATTCTGTAGTGCTGTTTAGGGAAAAAAAGTGCTGTTTTTTGTTTTCAACTTTTTTCACAAAGTTTTATTGTTGACACATGTTAACAAAAATGAAACCGCTCCAAATTAAAATGAAATGAAATAGCTCCATCTCAATTTGTTGCAGGGGTCTTGGTATTGATCGAATTCTTCAGAATTTTATAAGAGTTCATTGCGATCCTGCAAACTTAGTACTTGTGCTAAATGTGAACCCAACAGAAGTGGTGAGTATTGACCCCTCCACTATCACCCTGTGACTGGTCCAAACGCTCAAAAATGTTTGATTGAATTTGATTGATTGACGTTTAATGCCACACACAAGATTATTTCACTTAAATTGCAGCATTGCCCGGTTTCAGTAGCAACCGCTCGACAATCCCAACTCACAACTCTTCCACATACGCCTCTGTTTAACACAATAAGAAATTTGTCTCCATGGTTATTTTAGACAAGAAGATTTTCCTTCTGCCCGTGTGTTTTAGTGTTCATAAATATATATTTATGAACACTTAAACACACGGGCACAGGGAAAATCTTCATGTCTAAAATAACCACGGAGACAAGTTTCTAATTGTGTTAAAAAGAGGTATATCATTTAGACCTTTATACCCCATCATAAATTGTTGTAGTCAAGTAAACCTTTTTTTTTGTTATCTTCACTGTAAATGGACACATGTGTCTGTAGTGACTGAAGTGAAATAAACAATAAACAAAAAAACCTATGATATTTCAAGTGAAGTAGTTTGTATTCTTCTACTATAATCTTGGCCATAGCGATTCTTGCTTTGTTATACAGGTACTGAAACACAAATGGTATTATAGTTTTTTCACGACATCTTCCGGCGTCCAAGTTCAAGCTCAAAGGATAAATAGTTTGTAATGTTTGAATCCAAAAACTTTCCCTTTCCAAACGTTTGTGCTTGGTATGGAAGTGAGAAAAGGGATTTTCTCAATAGGCATGATTTCAAAATGGTCCTTGACCGAATGACCTAGAGTATTGAAATGTAGGGCCACGGGTACATCATGTTTAAGTCTAATACTAGATAAATGGTTGGCTGCTCTTTGTGGTAGAGAATTCTGAGTTTCTCTGACGTACTGTTTGCGACATTTTTTGCACGTGATAACATAAATATATATATACATGTATAGCAACCTTAAAATCTCTCAACACCTTGATGAACGAGAAAATTGTCAAAACGTCTTACACTATGGTCAATTTCGTTTTGAATTTGTAAAAACAAATTAAAATGCATGTTAATTCTGCCCACACTTTTACTTCCCAAAGATCTGTATGGATAGAGAGTCGTTGTTGTATTTTTCATTTAAATCCATTTACAGGAATATATCACAGAACAGTTAGAGATAGAAGGTGTAAAGCCCTCGCCTAAACTGATAACAAATGAGTATAATGCTGCAGAAAGGTAAGTTGGGATTAAGAAATGTTTATTTAAGTGAGCTACCAAAGTCTAACTTTTTTCAATAAATTCTGCTTGTCCCGACAGTAAACCTGGGGAAATATAAGGGAAATAATCTTGAGTACAGCATAAACCCTCAATCAGTCAGTGGATTAATTTTCTCTTCTCCTTTCAGGCAGTCTATTTATTTGGAGGGAGGGGTTTTGTTTGTTACGTCTCGTATCCTTGTCGTTGATCTACTGATGGAGAGAGTACCTGTTGAACACGTTACTGGGATCCTTGTTAGTAAGGCGCATAAGTAAGTGGTCAACATTTCATCGACAACTCACGCACAACTCGCACATGCACAACTCACACATGCGTAACTCACACATGCTCAACTCACACATTCACAACTCACACATGCACAACTCACACATGCACAATTCACACATGCGCAACTCACACATGTACAACTCACACATGCACAACTCACACATGCACGACTCACACATGCACAATTCACACATGCGCAACTCACACATGTACAACTCACACATGTACAACTCACACATGCACAACTCACACATGCACAATTCACACATGCACAACTCACACATGCACGACTCACACATGCACGACTCACACATGCACAACTCACACATGCACAACTCACACATGCACAACTCACACATGCACAACTCACACATGCACAACTCACACATGCACAACTCACACATGCACAACTCACACATGCACAACTCGCACATGCACAACTCACACATGCACAACTCACACATGCGCAACTCACACATGCGCAACTCACACATGCACAACGCACACATGCACAACTCACACATGCACAACTCACACATGCGCAACTCACACATGCTCAACTCACACATGCACAACTCACACATGCATAACTCACACATGCTCAACTCACACACGCATAACTCACACATGCGCAACTCACACATGCTCAACTCACACATGCACAACTCACACATGCTCAACTCACACATGTACAACTCACACATGCACAACTCACACATGTACAACTCACACATGCACAACTCACACTTGCGCAACTCGTACATGCGCAACTCACACATGCGCAACTCACACATGCACAACTCATACATGCATATGAACGGGGGGGGTGGGGGGGGGGGGGGCTTTCTGGCTCAGTCGGCTAGGGGGATAGGTATCTTCCAGGTCTTCCATTGGGTTTGAATTACACTCTGACCATAATATAAATGGACAAAATTCTGAGTGGATTATTCACTTGATTGCCGTATGTGGGAGATTTGCCAGGTACTCGTCAAAGGTGGGGGTTTTCCTCCAGGCAAAGAGTTATAGCTGTAAGGTACCAACTTAACAACATAAACTTTTTTCAGTCATTTTGATTTGAGGGACACATAAAAATGGAAACTAGTTGATAAAAATAATGAACAAGCAGCTAATTCTGTTTTACCGTATTTCTTCTAAAGATTCAGCCACTTTTTTCCTCATAAGGATTCGACCTTTAGAAAAGAAATATGCTAAATGTGGCCAGAAAAATTTGCCCATTAGAGGGAATTTAAGGCAATATGACCAGCCGGGCAGTGTGTGAAAATGGTTATCCTTAAACACAACTCCACGTCTCAGTTTTTGTCTGACTCAATGGAAAATTTAGGCCATTAGAATGGCTGAATATTTAGAAGAAATACAGATTTTTCTTGTATTGAGCAGCTCCTGCTACATTATTGTAACCTTCAAATTTCAGAATCGTAGAGTCCTGCCAGGAGGCATTTATATTAAGACTGTATCGTCAAAAAAACAAGGTAGGCTCATGCATTTTAAAAAAACCTGGGTCGGTGTCCCATCCAGGGGTAAATGTTTATACTAACTTTTTGACTTTGCTTTTCGAATCTTGTGAATTTTAAATTTCTTATGGGGGCAAAAACCTTTTTTCAAATATCCTGACAACTATTTACTGCATATTATGGACATCAGCAAGTATAAGTACATGTATGTGAAAACCATTCTTCCAGTGAGTAACTTAAATAGTCCCTTTTCCCATAGAAAAATTACAAAAATATAACCAGCCACAGATACTGTATCAAACTGCAAGGTTACTGCAATGTTCAGAAAACTAATAAGATATTTCTTTTTTCAGACAGGGTTTATAAAAGCGTTTTCAGACAGCCCGGAGTCGTTCACCGCGGGTTTTTGTCAAGTCGAGAGAGTCATGAGAAGCCTGTTCGTCAAAAAACTCTTTCTCTGGCCCAGATTTCAGGGCAATGTTGTGGCTTGTATGGACAGGCACCAGGTATGTGATACTCTTTCTCTGGCCCAGATTTCAGGGCAATGTTGTGGCTTGTATGGACAGACACCAGGTATGTGATACTCTTTCTCTGGCCCAGATTTCAGGGCAATGTTGTGGCTTGTATGGACAGACACCAGGTATGTGATACTCTTTCTCTGGCCCAGATTTCAGGGCAATGTTGTGGCTTGTATGGACAGACACCAGGTATGTGATACTCTTTCTCTGGCCCACATTTCAGGGCAATGTTGTGGCTTGTATGGACAGACACCAGGTATGTGATACTCTTTCTCTGGCCCACATTTCAGGGCAATGTTGTGGCTTGTATGGACAGACACCAGGTATGTGATACTCTTTCTCTGGCCCAGATTTCAGGGCAATGTTGTGGCTTGTATGGACAGACACCAGGTATGTGATACTCTTTCTCTGGCCCAGATTTCAGGGCAATGTTGTGGCTTGTATGGACAGACACCAGGTATGTGATACTCTTTCTCTGGCCCAGATTTCAGGGCAATGTTGTGGCTTGTATGGACAGGCACCAGGTATGTGATACTCTTTCTCTGGCCCAGATTTCAGGGCAATGCTGTGGCTTGTATGGACAGGCTCCAGGTATGTGATACTCTTTCTCTGGCCCAGATTTCAGGGCAATGTTGTGGTTTGTATGGACAGGCACCAGGTTTGTGATACTCTTTCTCTGGCCCAGATTTCAGGGCAATGTTGTGGCTTGTATGGACAGACACCAGGTATGTGATACTCTTTCTCTGGTCCAGATTTCAGGGCAATGTTGTGGCTTGTATGGACAGACACCAGGTATGTGATACTCTTTCTCTGGTCCAGATTTCAGGGCAATGTTGTGGCTTGTATGGACAGACACCAGGTATGTGATACTCTTTCTCTGGCCCAGATTTCAGGGCAATGTTGTGGCCTGTATGGACAGACACCAGGTATGTGATACTCTTTCTCTGGCCCAGATTTCAGGGCAATGTTGTGGCTTGTATGGACAGACACCAGGTATGTGATACTCTTTCTCTGGCCCACATTTCAGGGCAATGTTGTGGCTTGTATCGACAGACACCAGGTATGTGATACTCTTTCTCTGGCCCAGATTTCAGGGCAATGTTGTGGCTTGTATGGACAGACACCAGGTATGTGATACTCTTTCTCTGGCCCAGATTTCAGGGCAATGTTGTGGCTTGTATGGACAGGCACCAGGTATGTGATACTCTTTCTCTGGCCCAGATTTCAGGGCAATGCTGTGGCTTGTATGGACAGGCTCCAGGTATGTGATACTCTTTCTCTGGCCCAGATTTCAGGGCAATGTTGTGGTTTGTATGGACAGGCACCAGGTTTGTGATACTCTGTCTCTGGCCCAGATTTCAGGGCAATGTTGTGGTTTGTATGGACAGACACCAGGTATGTGATACTCTTTCTCTGGCCCAGATTTCAGGGCAATGTTGTGGCTTGTATGGACAGACACCAGGTATGTGATACTCTTTCTCTGGCCCATATTTCAGGGCAATGTTGTGGCTTGTATGGACAGGCTCCAGGTATGTGATACTCTTTCTCTGGCCCAGATTTCAGGGCAATGTTGTGGTTTGTATGGACAGGCACCAGGTTTGTGATACTCTGTCTCTGGCCTAGATTTCAGGGCAATGTTGTGGTTTGTATGGACAGACACCAGGTATGTGATACTCTTTCTCTGGCCCAGATTTCAGGGCAATGTTGTGGCTTGTATGGACAGACACCAGGTATGTGATACTCTTTCTCTGGCCCAGATTTCAGGGCAATGTTGTGGCTTGTATGGACAGACACCAGGTATGTGATACTCTTTCTCTGGTCCAGATTTCAGGGCAATGTTGTGGCTTGTATGGACAGACACCAGGTATGTGATACTCTTTCTCTGGTCCAGATTTCAGGGCAATGTTGTGGCTTGTATGGACAGACACCAGGTATGTGATACTCTTTCTCTGGCCCAGATTTCAGGGCAATGTTGTGGCCTGTATGGACAGACACCAGGTATGTGATACTCTTTCTCTGGCCCAGATTTCAGGGCAATGTTGTGGCTTGTATGGACAGACACCAGGTATGTGATACTCTTTCTCTGGCCCAGATTTCAGGGCAATGTTGTGGCTTGTATGGACAGACACCAGGTATGTGATACTCTTTCTCTGGCCCAGATTTCAGGGCAATGTTGTGGCTTGTATGGACAGACACCAGGTATGTGATACTCTTTCTCTGGCCCAGATTTCAGGGCAATGTTGTGGCTTGTATGGACAGACACCAGGTATGTGATACTCTTTCTCTGGCCCAGATTTCAGGGCAATGTTGTGGTTTGTATGGACAGACACCAGGTATGTGGTACTCTTTCTCTGGCCCAGATTTCAGGGCAATGTTGTGGCTTGTATGGACAGACACCAGGTATGTGATACTCTTTCTCTGGCCCAGATTTCAGGGCAATGGTGTGGCTTGTATGGACACACACCAGGTATGTGATACTCTTTCTCTGGCCCAGATTTCAGGGCAATGTTGTGGCTTGTATGGACAGACACCAGGTATGTGATACTCTTTCTCTGGCCCAGATTTCAGGGCAATGTTGTGGCTTGTATGGACAGGCACCAGGTATGTGATACTCTTTCTCTGGCCCAGATTTCAGGGCAATGTTGTGGCTTGTATGGACAGACACCAGGTATGTGATACTCTTTCTCTGGCCCAGATTTCAGGGCAATGTTGTGGCTTGTGTGGACAGACACCAGGTATGTGATACTCTTTCTCTGGCCCAGATTTCAGGGTAATGTTGTGGCTTGTATGGACAGACACCAGGTATGTGATACTCTTTCTCTGGCCCCAGATTTCAGGGCAATGTTGTGGCTTGTATGGACAGACACCAGGTATGTGGCTCTTTCTCTGGCCCAGATTTCAGGGCAATGTTGTGGCTTGTATGGATAGACACCAGGTATGTGGCTCTTTCTCTGGCCCAGATTTCAGGGCAATGTTGTGGCTTGTATGGACAGGCTCCAGGTATGTGATACTCTTTCTCTGGCCCAGATTTCAGGGCAATGTTGTGGCTTGTATGGACAGACACCAGGTATGTGATACTCTTTCTCTGGCCCAGATTTCAGGGCAATGTTGTGGCTTGTATGGACAGACACCAGGTATGTGGTACTCTTTCTCTGGCCCAGATTTCAGGGCAATGTTGTGGTTTGTATGGACAGACACCAGGTATGTGATACTCTTTCTTTGGCCCAGATTTCAGGGCAATGTTGTGGCTTGTATGGACAGACACCAGGTATGTGATACTCTTTCTCTGGCCCAGATTTCAGGGCAATGTTGTGGCTTGTATGGACAGACACCAGGTATGTGATACTCTTTCTCTGGCCCAGATTTCAGGGCAATGTTGTGGCTTGTATGGACAGACACCAGGTATGTGATACTCTTTCTCTGGCCCAGATTTCAGGGCAATGTTGTGGCTTGTATGGACTGACACCAGGTATGTGATACTCTTTCTCTGGCCCAGATTTCAGGGCAATGTTGTGGTTTGTATGGACAGACACCAGGTATGTGATACTCTTTCTCTGGCCCAGATTTCAGGGCAATGTTGTGGCTTGTATGGACAGACACCAGGTATGTGGTACTCTTTCTCTGGCCCAGATTTCAGGGCAATGTTGTGGCTTGTATGGACAGACACCAGGTATGTGATACTCTTTCTCTGGCCCAGATTTCAGGGCAATGTTGTGGCTTGTATGGACAGACACCAGGTATGTGATACTCTTTCTCTGGCCCAGATTTCAGGGCAATGTTGTGGCTTGTATGGACAGACACCAGGTATGTGATACTCTTTCTCTGGCCCAGATTTCAGGGCAATGTTGTGGCTTGTATGGACAGACACCAGGTATGTGGCTCTTTCTCTGGCCCAGATTTCAGGGCAATGTTGTGGCTTGTATGGACAGACACCAGGTATGTGATACTCTTTCTCTGGCCCAGATTTCAGGGCAATGTTGTGGCTTGTATGGACAGTCACCAGGTATGTGATACTCTTTCTCTGGCCCAGATTTCAGGGCAATGTTGTGGCTTGTATGGACAGACACCAGGTATGTGATACTCTTTCTCTGGCCCAGATTTCAGGGCAATGTTGTGGCTTGTATGGACAGACACCAGGTATGTGATACTCTTTCTCTGGCCCAGATTTCAGGGCAATGTTGTGGCTTGTATGGACAGACACCAGGTATGTAATACTCTTTATCTGGCCCAGATTTCAGGGCAATGTTGTGGCTTGTATGGACAGACACCAGGTATGGGATACTCTTTCTCTGGTCCAGATTTCAGGGCAATGTTGTGGCTTGTATGGATAGACACCAGGTATGTGATACTCTTTCTCTGGCCCAGATTTCAGGGCAATGTTGTGGCTTGTATGGACAGACACCAGGTATGTGATACTCTTTCTCTGGTCCAGATTTCAGGGCAATGTTGTGGCTTGTATGGACAGACACCAGGTATGTAATACTCTTTCTCTGGCCCAGATTTGAGGGCAATGTTGTGGCTTGTATGGACAGACACCAGGTATGTAATACTCTTTCTCTGGCCCCGATTTCAGGGCAATGTTGTGGCTTGTATGGACAGACACCAGGTATGTGATAGTCTTTCTCTGGCCCAGATTTCAGGGCAATGTTGTGGCTTGTATGGACAGACACCAGGTATGTGATACTCTTTCTCTGGCCCAGATTTCAGGGCAATGTTGTGGCTTGTATGGACAGACACCAGGTATGTGATATTCTTTCTCTGGCCCAGATTTCAGGGCAATGTTGTGGCTTGTATGGACAGACACCAGGTATGTGATATTCTTTCTCTGGCCCAGATTTCAGGGCAATGTTGTGGCTTGTATGGACAGACACCAGGTATGTGATATTCTTTCTCTGGCCCAGATTTCAGGGCAATGTTGTGGCTTGTATGGACAGACACCAGGTATGTGATATTCTTTCTCTGGCCCAGATTTCAGGGCAATGTTGTGGCTTGTATGGACAGACACCAGGTATGTGATACTCTTTCTCTGGCCCAGATTTCAGGGCAATGTTGTGGCTTGTATGGACAGACACCAGGTATGTGATATTCTTTCTCTGGCCCAGATTTCAGGGCAATGTTGTGGCTTGTATGGACAGACACCAGGTATGTGATACTCTTTCTCTGCCCCAGATTTCAGGGCAATGTTGTGGCTTGTATGGACAGGCACCAGGTACGTGATACTGGTGAATTTTAAGTATGCACCTATATTTTGTAAAACTAACCAACGAATCACTTGTTTGCCAGGAACAAATCGTGAAGTCTGATAATTTTATCTGCTAGTATCTGGAGAATCCCAAAATCTAAAATGAGGAGGTTTTGGTTAAAGTGACATGAGCTGCCAAAATTCAAAATTTTTTCATAATTTCTGATCGTCACGACAGTAAGAGACTTTGAAGGCCATCGAAAAACCAAATGATTGGTGTTGGATTGAATGAAATCCATAAAGACTACGGCTTATGCGAACCAAAATAGTGTCCGAAGAGTAAACAAAATTTAAATAACCGGGATGACCATTCATTCATTCTAAGCCATAGTTAGTTCAAAACAATGCTTTATCGTACATTCTCGAGACTAGAAGCACTAAAAAGCTTCTGAATTATACTTCTTGAGAAAAAAAGCCAATAATTACAACATTCTGTTTTAAGGTCAAAACATCAACATTTTGGCAGCTCATGCCACTTTAATTATGTGGTTTAATTAGTTAGTGTCTTTAGAAAGTGAGCATAACAGTTTTCTCATTATTTTGGGGAGAAAAGATTTTGAGTGACGCCCGAAGCGGGAATCTATCGCCAGCACTAAATACGGGCTGCCTTATCCATTCAGCCAACCGGCCTCCCAAAAATAATGAGAATATAATTGACCGATTGCTTGATGACACCACTTGGAATTTACGCGCAAAGCATTCCGGGGGATTAAGGGATGTTAAAAAATTTTTAAAATATGGCGAAGAAATAATACTTTATCGAGGAGAAGACGTAAAAGGCGTAAAGTTACTGTGTGGATAAAAACAGCGAGGGGATGTCATCAATGTTTTCAAAAAAGTGACATCTTGCTAAAGTACCAATAAACAAAATGGCGAACTGAGGTACATTTTACCCAGAAAGCTTTGCGTACATCTATGTGACGTCATCAGGCTCGGCAGTAATTGTGTGGTGTTAAAAACTGAATGCAAATAGATTTCCACCAATGGGCGGTGGGATCGAATCGTACTCATTGTTCCTCTCTCAAAACTGTAAACAGATGGTAGAGATATAAAAGAAAAATTACATTGAGTCTGCATGTCGGAAATTGATTGACTTATATTTTTTGCTGCACTCTAGTTTATTTCACTAATAGGAAGTGGGAGTATCGTGAGAAGTCCACAAATTTCCTGTCACCGGCACTGCCATTGCACATGTGGCAAGCCTTTATGGTTCGAATGTGACGCTCAGTTCTGACGTTCTAGAACAAAACATGTCAATCAAAGTGACAATGTCATCAAAAACCGTTTTCTGTCACCGTATATCGTGAAATCTCTTGGGGAAACTCCCAGGCCCTACAGGGCAGGGTTGCTGGGTTTAGTGGGGTAGAATACCGTACCTGGTTCTTTGCATGGAGGAAACCGCCTGATGTTCAATTCAACAAAACAGTTCAATCAGGCGAACAAAACCCTAATACATTTAATTTTTGGAGTGTGGGGGGGGGGGGGGGGGGGAATTTATGCCTTCAACACTTTCTTGGGAGGCTTGTGCCGAAGCGAGAGACTACACTTTACCAAAGTCACCCAGCCAAATTGAAATACTTTGAAGTTAATTTATTTTCACTGTAATGTGTTTTTTGTTGTTTAATCAGATCGATGTTGTTGAGATCCATCTACAGTTAACACCAGCCATGAGTGCCTGCCAGTCAGCCATCTTGGATTTGATCAATGCCTGTTTAAAAGAGTTGAAGAGATGTACTACAGCTGTAAGCACATTTTATTTGTCATTTAAATGACTGTTCCTTAAAAGTTCTAAAACTGCTTTCAGTAGCTGCTTAATGGCCCGATATTCCCAAAATAAAAAGTTCCATATTTGTATTAAGAAGGAACATCCATTTTCAGATTTTAAAGTCAGATGAGTTGCCAAAATGTTGATATTTTTCAGCGAAAATTATCAGCTGTATGGATTTTCTTCATTCTGAAACCATTTATTTAGTTTTTTGATGACCTTCAAAGGCCTCTTACTGCCGTGACAATCTGAATTTCTAAATTAAAAAAACCTTGAATTTTGGCAGCTCATGCTACTTTAAAGTTTTTTCCTTTTTTTTTAGTAAAAATATGTACCCTTATATTTGCAAAATACTTGTTTCTAAACTTGCTTAAAGAATTTAAAAACGTCTTTGAAAGATTTTGTTGTTGTTGTTGTTATATAGATTGATAGTGAAGAGGTTACTGTCGAGAATGCTCTCACACGGAACTTTGAGCTGATTTTACGAATGCAACTGGACCCAATATGGCATCAGCTCGGCCCGAAAGCCAAACAGTTGGTATCCGATCTGAAAACACTACGGCTTATCCTCAAGTAAGATTCCTCACACAGTTATGTCCCTTTGCCTTTGAGTTTTAACATTGGAGTAATGGGAGAAAAAGCTTGTTTTTGACTGCACAATATAATTCGGATTGATATGAGAAATCAAACTTGTGTGAGTCATTGGTTGATTGATTGATTGATTGGTGTTTTACGCCGCACTCAAGATTATTTCACTTATATGGCGGCGTTGCCAGTTTTATTGTGGGAGGAAACCGGGCTCAGTGCCCGGAGGAAACCCACAACCTTCCGCTGGTAACTGGCAACCATCCCTCATAGGTCACCCAGTCAGAAAATTTTCCAATTTTTGGATTGAGTGGGATTCGAACCCACGACCCACTGGTGGAAGGCTGTTCGGATTGAGCGTCCAACGTTCTACCTACTGAGCCACGGACGCCCCGTGTGAGTCATTGGGAACAGTGCATTCTCTATCATACTGAAGTTTGTGATATTTTTCCTCAGGAAATTTGAAGTCACACATGGAAAAAATAAATGTTTTCCAATGTTCGTACACGCTGCCAGTTCAAATTAAAGGGAGATAAGCTACCACAGAATGACAACACTCCGTGGAGTGCTAAAACAGAAGTCTTCTCTTTTCTTGCAGTCATGATATGTGGAAAGTTTTCTATCGAGTAGAGAGCTCGGTTTTCTCACCCACTAAACCTGGCAATGCCACCAAATATGTGAAATATTTGTGAGTGTGGCGTAAAACATCAATCAATTTATTGCTCATTTCACAAAGAATCCTGACTATCCTGGAGCCTGTCTCACAAAGCGGTGTAGTGTAATTTTGTTCAAAACTGTCATAGCAATGTACATGTATGGGCTGCCATGGCAGTTACGTAAAAACTTATGCTACGCCGCTTTGTGAAACAGGCTCCTGTGTCGAGTGACAGGATGACAGGTTACAACATGGAAGTTGTTATAATACATCTCGTTCCAACATTTGGAAGAAAGGAAAGTACCATAGTAACAAAAAAACTAACATTTTTTCTGATTTTATTTATTGGCAGGCATTTAACTCAGTACGACTGTGTGACCTTCTATTCCCTGGTGAAGTCAATAAGGTTTGTCACTTTATTCTATCCCTCAAGCCCTCGGGCTGGAGCATTGTGGCTCTGCTTTAGCCATGTATGCTGACCCAGCAAGGAGGAACATTAAGTATGCCACATACATTAGCCTTCTTGACGTTCTATGGTCTGTGGAGCCTAATGTCAAAATTTAGATCTGGGTGGGTGAGAGGGGTGTGTTGGGGGGGGGGGGATCTTTTGGTCGGATGGTACTTTTGTCGCCATATAACCTTAGCTGTTGAGTGCGACGTTAAGCCCCAATCAATCAATCAATCTATCCCTCAAGGCCCGTTCTCACTGTGAGATTTGTTGTACGGACTTGTAGCATGCGATTCAAATAATGCATTTGATTGGTTGACATATCAACCAGTTAAAATGATCTAATAATCCTTCAAGTCTGTAGCGCCCTCAGTCCCAGACCGACCTTCCATCTATGGGGCTCAGGTTCGAATCACTTAGACGAAATAAAAAATGAAAAAATTCGCCGTATGTTAAAGAGTACTCGCCGAAGCATTCCTCCCCCACTTAAACCATATATTAAAGTGAAATAATCAGCGTAAAACATCAATCAATCAACTCACTTTATGATAATCCTCATAAATATTAAAATTACATAAATGCATTCATTTTTACAGAATTTCTCTTTGCTCTTTGTTTGTTTTTAAAGAGTTTAAATAAAAGATTATATATAAAGGTCTAAATGATATACCTCTTTTTAACACAATTAGAAACTTGTCTCCATGGTTATTTTAGACAAGAAGATTTTCCCTGTGCCCGTGTGTTTTAGTGTTCATAAATATATATATATATATACAGGAATGCGGTTATTTTAGACAAGAAGATTTTCCGTGTGCCCGTGTGTTTTAGTGATCATAAATATACAGGAATGCTGTTTCAGTTGACTGTATGTTTTACAAATGTACATGTTGGGAGATTCCACTAATAAATTGCTTGTGGACACTGTCAATTTGATATGAAATACAGCGGTAATCAAGTTATCTGTCAACAACAAAAGGAAACCTCCGTCAATTTCAGTTTCACTTTCTATTCCCATCATTGTCTACACGTCTTCAGGAAACAAGGCCAAGACTATGCCGAGATATACACATATACATTTATGGCTACTTGAATTCCTGTAGAGCTACATGTATCTTGATAGTTTCGCAATTTTTTGTAAACCATCACAAATTTTTTTTTACGACTTTCTAAACTATCGCAACTATATTTGCCGCCCAAATAGTCACCCCTAAGTGATGTTGATTATAGATAGTGAAGAAAAACTCTGATAATGGTCCAAATAGTATCACATTACTTGCCTAACTATCACGACATGCTAAACTATCGTAAATGTGAGCTACATGTACCCCCAAATAGTCAACCCTAATGGATGTCGATTATACATGTAGATAGTGAAGAAAAACTCTGATAATGGTCCAAATAATATTGCAATAGTTGCCTGACTTAAGCCACGGTCACACTAAAGCCAATCTAGTTTACTTTAAACGTGTTTTGATGAAACCTGATCGCTTCAAACAACTTTGCGGTCACACTGGGCCTGGCGATGTTGATCGGCTTGATAACTTCTGATTGGACAAACAGTTCATGTGACTTATCTAGGTCATACTCATTAGCCAATGAAAACAACGATCAGCTTTCTGCATTCACGCAAACCACTTCACAAACTAGTTTCGATCGATCAAGAATTCGGTATCAATCCGAACTAGTTTCGCTCAATGTGACCGCTCACATATACCGAACAAGTACGAAGTAATCACGAACGCCTTGTAGTGTGACCGCGCCTTAACGCGTAAATGTGACCCCCCCCCTTCCAATAGTCACCGCTAATGAATGTGGATTATAGATAGTGAATAGTACAAATACAAGCAAGCTTCCATGGTTAATATCAATCAATCAATCATTAATCCTGTTGTTTTATCTTGCAGATCAAGCGAGAAAACATTTGGGCAAAACTCTGGTTGGTTATTCCTGGATGCTGCCGACAGTCTTTTTGTGGTAAGAATATAAATATATTTACAAATATGAATAACTTTATCATACCAGGATATTCACCCATCTTCTCGGTCTTAGATTTAGTGATTAATAATGTTTATATATTATCTATGAAACATTGTTTCACTTTAATATTATGGCGTTAAGTTAAGGTTTTGTGGCAGAAAGGAGAGATCCAAACAAACTTATTGCGCCAAAAAACTCCAAAATTTACTCATACATCCTTTCTATTTGAATTTTGTCCGTTTTGAGCACACATATTCGGTTCGTACATGTTACTGGCTTTATCAGTATTTTTTTATTTCAACATTTCGTTTTTTAAGGTATTTCGACGTCTCAACATCTTTTGATGATCAAAATTCAAGCAAAAATTCCGAATTTTGGCAGCTAATGCCACTTAAAGAAAATTTGGTTTTCATCATTTAATATTTAATTTACACAACGGTAAATCATCTTTAACGATAACCAGCTTTAACGATAACCAGCTTTAACGATAACCAGCTTTAACGATAACCAGCTTTAACGATAACCAAATTTAACGATAACCAGCTTTAACGATAACCAGCTTTAATGACTTTAACGATAACCAGCTTTAATGACTTTAACGATAACCAGCTTTAAGGATAACCAGCTTCAACGATAACCAGCTCTAATGATAACCAGCTTTAACGATAACCAGCTTTAACGATAACCAGCTTTAACGATAACCAACGTTAACAATAACCAGCTTTAACGATAACCAGCTTTAACGATAACCAGCTTTAACGATAACCAGCTTTAACGATAACCAGCTGTAACGATAACCAGCTTTAGCGATAACCAGCTTTAACGATAACCAGCTTTAACGATAACCAGCTTTAACGATAACCAGCTTTAACGATAACCAGCTTTACCGATAACCAGCTTTAACGATAACCAGCTTTAACGATAACCAGCTTTAACGATAACCAGCTTTAACGATAACCAGCTTTAACGATTACCAGCTTTAACGATAACCAGCTTTAACGATTACCAGCTTTAACGATAACCAGCTTTAACAATAACCAGTTTTAACGATAACCAGTTTTAACGATAACCAGTTTTAACGATAACCAGCTTTAACAATAACCAGCTTTAACGATAACCAGCTTTAACGATAACCAGCTTTAACGATCTCAATTTTAGCATGCTAAGGAGAGAGTTTACGGGGCAGCCAGCATCATGAAAAAGAAGAAAAAAGACACAGATGAGGATAAAGATACGAGAAATAAAGGTAAGTCGCTTAATAGTCTGTTCCAAATGCAGCCCACTCAGTCCATAAAAATGGGAAAATTTTCTGACTGGGTTTTCACTCGAACGACCTATGTGGGATGGTTGCCAGTTACCAACGGAAGGTCGTGGGTTTCCTCCGGGCATAGAGCCCGGTTTCCTCCCTCAATAAAACTGGCAACGCCACCATATAAGTGAAATAATCTTGAGCGCGGCGTAAAACACCAAACAATCAATCAATCATTTGGAAAAGAACATTTCTAGAATAAAAATCAATGCTGTGTAGGGCTTTTGTGAAACAGACCTTTGTAAAGTTCATCGATGCTTCGCGGGTTTGATTCCCACTCAGACCAAATAAAACTGAAAAATTTCTGAGTGAGTTTTTTTCTAGATCACTGTATGTGGAAAAGTTACTCATCGATTTTCGGATGTTTTCTCTGGCCGAAGAGCCTGGTTTCCTCCCCCAATGAACCTGGCTATGGCATGGGTGGCACCCTATAAGTGAAATAATCTCAAGTGTGGCGTAAAACATCAATCAATCAGATTGTCTGCAGCAATTTTTAGTGCAGTGTTAATCTGTAAATCAATAAATTAATCAGTGTTTGATTTTGACAGAGCCCCAGTTAGAGCCATGTCCGAAATGGGAAGCCTTATCAGAAATACTGACTGAGATTGAAGCGGAAAATAAAAAACAGGGTTTGTCAGCAAATCAAGGGAGAACACTCATTGCTGCTGATGATGATCGGACATGTACTCAGATTAAAGACGTGAGTATAAATAGCAGTGACTCAAAGGTTAACCCATCGTGCCCAGGTCTGATCTGCTGCATATGCTATCACTTGCAATGGACAGCACTTGCTCCTCATTTTGGCGGTCAACTTACTACCGCACGCACAAACTACACACGCAAGGTACAGTTTCACAGTTTAACAAAATTGTCCTGCATGCTAGTTGACACCAACTTTAAGGTGTAACCAACTACCAATAATTTAACACAGGAATTCTTTGGGTATACATGTACTTATACATTTATACAATGAACAACTGATGAAATCTGTGTACAATTTTCTCCAAAAAATAATGTCCAGTGAAAACAATAGTGTGACATCACAACTTTGATTTACCCAGAACGCAAAGCGGTGACATCAGTGCAAGAGATCTCTACTATACTGCAGTACACCATAGGTGAAATAATCTTGAGTCCCACAAGGAACCAAAGAGCCTGGTTTCCTTCCCTTTTTAATCAGGAAAAGCACTGATGTGAGTAAAATAGTTTGACGCAGGAATTAGCGATCCAGCAATCCTATAATCGGCCAATCACATTCACACTCTGGTCATTGGTATGACTGTGAAAACTTCAAATATTTAAATTCACTAACTAATTTAAATAACAGACTCGAAGATCAGCCTGAGATACCAATCGGCAAATTTATCCTGTCACACACTAAAGTTATTGATTCTGATCCACACTGGAATGTATTGCTATTTAAAGAAGCCCTAGCTATCAGAAGAAACATTCCCAGTTTAAATTATGGTGTAAAAGCTTCTCGTGACTCATACTTTTTAGATAAATTAAATTATTGTATAAATAATTCTAGCAATTGATATAAGTTAACTGTGGGAGGTGTCAAACCTATTGACACCTAACATCTCATCTTAATCCATATTTTAATCCATGCTTTAGTCACTGATAGGAACACAGTTATGTTTTCTTTATACATTAATCATTGCATAATATACCCTTGGTCTAATGTCTGTCTTTTTTGGAAATTGTGTATATAAACTGTATCTACTGTATTCTAACCATTTCTCCTGAAGATGACAAATAAAATTTTGTCGAAATATTGAGAACGTCAACAATGCGTCGTCTTACTTTATTCGGAGTATCTATGCTTTTGCATCTTGCTAAGCTAGTTGGTGGATCAACAAGATTTTAATCTTTTGTTTTTGGCAGTATTTATGTGAAGGCTCTCACGCTATTTTAGCCAGGATGTACAATAAATATTTGGCCATAAAGACAGGATTGCCGGAAATCTCAGAAAAGGTAAAGTTCTAAATAAATATGGCTTATTATATTCTTTGAGCCCCTTTCCCTCCCCCACTAATGCTTACCAACGGAAAGTCGTGGGTTTCCTCCGGGCACAGACCCCGGTTTCCTCCCATACTAAAACTGGCAACACCGCCATATAAGTGAAATAATCTTGAGCGCAGCGTAAAACACCAATCAATCAATCAATCAATCCCCCACTAATGCTACCCAATAAGTGAAATTATCCAGTCCGGCATAAAGCATCCATCAATCCATTCAAGGTGAAAAAAGTTGCCCATGTCTCCACTTAAATGAAACGATATTGAGTTAACAACAAACATTAAAAAAATAAGCACAGATACCAAATGTGTGACAGAGGCCCTCGGTGGTCCAGTGGGTTAGAGTGATTGTCCCTCAGTCCCTCACAGACCTTCCATCGATGCGGCACAGGTTCGAATCACACTCAGACTAAATAAAAATTGAAAGATTTCTGAGTGGATTTGTCACTTGGTTGCCGTATGTGGAAGAGTTGCCAGGTACTCGCCAAAGTTCGGGTGTTTCCTCCAGGCAATGAGCCCGGTTTCCTCCCCCACTAAACCTGGCAACGCTGCCATATAAGTTAAATAATCTTGAGTGCGGTGTAAAACACCAATCAATCAATCAAATGTGTGACCTGTTCAGAACTATAAGAAAATGTACTATTAGAATTGTCTTTTATTTTCAGGAATCTGTCAAAGCTAAAGGAAAGGACAAGGCAAAAAAAAGCAAAAGTGAAGATTCTAGTAAAGATCAGACGGAACAAACTCTTACCCAAATGATGGGACCTGCAGCAAAAGACAAGGTAATCATAATACATTTATTTTGCATCGAACAAAATTTACTTGCATTTCATTGGACTTGTTCGTGTCAATGTTTATGGTTTCCTTCAGATGTAGTGTCCTATGTGGGATGGTTGCCAGTTATCACCGGAAGGCCGTGGGTTTCCTCCAGGCATAGATCCCGGTTTCCTCCCACAATAAAACTGGCAATGCCGCCATATAAGTGAAATAATCTTGAACGCAGCGTAAAAACGCCAATCAATCAATCAGTCAGATGCAGTGTCCGTTTCTGCTCGCCATATAGCTGAAATAATCTTGGTGCTGCCAGGTTTAGTGGGGAAGGAAACCGGGCCCATTGCCCTGAGGAAACCCCCGACCTTCCTCGAATACTTGTCAACTCGAATGAAAAATCCACTCAGAAATAATTAGATTTTTGTTTGTTCTGAATGGGATTTGCATCTGCGCCGCATCAATGGAAGGTCTGTGTCGCACTGAGCGACTTTCGCTCTAACCGACTGAGCCTCCAAGACCTCCAATAGTTTTTGACTGCAGCATATTTTGATGAAAAATTCGCCAATCAACCATTCTGGTTTCATTGACTGTTTTCGGGTCTTTTCCATGAATAAAACTAGGGATGCTAAACATTCAATTTTATTAGAGAGAAAATCTTGATAGTGGATTCAAATATGGACAAATCTATTAAAGTGACATGAGTTGTCAAAATATGATAGTTTTCATAAATTTTCATTGTCAACAAAAATTCAGCATTCAGAATCTTGAAAAACTAAAAACTTCTTTAAAACCAAACATTGGTAAGCCAGCAACCTTTATAAACTGAACATGTGTGCTAAAAACATCAAAAATTCAAATAGTCTGAATTTTTGTCGTTGCTTATGAAAGTATCGTAACAAATATTTCTATGACTAGTAAAACCGTAAAAACGATTTTTTTTATAAAAATGAAAAATAAGTGTGAAAACGATTTTTTTTATAAAATTGAAAAATGTAACTTATTCTGTCCTAACCAAATTTTTCCTGTATTTGCCTGCTCAATCAATCAATCAATCAATGCTGTTATCCAGGGTAAAGAAGAAGAGTTCCAACTATCCTCACAAGATGCATATTATGGTATATTATCATGGCCGTCCGTGGTGGTTCATCCGTTACACGGCTGTTCCGATCACCGAGGCCTTTTGAGGACCCTCCAGGAGGTACAGCCCCGATATGTGATCCTTTACGACGCTGATATGCAGTTTGTCCGTCAACTGGAAGTGAGTAGATTGATTGATTGATTGTTTGGTGTTTTACGCCGCACTCAAGATTATTTCACTTATATGGCGGCGTTGCCAGTTTTATTGTGGGAGGAAACCGGGCCCTATGCCCGGAGGAAACCCACAACCTTACGCTGGTAACTGGCAACCATCCCACATCGGAAGTGAGTAGAAGTGTACCGAACACTTTAGGTAGTATTGGTCTATTTATCTTTAGGGGCCTTCTGTGGCTCAATCAGTTTGATACAGGCCTTACAACGATGCGCCGAGGGTTTGAGTCACACTCCGATATAATAATAAAGTGGATTTTATGGAGCTCCCCGTATGTGTAAGAGTTGCCAGGTAGTAACCAAAGGTTGGGTTTTTCTCTTCATAACTGAAGGTACCACTAAAACACACACACACGCACACTAAACCTTCCAATGCAGCTATATAAGTGAAATAATCTTGAGTGACGTTTTTAAAATCGTCACGTATGGCCAATTTATCACAGAATCTCGGAGGTAATGTGTAGTCTCTATAACCAGAGCAGTTCGTGAAAACAAATTTACAAATGTTAAAGCCGATAGCCCATTTTAAGCTTTAAGCTTTTTTCTTCCCAAACTGCTTAGGCCCCTTACTCAGGCAGTTTAAGGGGGCCTCCGTAGCTCAGAACGTAGAGCGTTCGATGCTCAATCCGAACAGCCTTCCACCAATGGGTCGCGGGTTCGAATCCCACTCAGTCCCAAAAAAAATTGGAAAAAATGTTCTGACTGGGTTTTCACTCGAACGACCTATGTGGGATGGTTGTCAGTTACCAACGGAAGGTCGTGGGTTTCTTCCGGGCATAGAGCCCGGTTTCCTCCCACAATAAAACTGGCAAAGCCGCCATATAAGTGAAATTATCTTGAGCGCGGCGTAAAACACCAATCAATCAATCAGGCAGTTTAAAGATTTATAGTCTCCCACGTCTACACCAGCCTTCCATCGAAGGTCTCAGTGTTCGAACCGACTGTCTGTACATGTAGAAATAAATTTCAAGTCTGCTATCGCCTTTTGTTTAAGGATCTCGGTTTTCTCTGTGCAATCAGCCCAGTTCCTTCCCCTTCTAACCCACGACAACACTGCCTTATAAGTGCAATAATCTTGAGTGTGGTGTAGATTGATTGATTGTTTGGTGTTTTACGTCGCGCTCAAGATTATTTCACTTTATATATGGCGGCGTTGCCAGTTTTATTGTGGGAGGGCTCTATGCCCGGAGGAAACCCACGACCTTCCGCTGGTAACTGGCAACCATCCCACATAGGTCGTTCGAGTGAAAACCCAGTCAGAAAATTTTCCAATTTTTTTTGGACTGAGTGGGATTTGAACCCGCGAACCCAGTGTGGTGTAGAACATTAATCAATCAACCCAGAATTAAAAAAAGACACAGCATACATGTAAATACAGAGAATCAGTTCATCTGAGTTTTTCAATGTCTTCTTGTAGGTATTCAATTGTAGCCGACCAGGTGTTCCTTTACGAGTGTATTTTGTGATGTATGCAGGATCCACAGAGGAACAACGATACCTGACCACCCTCAGGAAAGAAAAGGAAGCATTTGAATATCTCATCAGCTCAAAGGCTGTAAGTTAAGATTTAAGATGTATCATTGCTTACAAGTTTGCTTTTGAATATCTCTGTTTGACAGCATGTTTGCCTTTAATATAATGTATGTGTACTTTTGGTCCTGATTGGCTGTTCCCACATACATGTACTTTGGGTCCTGATTGGTTGTTCCCACATACATGTACATGTACCTTTGGTCCTGATTGGCTGTTCCCACATACATGTACCTAGGATCCTGATTGGCTGTTTCCACATACATGTGCCTTGAGTCCTGGTTGGCTGTTCCTACATACATGTACATGTACCTTAGGTCCTGATTGGCTGTTCCTACATACATGTACATGTACCTTGGGTCCTGATTGGCTGTTCCCACATACATGTACCTTGGGTCCTGATTGGCTGTTCCCACATACATGTACCTTGGGCCCTGATTGACTGTTTCAACATCGTGTACCTTGGGTCCTGATTGGCTGTTCCCACATACATGTACCTTGGGTCCTGATTGGCTGTTCCCACATAAATGTACCTTGGGTCCTGATTGGCTGTTCCCACATACATGCACCTTGGGTCCTGATTGGCTGTTCCCACATACATGTACCTTGGGTCCTGATTGGCTGTTCCCATGTACATGTACCTTCCTGATTGGCTGTTCCCACATACATGTACCTTGGGTCCTGATTGGCTGTTCCCACATACATGTACCTGGGGTCCTGATTGGCTGTTCCCACATACATGTACCTTGGGTCCTGATTGGCTGTTCCCACATACATGTACCTTACATCCTGATTGGCTGTTCCCACATACATGTACCTTGGGTCCTGATTGGCTGTTCCCACATACATGTACCTTTGGTCCTAATTGGCTGTTTCCACATACATGTACCTTGAGACCTGATTGGCTGTTCCCACATACATGTACATGTACCGTGGGTCCTGATTGGCTGTTTTCACATACATGTACCTTGGGTCCTGATTGGCTGTTTCCACATACATGTACCTTGGGTCCTGATTGGCTGTTCCCACATACATGTACCTTACTTCCTGATTGGCTGTTCCCACATACATGTACATGTACCTTGGGTCCTGATTGACTGTTTCAACATCGTGTACCTTGGGTCCTCATTGGCTGTTTCCACATACATGTGCCTTGGGTCCTGATTGGCTGTTCCCACATACATGTACATGTACCTTGGGTCCTGATTGGCTGTTTCCACATACATGTACCTTACGTCCTGATTGGCTGTTTCCACATACATGTGCCTTGGGTCCTGATTGGCTGTTCCCACATACATGTACATGTACCGTGGGTCCTGATTGGCTGTTTTCACATACATGTACCTTGGATCCTGATTGGCTGTTCCCACATACATGTGCCTTAGGTCCTGATTGGCTGTTCCCACATACATGTGCCTTAGGTCCTGATTGGCTGTTCCCACATACATGTACATGTACCTTGGGTCCTGATTGACTGTTTCAACATCGTGTACCTTGGGTCCTCATTGGCTGTTTCCACATACATGTACCTTACGTCCTGATTGGCTGTTTCCACATACATGTGCCTTGGGTCCTGATTGGCTGTTCCCACATACATGTACCTTGGGTCCTGATTGGCTGTTCCCACATACATGTGCCTTGGGTTCTGATTGGCTGTTCCCATATACATGTACCTTGGGTCCTGATTGCCTGTGCTCCCACATACATGTGCCTTGGGTTCTGATTGGCTGTGATCCCACATACATGTGCCTTGGGTCCTGATTGGCTGTTCCCACATACATGTACCTTGGGTCCTGATTGCCTGTGCTCCCACATACATGTGCCTTAGGTCCTGATTGGCTGTTCCCACATACATGTACCTTGGGTCCTGGTTGGCTGTTCCCACATACATGTGCCTTGGGTCCTGATTGGCTGTTCCCACATACATGTACCTTGGGTCCTGATTGCCTGTGATCCCACATACATGTGCCTTAGGTCCTGATTGGCTGTTCCCACATACATGTGCCTTGGGTCCTGATTGGCTGTTCCCACATACATGTACCTTGGGTCCTGATTGCCTGTGATCCCACATACATGTACCTTGGGACCTGATTGCCTGTGATCCCACATACATGTACCTAGGGTCCTGATTGGCTGTTCCCACATACATGTACCTTGTGTCCTGATTGGCTGTTCCCACATACATGTATTTTGGGTCCTGATTGCCTGTGATCCCACCTGCATGTTTCTTTGGTCCTGATTGCCTGTGATCCCACATACATGTACCTAGGGTCCTGATTGGCTGTTCCCACATACATGTACCTTGTGTCCTGATTGGCTGTTCCCACATGCATGTATTTTGGGTCCTGATTGGCTGTTCCTACATACATTTACTTTTGGTCCTGAGTGGCTGTTCCCTTATACTTGTATTTTGGGCCCTGATTGCCTGTGATCCCACATGCATGTATTTTGGGTCCTGATTGCCTGTTCCTACATACATGTACCTTGGGTCCTGATTGGCTGTTCCCACATACATGTACCTTGGGTCCTGATTGGCTGTTCCCACATACATGTACCTTGGGTCCTGGTTGGCTGTTCCCACATACATGTACCTTGGGTCCTGATTGGCTGTTCCCACATACATGTTCCTTGTGTCCTGATTGGCTGTTCCCACATACATGTACCTGGGGTCCTGGTTGGCTGTTCTCACATACATGTACCTTTGGTCCTGATTGGCTGTTCCCATATACATGTACCTTTGGTCCTGATTGGCTGTAGTCCCACTTACATGTACCTTAGATCCTGATTGGCTGTAGTCCCACTTACATGAACCTTGGGTCCTGATTGGCTGTTCTCATATACATGAACCTTGGGTCCTGATTGGCTGTTCCCACATACATGTACCTTTGGTCCTGATTGGCTGTTCCCATATACATGTACCTTTGGTCCTGATTGGCTGTTCCCACATACATGTGCCTTGGGTCCTGATTGGCTGTAGTCCCACTTTATACATGTATTTTGAAAACCCTTGTAAGTGTTATATATCCCTTTTATGCTGGTTGTAAACATCAGCGTTTAATTTAATCAATGATGAAGAGGAGTTAAATAGTTTTTTGGTTTGTTCAATAATTTCAGACAATGGTTATTCCTGAGGAAAGAGATGGCAAAATGGCCGAAGATTCCAATTTGTCAAGGGACAGCACTCCGGCTAATGCCACAGTCAATTCTCGAAAAGGAGGAGTGGCTAAGCAGCAGCAGCAGCAAAAGGTCTGCATCCATTAGATTTAACTTCAAATTTTATAGTTTTCTTTTCAGCACCAGGTTTATTCATGATTTATTTTGATGAGTTTATGCAGTATGCTTACCCGTACTCATTGTAAAATGAAAGGATTAACGTTCAAATATCATGGGGGGCCTCAGTGATCGTCCCTCAGTCCCACACAGACCTTCCATCGATGCCATGCACTCGCCAAAGGTCGGGCTTTCCTCCGGGTAATGAGCCCATTTTCCTCGCCCACTAAACCTGGCAACGCCAGCATATAAGTGAAATAATCTTGAGTGCGGCATAAAAACACCAACCAATCAATCAATCAATCAAATATCATGAAAATAAACCGTTTATTGGCATAAATTTGCTTTGTACTAATAAGTTTGATTTATTTTTTCAGGTCATTGTGGATATGAGGGAGTTTAGAAGTGAGTTACCTTCCTTGATCCATCGAAGAGGTATTGATATTGAACCAGTTACGTTAGAGGTAGGGATATGCACAATGAATGCTCCATTGGTCAATAAAATAACTGATAATATCAGAAGTAAATGAATGACGAAGTATGAAACGGTGACATAGATAACGTAGACAGCATTGTTTCCATTAGAGAGGCAGTTACAGACTTGCAGCGCACAGAATATAACTTGTCAAAGGCGAGTAATTTATTCCTGTTATTAAATGTGACGCAACCAGCCATGTTTGAAGATTAATAAGGATGCATCATGGGAGACTTCTACAAAGTGAAACAAGCTGCTTGTAGCCAGAGCCTACGAACAAATCAAAGCCTTG
Source organism: Lepidochitona cinerea (assembly GCA_963971465.1). Classification (NCBI taxonomy): domain Eukaryota; kingdom Metazoa; phylum Mollusca; class Polyplacophora; order Chitonida; family Tonicellidae; genus Lepidochitona; species Lepidochitona cinerea. Next base: position 3,569,712 of record OZ020556.1, on the reverse strand, counting down.
CTGATTAAAGAACTTCGTATTGTTGAAAATAAGCAAAAGCTCGCTATTTGGAAAGCATATGAATAAGCGTGGACGGATTTTTCGTACCGTTCAAGCTTATGGATTACCCATAGTCCAGTGCGTACGTCAAGAAGCCAATTCAAATCGAAGATATCCGAAGTTTTCCAATCAAAGCAAAATACAAGCCGTTTTAAACCGAATTGCGCAGATCTAGGCTTATACGTCACATATGGCCTTACACAATGGGCGAGGGAAACAATGCTGTCTACGTTATCTAAGTCACTGTTTCATACTTCGTCATTCATTTACTTCTGCTAATATCCCTGTCCTGGTTAATTTTTTTTCCCGTCATTTGGGTTTGGTGTAATGTCAACATCATCTGGACATTTAAAGTGGCATGAGCTGCCAAAATGTTGAAAGTTTGAGCAGAATGTTGAAATTATTGGCTATTTTACACAAGACGTATAATTCAGAAGCTTTTTAGTGCTTCTAGTCTCGAGAATGTACGATAAAGTATTGTTTTGAACTAACTTTGGCTTAGAATGAATGAATGGTCGTCCCGGTAATTTAAATTTTGTTTACATTTCGAACACATTTTCGGTTCGTACAGGCCATATACTGTATGGATTTTTCTCATTCCAACGCTAATCATTTAGTTTTTCGATGGCCTTCAAAGCCTCTTACAGTCGTGACGATCAGAAATTATGAAAAAAATGTGAATTTCGGCAGCCCATGCCACTTTAAATAATTCTACTATGTAATTGTAACTATTACTAATTGTAATTGATTGTTTTACTATTTCAGGTTGGAGATTATATTCTAACACCTGACATGTGTTTGGAGAGGAAAAGTGTCAGCGATTTGATTGGCTCCCTCAATAATGGCCGCCTTTACAACCAATGCGTGTCGATGTGCCGCTACTATAAACGCCCCATACTCTTGATAGAGTTTGACCCCACAAAGCCGTTCTGTTTGCAGGTGAGATTCGCTGGTTAAATTATCACCAGTCAGCCCAGTTACCCTACCAGCATCGTCGGAACCCACAATTAAAACTGTTGTGTCAATCATTATCAATCGTCTCCCACTGCAATGTAGATTCTATCTTTACCTTTTTCTTTAATAACGGCATTTAGGGCAAGTATGATTTGTCTCGGGAAGTCTCGCTACAGGATGTGACCTCACGACTCACACTTATCACCATACACTTTCCGAAGTTACGAATCCTTTGGTGTCCGAGTCCTTACGCCACCGCTGAACTGATTGAAGAACTTAAGGTACGTATGTCAGAGGTAACTCGCATGTCACTTGTGACAGTTTGGTAAACCCAATTTCAGCGCCACTGTTCACCAATCGCTCCTAGCTGTAGTTTACTATACTAAATCATACCTGTTTCTTCTTTAATATTATACGGCCAAGAATTCTCAATAATATAGCGTTGCGAGAAGCAGATCCATGTTAAATACGTGTATTTCGGTCTGCTATAAATTTAGTCAAATTGATTCTTACCCAATGATCTACATGTATATGCATATATTGGCTGTCACGTGACATTTGAAGTACAATGAGGGCTGCCATTATTATGAGATGACACTTCTGATCTGACGTTACAAAGAAAGTGAAAGGGAACGACGTTACTAGCCCTCACACGATCACTGCTTTATTTACGTGTACGTCATGCAATGATGACCAAACACTATTGTGACGTCAATTTTGAACGTTCATTTGAGACGTTATAGAAAAGCGTTATTTGCATTTCGAGAGACGACATCCCATAGTTATGACGCCAGTTTTAGCCAATGTGACGTAGCCATTCCACGCATTATATAGCTCATTGTTCTTAACGACATGCTGTTGTTGTAACAACCAAAGATAAAAAAAAGGACAAAACAACCAAATAGTAAGAATAAAAACTTTGTTTGTTATAGGATGTGGGGATGGGCTATCTCCGCATTTAGGCTTCCAAGAGTTCCACTGAAAAAATTATCGACAGGCTTTTTGGGTCGCTTTTACCTACCCCTCGGTCTGTATTTCTCAGATAAAGTACATACATTATACTATGACGTTAGATCACTCACACGACTCAAAACATAAGGGCACTTGTGCGCATGTTCAGGTTCGGGGTTTCTTTACACTGCGGGTACTTGATAAATCTAATTTTCAATTTCAAATTAAAAATACTAAATGATGCCAAAACTTTCAATTTTGGGTAAAAATATAACCTCCTCTTTCTGGGTAAAATACATAAAACTGCAATTTACTTTTAAGTATCATAAATTCTTTAAAAATTGAATTTAATTCTTATGGCAAGTATGTGACCAAACTTAAAATTGGTTGTGCTATTTTGAATATATTTTGATAAACATTTATTGTTAAAATAGCCCTCTGGCTGGAGTATTGTGGCTCTGCTTTAGCCTTGTATGTTGACCTAGCGAGGAGCCACATACATTAGCCTTCCTGACGTTTTATGGTCTGTGGAGCTTAATGTCAAAATTTAGATCTGGGTGGGGGAGTGGAGGGGTGGGGGGATCTTTTGGTACTTTTGTCACCATATAACCTTAGCTGTTGAGTGCGACGTTAAGCCCCAATCAATCAATTGTAAAAATACTGTTGCATATATACGGTAAGAATTCCGCTAATTCAAGTACTCTAAAAAAATTCAAGGGTCAGAAGAACATTACGAAAAACCCTCTAGAATTTAGTTTTTTTTTGTTGAGTGTCTTACCTCCTGGAGTGAGCGATCAGATAATCCTATTGAACAATTGCTGTTGTTGTTTTAGATCAAACGTGGCAGAAAGCAGTCTAATAATTCGTTATTTTCACATTGCTCGTCCTTGAATTAGTGGAATTCTTACCGTATTTCTATTGACTGTTTAGATGGACCGTGATTGAATTCTTACCGTATTTCTATTGACTGTTTAGATGGACCGTGATCGAATTCTTACCGTATTTCTATTGACTGTTTAGATGGACCGTGATCGAATTCTTACCGTATTTCTATTGACTGTTTAGATGGACCGTGATCAAATTCTTACCGTATTTCTATTGACTGTTTAGATGGACCGTGATCGAATTCTTACCGTATTTCTATTGACTGTTTAGATGGACCGTGATTGAATTCTTACCGTATTTCTAGTGACTGTTTAGATGGACCGTGATCAAATTCTTACCGTATTTCTATTGACTGTTTAGATGGACCGTGATCGAATTCTTACCGTATTTCTATTGACTGTTTAGATGGACCGTGATCAACCTGACGCTGCCCAAGCCATGACGATAAGTGCTGTTGGTGAAGATCCTGATTATTCCGATAAATACAATCATCGTCCACAGGTAAGTTGTCATCGTCGCAACCCATGATTAAAACTTACGCTAACGATCACTTTACCCATGGGACAATTCCGTCGTTTCTAATTCAATAGGCATGTAGACTTTGATTGGTTTCACCAATCAGAATCCGCGTTACATAAGCATCTAGGCAGTGTTTCCTCCCCCACTAAACCTGGCAACGCCACCATATAAGTGAAATAATCTCGAGTGTGGCGTAAAATATTGATCAATCAATCAATCAATGAAACCAGTATCATCAAAATGCTTTTGATTTACTTTACTCCAAGCCGTTGCATAATCAAAGATATGGTAATCTGGGGTCGGCACAAAGGTGTATTAAAGAATAAATGACAAGTTTAAGTCAATGTCTCCTATTTAGTAATCAATTTGTTAAAAACTTGCATCGTATAGACTTACGAACGTAGCCAAAAGCAAAATGAGATTTCAGGTACGAAACTTAAACAATTCAAGGCATTCTTTTTCTTTCCACAGTCTAGATACGGAAATTAATTAGCCTTAGCGCCGTGACCTCACAGTTGACATCTGATATATACATTACTATTGTTGTGACATCATACACAAACGACGTTAAGCCAGGGCCTCTTCATGGTCTCCATAAGAGACCTACAAATAAAATCATAAAATGATGGTACTTAGATCAAAAGAGATGACAGTCATGGACCCTTACACAGAAATGTTATATATTTAGAAAATTTAATATCATACAATGTATATATAGAGTTCCTTATTTTCTGTAAATGTGAACAACTGAAATTTGTATATAAAATTGAAAAAAATGCTATTTATCTCCTCATAAATAATAATTTATCTAACTTAGAAACTTGTCTCCATGGTTATTTTAGACAAGAAGATTTTCCCTGTGCCCGTGTGTTTTAGTGATCATAAATAAATATAGAGTTATATTATATATTGTATACGAATTGTTGAATTAACATGTGCCTTGGGAATTATCTCCCCTTGATCTTTGTACATTTACATTGATCGCAATATGGGTGGAAATGACGCCGGAAGCTTTCAAATGTATACTATGACCTCAAATACGAAGATATTTCCGATTGGTGACGGAAGATATGCATATTTTCAATCACTGTTTCTTTGACACCCTCTGACCTTACTGGAAGTTCGTTTTGTTTCAATAATATTATGTTTTTAAATACATTATTACTCAATTTACAATAACAAATCAGAGAAAGAATTTGGCATTTATCCTTTAAGCCCCACCGCATCACAAAAAAATTTAATTATGACATCGCATCGGTTAAGTTAGGTTTAATAACCCTAATACACCTTTGTGCAACTGGCCCACAACAGATACCCTTTTCAACATTATTTCTTTCTTTCTTTTAGGACATGCTTCTGAAAATTCCTGGAATCAACACAAAAAATTACTGCCAGGTGATGAACAAAGTGGAAAATCTCAGTAAATTGTCCAGTATGACCAAAGAGGAACTGTCGGAGATTGTTGGAAATTCGAGCAATGCAGAGTTAATTTGGAAATTTTTTCACACAGAACAGAAAAAGCTTGAAGAATCATCCACTTCAAAAAAGTCCGACTTCAAAGGATCGAAAAAGTCTGGTTTAGGGCGAGGAATAAAACGTACTAGATAGCTCTCATGGCCAAACTACTAAAATTTCTTATTTATTTTGTAACAATAAAATATATATTTTTTGTTATATCTTTGTTTATGCCTTTATTTGGATATTTTTGTATTTTGTCTCTATAAGCGGTAATGCGACCCGACCCGGCCCGACTGCACCCAAGTCGGGATCATGCAGTCGGCTTGAGTTTCATTGCGTCGTAGACCAGAGGGGCTGTTTCTCAAGACATTTATGCCCGACGTAAGTCCAATGCAAGGCGTAACTGTCATGGCAACATATACCTTCAACATTACGTTACGACCAGGCGCAAAGTTACGTCAGTGTCGAGAAAAAGCGCCCTGTATACACTACCCGCAACTGAAGCTGACTCACACTGACTTGCGTCGTAGACTGGTATAAACAACATTTTTTTCTCTGCGACCCGACTTTCCTATTCCTGTCGGGTCGCAGCAAAACTCTCAGTGTATACCAGCCATTACTAGGAGATGGTGCAATTTCGATCCAGATATGTTATGCTTCAACTATCATTGGCCGCACATTTTACAATGTCAGATCCAAACCACTCAATGAGACGTGTCCATTCCACACATAAGTCCATTTGGATACACTGTCTGATGAGGCCCGATTTTGGAACAAAATATCTAGCATAACTTGAAGAGTTTTGATCCGATTTTTACAATTTTTTTACAACATATACATGAACCATTTAGGACATTGTCCATTGTATAATATGGCTTCTGCATTGGATTATGTAATATTCTGTCAGTCTATATCTTCGTTACCTTCTGCCCCATAACTTGATGAGTTTTGATCCGATCTTGACATCTCTTTCAGAGTATATACCTTATGGGCAGACGGTGTGTCGTGTACCATTTCTGATTTCACCCGTTGCGTAATATGGCAGCCATATAGGATTATGTAATATTCCCTTCCTCTCCATAACTTCTAAAGTTCTGATCCGATCTTGACGATTCGTTCAGAGTATATACTTTATGGACAGACAGTGTTTCACGTACCATTTCTGACATCACCTGTTGCATAATATGGTAGCCATATTAGATTATGTATTATTCCCTTTCGGCTCCAGAACTTCTTTCGTTTTGATATAATCTCTCCAATTCTTTTAGAGTACATGTATATATACCTTATAGGTAGATGATGTGTCGCATACCAAATTTGATTTGGGTCCACATATTTTTGTGTGTTTTCAAGAGTTTTTTTATCAGAAATGTGTACCTGATGTTTAATATATATGTATTAAAGTGGGATGAGCTGCCAAAATGTTGATATTTTGATGTCAAAACAGAATGTTGAAATTATCGGCTATTTTTCTCAAGACGTATAATTCAGAAGCTTTTTAGTGCTTCTAGTCTCGAAAATGTACGATAAGGTATTGTTTTAAACTAACTTTGGCTTAAAATGAATGAATGATTCTCCCGGTTATTTAAATTTTGTTTACTTTTCGAACACGTTTTCGGTTCGTACAAGCCACATATTGTATGGATTTTCGTCATTCCAACGCCAATCATTTGGTTTTTCGATGGCCTTTAAAGCCTCTTACTGTCGTGACGATCAGAAATTATGAAAAATGATATAATTAATTACATTTGTTTAAGTATGATTAGTAAATTATGAACTGATTCTCTCAAAAATTTAAACATTTAGTCCAACCTATATTGGCAATGTACATTGCATGCTTGAAAACAAACTGAATGTTTAACATCGCGATTTAACAGCAGCAAGAATTCATGACTTGTTCAGAGTACAATTCTAGTTAATTTGATCCAAATAGCCCATTTGAATTTGATACAAATGGATTAAGGTTTTAGTGGTAAGATTTCATTTTGTTGACATTACATGGCCTTTTACCAAGCTTAAACCTCCTTCCTCTGAAGTTTGAAATAAAATTCAAATAAATATGGAAGGATTTGTTCTAGTATGGCCGCAGTTACTGTGCCTTTCCAGGCGTATTTTGGGTTTCCCGAAACTCTTGTTTAATATTTAATTATGACGCTTATGTATAGGATCCAGAAAATTGGGGTGCACTGGGCTCTTTGCCGAGAGCTGACACAAGTCGCCCATGTATGTTAGTGTGTTCGTACTGACTAACAGCCATTCCGTACAAGGCGATAGAGGGAAAGTACACTTAGCATGCTTTTTTCAAATTTCCTTCAAATGGAATGAGTTGGATTCAAACACACGGACATAGATGGGCGACTTAATTGTGTCAGCTCGAGACACAAGTACTTAAAACGCAAATAACAAATGTCATGTGTTTGTGTTTAAAGGCGCTCTCCTTTATTAAATATTATACATTTTAGTCTGACTGGAAGTCGACACCATTTTAATCCCCAATTGGACAACTTAAGGGTTTCTGTTATAAATTTGGGCCAGGATCTTCAAATTTCCGTTTTCTCGATTGAAAAGGACGAAGCCTCTGAAATAATAAAAAAAGACATTTTAGAGGTTTTCCTTTCCATGCAGAAAGAACTACACTTTTGAATCGCAGGGTCGAAGACCCCTTACATCTATGAATACAATATTGACAATATCAACCCAAATTGGATTGATTGATTGATCGATGCATTACGCAGTAAGCCTATACTCAAGTTATTTCACTTATGCGAAGAAACTTGTCAAACTTGGATCTATGTCAAAGAAACCGCTTTCCCCTCCCCGTCATGCTTGTAAACTATCTCAGTTATGTTTTCGTCGATTGGATCAAACAACCAATGATAGAATTTTTCTTTTTTTACACAAAGTGATACGATTAACCAATCAGTTGACCGAAGCCTACAGATTTAACGTCCATCTCTGATTCCCACCAACCCTTCTTGAAATCAAATTTGATCTTTATTCTTGTTCTCTGTTTCAAATGGATCAATTTACTGATTCCGTTCACCAAAAGCTTTTACAAGCGGCCTTTCCCTGGCCCTGGTCCAGAGGAAACAGCCGACCTTCCATAGCTACATGTACCAAACCCTGGTCCAGAGGAAACAGCCGACCTTCCATAGCTACATGTACCAAACCCTGGTCCAGAGGAAACAGCCGACCTTCCTTAGCTACATGTACCAAGCCCTGGTCCAGAGGAAACAGCCGACCTTCCTTAGCTACATGTACCAAACCCTGGTCCAGAGGAAACAGCCGACCTTCCATAGCCACATGAACCATACCCTGCTCCAGAGGAAACAGCCGACCTTCCATAGCTACATGAACCATACCCTGCTCCAGAGGAAACAGCCGACCTTCCATAGCCACATGAACCATACCCTGCTCCAGAGGAAACAGCCGACCTTCCATAGCTACATGTACCATACCCTGCTCCAGAGGAAACCTTATCCCCAGGAGACAGCCAACCTTTCCCAGCTACCAGGCCCTTATCCCCAGAAGACAACCAACCTTTCCCAGCTACCAGGCCCTAATCCCCAGAAGACAGCCAACCTTTCCCAGCTACCAGGTCTTAATCCCCAGGAGACAGCCAACCTTTCCCAGCTACCAGGCCCTTATCCCCAGGAGGCAGCCAACCTTTCCGAGCTACCAGCCCCTTATCTCCAGGAGACAACCAACCTTTCCCAGCTACCAGGCCCTTATCCACAGGAGACAACCAACCTTTCCCAGCTACCAGGCCCTTATCCCCAGGAGACAGCCAACTTTTCCCAGCTACCAGACCCTTATCCCCAGGAGACAGCCAACTTTTTCCAGCTACCAGGCCTTTATCCCCAGGAGAAAGCCAACCTTTCCCAGCTACCAGGTCCTTATCCCCAGGAGACAACCGACCTTTCCCAGCTATCAAGCCCTTATCCTCAGGAGACAGCCAACCTTTCCCAGCTACCAGGCCCTTATCCCCAGGAGACAGCCAACCTTTCCCAGCTACCAAGCCCTTATCGCCAGGAGACAGCCAACCTTTCCCAGCTACCAGGCCCTTATCCCCAGGAGACAGCCAACCTTTCCCAGCTACCAGGCCCTTATCCCCAGGAGACAGCCATCCTTTCCCAGCTACCAGGTCTTAATCCCCAGGAGACAGCCAACCTTTCCCAGCTACCAGGTCCTTATCCCCAGGAGACAGCCAATCTTTCCCAGCTACCAGGCCCTCACCCCCCGGAGACAGTCAACCTTTCCCAGCTACCAGGTCCTTATCCCCAGAAGACAACCAACCTTTCCCAGCCACCGGGTCCTTATCCCCAGGAGGCAGCCAGCCTTTCCCAGCTACCAGGCCCTTATCCCCAGGAGACAGCCAACCTTTCCCAGCTACCAGGGTTTTATCCCCAGGAGACAGCCAATCTTTCCCAACTACCAGGCTCTTGTCCCCAGGAGACAGCCAACCTTTCCCAGCTACCAGGTCTTAATCCCCAGGAGACAGCCAACCTTTTCCAGCTACCAGGTCCTTATCCCCAGGAAACAGCCAGCCTGTCCCAGCTACCAGGCCTTTATCCCCAGGAGACAGCCAACCTTTCCCAGCTACCAGGCCATTATGCCCAGAAGACAACTGACCTTTCCCAGCTACCAGGTCTTAATCCCCAGGAGACAGCCAACCTTTCCCAGCTACCAGGCCTTTATCCTCATGAGAGCCAACCTTTCCCAGCTACCAGGCCCTTATGCCCAGAAGACAACTGACCTTTCCCAGCTACCAGGTCCTTATCCCCAGGAGACAGCCAACCTTTCCCAGCTACCAGGCCCTTATCCCCAGGAGACAGCCAACCTTTCCCAGCTACCAGGCCCTTATCCCCAGGAGACAGCCAACCTTTCCCAGCTACCAGGCCCTTATCCCCAGGAGACAGCCAACCTTTCCCAGCTACCAGGCCTTTATCCCCAGGAGAAAGCCAACCTTTCCCAGCTACCAGGTCTTAATCCCCAGGAGACAGCCAACCTTTTCCAGCTACCAGGTCCTTATCCCCAGGAAACAGCCAGCCTGTCCCAGCTACCAGGCCTTTATCCCCAGGAGACAGCCAACCTTTCCCAGCTACCAGGCCCTCACCCCCCGGAGACAGCCAACCTTTCCCAGCTACCAGGTCCTTATCCCCAGGAGACAGCCAACCTTTCCCAGCTACCAGGTCCTTATCCACAGGAGACAGCCAACCTTTCCCAGCTACCAGACCCTTATCCCCCGGAGACAGGCAACCTTTCCCAGCTACCAGGTCCTTATCCACAGGAGACAGCCAACCTTTCCCAGCTACCAGGTCCTTATCCACAGGAGACAGCCAACCTTTCCCAGCTACCAGGCCCTTATCCCCAGGAGACAGTCAACCTTTCCCAGCTACCAGGTCCTTATCCCCAGGAGACAGCCAGCCTGTCCCAGCTACCAGGTCCTTATCCCCAGGAAACAGCCAGCCTGTCCCAGCTACCAGCCCCTTATCCTCAGGAGACAGTCAACGTTTCCCAGCTACCAGGCCCTTATCCCCAGAAGACAACCGACCTTTCCCAGCTACCAGGCCCTTATCCCCAGGAGACAGCCAGCCTTTCCCAGCTACCAGGTCCTTATCCCCAGGAAACAGCCAGCCTTTCCCAGCTACCAGGCTTTTGTTCCCCAGGAGACAGCCAGCCTTTCCCAGCTACCAGGCCCTTATCCCCAGGAGACAGCCAACCTTTCCCAGCTACCAGGCCCTTATCCCCAGGAGACAGCCAACCTTTCCCAGCTACCAGGTCTTAATCCCCAGGAGACAGCCAACCTTTCCCAGCTACCAGGCCTTTATCCTCATGAGAGCCAACCTTTCCCAGCTACCAGGCCCTTATGCCCAGAAGACAACTGACCTTTCCCAGCTACCAGGTCCTTATCCCCAGGAGACAGCCAACCTTTCCCAGCTACCAGGCCCTTATCCCCAGGAGACAGCCAACCTTTCCCAGCTACCAGGCCCTTATCCCCAGGAGACAGCCAACCTTTCCCAGCTACCAGGCCCTTATCCCCAGGAGACAGCCAACCTTTCCCAGCTACCAGGCCTTTATCCCCAGGAGAAAGCCAACCTTTCCCAGCTACCAGGTCTTAATCCCCAGGAGACAGCCAACCTTTTCCAGCTACCAGGTCCTTATCCCCAGGAAACAGCCAGCCTGTCCCAGCTACCAGGCCTTTATCCCCAGGAGACAGCCAACCTTTCCCAGCTACCAGGCCCTTATCCCCAGGAGACAGTCAACCTTTCCCAGCTACCAGGTCCTTATCCCCAGGAGACAGCCAGCCTGTCCCAGCTACCAGGTCCTTATCCCCAGGAAACAACCAGCCTGTCCCAGCTACCAGGCCTTTATCCCCCGGAGACAGCCAACCTTTCCCAGCTACCAGGCCCTTATCCCCAGGAGACAGTCAACCTTTCCCAGCTACCAGGCCCTTATCCCCAGGAGACAGCCAACCTTTCCCAGCTACCAGACCTTTATCCCTAGGAGACAGCCAACCTTTCCCAGCTACCAGGCCCTTGTCCGGAGAAAACAATCGATCTCTCCTTGCTCTCAGGCCCTTGTTCGGGTGGAAACCCAACTCGTACCATGATAACTTGCCCTTTTCGGAGGCCGACCTTTTCCTGGCTTTTTATCCGGAAGAAATCTTGGTCCTTTCCCCAGTATATTTTTTATTACTACTTCCGTCCAATTTATATATTCAGAGTCAAATTAAACTTTGACTTTGAAGTTCATGTTATCTACCTACCATATAGTCTACTCTATATTCTAGAAACCAAAAGCGGTTCAAGATTCCCATTATAAAACTGACAAATTACTTGTATTCAAGGGTTCCCCAGGAAAATTCCAACGTTTGAAAAACTTCCGCCAGAGCTGCATCTTTCTCTTCAACTATGACATCACCCAAGCGGCATTCAGTGAAAACGAATTCAAATCCATCATTAAACAGGCCTGTATAATACGTTTTGATTGCTGTGTGAGAAAAAGAATATAAAATATATACATATATTTCTCTTAAATTTAATCGATTGACAACTTTAAAGTGGTATGAGCTTCCAAAATTAATTTTTTTCTCCATAAACTCTGATTTCCAAGAGATGCTCAACGTTTGAAGTGCCCTATAAAACTAAAAGATTGACGTTGAAGTAGACAATACCGGTGAAGTCAGTACAGCCCGTACAAACCGAAGACGAATAACGGATAAAAATCAAATAACCGCGGGATGTTTGAGTTCAGTTTTGAGGGTTTATCTGTTAGTAAACTATTTTAACATTCATCTTCAAATTTAGTGTCATCGAAAAGCTCGTATTTTGCAGATTTTGATAATAATGAACATAAACTAGCTAATTCTGTTCCAATAAAATTTTCTTTATATTTATCAGCTCACGCCACTTAAATATAATACGACCTGCATTTTTGCATAAATTCAGATTGTCATGAAAAACAGACACTTTCAAACTTTATTTACGGACATAAAGCATTATTGAATCTGTGATTGATTGATTGATTGATTAACGTTCCACGCCGAATTCAAGATTTTTTTAACTGATATGGCGGGATTGCCATGTTAAGTGCGGAAGAATTGATTGATTGATGTTTTACGCCGCATTCAAGATTATTTGCGTTGCCCGGTAAGGGAGGAAACCGGGTCCATTGTGCGGACGAAACACCAGAACTTCGGCGAAGCCTGGTAACTCTTCCGCACAGGGCAGCCGAGTGAAAAATCCACTCCGACATTTTTCTATGTTATCTGATCCGAAAGGTATTCGAACCCGCGACTATTGAATAATGAATTGAATAATTAGCCTCGGCCTGCTAACCATAAATGCTTTTGCGCCCACCGAAAAGTTCAAGCCACCGATGAGAGCATTTACATGTTGGAGTGTTCTGGCTCGCTCATGGGGCTTGTTCTCTAAAAAGTTTTCACCCGAGGTAACTGTATAAAAACTGTGTAACCCGAGGTGCTGTATAAAAAAGGTGGTCGTAACGTAATGCTGGTAGGTTGAAGATATGTATTGCTATAACAGTACGGCCTTGCATAGGACTTTCATTGGGTGGAAATGTGTTGAGAGGCAGTGCCCAGATGGTGGTCAGTTACTTTAACTCAACAAAACTGCGTACATGTGCGTTTGATTTCGCATCTTCTGGCATCTATTTCGCGTATATATGCATGCTTTTTGATTTTCACAGCTTCTGACAGATCTCGTCCCCGACACCAGAACTTCAAACAATAACTTACCCTCCCGTCCGATTTGCGTATTTTGGTTAGGCGCCATTCGACGGCCATTTGTGGCGTAAAATTCGGCTATACCTTCAGCATCTTTGTCACTGAACGTTTCCACAAATGAGTTCAAAAAAGTCTGGAGATCTTCTCTCGGAAAGTCTGAAACATAGTTCACTTTCTCGTATGATTGTTTGGCTTTTGAAATAGTATTAGAATGTAATCAGCGGCAGTATATAATGAAAACAATGTAAGCAGAACTAATTGGCTTATCCGTAAAATAATTACCGTTCTCTCATAGTTTTTTGGCCACTTAGATAGTATTAGAATTTGGTCTCTAGCAGTATATAATGGAAACAATTCAAGCGGATCTAATTGGTTCAAATCCACAAATTATCATGTCGATGAGGCAACTCATATGGGTCCCACCATAGTCGTGATGTTTTTTTGAGGGAGTCTTTTTTTTGGCAGATTGGAAAGAAAAAAGAGACACGTGTATGAAGGGTTTTGTTTTAATCTACCTCTTGGATTATTTGCAGTGATGCTCGGAATCTTACAAAATGAAAATTACGTGTATATATCTCACCTTTTTTGCATGACACGACGGAAACACCCAACGCCACCAAGGCAAGAAGAACACCGGAATATGAAGACCTTAAAAGTATGATGGGGGAAAATGTGAACGAGGACATCCAGCCCGAAAAAATCGGTCTCTATGGTGCTGAGAATCTAACATAAACCCCCTGATGTTGGCACCCTAGAGCCCGAATCACACATTCTTCAGAAATTGATATGAGTGAGCGGACGTTTTGTTCACTTTAAACACACGCATACGCTGTCAGTAAAATTTTCGAATAATTCCGTCATCAATCTCATATATGAGAATCGGCCCTGCTTCGAAGTTGGTTCGAAAATGGGCAAAGTTAAGTGACCGGAAAGTAAACTATACTGGCCAGGCCTATTTTGTTACCCTATAAAAAGTTCCAGTGTAGTAATTTGCCTGCCTTTAAAGTCGCACAAGGTGGTAAAATTTCACATTTTTCGTGAGTCACGAATGCCCATTTATTCATTTCAGGACTATATGAATTATACTTCTCAACAAAGGTATCCAAAATGCATTCAATTTTCTAGAAATAACACTTTATAGCAGTATACAATGATTTTAAAATCACCTAGGAAATATAACATTAACGTAAGCCTAAAGCAATCTTCGAAATCTATACCCAAAGTTGTCCTGTGCTGAAGAAAATTAGCCGTGACGTCACAGCTGTAAGACATTGGATGTTGGATGGTTCAATATCATTTACCGACTTGCATTTCAAGCTGAAAGGGTCTATAGACACTCTGAAACTTCGAGGATTTACGTGCGTGAAATACCGACCGGTAGCGGACGAAGATAGCCGAAGGGTATTCCGAGTGGGCCTATAGACCCTTGCTCTTCAGCCATAGAGAGCGAGAGTATCGTGAAAATTCCACAAATTTCCTGTCACCCATGCTGCCCTTGCGCACGTGGGGAGCCATTTTCGTTCGAATGTGACGCTCAGTTCTGACGTTGAAGAATAAAAAAAAGTCAATCGAACTGACAACGTCATCAAAAAACGTCATCTGTCAACGTTTCAAAGGACGTTTTACATAAGGCATGAATTTACGAGCAAACCAGCGACTTATAGATAAAGTATTTGGAAAATAAAAAAATTAAATGCGAAAACAAGCAAAAAAAAATCTAAATAGTTTTGAAACCGTGCAGGCTTTTCAGTAATCTTAAATCTACCCCTGCCCAAAGTTTATGTTTGACATTTTTGTTGTGTGACCGAGGCCCACCCAACACTGTTGGAGAAATGTTAAAAACGGAACTGATGAAAAATGTATTTTCTAAATAAATCTGATTTATACTTACAGGTTCATGTTGGCTTTATATTCAGACGAATTGTATTTGTCCAAAACACATTATTTATATATAAAACTGTGGCGATGAAATCGGATGACGTCACAGATCAATTTGTCGATTTCGGGATTTTATCTGAGACAAGCATGTATGGTTTTAATTGTGATTTTAATGGGAAATATATATGCTCTTCAATGCAGGAATAAACAAAACTATTAAAAAATATATTATGTATCCAGTTGATAACTTCTAAAAGGAGCGATAAGGATATTCAATTTGCAACACATGTTTCAAGATTCAAGAAGATATCGAACTAAAAAAGATCTATAAAACCCAATTTTAAAGTGGCATGAGCTGCCAAAATGTCGATAATTTGACGTTAAAACAGAATTTTGAAATTATTGGCTATTTATCTCAAGACGTATAATTCAGAAGTTTGTTAGTGCTTCCGGTCTCGAAAATATACAATAAAGTATTGTTTTGAACTAACTTTGGCTTAGAATGAATGAATGGTCGTCCCGGTTATTTAAATTTTGTTTACTTTTCGAACATGTTTTGGGTTCGTACAGGCCACATACTGTATGGATTTTCCTTATTCCAAAGCCAATCATTTAGTTTTTCTATGGCCTTCGAATCCTCTTATTGTCGTGACGATCAGAAATTATGAAAAAGTATGAATTTTGGCAGCTCATGCCACTTTAAGTGGAATGAGGTGTAGAAAAATGGACGACTTTGTTGGAACAGAATTGGTTTGTTTTATCACAGAATATAAAATAAGAACTTTCAGGTGAAACCAATCTCGGATTATTTAAACAAATTTTAAATAACCGGGACAACCATTCATCCATTCTAAGCCAAAGTTAGTTCAAAACCATACTTGATCGTACATTTTCGAGACTAGAAGCACTGAATAGCTTCTGAATTATAGGTCTTGATAAAAATAGCCAATATTTTCAACATTCTGTTTTAACGTCAAAATATCAACATTTTGGCAGCCCATGCAACTTTTTTACAACAATCTTTTTGTCATCAATTTTTCTACCACCCAACTGAAATTCCACAGTGCTTTTCCAATTATTTGTTGAAATAATCGGTTGTCCATTCATATGGACGAAGAACTTTTAAATTTATGCAGGCCTTTCTGTGAGACAAACTGGTAATTTAATCTCTTTAAAGTGGCATGAGCTGCCAAAATGTTGATATTTTGAGGTTTAAACAGAATGTTGAAATTATTGGCTATTTTTCTCAAGACGTATAATTCAAAAGCTTTTTAGTGCTTCTAGTCTCAAAAATGTACGATAAAGTATTGTTTTGAACTAAATTTGGCTTAGAATGAATGAATGGTCGTCCCGGTTATTTAAATTTTGTTTATTTTTCGAACACGTTTTCGGTTCGTACAGGCCACATACTGTAGGGATATTCCTCATTCCAACGCCAATCATTTAGTTTTTTGATGGCCTTCAAAGCCCCTTACTATTGTGACGGTCAGAAATTATGAAAAAAGTGTGAATTTTGGCAGCTCATGTCGCTTTAAGCAGCCTGGCTTGTGCCACTTTAAATCGGCTGGATCTAGGGAGTGTAACGAACTGCCCATTGCCATTAAAACATTGCATCTTTATCACTGTACAAATCTAAATTAAAAACTCATTACATCGATCAGATTGGTAATTTTTCATATCTGCACTTTTAATTTATATATTTCACATACCAATTTCACCCATATGCAAAGCGCCATGATAAGGTATATAACAAGCTCCTTGGAGCTTTATTCCCGCCTCAATTATGTATTGTGTTGTCAAATTTCTGTTATTTTCTGAGGTGAATAAATCAATTTCAATTTAGAACGAGTTTAATTCATCCCATATAAACTGGCAATCTTCTCCGGTTTTGGAACAGCAGCGAACGCCCATCAAAATACTCATTTGGGAGCCTGAAGCTCGGAGTATGACATGCACGTGGTGCGAGTGGGTGTGCTTTTCGATTAATCAGAAATCCAACCTTTTAAAAGCCACTTTGATGAATTCAAATAAATATGAAATGTGGTCTTTGACAATTGATTGTTATTTCAATAGATATAGTCTTCAACTTTTTAACGAGAAGTGATTTCCGCGGGCATAAATATACACGTAAACGGTATTTGATATACTTTACCAAAGATGATATCTTGCTGCACTTAAGGCATGCATTGTTATAAAGATGACATCTTGCTGCACTTAAGGCATGCATTGTTATAAAGATAACATCTTGCTGCACTTAAGGCATGCATTGTTATAAAGTCCTTTTGAGGATATCGTAGATTCTATTTAAAACATTTGAAAGGAACGGAAATAGCCAAAAGCAGAATATTAACGTTGTCATTACGCATGTGGGCAGCCGTTATCGTTCGAATTTGACGATCAATTCTGACATGGTAGAACAGAAAGTGTCGATCGAACTGACAACGTCATCAAAAAACGTCATCTGTCACCGGATATCGCGAAATCTCTTGGTAGATTCTCAGGCCCTATGATAAAATGTCTTAGTTAATGATAAAAAATTAAGCCATCACCACGTAGTTGTTTTTAACAACACGAGCTTTCGACACCTGTACCGGTGTCTTCGTCAAGTGTAACTCACTTAAGAGTTAATATCTTTGTTTTATCCGTTTGTTATCCATTACGTTTTATTTTCATTGGGGAGTGAAAAGAAAGGGGGGGGGGGGGTGTCTTTACCTGTGGATCGAGATAATTTAGAATGATGTATCTCTGGGTGTCGAATAGTAACAATGGGTAACATGGATTAGATATGGATTCTATCATACCTCTCATATAGTTCAATATTTTGTGAAGCTCTATGATAAGTTTAGCGGGTGTCACGTGTTTGCTAATCGATCCCTTTATTCTTTTCAGATTTTATTAGAAAATTGTCTTATATCATAAATTTTTTTTCGCAGTTTCCTCCAGGCAAAGAGCCCGTTTTTCCCACTAAACCTGGCAACGCCGCCATATAAGTGAAATGATCTTGAGTGCAGAGTAAAACATCAATCTTTTTTGTAATTACCGAGGCCTTTAAATATCAACCTATTGTTGTTTTTAGTGACCAAAACCCACTTAGTGTTTATGAACAAGTTAAAAGGTAAAAATCAGAGATTGTTAAGACGGTGTCTTTTTCTCCAAGAGTATAACATTGATATCAGACACATTAAAGGTAAACATAATGTTATTGCTGATTGTTTATCTAGAGTGTAAATAACCAAATATGAATGATACTATCAGTATATCTTTCTATTATATATATTTTTTTTAAAAGATAGTTTTTGCTCAAACTTTCTTTCTTTGAAGGTGGGGGGGGGGGGGGGGGGGGGGCGTTTGTTTGGCGACTATTTGGGGCCAACCTTTAAAAAAAATCTTCTCGCAGAGAAATATTACAACGTGAAATCGCTCAAAATTTAGTTGAGATTGAAGCGTTTCATGAAAGCGCATTAAGTGAGTATTTACCTGATTCCGATAAATAATGGCTAGAATTGAAAGGGAAATGGAAACTAGACATTGGATTTAGCTCATAATATTAGATTAGTTCCATAATTTTCGTGTGAAAGAGGTTTTCACTCGAACGACCTATGTGGGATGGTTGCCAGTTACTAACGGAAGGTCGTGGGTTTCCTCCTGGCAGAGAGCCCGGTTTCCTCCCACAATAAAACTGGCAAAGCCACCATATAAGTGAAATAATCTTGATCGCGGCGTAAAAGACCAAACTATCAATCAATCGTGAGAAAGATGGTGAGAAATATTTTCTATCATTTGAAAAGTAGCCAAAAATTTTAACTAGCCTAAAGAATATTGGACCATGCTTTTACAAAGCGTACTTGCCGGTTAAGTGTATACATCATTATCGGTATAGCAGTCTAAAGGTTTTGAAACAGTAAAACATGCTATTTTACACGCCTACAACCTTGTGCCTGAGGCTCATCGTCAAAAGTTCAGAAATTGTGAAAACGATAAAAATGAAACATGCACTGAATTTGCAAGGAAAAAGAAATATTTATTTCCAAATTACAACAACCTATAAGACATTGTTTTAATTGAAGAATTTAAACGTTGTATCCATAGTGACATTAGAACCTATTTGAGGAGAAAAGGGTAGATGATTTAGTCTGCTTCAACTGTTACTGACAATTACCCTGTCGCTGACAAACGTCCATTTGAAAGCAAGCCAGGTAAACAGTTTTCATGTAGAGATCCTCAACCCCGTTCTCAAAGGTCTTTTAAACCTAATTACAATCCTCAATTTAAAAATCAATCAAGACCAAAGGATACTGGTAATAATTGCAACACGGGCAATAATGGCAAAACTGGAAATGAAAATAGATTTCAAAATAACAGACAATTTAGTAGAATTACATGTAACTATTGTAAAACGTCTGGTCATTTGATGTCTGACTGTTTTCACTAACACGACAACAAAATCTCGATATTGATTCCACTTAACCAAGTGGATTGTGTCTTTTGTATACTGGCAATACACACCAGACAGTTACATATGTACTTGTGGGCAATCAAGTTCTAAACAAACTTAAATGGCAACCAAATTATGAAGACTCATTTAAACCAACTGGATTATGTGTAGTGAATATTGATAGTACTAAACAAGCTGGTAGCTATGTTAAAGGAGGAGAAAACAAAAAAACAACATGCAATCGTATCGAACGGGCTCCCATAGACCATCATATTCATGTGTGTGAGTCTTGCACGTGGTTTACGGTGTGAAAATACAATGAAAATGAATCTACCCGACAAGCTCGTGCTCGATCGTCAGTGGAGCGCGCCATTGACGGTTTGAAATTGACCGGAAAAAGTATTAGTAGATTACTTCCCTTGCGAGCTTATCATATCTTGTATGGTTATAACCTGCAATGTCAGCGGTAAGACTACCTTTTTTTAAAATTCTACAACGATCCCCACAAGTCGCGTAGACAACATAGCAGCCTGTCACGTCTTCCCAAAAGGTTGATTTACTAGCCAGTGTACATTTCAGAGCTGTTAGAGTGTTTATCTTCTCTTATTAGCGCGTCGAAATGATCAAAATTAACCTAGGTTTAAATGGGAGACTTTCAGAGTTGACCAATTTCTCTTTCGCTAGTGAGTGACAGGTGGCCAGGCGTATGCTGATTGACCGGTCGAGACACACAGCTAAGCTCTGCTGTGAAGATGGCTGTCGAGTCAGTTTAGACGTTCTCTGATAACGATTGTTAACTTTCTTATAGCACAGTTGAGCGAGGAAAAATCGTAGAAATATGGATTTGGTACCGTTAGAAAGGAAAATGTGTCGCGCCTGTACTGTATTTACTTAATTTTTTCCTTTTCTTCTCCTTTAAACCATCTATTAAAGATAAAAATGGTGTCATGAAAGTTTTCAAACCATTTATTCACACTGGATCTGTTTCACCTATAGAAGTGACAATTCTAATGCTGCCCAAATTAAAATACTTAAAGATAGAGGCGCATCTCAATCTCAGATGTTTTCTAAAGCGTTGTCATTTTCAGAAAGTTTTTACTTTGGCAACGATGCTGAGTCGTTCTCATTGCATAATATGTATTGAAATTCGTATCTGGTCCTGTTCGTGTGGGTATTACATCTTCATTACCATTTAATGGTATTCGTTTGGTGTTAGGTAATGATCTAGCGGGTGATAAGACAGTTGTTAACCCCACCTTATCTAGCCAACCTTGAACAGTTATTAATACTGCGCAAAACAAGCAAGTAAAACCTTGTAGCCTACTCTTCATGAACTGTATTAAATGTTATGAATAAAAACAATACTTTCCTATCTAAAGAAAACAGGTATGATAACAATTATGCAATTCTTTGGGCTGATTTGTTTAAAGTGGCATGAGCTGCCAAAATGTAGATATTTTGCCGTTAAAGAAAAATACTGAAATTATTGCCTATTTTTCTCAAGACGGATAATTCAGAATCTTTTTAATGCTTCTAGTCTCGAGAATGTACGATAAAACATTGGTTTGAACTAATTTAGGCTGAGAATGAATGAATGGTCGTCCCGGTTATTTGAATTTTGTTTACTTTTCAAACACTATTTCGGTTCGTATAGGCCACATACTTTATGGATTTTCCTCATTCCAACGCCAATCATTTAGTTTTTCGATGGCCTTCAAATCCTTTTACTGTCATAACGATCAGAAATTATGAAAAAAGTGCACAGTTTGGAAGCTCATGCCACTTTAAAGCCAATTCATTTTGTAATTTTATTTCTGATTGCTCATTTTGAAAAGCTTAAATGCTTATCTAACAATCTTTTGAAAAATCTGAAGATAATTGTATTAAAATTTTCAATTCCTTTAAATACTGATGTTGCATTAGACGCTGATGTTTGTTATTGTTAGTCAGTTACTAGCATAGGTGATCCTTATTTTGCTGATAAGAAATTTAGTGATCTTAATTAAAGTGGCATGAGCTGCCAAAATTCACACGTTTTTCATAATTTCTGATCGTAACGACAATAAGATACTTTGAAGGCCATCGGAAAACTAAATGATTGGCGCTAGAATGAGGGAAATCCATACAGTATGTGACCTGTAGAATTAAGGTCAGATTCCAAAGAGCAATACTGCGTTTTATTAATATAGCCTTTTTCTTCAAGGGAAAGAAGAATTCTGTTGCAATTTCCAACATTTTCTGGCATTATTTCCTTATCAAGTTTTTGGTAATAAAGGGTTGTTTAGCTGCCGTTCTACCTCCTCAATCATAATCCTGTCTAGACATACATGTAATAACTATTGTCGAGCATTTATCAGCAGGTTTTATAACGATATATGTTTTGATGTCCCATTAGCTTACTTTAGGCAAGATCTTCTGACTAAGTAAGGTTATGTTGGTTTTAGGATTAACTAAACCATCAAATTTACTTGATACAGTAAACGATTTACGTTTATATAGGTAGAGATGGCGTTAACAATGGACCTATTTTACCAATTAACATAGTTTCTACTGACCCTGACAATTCTTTCGGTGAAGAGTCTGTACTCCAAGATTTTGGAACACCCACATTGGTCAGATTCCAAAAGACGACCTTGACAGGATTCAACTCTTCAAGAGACTCAGGGAAGCCAAGTTTACCATCAATTTGGAGTTGCCACAGTTATTTGTCTCAGATTTGTCGTCGGTCAGGTCAGGTCCCACCAGTAGTTGACGCCATTTCAAATTTTCTGGTGCCTGATTGTAAAAGACAACGGAAACGCCTCTTGCGTGTGGCTGGATATCATATAAAGTTTTGCGATAATTTCTCTTCGCTTTCTGAGTCTTTGACTAATTTACTTAAGGAATTTATTTAATTTGTTATATGTGATAAATGTCAAGGAGCTTTTGAAAAGATTAGACCCATACTCTCTAACTTCTCCTAGCAGCTGGTTTTTCAAAGCCATTTAAATTAGCTTGTGATGCCAGCAACACTGCTGCTGGTGCAGTTTTATTACAAGAAGATAATTCTGGCATCGATCATCCAATTTGTTATTTTTCACGTGAAGTTGATAAATGCCAACGATCTTACTCAACTATTGAGACAGAATGTTCATCATTGATTTTGTCTTTGAAACATTTTGAAGTTTAAATTGCTTCAGGTTGTTTTAAAGAAAGCTTTCTGTTAAAACTTTCTTTGTCTGAAGTCGTTTGTGTTTCATGTATAAGTCTACAGTTGTTTCTCGAGCTTCGCCTATTGTTTGTTCTCCGACTCACCCCGACGGCGGTTTACAATTAGCCTTTATATTGCTAAAAAGTCAAGTAACTTTCTCGAACATAGAATATATCCAATCTCGATAGACGGTTTTTTTGGGCATTTCGTCAGGGAGTTTTGAACTCGTTCAGCAAACCTTCTAGGATGCTATAATTTGAATGTTATTCAGCATGCTTATTTGTCAGTGATATTTGATTTGTGAGCTCTATCGGGATTTTATTCTGTGGATTTACCAGTGTTGTTTTCAAGCTTTCAGTCTGTGGATTTATATTTAATGATCATCGAATCTATACTGATATATACCAGTGAACTTTATTTTCTCGATCGATCGCTTGTAAAAGTAAGTCATTTTGATATATGTTTATATAATTTTACCTTGTAAATATGTTTTTTTTATTACTATAAATCAAAACTTATACATAAAATCTGCTGGTCTGCTGCTTCTTCTTTTGATTATTATTTTGTCTCTTAACATAATCAGCGGGTAGGCTATATAACTCTCTCTCCCTTTGTTCAACACAGTCACAGCAAATGCATTAGTTCTCAGCAAGCATTATTGCTACCCAATTAAGACATCAACCAATCATAGTTGAGTAATTCTGTGTTTGTACAAAAACTAAAACAAATGCCCGTTTTATTGGCTAAAAATGCATCACCTTTAAAAAAGAGGAAATTCATACTCACGATTCAAACACTTCCATTCAGACACGCTTCAATTGTATTATTAATATTTATATGGGTTGCACGAGCAAAGTGTTTCGATATCAACAAGGACGACTTAGAACTGAAACAGCGGGAAATATCCGCTACAATTACCGCCGAGCCTGATGACGTCACACAGATTTACGCAAAGCTTTCTGGGTAAAATGTACCTCAGTTCGCCATTTTGTTAACCGGTACTTATAAAGTTATAGCAAGACGTCACTTCCATTGATGGAACACATTGATGACATAACGTATTTAAAAGTTGATGCTGATAGAGTTATGAAAACAACACGTTGTGTCTTCAAGTCAGAAGCACGACAGATAAGCGCCAGCGAAAGATCTGGCACCTTTTACGTCCTCTACGATACAGTTTTATTCCTTCGGCCATTTTGTAAAATTATGTGAATTTCCCTCAACTCCCGAAATGCTTTGCGCGTAATTTCCAAGTGACGTCATCAAGCAATCGGTCAATTTGGAGCTAACGTTATCAACCAGGGATGGGGGCTCAGAGTGGATACCTCCCTCTACTTTTAAATGGTTGCGCCCGCCTGTATGGGTCTATATATTTGAACCAAATAAAGGTTTATAATAACCTCTTAACATTCAACCTTTTCCAAAAGCAGCCAATCAACCAAAAGTCAGCGGATTAAAAATATCAGCGTTTTATCGTAAAGATTGTATATCAGTGAAAATAAAACTGCAATGTACTTAAACTGATATATTCATAATAATTGTAAAAGATACAGAAATTTGGATAAAAATTGTCCATTACAAACAAAATAGCAAGATTTCCCCCCATCTATTAGTCCTCCACGTCTCCAAAATAACCGTCTGTTTTACCAATGGTGGCCATCTTTCTCGTTGTTGATGGACTTCTTCGTCGTCTTCGGCGAGGTCGGTTCTTTTCCAGGGGTTTCGAAGAAGGATGCGTACATTTATCCGCTATGGATTGTTTCTTGTTACAAAATCCATTCTCTTTGAAGATATCTGTCAAAAGTTTGAATATTGGGGATTGGTTTGTCCGGCTACAGGATCTCACGGAGTTCCAGTCACATCCGTTAAACAGACGATGATTAAAGATGGCTGCCATGCCTCGTAAAGCAAACCTTTTGTTTGAGTTGGGATGAAGTTCAATATTTAGAAAATCATAAGCCTCGTCTGAAAACCAATGAACATGTTCCCGTAAGCCAAGTGATATTTTGAGTTGTGTTTCTTCAACTGTTTCTGCTAAAAACGGAGATTTTCCTCTCAGCAGTTCGTAGAGACAGCAAGCGATAGCCCAGCAGTCAACCATCTTGTTGGGTTGTCTTCCCGCCAAACACTCTGGGCTTGTATATGCTGGTGTAAAAGCCACAGTTTCCATTTCAACCCAATCAAGAACTCTTTTAGCATTTCCAAAGTCATTTAAAACGGGGTAGCCCATTTTGTTCAGCAAAATATTCGCTGGTTTGATGTTAATGTGCAGAATACCGAGTCCATGGATATAATCAACGGAAGCGTAAATGTTAGCGATTGTCCACACGGCCATCGGTTCATCCAAGATGACACCATACTCTGTCAACAAAGTTAGATCTCCAAACGGAAGTGCTTCAGAAACCATGTAACGTACGTCATCTTGTACAATTGAACCAATCAACTTGCTGACAAATCTGCTTTGGCAGGTAACCCAGTGGAACAGTTCATCCAAACTGTTGTCAAGGTAACAGGTTTTCATCACAAACCTTTTGTTGTCACCTTCTTTCTCAACAGCTTCTACTTTTGCAAAGTCTCCCCTTGCTAAAGTTTTCACGACTCGTTTCCAGGTGTAAAGATCCAGAACATCGAAATCCTCTTGTGTGTATTCCACAAACCGCTGTCCATGGGTGTGTTCGTAAACCATCCTCAATGATGTCGTCTGTGGTCGACGGACAGATAATTCAGTCACTTTGAACTCTGGTTTTCGATAGTTCGGAATCAAATTGTCCCACGGTAAAGGGGAAGGCACTGTTGTGGATCGAATGTCTCTATCAGCATTTGGACAACTCGCGTTGAGGTGTAGTTTTTTGCTGGGAGAGTTCACCTTACAAAGCTCTTTAGGAATAGGCCCCTGTTTACACCTAGACGTCTTACTGTCTCTCGGAAAGTTATCCTCATATCTGTCCTCAGGAGCAGGTGCCACTGTATTGGGAGGTTTTCCTGAACACGTGATGTATATACAACAGCACTCATTAAGCGTAAACATCTTTCGGATTTCTCTCAGTGATTTCATTCTGATTTTAAACCGGTCGTTTTCCGAAGCCTTTCTACAGAATACACACGACATAAACAACCTTCGAATTATGCTTACAAATCGTTGTTTTATCCTCCGAAAACCCTTGGGTCGTCGACCCAGGGATGCTATATAATGTGCAACAGCCTCATCTATATCGAACGTTGGCTCCATTTTCATCGCTGTCGGACGAGCCATGGTTACGTTAATGACGTCCGCTATTATGACGCTTCATTCATCCAGATGCTCACTAATGTTCGTCATAGATGATTTTCAACGTCATGATAAAAAATTAAAGACATCACCACGTCCTCAGTTGTTTTTTAACAACACGAGCTTTCGACACCTGTGCCGGTTTCTTCGTCAATAGTAACTGTGAAGACACCGGCACAGGTGTCGAAAGCTCGTGTTGTTAAAAAACAACTGAGGACGTGGTGATGTCTTTAATTTTTTATCATTAGTATGGAACCCACGTTTAGAGAGAGTTTCAAACATTTCAACGTCGTCAAACAATGTCTTAACAGACCCTTTCGGCTTAGAATGGCGTTTTTATGACGTTGTTCGAGTTGTATGGCATTGACGTCATTTCGCTGTTGCGGGCGCTGTGACACGCCCATTTTGCATTACGTCATAGACGAAATGAACACGATTCCGACGTCAGATTGATCCAAAAACTCAATTCAGCGTCATTTTGCCATACAACGAAGCGCAGTAGAAAGCGGCACAGAAGGGAGTGGGAGTCACGTGACAATTCCACAAATTTCCTGTCACCGGCGTTGAATCTGAACAACTTGTGTACCGGACGAAAGATCGTCGAGATAAGAATCAATTAATATTGAAAACTATTTCAGGTTAACTCGATGCTCCAAATAGTGTCTTATCCATGGCGTCTTTATTCAGATCCTGAAACTAAAATATTAGGTTTTCACGCCTATAAAACCCCCAACATGTACTTTTTTTA
This sequence comes from Lepidochitona cinerea, assembly GCA_963971465.1. Taxonomy (NCBI): domain Eukaryota; kingdom Metazoa; phylum Mollusca; class Polyplacophora; order Chitonida; family Tonicellidae; genus Lepidochitona; species Lepidochitona cinerea. The sequence continues at coordinate 3,543,139 of OZ020556.1, read as the reverse complement.
CATCTTTGGTCTCCAGAATACGATTATCGATCATAGCAATCATAATTGAAATGAAATTGACCAAAAAAAATCTAGAAACTATTTTCCACAAGAATGCGTGCAATGTTTCACATCTTCGAATCTCCGACCGCAATCTTTATTGATCTACTATAAACTATATTGGTTTTGGATGGCATTTTATACATATGAGGATAATTTCTTTCACGATGTGCCGATTCGTCGGGTAGAATGGTGAAGTGAACACGTGTTGTCAGTAGCTTCGTCTGATTGGACTAGTTTGAACAGTTATGTTAGTTCATAGCGTCGATATTTCTATAATTTTACATTTGGGAAGGCCTTTGAAAGAAAGCCTTTGTAAAAAAAATTCTTAGGATTTTGAGAGTTTTCTGGAGTTAAAATCTACACATTAATCAGTGTACTAAAAGCTTGGCGCGGGTGCAGTCTCCGTGACCTTCAGCTTGAGTTAGGCTTTAAGGCTTAAGCATTGTCATTGGTGCCTAGCGACACAATTTTTTCATTGAGTATAGCTTGTTGACTGTGAGGACTTTTCACTTGGTATAGACAGCCGGGCTGGCAAGCCGTTGGTTGTGACAACCCTTATTTCTTATCTTTCGTTTACCAAGAACGTACACTCTTTTGCAAACATCATTCAGACAAGGGTACATTTTTGCAAACAGCATTCAGACAAGGGTACATATAATTTAGAGGATTACAGTTTATTTTCAGTGTTGATTTATTTTATTTCCGGGAACTAGTCTGCAACAAATCGCGTTCAGACACATTTGTAGATGTAAATTGCGTTCAAGTAGGTAAATTCAGCCCAAGTCAGTTTGGCCAAGCTCTATACTCTGCTGTAGGAAACGTAAAGGTAGTCAAAAAACTTAAGTCAAGGTTTGGTGTCGATGTACACAGATGACGTTTATCGAATGCCTCCTGATGCAGATACCCAACGAACACATGAAGGTAAGTATATGAGACCAGAGGTAGTGCTAATAGAAGGATGCAAATCGCTAAGTTAATTACCATGGCTGCTCCGTTAAAATAACATGGGGACCATCTTGGAATTCTAAGTGAACCCTCGCTTCTGGTGGATTGCGTGGCGCCGATAAATCAACCACGTGCTACAAACATTTGTCACGCGGCAGCGGTTATGTTTGATCCAATCCTTTTGCGCCAGTATGTTTGATTTTATCGTGAAGAAATACTGTACATTAAAGATAATCCAACTCGATTCGAGATGCACTTACCCCACATTTGCTTCTCGAGTCCAATAATATTTACTTAAAGTGGCATGAGCTGCCAAAATCCACACTTTTTTCATAATTTCTGATAGCCACATCCATAAGAGGCTTTAAAGGCCATCGAAAAACTAAATGATTGGCGTTGGAATGAGGGAAATTTATACAGTATGTGGACTATACGAAACGAAATAGTGTTGGAAAAGTAAACAAAATTTAAATAACCGGGACGACCATTCATTCATTCTAAGCCGAAGTTAGTTCAAAACAATACTTTATCGTTCATTCTCGAGACTAGAAGCACTAAAAAGCTCCTGAATTATACGTCTTGAGAAAAATAGCCTATAATTTCAACATTCTGTATTAACGTCAAAATATCAACATTTTGGCAGCTCATGCCACTTTAAAACATGAACACAGTTTTATTTTACACGAGTTCCGGTAGTCATACTTATTATTTTTGGACATATATTTTACAGCAATTAATGCTCATTTTGAAACCTACTTCGGTCTTGACATTGTATTTGAGTTAACGGAGGAACCGTTGACTGGCTTCATATACCACAACAAAGACGTTGCCGTTGTGGAATGCTATGACACAATGCACTTGTCTACTGGATCAATTAACTACAGGTAAGTTTTTACTGCAATAGGCCTTAAGCCTTATGACGTCACTAGAAAAATTATGGGGTAAAAAGGAATTGTGTGAAGCGACGACTCACAAACCTCACACGCGACACTCATGCATTTACACTTATACTTAATTTTCTGTGTAGAATACCTCCGGTCCGCCAGTTGTACCCCCCCCCCCCTCCCTCCCTCATACACCAGATGACGTCATTAACCAACCGCTATATTGTTCTCGCCATCAGCAGGGATACACAATGTTATTGTAGGATTGTGTCCCTTTACGCTTACTGTCGAAGGTCTGTACCAATGAACTATATACGTGGAATGGACACGTCTCATTGGCTGGTTTGGATCGGACTTTGTAAAAATGTGCCGCCATTGACAGTTGATAAGCGCGTGCAGAACAGATCTGGATGGACGCTCCACTATCTCCTAGTAATGGCGGCATTCGGAGCATATCAAGCACCACGTGACCTCCGTTCCACGCATATAGTTCATTGGTCTGTACGTATGACCCGGATAGAGATAACCTACTCAAGATTCCAAGGCACACTCGCCGCTAAAACCCAAAATATTGTTTGTATTAAAAACAGCGGACGATTTTCTGTAGTTTTCACAGACTAAAGGTTTGAGAGTTTTAGTATCTTGTATTTTAAATTGAAAATTCAATTTGTTTCATATCCGCGATATGAGCAAACTGAGAGCCTGAGCATGCGCACACGCGCCTTAATGATTTGAACTGTGTTACCGACTTCGTCTGGAGAAATATATACAGACGATCGATTTGGTTTGAGCGACACAAAAAGCATGCCGATGAATTCGAGACTAATCTACGAACAAAATGACTTGAAATGAATGTAATCCAGCACTGAAGCTTGCCCGTTGCTGATCGTTGTTGTTGTATTCGGGCTTCAAGTCTACGTGTGCTTTTACATCCGATTTAGATATTTTAAAGTATACTGGACTCAGAGATTATGCCTAATGTTTAATTTGAGTGGTTCTACATGTAGTAAACTCGTGTAAATAGGTTTTCTTAACAAATTTAGGAAAGGCTTCCCAGATAAGTGTGCCTCTAAAATGCACTTAAATTGATTGATTGACTGATTGATGTGTTACGCCGCACTCTAGATTATTTCTCTTATATGGGGATTTTAGTGTGGAAGGAAACCGTGCCAATTACCCAGAGGAAACCCCCGACCTTCGGCGAGTACCTGGCAACTCTTCCACATACGGCGACCGAGGGAAGGTCTGTGTCCGACTAAGGGACGATCATTTTAACCCACTGGACCACCGAGGCCCCTTTAGAAACTGAAGGCACAAGGTATACACGTGTAAATGTGATACAGATAACCAACTCTGGCTAATGATTGAATCAAGGCTGTGAAATTCGAGAACCCGAGGCTATCTGAAATTTTGTTTGAAAGCGATACTTGATAGCGGAAAATGTCATGGCAGTTTATATATAATTCTTATAAAAGCAGCTAAAACTCAAAGTGTTGATCCATATAACAAGCCCCATTTGAATCTGTGATGTTTGTTCAAAAGGCCCGCAACTTTGGTTCAGTCATAAGAGCTAAAATAATTAAACCAGTATTGCATTTAAAGCGCTCACACACACACCTATCTAATTTTTTCTGCTCAACAAGTTTGCTCCCACTGCTTTTTTGCACCCGAGACAGCTGTTTCCTCCTTCGTGCCATGTTCACAGAAGATGAGTTCGTGTTGCACGAAACGGCCTTAAGTACAAAACATTTAAGGGGAAGCATACTGAGTTTGCGTAATTGCACGAAAAAAACATTTCATGTCGCATTACATGCAGTTTTTGCGTTACTGTCACACATGAATTGCCACAATCGTTCAATAGAACATCATTCTTATCATCATCATAACTGCCATTACAGTTAACATTAATGCAGATTTATAATAATTAATTTCAGCATTGGGTGCTTAACCTTATTCATTGTGTATATATAACATACACACAGCTAAGAGTCTTTTCTATGATAACGAACAGAAATAAACTCATATGTGTTAATATTCTTTTTCTTCATTTCGTTTTAGAGACGTGTTCGTCTTCAAAAGAGAGGATGGGGAGTTAAAGATAGTTGCCCAAATATACAACGTTAGTCCTTAAAGCGGCATGAGCGTCACGGCAGTAAGAGGCTTTGAAGGCCATCGAAAGAAGCCTTGCAATGAGGAAAAGCCACGTCGTGAGAAAAATAGCCAATAATTTCAACATTCTGTTTTAACGTCAAAATATCAACATTTTGGCAGCTCATGCCACTTACGGTAAGAATTACGCTAATTCAAGTACACAAAACATTACGAAAAGCACACTAAAAGTTTGAGACTTTTCGCTGGGTGTCTTACCTCCTGCATGGAGCGACCAATAATCCTATCGAGCAATCGCTATTGTTGTTGTTTTAGACCAAACATTGCAGAAAGCAGTCTAATAATTTGTTATCTTCACATTGCTCGTCCTTGAATTAGCGGAATTCTTACCGTAAACGTTTCCATGGCAGTAATATACATTTTATTGAAGTGGAGCAGACACACATTTATAAATAAATGTTTAAAATTATATTGAAATGTATGATAAAAGAAAGTGATTAATAAAACAGTGTACATCAGAAGAAAACGCTTTCACGAAAATGATTTCTGGCCAAATTTCGGCAATATCGGGCATTATTTATTTTATTCGTGTTGCCAAAAACTCCGGTCCATATTCATAAAAAAAACTTGCAGTTACTGAGAGCATAAATAGTGATCACCTTCTGGGACTGTGATATGCACAGCCGAAATAGTCGATCAATCAGACCACCCGTTGCAATTAAAATGACGAAGATTTCTCATCTCGTGATGTGTGTCTTTTGATAGTTTGCGCCAGTTTATTTAGACTTTTTGGTGACGTTGTAGTTTTAATCAAAGGAAAAAATCGGTAGACCTATATTTCCCTGAACGGAAAGATAGGCAATCTTAATATAGGCCTATTCTAAGTTAAAATGGCTTTCCCCGGTCGGCAGGAACACTATCGTAAAACTGTCTTGATCATTTACAGCTTTCAATATAGAGGATCGCGGAGGATGTCATATGACTATCTCAAAAATATCCCTGTTATAGTGAAATGTGGTGGCTGATGGTCAAATCAAAGTGACAATAAGAAAACGCGAAGTTTTAGAGCTAAAACAGTCTTGATTTCTTGCTTTCTTATTCTCGCAATTGTTTGTTTTCGCCTTCACGTTTCGGACCCTAGCGAAAACAAGAAAACGCTAAATTTTAGCTCTAAAACTTCGCGTTTTCTTATTTTTGCCTAGATTTGATAAAGCGAAAACGCGAGAATAAGAAAATTAATCAGCAACCCTACCCCCCCCCCCCCCCTGCTACCGGGATGTACGCGGCTGTGCATAAAATCGTCTAATTATATATTTCTTTTTCTTTGGAGGGATCATAAATTCCTAACTTTACACTGTCTCGAGTACAGACCAGCAAAGACTAAGAGATATTTTCTCGTGGGAAAATGCTGAGGAAACTATCCTTGGGTCTGGGTAGGCCTTTGCCCTGTGGGTTATATTATCGTTTGGAGGATGATATCGGTACTGTTCTTCGGACTACTGGACCTTCGGACTTGTGAACCTTCGGACTAGTGGACCTTCGGACTAGTGGACCTTCGGACTAGTGAACCTTCGAATCAGTGAACCCTCTCGTTCGGACTAATGGACCTTCTTACTATAGTGAACCCGTTTTTCGGACTAGTGAACCCTTCTCATTTTAACATGATATTATCAAATCTTTCAATGGCATTTAGAAGTTGGAAGGTTACAATAAGGTCAAGAATTACTTATGGATAATAAACCAAGAAGTTGTTATCCATAAGTAATTCTTGACCTTATGATATTATCAGTCTTGTTCAAAATGCCATTATAATTTATGTATTATATCATGTGTATTGTTAATTGTTGTTGAGGAGATCCCCTAGTGGACACCTGGCTGTGGGCTATCCTCGTTAAAGAAATAAAAAAATACAATTACAATTACGTTTAGAAAAAAACGAGATTTTATTTTAGCCCAGTAAAGCACTTGCTGTGTAACACCAGAATATATCAGGATTCCTCCAATGATTCATTTATAACTGATCGAGGCTGGAAGTTAAGTTTCGGCCCCTTACATAATTACAGGGACATTTGTGATGGGCCCTCAGGTTGATTGATTGATTGTTTGGTTTGCACCGCGCTCAAGATTATTTCCCTTGCCAGATTTATTGTGAGAGGAAATCGGGTTCTATGTCAGGAGGAAACCCACGACCTTCCGGTGGTAACTGGCAACCATCCCACATAGGTAGTTCAAGTAAATACCCAGTCAGTCCAAAAAACAAAATTGGAAAATTTTCTAAGTGGGATTCGAACCCGCAACCCATTGGTGGAAGGCTGTTCGGATTCAGCGTGCTACGCTCTAACTATTGAGCCACGGAGGCCCTATAAGGTTGAAGAGGATATGGATAGTTAGTTTCACGGCTACCTTTTGGTTGCTACAATAAAAATGACCAAAGTCCAAATTAGCGGCTAATTCGGAGAACTTTACCGAGTCACATGTAGCTAATTTTTTTTTTTTACTTTCTTGACTCTACCTAATACGCTTCCGTAAATATGGACGTCCTGTCATCGGCTGAATACTTTATTTAAAAAATTGAACAAATGTATTTTCATAAAGTATTCAGCCGTTGACAGAACGTCCATATCCTCAAGCCCCAGTAGGCCTACTTGTTTTGACGTATAATAAGTTAGTCTGCTGTTGGCTGTTAGCAATCTAAAATAGAGATTGATCCTTCTGCCATTCGTCGAGATATATATCTGGTGTTGAAGATCTCGTAGAATGGCACGAGTTCTCGATTGGGCTGTTAGCTGTTCGAAAGGGAGCGACCATTTTTTCCTCGAATTGCTAACTGGCTTGTTCTGGGCGAAATAATAGACCTAAACTTTTCAAACTTTTCTCATATACACTCCTTAAGACGTCCCATCTAATGGGCTGCGCACATTATTTCTACACTTCGCCGACAGGGGGCCCTGTGATCAACCTTCCAGTCGAATAGCAGACTGACGAAATCGAAGAGCTAACTGATCGATGCAGGTCGTAATATTAAGCCTACACATACGAAACTTACTACAAATATAGTAGTATAAGCAGCCTGAAAGCGACAGTGCCCTGAATATGGGGTAATGCATCTTCGCAAGCCGTTAAAATCTTCACGTCCCCAGTCCGTGTTTTTAAAACACGGAATGGGGACAAGTATGCAGATTTTATCTTGGCTAGAGAAGATGGGGGTAATGGGACATTTCACACTTCCCTGTTCATAGACTTCTGGTACTAGTATAGGGGTATACTGCCTACCTATAATGGCTATATTTTCTCTTTTAATTAAAATTAATAATAATGGGTTGATGTAGGTAACGATCACAAACTCAGGGTTAAATTTGGGGCTGTTATAGGCCATATATCTGTTGTAATTTGCAATTTTGTTGGTTGTTTCAATTGACCCTTAGCCTACGCACCCGGAGCCTGTTTCACAAAGCGGCGTAGATGTATTTTTTGCGTAACTTTCATACTAAGGTATTTCTACAGTATGGGTTGCTATGGCAGTTACGTGAAAACTTACGCTACACCGCTTTGTGAAACAGGGTCCTGGGGGCTGTTTCTCGACACCGACGTAACTTTGCGCCTAGTCGTAACGTCATGGCAACATATACCTTCAACATTACGTTACGACCAGGCGCAAAGTTACGACGGGCGTAAGTTGTGTTGAGAAACAGCCCCCTGATCATTTGATTCCTAAAGGCAAATTCCGTGACATGCAAGGGTAGGCTACATTGTACATTTTGATGCCATATTTTTCCTAAAACATTTCTACAAGCAAAAAGTCCCCAAATATCCAGTCTTCGAAAGCCGTCAATTTTCAAATCACATGGCAGAAAGGACAGGTTCGTTTGTCTAGATACTCCCACCCCCTTTATTAGAAATAGAATGTGAGTGACACTGCAGATCATTACACGATACGCCACGCCCCTGACATACATCATAATATTAAAAAAATATATAAGGTACGGCCATGTCTTTATCGTTTTAATAACACAAGCAATTGTTAATTGAAAAACGATCTTTTTAACTGTTTGTGTTTCTTGCATACTGTTTGTATAAAACATGTAGGCCTAAAATGGACTATATTAACAGTCCGCTGAGGGTTATCTTTTAGTTTCGAGCGGTTTTATTCAATACGAGACTAGAGCAGAACGTAAATTGCAACATGTATCAATGAGAAGGGTTCACTAGCCCGAAGGTTCACTAGTCCGAAGGTTCACCAGTCCGAAAAACGGGTTCACTAGTCAGAAGGTTCACTAGTCCGAAGGTCCACTAGTCAGAAGGTTCACTAGTCCGAACGAGAGGGTTCACTGGTTCGAAGGTTCACTAGTCCGAAGGACCACTAGTCCGAAGGTTCACTAGTCCGAAGAAGTACCGATCATCCTCCAAACGATAATATAGCCCATAGGGCATAGGCCTACCCAGACCCAAGGATAGTTTCCTCAGCATCATTTTCCCACGAGACAGTTCCTCTAAAGCAGGGGACACACGTGCGGATTTTTTTGCATGACCGCGGCGTATTTTGAAATCGCACCGATATTCGCATACGTGTGTCCTCTCCTCAACATGCGAATATCGCCGCGATCATGCGAAAAAATCCGCACGTGTGTCCCCTGCTTTAGCCTTTGCTGGTCTGTAGTCGAGACAGTGTAAAGTTAGGAATTTATGATCCCTCCAAAGAAAAAGGAAATATATAATTCGACAATTTTATGCACATCCACCGGCGTACATCCCGGTAGCAATGTACAATGGGGAAGGGGGCAGGGGGGGGGGTGCAGACTGATAAAGAGAAAGATAATGAATTTCCTGAGGAAGTAGGAGGTATGCAATTTTATTTGTCCTTAGGAACTCTACAGGGTTATACGCCTGACATGACATGTTCAATTTAAATCCTTTTATTTATAAGATAATTTGAAAAGTTGGGAAAACATTATTAAAAAGATGACATTATACTTATATCTAGAAAGACACGTGGTGTCGACTTTGTAAACGTTCATATATATATATTTATGATCATTAAAACACACGGGCACAGGGAAAATCTTGTCTAAAATAACCATGGAGACAAGTTTCTAATTGTGTTAAAAAGAGGTATATCATTTAGACCTTTATACCCCATAAATTGAACAAACCGTGAAGAGTACTTTTTATTTTTTATATCTGTTCAAGTATACGTACCGCTACTCAGATTTTTTTAATTGCTTCAATAAAATGTCTATCAGTACCACTGTTTAGTTTTTCTCATCCAAATTGTGGATGGTCTTATTTGAGATATAGCGCATTATGTCTGGGATGTTCGGACTAGTGAACCTTCGGACTAGTGAACCTTCGGACTAGTGAACCTTCGGACCAGTGAACCTTCGGACCAGTGGACCTTCGGACTAATGAACCTTCGGACTGGTGAACCTTCGGACTAGTGAACCTTCTGACTAGTGGACCTTCGGACTAATGAACCTTCGGACTAGTGAGCAGTTCCCGTATCAATAACGTGATTTTAAATGATGTAGGCCTGTCATTTTCAATCAACCGGCCGCAGACAGTGAACAGACGAATGTCAAACAGGCGGTTAAAGTTTAGCCGTACTCAATTTATTCCAAGCCTTGCAAGTTGCATGTGTGATAAAAGATGTGACTTTTGCAATGTTTTATGATAGAGACAAAGAGGAAATGTCAAATGGATTAGTACGGATACAAGTTAACATTCAATTGTAAGTTTAACAAAGCCGACAAAGGCTGAACCAGAGAAAAATGACCTTGGAATACATTCAATTTCATGGAGATGGATTAAAGTATTATGGATAAAGCTTACAAGTTACATCACTGATGTGTGTCGCGATCGAGTGGCAAAGTTAATATTCAAACTTAAACTCAAAATGCATACCGCATTACCGGCAGTTGTGTTACTGTTAGACGCCATAGGCCTATAGTGCCCTAAGATAGAATAAGATGGTTATAAAGCAGGAGTGCCCGAAGATTGTGATATAAAGCAGGAATGTTCACATTCACTGGATTTACATGGAACGAATTTATATAATTTGTGTTTAATACCGGTACCAATGTTGCCGGACCAACAGTACCCAGTGCCGCAGCCCTCTGTCGACCTAGTGCCGTGATTGTTTTTTCTACCACCCTGTTCAGCCATTGTTTTCACGATGTTTAAGGTATTTTTGTCCCCCACCATGTAAGTGGAAGGGGGACTTGGAAATGCTGCCCGTTCGTCCTTCTGTCCGTCCGTCCGTCCAATTTTCTAGTGAACACGATAGCTTAAGATCTTTCATAGACTAGAGAGACCTAATTGATCAAGTTCGATTTTCGGATAAGTCGACCTATAATAATGGCTATATTTGTAGATCATTGTGGTCAAAGTCTGGAATTTCCTTGTGAATAGGCCTACGATAGTTTAAGAACCGCTAGATGCAGATCTTTCATTTCTGATATAGTACACATTAGAGAGACCTTGGTCAAGTTCGATTTTCGAGGATGTCAACCTATATTTGTAGGTCACAGGTCATTTAGGTCAAATTCTAGGGTTTGCCTGTGAACGGGATATTTTAGGAACTGTTACACTCGGGTCCTTAATTTTTGGTATATGGAGACACATTAGAGAGACCTTGGTCAAGTTCGATTTTCTGGAATGTCAACCTATATTTTTAGGTCACATATAGGTCATTGAGGTAAAAGTCGGGAATTTGCTTGGGAACACGATATTTTAAGAACTGTCACCCTCAGACCACAATCTTTCCCTTTTCCCTTTGATGCACTATTAAAGGGGCATGAGCTGCCAAAATGTTGATATTTTGACGTTGATACAGAATGTTTAAATTATCGGCTATTTTCCCTAAGACGTATAATTCAAAGACTTTTTAGTGCGCCTAGTCTCGGGAATGTACGTTAAAGTATTGTTTTGAGCTAACTTTTGCTTAGAATGAATGAATGGTCGTCCCGGTTATTTAAATTTTGTTTACTTTTCGAACACGTTTTCGGTTCGTACAGGCCACATACTGTATGGATTTTCCTCATTCCAACGCCAATCATTGAGTTTTTCGATGGCCTGTAAAGCCTCTTACTGTCGGGACGATCAGAAATTATGAAAAAAGTGTGAATTTCGGCAGCTCATGCCACTTTAAAATAATTGACCAACCTTTTCTGTCTTGATATCCATTTCCCTTTTGTCAAACTATAGGCCAGATTTATTGCATTACATCCATATCTAGAGCTGGTTCGAACCCTTTTCCGCGAACACGGCGGTCATGTTTTGTATTCTTAACCACAGGCACAAGGAGTGCTCTCCCCTTAATATATATTATATGAATTAGATAGAGGGATAAGGGAAGATCACTGTGTCTCAACCATTCAGGACTTTCCTTTTTGAAACATGGCTACCCTCGGCCCAGCTTCGGGCCTCACATAAACGCTACTTGCTGAAGCTACTAGTTTTCAAACAACATTAATGGCGGAGGACCTGCTAGCTACTTGGTTTGTTCCCGCCAAGGCTTGGCTTTAGTTTTGTGCCATTTTCGGGATCCTGGTTTTCCGCTATGATTTATAAACAAATAAAAAGGACTGCCAATGGCACACATATCAGATGGTCTATGAGACTTTTTATACACCCGACTTAAACAAAGTGGCTGGTATTATGGTATCACCAGCGCCGTCCGTCCCAGATTCCTTTCCGCTCCATAAATTAGAGAGTTTTGATCTGATCTTCACAATTCTTTCACACCATATACTTTATGGGAAGGTCATGGTGTGTCATTTATAACTGTTTAACATCCTCGGTTTCATGGTATGGCATCTATATTGGATTATGTAATACCGGGTATCTCTTTTTATCTTCATACCCTTCCACTCCATAACTTGAAGAGTCTTGATCCAATCTTACAATTCTTTCACAACATATACTTTATGGGTAAGCTGGTGTGTCATGAATCATTTATGCATTTCGGGTTGCATAATATGGCATCTAAGTATATTGGATTATGTAATATCTCTTTATTCTACATATATCTTTGTTCACTACCGTTCTTTAAGAGTTTCGATCTAATCTTTACAATTCTTTCACAGCATATTCTATATTTGTGTAGAAGGTGTGTTGTCGGCCATTTATGAAATCCAGTTACTTAATAAGGCATTATTAGATTATATAATATTCTCTTTTAGTCCATATCTTCTTTAGTTTTTACCTGATCCTGACAATTTTAGAGTATATATATATAAAGGGGTAAATGGTTTGTCAGGGACAATTTAGGATATCCCTGGTTACGTAATACAGGATCCATAGGGCCTATACAGGTATATTCATGGAATAGAGTTACGAACGGAAGGTCGTGAGTTTCCTCCGGGCATAGAGCCCGGTTTCCTCCCACAATAAAAGTGGCAACGCCACCATATAAGTGAAATAATCTTGAGCGCGGCGTAAAACACCAAACATTCAATCAATCATGGAATAGAGAAATGAAAATCTTTCACATGAACATAGGTTTTCAATTGCTGAAATGTAAACAGATATGTTCTATAATGTAGAGTAATCAGTCATAGCGGAGGCTGTATGTTGAGCTTACTAAAACTCTTGTTATATAATTCCATTGGACAGTCATCTGATTTGTCCCTCAATGCAAATTGCTTTGGCATGAAAGGCCGTTCATGGCCGATTGGTTTTTCACCGGTTCCCATTTTTGTGTCCCTTTATTTAAATTGCACGTATTTGGATCCCGGCTCATCTGTATTAAATGTTATGTCCCTCCCATTTCAACTTTCTGTTTTCTTCACTTCCGCGAAATCCGAAGTGCATCTAGTGTTATTTAACCGTAGGCCTATCTGGTTCTGGAGTCTTTTAGGGCTTTCGGATCATAATAGACCATTTTCCTTTAACATTAAATCTTCAGACTCTATCAATGGTGTTGATTTAAATGGCTTGCTGCCTTTCCATTTTTTATACCCCCAGCATATAATGCGGGGGGGGGGGGCGGGGGGGGGGGGGGGGTTATAGCGATCAGCTTGTCTGTCTGTAATCATTTCTTGTTATCGCATCTCCTCCCACAATTTTCAGCAAAATTTTTCGAAACTTGGTGGACATGTTGGATATAATGTGAGGATGTGCACTTCCTATTCTGGTTACGCTGGTTTCATTATTTTAAAGAGTTACTGCCCTTTCCCGACAGTATATATAGACGTAGACAATTAGCGCTTCTCATCACATCTCTTCCCACGGTTTTCATAAATTTTTTTCGAAACTTAATGGACATGTTGGATATCATGCGAGGATGTGCACCTCCTATGCTAGTTACGCTGGTTTCATTGTTTTTAGAGTTACTGCCCTTTTATGACAGTATACGAAGACATAGACAATAAGCGCTTGTCATCGCATCTCTTCCCACGGTTTTCATCAATTTTTTTTCGAAACCTGGTGGACATGCTGGATACCATGCGAGGATGTGCACCTCCTATTCTGGTTAAACTGGTTTCATTATGTTTAGAGTTACTCCCCTTTTGCGACAGGATATGAAGACATAGACAATTAGTGCTTGTCATCACATCTCCTACAGTTTTCATCAATTTTTTTCGAAACTTGGTGGACATGCTGGATACCATGCGAGGATGTGCACGATGACTGATGATCTAGATGACTGTTGTCTTGACGATGACTGATGATCTAGATAACTGTTGTTTTGACGATGACTGATGATCTAGATAACTGTTGTCTTGACGATGGCTGATGATCTAGAAGACTGTTGTGTTGATAGTGACTGATGATCTTGAGGACTGTTGTCTAGACAATAACTGATGACTGCTGTCTTGACGATGACTGATGATCTACATGTAGATGACTGTTATCTTGATAGTGACTGATGATCTAGAGGACTGTTGTCTAGACAATAACTGATGACTGCTGTCTTGACGATGGCTGATGATCTAGATGACTGTTGTCTGGACGATGACTGATGATCTAGATGACTGTTGTCTTGACGATGACTGATGATCTAGATGATTGTTGCCTTGACGATGACTGATGATCTAGATGACTGTTATCTTGAAGATGATCGATGATCTAGATGACTGTTATCTTGAAGATGACTGATATAGATGACTGTTGTCTAGACGATAACTGATGACTGTTGTCTTGAAGATGACTGATGATCTACAAATGTAGATGACTGTTGTCTTGACGATGACTGATGATCTAGATGACTGTTCGAGTGTTGTCTTGACGGTAACTGATAATCTAGATGACTGTTGTCTTGACGATGACTGATGATCTAGATGATTGTTGTCTTGAAGATGACTGATGATCTAGATGACTGTTGTCTTGACGATGACTGATGATCTAGATGAATGTTGCCTTGTTCATGTTGTTCATCTTAAAGCTGATCTCAATGAAGATTATCACGTCGGGGTCACCAAAATGTTACCCTCGCCATGGTAGGAGCGTGTTAACTGAAATAACAGATTAAAATAGATTTATTCGTAAGTTAAGGAAACCACAGCTGTCCTGGTCAACGCTTCTGGAACAAAGCCGTGACCTAGGACTAACTACATATAGTACGGTACATTCTGGATAACTGAACCGTATCTGACTCCATGGGCTTAAAAGTTGTGACCTTAGTGTTATTTGTGATGGCGATCGAAATAGTCTGTTTAGCCTTCCATAGAATTGTCGAAAAATATGTTTATGCATATTCATAAGCCGTAATACAAACTACTTCAAAGTAAACTTGCTCTAACCCAAAGGCCAGTCGTTGCTTATAAAAAGAACAAGAGTTTGAAAGACATACTGGTCAGGGCTAAACTCCCCTGTCTGCCTTCTACCTAGGTTTTTCTAGGAAAAGGGTGGGGGGGGGGGGCAAATTTTCACTGTCTTTTCCCATGACCCTATAATATATAGTCTGACGATATTCTTACCATAGCTTAAGATGCGTAAGCATTGTCAATGTAATACAAAGTGTTCCAGAAAATTCTACTGACTAAGGCCAAGCTCCTGTCAGTCGTCAACCTAATGGAATATCATAGGTTTACTTTATTACAACAATTTATGATGGGGTATAAAGGTCTAAATGATATACCTCTTTTTAACACAATTAGAAACTTGTCTCCGTGGTTATTTTAGACAAGAAGATTTTCCCTGTGCCCGTGTGTTTTAGTGTTCAGAAATATAAGCCGTAACATAATGCTACTTAAAGTGGCATGAGGTGCCAAATTTGACACTTTTTTATCATTTCTGATCGCCACGACAGCCAGAGGCTTTGAAGGCCATCGAAAAACTAAATGATTGATGTTGGAATGAGGAAAATTCATTATGTCTATGGCCTAAACAAACCGATATAGTGTCCGAAAAGTAAACAAAATCTAAATAACCGGGACGACCATAAGTTGGTTCAAAACAATACTTTATCGTTCATTCTCGAGACCAAAAGCACTAAAAATCTTCTGAATTATACGCCTTGAGAAAAATAGCCAATAATTTCAACATTCTGTTTCAATGTCAAAATATCAACATTTTGGCAGCTCATGTCACTTTAGTATTAACTCATAGCACAACGAATAATTAATTTAAAAATCGCTCTTTCTAATACTTCACTGCATGATGTTCTCTTAGGATAAGCACTAGAGGGAATAATTCCCCTGGATACTGTCCGCACATCCGACCAAGAGTGGTCATTTTCACCGCTTTATTATTGCCATAAGCAATAATTTAAATACTAAATAATGTGGGGTAGGTTTTGTCCATAAAATGTAAATATGCTCTCTAAGGGCTTCCATACATTGATAGAAACATAACTACGCTTGAAATTAAGACAAAAACTAATACAGAAATTTAGTGTCTAATACAATTTAAACCTCTTCAGGAAAACTGAGTTGAGTTAAAACATTTGTACACAAAGATGGTCCCTACGATCATTCATACGTTAATAATTTGAGCTTAAACTATTATATGTTAAAACAAAACTATTGTCTTTGTCTTTGAAATGAATCACTTTTGTTTGGGCACCTGTATCACATACATGTACAGTGTTTCAGGGCACTGCATGCTCTTTATCATAGCCCTGCTAAATTGTTACCTTCCAGAAGACTGTGCATGTTGTTCTTTCTTGATTCCACCTGATATGGGTTTCTAAATGCATTTCCTCCTACATACTGGATTGAATATTGTTGAAACTTGGTGAGGATGGTTGTTATTTAGTGAGGATGTGGATATCCTTTATGGAAATAAACTTTTGTCTGTTCTTAGTATGTTTCCATTTCCACAATCTTATGTGGGGTCGGGGAGGGGGGGGGGGGATACGTCATCGGAGGATGACTCCTGTTTTTTATTCTTTTTTCTTGGAAGAAAGAACTTCTCTGCTGCTCATACTCTCTCCCGTCAGATTTTCAGACCGACAGGATGAAAGCTCCAACATATGTGTTCAAAATCATTGGGAGGGATTTCATGTGCTTTCCAATCATCAAAATTTGGGCTTCCTTTTAAAAAAGTATGAAATGTTTTCATAGTGCTTTCCGTCTTTTAACAGTGTTTTTGTTTTTCATTTTAGTATCGAAATCCACATTGATGAAAGTTGGTTGTTTTGATTTCCCTGGATTAGCAGTAACAACAGTTTCACTGACACTAGCAATATTCCTTCCCATGGCAATGTTTGGCTGAATGATTTCCTTACCGCTATAAGTATAACCATTGTCAACACAAGCAGAAGAAATACTATCAACAGAGACTTCATCCAAAGCAGCAACTAAAATTTCATCATTGCCAGAAAATTCATCGGGTAAAAAACGGAGATAAAAGTTTGCTTGGAAATCCTCAGAGACTGAGCCAGGTACATGGTTATGGAACATTTTAGCAGTCAATAAAATAACAAATTTATAAACAGGAACAAGTATAACGGAACAGGAACAATAATTAACTTTATGAAATATATGCACAAGTTTCTCATGAAATCTGACAATTTGAAATGGCTAGTGAATAAACCAGGATGAGCATCAAAGAATAATTCTGAGAATGGTGCTCGAAAATTGGATGAAGCAGATGACAGAAGCAAGCACGTGAGTTGAAAAATATTTAGGCCTACGTTGTTTTATTTTGATGTTGTTTTTATCCCTTGTCCAATTGTTATGTTCTGTGAATATTTTTATCTCAGCGGTATTATATGGTGGGGGGGGGGGGGGGATATGGGATCAGCTTGTCTGTTCGTAATCATTTCTTGTCATCGCATCTCCTTCCAGGGTTTTCATCCATTTTTTTCGAAACTTGGCGGACATGTTGGATATCATGCAAGGATGTGCATCTCCTAATCAAGTTGTGCTGGTTTCATTACTTTCAGAGTTATTGCGCTTTTCAAACTCAATTTGGGCGTGAAAAACTGAATATTGTTTGATTGATATCCACTGTTTATGATGAAAAAATCTAAGTTCAAGGGAAAATTTTATTTAGAAACCACCGTCAAACAGCCATGCCCGTTATTCTCTTGTAGTTGTTTAAATACTGAGAAACATACAGCTTTGTTTTTAGTGTCTCCACAAGATGGCTTATTTTGCACTTTGCAAGTCTTTTTAATTACCTAAACATTTCTAAATTAAGCTGATTTTGATGAACTGAGAAATTTTGGGGAGTATTCCCTAATGAAAATGTACCATAGTTTACTATAGTAAAACTGAGGTAAACTATAGTTAACTATAGTATACTGTAGTGTATTATAGATTTTGTAGTAATTCTATAGGAAACTTTAGTTGACTATAGTACATTGCCTGTTACTATAGTATACCATAGATCTTGTACAGTAAAACTGAGGTAAACTATAGCTTACTATAATATACTATGGTACACTATCGTTTACTAGTGTATTGTCCCTAATGAAAATGTACTATAGTTTACTATAGCAAAAAACTATAGTTTACTATGGTACTTTTGCCACTTTACTATAGCCTGTTTACTATGGTAAACTATAGTCACTGTAGTTACTATAGTAAACAGACTATAGTAAACGTGGCAAAAGTACCATAGTAAACTATAGCGACTATAGTAAGCTATAGCGACTATAGTAAGCTATAGCGACTATAGTAAACTATAGCGACTATAGTAAACTATAGCGACTATAGTAAACTATAGCGACTATAGTAAACTATAGCGACTATAGTAAACTATAGTAGTCTATAGCGACTATAGTAGTCTATAGTGACTATAGTAGTCTATAGCGACTATAGTAGTCTATAGCGACTATAGTAGTCTATAGCGACTATAGTAAACTATAGCGACTATAGTAAACTATAGCGACTATAGTCATTTATAGTAATCCATGGCTGTCTTCAGTTAACATACAAAATAATAAGAAAAAATCTTTAGTTTAAGACAGATAATGCTGTTTATTACAAATACTGTTGAAAAATCTGTACACAGAATCTGATAAAACCGACATTTGATATTATTGTACAACACCTTCCTTCTCTTCATTCTCAAAATGACTTTGTTAAACTTGTGTATGGTTGTTTTTTTTTTTTTTTTTTTGGGGGGGGGGGGGGGGGGGTCCTCTGATTTCTGTTTGGGGTTGGATCGCTGTTTTGAGGCCAGACTGCTTTTATGGTTCTGGGGAGTGTTTGGTGTATGACTCTCTGTGATCAGGATATCGTTCTTCAGTTTATACTACAAGAAAACAAAGGAAATATAAATAAATAACATCAACGGGGAAGGCCTGTGCTTGACTGAGCAAGATTAAGCCGATGTATTACATATATTATTGAAACAAATTTTGCACTGTGACCATGAAGTATTATCTTGATTTCAATAATTTACCTCATAGAAATCCACTGTGTGACGTCATCCCAGGCTTCATTGCCTCACTTTGCTTTGAACCTCCGTTGACTTGGGAATAAATGGAGAAAAAATCTACTCTGATATGTAATTTCCAATTTCCTGCAAAAAAAATTAAACTTCAAGTTAGTATGGTAAAGAATATACAGTTTCCAATTATTAACCCAAGCTAGACTTTTTATCTGTCCTTACAGCCGAAATGTGCTTGTTTTCCATTCATTGCCATGTTATATTTCACCAACCAGCAGATGACCAAAAAGGGCCTTTATATTATACTGTAATACATGTATGTTTGATGCACTAAACCGATAACCTACATGTATACATAGTAAAACCGGGAATTCCATGCAAATGTTTTGTTTCCCTACCTCATATACTCTTTTTCTTGATATACATCATTTGTTAAACCGGTTACCGTTATGATTTTAAAGTCTACCCTATAAGTATAAATATAATAATAAAGCCTACAGGCATTGAGATATTGCGTTATCCGGGTAATCATAAAAACTTAAATGTTAATCTACCTTTTTCGATTTTGTATCCTAATTTTCAGAAAGACTCTGGTTTCCGGTGAAAGGAACTCCTGTAGTTGTAGGGTGTCCCATGTTAACTGTAGTATAGGTTGATTCTCATTTCTGGGAGCCCATTTACTGTACATCGCCTATTGTCATATTTGAAGAGATATGTGTGACCTCTGAAAATAAAATTGTGGTTGTTATACTTGTTAACTACTATAAATGATGCAAGAATGTTCATCTTTATCAAAAGACATACTGCCTACTGAGGCAGTTTAATATACAATTACTTTTTACCCCTCAGCCTTTTCAGGCTAAGGGGTATTGTAATGGGCATGTACGTCTGGTCGGCCAGCCGGCCGGACGTCTGTCAACAATTATTTGTCCGGGCTGTATCTGCCTTACTATTTAACTGAGAGCATTTATACTCACAGTGAATATTCCTAGTATACCAAAAATGTGCACTGTCATGTTTTTTCCGCGTTATACGATTATGTTGCAGAGTTATGGCCCTTTGAAGTTTTGACGTTAATTTTTTGTCCGGGCTGTATCTTCGTAACTATTCAACTGACAGTGTTGATACTCACAGTGAATATTCCTAGTATAACAAAGATGTGCACTGTCATGTTTATTCCGCGTTATACGATTATGTTGCAGAGTTATTGCTCGTTGAAGTTTTGACGTTAATGTTTTGTCCGGGCTGTGTCTTCGTTACTATTCAACTGACAGCATTGATACTCACAGTGAATATTTCTAGTATACCAAAGATGTGCACTGTCATGTTTATTCCACGTTATACGATTATTTGTTGAAGAGTTATGGCCCTTTGAAGTTTTGACGTTAATTTTTTGTCCGGCTATATCTGTTGAGGTTGCCATGTTGACTGGAGGTAGTGTGAGTTATAAAACTCCAATATAAATGAAACTATCAAGACAAATAAGAGAACGCGTGTTGTAGAAGTGGTATACTATAAGTGACTGAACACTCTTTTTATTAGAATATCAGTTAAGAGAGTATAGATAGAATTCCCCATGACATGGTAATGGACTAGCCCGGGAGATCCGTCAACGGCTCAAGTTTACATCTCAACAGTATCTTCGTTACTATTCAACTGGCAGCTTTGATACTCGCAGTGAATATTCCTAGGATACCAAAGATGTGCGCTGTCATGTTTATTAGGCCGGTGGCTGTAACCTGAAAAGTCGCTATAAATAGGGTTCCGTAGCCGATCTCTGGAATATACTTTTTGTATGTTTTCTTATATTCCTTAGGACATACTTTAGCACCAAAAAAAGTTCGTCCACTCCAAACCCCGGCGTTTTCGCAAAAAAGCCATGTGAAAGGAACACTTTTTCGCATATACAGTGGCCATAGGCAAAATGAGTGCTCTCCCCTTACCTCTATCTAATACATATAATATAGACACATGGACCCGTAATACACAGAGCGGCGTAGCGTAAGTTTTTACGTATAAACTGTCATGACAACCCATATTGTAGAGATACGGTCTACGAAAGCTACGCAAAAAATACATCTACTCCGTTTTGTGAAACAGGCCACTGGCTATTACTCTTTCCACCAATGCTACCTTTTTTGGTCGTTTCCATAGACATAGGATTGGAGGTAGACACTATTTACATTCCTCTGTCGTATATGAGAGAAAAGTCAAAATAAACAGATTTGTATGAGGATCAACATGCTTATGCAATCTATTAACACTATACATTTTTAACACTATATTTTTATCCGATTTTCCCCTGCTGCTTCACGTAACAAACCTGCAAAATATATATAGTAATAATGTAATTTTAAAATCAGACATATGGGCCAGACAACATATAATTCAAGTTAGAGATACAATTAATGCATTAAAAATTTAATGCCAGCTTTGGTGAATTTTCGGTAGTGGGGGGTGGGGGGGGGGGGGCAATTAAACCTTTTTAAGAGCTCCTCCCACACCCAGCAACCCATAGAAACCATTTGCGCTGTAAGGAATATACTTTTTGATTGGTTGTTCAACACATTCAAGTTTATTTTGTTTATATAGTGGCATTGTCAGGATTATTATCAGAAGAAACTCAATATCAGATGACACCCCAAGGTTCTTTCTGTTGGTTTCTGGCTACCGTTCAACTTGAGGCCGAGCGATAAGTAATTGTCAACAAAAATGGTGTCAAAACCGAGAATAGAATTTCCATCCTCAAAGGTAGTGGGATGGATGGATTGACGTTTTACACTTCACTCCAATTTTTTTCGCATGTATGATGGTGTTGCCAGGATTATTGGAGGACACTCAGACAAACCAGGCTTAATCTATACCCCTCCCCCAAGGAAACCCTGACCTTTCGCTGGTTCCTGGTGACCATGCACTTAGATCGTTCATGGCCCCCTGAGTGATCGAGAATTTACCTACGGATTATTTAATAAAGACATCTACTTAATACATCCACACTAAATCCACACTAAATCGAATTATTGTATTAAACATAGGGGTATTCAAAAATATTTAATTCACCCCCCCCCCCCCCCCCCCCTTGTCAAGTTTAACGTTATAATTTAAACTAGGGCACCATACTACACTACAGAACTAGGCTTACACAGAAAATTGCTATAATAGAAAATACAAACCCCCGTCTTCGGTCTCGACTTGAAGAAGTTTATCTCAAACTAATTTGTGGGGAAGTGTAATCTTTTTCTCTACATCTGTCTTGCATATACATGTAATGCATTGCATTGGCAGCACTACCGATTGATTGATTAAAGTTTTACGCCGCAATCAAGATTATTTCTCTTATATGGCGGCGTTACCAGGTTTAGTGGGAGAGGAAACCGGGCGCATTGTCCGGAGGAAAACCCACGACCTTCGGCGAGTACTTAGCATCTCTTCCACATACGGCGATGGAGTGAAAAATCCACTCAGAAATTTTTAAATATGTATTTGGCCTGAGTCGGATTCGAGCCCGCGTCGCATCGATGGAAGGTTTGTGTGGGACTGAGTGACGATCCCTATCCCACTGAGGTCCCGGCAGCACTGCCGAAGACCGTGTAGCAGTTCGACTGCTTTTTCTCGATCGTAACTTTTTCGGTGTTGGGGCTTTAATAGGAGCTTCAGACTTTCTTTTTATGGCAGCCTACAGTCGTTAATTGTTTGTGAAATGCTTATAACAGGATCGATGATACCCAATATTTGTTAAATTTGTCCTTTTTCTCTCTGACCGCAATTGATTATTCTGTGTCTAAAAGTACCCATTCTGATTTGATTTGATTTATTCACCAGATGAAATATATTCATAATATATTTGTGGTCTGGCGGGAATAAAACCCCAAGGGACTTATTGTATCCTGTTTAAATTGAAGTCTATCGTACATCTTTTGACGCTGCTCCATCTAGTTCTAGTGAAAGGCAATTCAATTTCATTTTCCCTGCCTTGCGTGTGTACTATACAGGAATAAATACTTGATTTTCCATCCGATCGCTCTGCCATCTTGCTGTCATTCTGTATGTTTACAAACTATTGTTTATATCGGAAGTAGAAAATTCAGCGATCTGATTGGCTTGTTCAAAAATTATACCGCCAGAAACGGGTAAGTAGGCCACAAAGGTTAAAGATAGGTCAGAAACATAAATCGATATTCAGTTGAAGATATCTTATAAACGCCGGGGTTCTGCATGGACGAACTTTTTTTATATGTTCTTTAGTTACTCATTACTATTTAAAAACTATCGGAACGTATATTCTTGAGATCGGCTACGGACTGATCGAATTGAAGCTTCGGCCACCAGCCTATATCCCGCGTTATACGATTCTGTTGCAAAGTTATGGACCTTTGAAATTTTGACGTTATTTTTACGCACAACCATAGATCAGATTTTTACCAACTTCCAGCCTTCAGACAAAAAAAGCTGGTGTTCATAAAACATACTACTCTTACCATAAAGCTGTGTGGATGGCTGTTCGCTTGAAACAGTATTACAGTAAGATATTAACTTACTGGTATCCAGTACTACCAAATAATATATATACTTACAGTCTCTCTATTTTCTCAAACCATCATCAACAGTGAAACTTGAAATTCTATCTATAAGTGAAATAAACTGGAATGCCGCGTAAAAGAAGAATACGTCTCTCCATGTAGCCTAATTCTATTTGAAATATGGTTTACAGTGTGTGTACATTTTGTCGTAGATGGCATAAATTTCAGAGGTTTTTTAGGCAAATATACTCCGTACTAAAAGATTTGAGATCCGTTTTGAAACTTGCATGACATGTCTCCCTTGATTAGTGGAGTCCTAGCACTCTCTTTCATTCAAGTTTTATTCAGATGTGACACGATACATCTGATAAATAAGAGGTAACTCTCAGTTACTATTTGATTCACAGTAAATATGCCTAGTTTCCCACACCTACTTCATGTAGTATGAAGGACTATTCACCAGAATTCAGTGGTAGTTGTCAACCTGGTAATTACTGGACATATTTGGCTGAGGGGTCAAAGCACCTTTTAGGTGCTGCCTTTTATTAAATGCACTTCGCCCTTTCACACGTACGTAGACATGCATATAGTTATAGATACATACACAACTGAATGATGTGCTTTATTTTGGAAGTGTAGGGCCTAGGCCTACTACTAGGACGAAAAAAGGGCCTATTATTCGGAGTTACTCCAAATTATTAGTATCTCCAAATTAGTTAGTAGGCCTACAGCCAACTGTAACTTTGTAAGTCCTAATTTTCTAATTGTATGGAAGTTAGAACTGGTCCATCACTTTTAAGGCGAACAATGTTGACTAAATACTTTGTTGAGGTGTTGTCATATATCAGCACAGAAGTCGTAAAATAAACTAACTATAAGTAGTTTAATACACCTATCAATGAAAACTTTAGGCCTGTCAACGGAAACTTTATAACCCTACTCATACAACTTGAAAATCTTTAAAGTCAGCCCTAACATTTTATAACACCTCAAAGCAAGCTTTGCACTCAGCTGTGACTGTCCTTCTGTCAGCCCAGCCACACCCCCTCCCCTCTCAGTCTCACAGCCTACACAGTTGAACTTGAAGTCCTTGTTATTCGACTGGATCAGGCCCAACTTCAATAAAGTAGGCTAATTGAAAAACTTCATAGTAGAAATACAGATTTTGAATGAATTTTTATAAAGATTTAAGAAATTAAAGACATACTTAAAAAATCCTTTCTTTATGTAATATAATTTATTGCATAGTAGATGACCACCTGTACTTTTGGGCAGGCAAATAAAATATCATGTTCGGCTTGTAAATAATCCCATCAATTATGAAAGGGACCTAAGACTGAAAAACATTCATTTCAAACATAGGCCTATACATATTGTGGGTCGCTTGAAACAGAAAGTTACATGAAACACAGGATGGGAGATTTTTGTCAAGAAATTAAAAATATTAATTTGTACTGGTGGTTAAAGTAAACAATTCTTCATAATCACTGTGTGGTCATAGCCCTTACTGTAAAAACCATGACAAATGAGAACATTATAACTACATCTTGTCCTCATTACAATCCGTTCAAACCACATTATCGCATATGACGGAATTCTTGTAAAAAGAGATCGGTAATAAGTCCTGTATTGAGTGAGAACATAGTATTTAGATACTCTTAATAGTACGTTCGTTTAAAATAGATATAATATAGAGTGCAATATTTGGAGAAGTTTATTTCATTTTAATATAGATATATACTATAGTGAGCCGTCTACAGTTTACCATACTTTTTGACTATAAACTTGTACTATGACAGTTACCTATAATTTACTACAGCATCGTGCAGTTCATTTCAGTATCGGTATATAATTAGCATGATTCTCCATAGTAATCTATCACAGTGATCTATAGTTTACGATACTTGACTATTAACTTATGTATCATACTTATAATTTACTACAGCACATATCAATTTACCACTGTTTACTTCAGTTTGGCTATATAATTAACATAATTCTCTATTGTACCTACCTATAATATATTTCTCACTTCCGCTGCAGATACGAAGCACAAACGTTTGGAAAGGGAAAGTTTTTGGATTCAAACATTACAAACTATTTATCCTTTGGGTTTGAACTTGGACCCCGGAAGATGTCGTGAAAAAACTATAATACCATTTGTGTTTCAGTATAACAAAGCTAGCATCGCTATGGCCAAGATTATAGTAGAAGAATACAAACTACTTCAAAGTAAACTTGCTCGACCTCTGACCCAAAGGCCAGTCATTGCTTATAAAAAGAACAAGAGTTTGAAAGACATACTGGTCAGGGCTAAACTCCCCTGTCTGCCTTCTACCTAGGTTTTCTGGGAAAGGGTATGGGGGGGGGGGGGGGCATACTATATAGTCTGACGATATTCTTACTATAGCTTAAGATGCGTAAGCATTGTCAATGTAATACAAAGTGTTCCAGAAAATTCTACTGACTAAGGCCAAGCTCCTGTCAGTCGTCAACCTAATGAAATATCATAGGTTTACTTTATTACAACAATTTATGATGGGGTATAAAGGTCTAAATGATATACCTCTTTTTAACACAATTAGAAACTTGTCTCCGTGGTTATTTTAGACAAGAAGATTTTCCCTGTGCCCGTGTGTTTTAGTGTCCATAAATATAATATACTACAGTAAACTATAGTTTATCATACTTACTACAGTTTGACTATAAACTTACTGTGTTGTACTATAGTAACCTGTAATTTACTAGAGTAGACTACAGTTATCCCAGTTTACTACAGTTTTACTATAAAGGATCTATCATATACTATAGGTTACATGATACAGTTTCATTTCCCATTTGCGGTAATGTTAACGTTTTGATTTGTGGCTAATTACCTAAATCTCGTTAAGACTTTTCCTAACCATTTCCAAATAGATCAACACATGAGAAATCCTTTACAACCAAATAAAGTTGACATAGTGCATGCCGGTTTCAAGCTACACACAATTTAACATGGGTACCGCCATTTTGACAGTTTTAGGCTTACTTATTCTAGCCAAACTTTGGTATTTTCAAAATTGGGTGAACATTAAAAAAACACACACAAAAATCTGTTATCAGGCATTGATTGAAAGCTTAAAGTATGTACAGTAGACCTATGTTAGTTTCAATCCAATATTCAAATAACCCAGATACCAAACTATCACTATGTAGCCACCTTCTAGCTCCTGTATAACCGAAGTCAATTTTCATTGGCTGAGAAAACACAAACTGGGTGTTGTGACCTATAGTAAAAGGTTATGTACTATAGTCAACTATAGACTGACTACAAAAGTCTACAATACACTATAGTAAACGATATTGTACCATAGTATATTATAGTAAGCTATAGTTTACCTCAGTTTTACTGTACAAGATCTATGGTATACTATAGTAACAGGCAATGTACTATAGTCAACTTAAGTTTCCTATAGAATTACTACAAAATCTATAATACACTACAGTATTCTATAGTATACTATAGTTAACTATAGTTTACCTCAGTTTTACTATAGTAAACTATGGTAAATTATGGTACATTTTCATTAGGGAATACTCCCCAAAATTTCTCAGTTCATCAAAATCAGCTTAATTTAGAAATGTTTAGGTAATTAAAAAGACTTCCAAAGTGCAAAATAAGCCATGTTGTGGAGACACTAAAAACAACTATTTAAACAACTACAAGAGAATAACGGGCATGGCTGTTTGACGACGGTTTCTAAATAAAATTTTCCCTTGAACTTAGATTTTTTCATCATAAACAGTGGATATCAATCAAACAATATTCAGTTTTTCACGCCCAAATTGAGTTTGGAAATTTTAGTTTTCAAAAGGCAATTTTAAACTGAAAATATTGAGTTTTTCAACACCAAATTCGGTTTTAAACTCAATTTTACGAACCGAATATCGGTAAGTAAATTGGACGTGTATGAATCCCTGGGACTGGACAGAGCTGCGGTACCGAATGAGTTAATAATCTCCGACAAATGATCAAATCCTTAAATATAAAACCACAAGATGAAGGTAGTGGTTAAACATAGGTAAAATTGTGTTTGTTGATTATGATATTATCCAAAGTGAACTATTAATTACAGGCTATGAAAGTATATATTATGAATATATCATTGATTTGCGGAATTTATTGAACTCTAATCAAGCTTCATTTTCTTTCGTTATAAAATGCTGACAAAGCAGTAAATTAAGAAATTTGATTTCATTAGGTAGTGAATATATCCAATAGCCGCAATAGATACACCAATATTTCCAAAATTAATGATAAAGTAAAGCTTGTACAAAACACAGTTTTCCCCTCTGCTTTTGACAAGGGCTTGGGACCTTCTTACATTGTTGTAAGGCAGCATTAAAAAATTGTGTGTGTCTTCCAAAAAAGGGAATTCTGAAGATTACCGATTACACTTAGGCTCAGGAGTTAAAGCATGTCATAATCTCCGAGAAGATGTGAACGATATTATATCTATATTTTGTAGAAATTCAAGTGTAAATCTTCTGAAATTTAAAGATTCTCAATGCAATTTTAATAGATTTTAACGGTAATATCAATGAGTAAATGTGTAAATAAGGTTAATGTTGTATAGACCACTCGACAAGATAAAATGAATTAAAGCATCTTAAAACCAATTTAGAATCAGCTTCCTGTGGCTGCTCAGACCACTGGTCGCTGATATGAACAACTTTTCATGGGTGACTAGTCCATGAAACGAAGCTCATTAAAATTGAGACATAAACGAAGCAAATTAGTTCAACTGGAAAATGTTTACTTTGAGACAGAAAAGGATTTAAGAGCGTTAAAAACAATCTCACAATTTATACTAATGTAATCTAAGTTTATTATTGGTATATTATGCGTTAAGATTTATTCACATTAACTTTAAAGTTACATAACTTTTTGCTAATTGTGTATTTTTTCACAATTGAAACTACCCATTCTAATATATTGAAGTATGACATGCTTTAGCACCCAGGGCCAAAAACAGGTAAAAATGAGGGAATATGCCCGCTCAAAAGTTTTGGTATCTGGTAATTTTCATAGAGATTCAGAGTCAAGAGTCATCCGGAAGCTATATAGACTTGGACCTCAACACACAAAGGTCATAGCTTCGACTCAAGACCTGGATTTTAACATGAAATCAGGTAAAACTCAAATGAATTCAATCATAGACAAAGTGTTCTCAACAGCCAAGAGAGAGAGAGAGATCCAACATGACATAAACACCTAAATTCTCGGAATCTTGTAAATCTAAAACAGCAAGATAGAAAAAGTCCTCCCATAAAATGGAAGGACAAAGATTATGGTGATTAGAAGAAAAAATATTAACAAATAACAACAGTTCAAGAATGAACATCGCATTGAAACATTGATAAATTGTTTAGATAATCATGATTCTATCATCTCTTATAGCGATATTGTGTTTATCATATCTTTTGGAGGGCAAGTAGGCCCAATAATTCATAATAAATAAAATATTATATAATTTCAAAAATATAAACCATATTATCTTTATCCAGGATATACCGAAGTTGATTTCCATCCTTTTGATAGCTTGGGATTCTTTTCTTCCACACCAAATAGTACCAACTCGTTTCTGTTTACCTAAAACGACAATAATAAAATTATAGCCTTCCCAAAATGAGGAAAATAGATATATGCTTAACGTAGATGTGGAAAAAAAAATAACAGTTCAAAGTGTATATACATAAAAGTGTATGTAAAATGTGCTTTAAACATTTGCTTCTTAAAGGATTCCGTAATGTTTTGAAATCTTTATTAAAAGATCTGCTAAACAAAATTGAATATGATTAAACTTAACCTACCAATCAACTGATCCTCGTTGTTTACATCACCTTGGTCATCTATCTTCCATCAACTGTGTAGCCATTCTTCCATCGACTGTGCAGCCATTCTTCCATCAACTGTGTAGCCATTCTTCCATCAACTGTGTAGCCATTCTTCCATCAACTGTGTAGCAATTCTTCCATCAACTGTGTAGCCATTCTTCCATCAACTGTGTAGCCATTCTTCCATCAACTGTAGCCATTCTTCCATCAGCTGTGTAGCCTTTCGTCTGTCAACTGTATAGCTTTTCGTCCGTCAACTGTGTAGGTTTTCGTCCATCAACTATGTAACTATTCTTCTACCAACCGTGCAGCTTTTCGTCCATCAACTGTGCAGCTTTTCGTCTACCTTCCATCCACCAAAATATCATCTCCATCGGTTGATCTAAAAGGACAAAAACATAAATATACATAGCTTATAATCAGCTGGGTTGTATTTCTACCATAAAGTAAACCACTAATCTTACGAAATTGGATCCCATTTGGATCCTCCATGAACTTGTAACCTTTCTACTGTCGGCTCTGTAACCCTTCTTCCAACAAGTAAGTCTTTTTCCGTCTATTGTGTGAGTTGTCATCTGTCAGCTGTGTAACTTATCCCATCTAAACTGCCTCTTTCTTTCATTAGCCCACCTCTTAAACAATTGGTCTGGTTGGCGATCTTTTGTCGAACCTGTCGCTCATCTTATCAATTAGGTAAACCATTCCTCTATCAGTTTGTTGCGGGTATTCTCCATCGAGCTGCTTGTGTCAGTAACCTTGTACATTTCGTTCATCATGTATTTTGACCATCCATCAACTGTAGAGTACATGTTTCTTTTCATTGGGATGTCTTCCTTCTACCAAAATATAATCTCCATTGGTTGATCTAAAACGACAAAAAACATAATTCTGTCCATCCAAGGAACATTAATGTGACTGGATAAATTCAATTAAAAAGATTTAAACCAATTTAGAATCAGCTTCCTGTGGCTGCTCAGACCACTGGTCGCTGATATGAACAACTTTTCATGGGTGACTAGTCCATGAAACGAAGCTCATTAAAATTGAGACATAAACGAAGCAAATTAGTTCAACTGAAAAATATTGACTTTGAGCCAGAACGGATTTAAGAGCGAAAAAAAACTCACAATTTATACTTATGCTAGTTTGCGTTAACCTAAGTTTATTATTGGTATATTATGCGTTAAGATTTATTCACATTATCTTTAAAGTTACATAACTTTTTGCTTATTGTGTATTTTTTCACAATTGAAACTACCCATTCTAATATATTGAAGTATGACATGCTTTAGCACCCAGGGCCAAAAAGAGGTAAAAATGAGGGAATATGCCCGCTCAAAAATTTTGTTATCTGCTAATTTTCATAGAGATTCAGAGTCAAGAGTCATCCGGAAGCTATATAGACTTGGACCTCAACACACAAAGGTCATAGCTTCGACTCCAGACCTGGATTTTAACATGAAATCACAAACAACAGGTAAAACTCCAATGAATTCAATCATAGACAAAGTGTTCTCAACAGCCAAGAAAGAGAGAGATCCAACGTGACATAAACACCTAAATTCTCTGAATCTTGTAAATCTAAAACAGCAAGATAGAAACAAGTCCTCCCATAAAATGGAAGGACAAAGATTATGGTGATTGGAAGAAAAAATATTAACAAATAACAACAGTTCAAGAATGAACATCGCATTGAAACATTGATAAATTGTTTAGATAATCATGATTCTATCATCTCTTATAGCGATATTGTGTTTAGCATATCTTTTGGAGGGCGAGTAGGCCCAATAATTCATAATAAATAAAATATTATATAATTTCAAAAATATAAACCATATTATCTTTATCCAGGATATACCGAAGTTGATTTCCATCCTTCTGATAGCTTGGACTTCATTTCTTCCACACCAAATAGTACCAACTCGTTTCTGTTTACCTAAAACGACAATAATAAAATTATACCCTTCCAAAAATGAGGAAAATAGATATTAGCTTAACGTAGATGTGGAAAAAATAACAGTTCCAAGTATATATACATAAAAGTGTATGTAAATTGTGCTTTAAACATTTGCTTCTTAAAGTGATGTTAAAAAGGCATACATGGTGATGGCATTTGGGAAGAATTCCAAGTGATCAATCTAAAGTTTGGTTTAAGATAGAGATAATTCAATAATTGTACGAAATGTTTGAAACTCTCTTTAAACGTGGGTTCCATACAAATGAGAAAAAATAAGGCATCACCACGTAGTTGTTTGTGAACAACAGGAGCTTTCCACACCTAACTTAGGTGTTACACTTGACGAAGACACTGGTATAGATGTCGAAATCTCATCTTATTCACAAACAACTAACTATGTGTTGATTTTTTCTCATTAATTCAATAATTGCTTGTGTTGTACCTTCTAGTCAAGATAGTTTTACTTATTTGGTTGTCATTTTACTGCCATACTGACATTGCAAATTTCTGTTGGAGCTTGGCAACAATTAATCGACACATTGTTATGAGAGAACATACTGTCATTTTAGAATTCTTTTGATCGGCCAATACCGGCTGCTCGGACCATTGGTATTTGATGTGAACAACTATCTATGGGTGACAAAAATCACAGATCACAGATAGTTCACAGATTCGGACATTCCGAGAAATTTGTATGATAATTTTCAGCACATTTAATGTCTTGATCATTGCATCTCATTTATTTGTTATGTGAAATATTCAGCCTCCGTCCATAACCATATATCATACATGCATTTCTGATGTTGTCCTAAGAAAAGAATTAGGTATATGCCTTTGGAAATCTTTATTAAAAGATCTGTTAAACAAAATTAAATAAAAATCAACTTAACCTACCAATCAACTCATCCATCAACTGTATAGCCATTCTTCCATCAACTGTGTAGCCATTCTTCCATCAACTGTGTAGCCATTCTTCCATCAACTGTGTAGCTATTCTTCCATCAACTGTGTAGCTATTCTTCCATCAACTGTGTAGCTATTCTTCCATCAACTGTGTAGCTATTCTTCCATCAACTGTGTAGCCATTCTTCCATCAACTGTGTAGCCATTCTTCCATCAACTGTGTAGCCATTCTTCCATCAACTGTGTAGCTATTCTTCCATCAACTGTGTAGCCATTCTTCCATCAACTGTGTAGCCATTCTTCCATCAACTGTGTAGCCATTCTTCCATCAACTGTGTAGCCATTCTTCCATCAACTGTGTAGCCATTCTTCCATCAACTGTGTAGCTATTCTTCCATCAACTGTGTAGCTATTCTTCCATCAACTGTGTAGCTATTCTTCCATCAACTGTGTAGCTATTCTTCCATCAACTGTGTAGCCATTCTTCCATCAACTGTGTAGCCATTCTTCCATCAACTGTGTAGCCATTCTTCCATCAACTGTGTAGCTATTCTTCCATCAACTGTGTAGCCATTCTTCCATCAACTGTGTAGCCATTCTTCCATCAACTGTGTAGCCATTCTTCCATCAACTGTGTAGCCATTCTTCCTATCAACTGTGTAGCTATTCTTCCATCAACTGTGTAGCTATTCTTCCATCAACTGTGTAGCGATTCCATCAGCTGTGTAGCCAATTCATCAACTGTGTAGGTTTTTGTCCATCAACTGTGCAGGTTTTCGACCATCAACCGTGTAGCTTTTTCGTCTGTCAACTGTGTAGGTTTTCGTCCATCAACCGTGTAGTTTTTCGTCCGTCGACTGTGTAACTATTCTTCCATCAACTGTGCCGCTTTTCTTCCATCGACTTGCCTGTTTCAGTAACCTTCTTGTACATCCTAAACAGAGCCTTTCGTTCATCATGTAACTTGACCATCCATCAACTATAGAGTACATGCTTCCTTTCATTGGGATGTCTTCCTTCTACCAAAATATAACCTCCATTCTGCAATCATCATCAGGGAAATTACTGAATTAGTAAATAACCGACACTAAACCTCCATTGTTTCATCTAAAACAAAAAAAAAACATAATTCTGCCCATCCCAGGAACAGGTTTATTAAATTAGCCCCAGAGAGGCATAAAAATGGAAAACTTCTTGTACATCTTTCCTAAACAGAGCCTTTCGTTCATCATGTAACTTCACCATCCATCAACTGTAGAGTACATGCTTCCTTTCATTGGGATGTCTTCCGTCTACCAAAATATAATCTCCATTGGTTGATCTAAAACGAGAAAAAACAATTCTGTCCTTCCCAGGAACAGGTTTAGTAAATTAGCCTCAGATAGGCATAAAAATGGAAAACAAACAACGGAATATTAGTTGAAAACTGTTGCTCATCATCTTATCAATTAGGTAAACCATTCCTCTATCAGTTTGTTTCAGGTATTCCCCATCGACCTGCTTGTTTCAGTAACCTTGTTGTACATCCTTCCTAAACAGAGCCTTTCCTTCATCATGTAACTTGACCATCCATCAACTGTAGAGTACATGTTTCCTTTCATTGGGATGTCTTCCTCCTATAAAAATATAATCTCCATTGGTGGATCTAAAGCGAGAAAAAACATAATTCTGCCCATCCCAGGAAAAGGTTTATTAAATTAGCCCCACAGAGGCATAAAAATGGAAAACAAACAACGAAAAATATTAGTTGATAAGTTCATGATAATTCCTGTAGGCTATGGTTTTGGCGTATGCATAAGTTACTTATGTAGACTACTGATTAATTAAAACGCTATGTTAGATTGGAAAGCACTTGATTAAAAAGTAAATAAATTTTCAGAAAATAATTTAGTTCAAAGTAGTTCAATTTTGGCCTCAGAAATCAAGCTCGATTTAAAATGGCAAAAGGATTAAAAAATTAACAAGTTTTTTTAGGTTCTGTTTTAGGCGTATTCATGGGTCACATTAACTTTACTTCTATATGTATTGCTCACATTTTATTCATGCTAATAGATAGTTTTGTAATACCGTCCTAACATTATAAGTTGAATAAAGTCTACGTTGTCCTCAAAGAATGAAATATATGCCTTTAGGGTGCCATTTCTTCCATGAACTTGTAATCTTTCTACTGTCGGCTCTGTATACTTTCTTCCATCATCTGGGTCTTTTTTTCCGTCTATTGTGTAAGTTGTCATCTGTCAGCTGTGTAACTTATCCCATCTAAACTGCCCCTTTCTTTCATTAGCCCATCACTGTTAAACAATTGGTCTGGCGATCCTTTCCTCGAACTTGTCGCTCTTCATCTTATCAATTTGGTAAACCATTCCTCCATCAGATTGTTTCGGGTATTCTCCATCGTCCTGCCTGTTTCAGTAACCTTGTTGTACATCTTTCCTAAACAGAGCCTTTCGTTCATCATGTAACTTCACCATCCATCAACTGTAGAGTACATGCTTCCTTTCATTGGGATGTCTTCCGTCTACCAAAATATAATCTCCATTGGTTGATCTAAAACGAGAAAAAACAATTCTGTCCTTCCCAGGAACAGGTTTAGTAAATTAGCCTCAGATAGGCATAAAAATGGAAAACAAACAACGGAATATTAGTTGAAAACTGTTGCTCATCATCTTATCAATTAGGTAAACCATTCCTCTATCAGTTTGTTTCAGGTATTCCCCATCGACCTGCTTGTTTCAGTAACCTTGTTGTACATCCTTCCTAAACAGAGCCTTTCCTTCATCATGTAACTTGACCATCCATCAACTGTAGAGTACATGTTTCCTTTCATTGGGATGTCTTCCTCCTATAAAAATATAATCTCCATTGGTGGATCTAAAGCGAGAAAAAACATAATTCTGCCCATCCCAGGAAAAGGTTTATTAAATTAGCCCCACAGAGGCATAAAAATGGAAAACAAACAACGAAAAATATTAGTTGATAAGTTCATGATAATTCCTGTAGGCTATGGTTTTGGCGTATGCATAAGTTACTTATGTAGACTACTGATTAATTAAAACGCTATGTTAGATTGGAAAGCACTTGATTAAAAAGTAAATAAATTTTCAGAAAATAATTTAGTTCAAAGTAGTTCAATTTTGGCCTCAGAAATCAAGCTCGATTTAAAATGGCAAAAGGATTAAAAAATTAACAAGTTTTTTTAGGTTCTGTTTTAGGTGTATTCATGGGTCACATTAACTTTACTTCTATATGTATTGCTCACATTTTATCCATGCTAATAGATAGTTTTGTAATATCGTCCTAACATTATAAGTTGAATAAAGTCTACGTTGTTGTCAAAGAATGAAATATATGCCTTTAGGGTGCCATTTCTTCCATGAACTTGTAATCTTTCTACTGTCGGCTCTGTATACTTTCTTCCATCATCTGGGTCTTTTTTTCCGTCTATTGTGTAAGTTGTCATCTGTCAGCTGTGTAACTTATCCCATCTAAACTGCCCCTTTCTTTCATTAGCCCATCACTGTTAAACAATTGGTCTGGCGATCCTTTCCTCGAACTTGTCGCTCTTCATCTTATCAATTTGGTAAACCATTCCTCCATCAGATTGTTTCGGGTATTCTCCATCGTCCTGCCTGTTTCAGTAACCTTGTTGTACATCTTTCCTAAACAAAGCCTTTCGCTCCTCAAGTAACCTGACCACCCATCAACTGTAGAGTACATGTTTCCTTTCATTGGGATGTCTTCCTTCTACCAAAATATAATCTCCATTGGTTGATCTAAAACGAGAAAAAACAATTCTGTCCTTCCCAGGAACAGGTTTAGTAAATTAGCCTCAGAGAGGCATAAAAATGGAAAACAAACAACGAAATATTAGTTAAAACTGTTGCTCATCATCTTATCAATTAGGTAAACCATTCCTCTATCAGTTTGTTTCGGGTATTCCATATCGACCTGCTTGTTTCAGTAACCTTGTTGTACATCCTTCCTAAACAGAGCCTTTCGTTCATCATGTAACTTGACCATCCATCAACTGTAGAGTACATGTTTCCTTTCATTGGGATGTCTTCCGTCTACCAAAATATAATCTCCGTTGGTTGATCTAAAACGAGAAAAAACAATTCTGCCCATTCCAGGAACAGGTTTATTAAATTAGCCCCACAGAGGCATAAAAATGGAAAACAAACAATGAAAAATATTAGTTGATAAGTTCATGATAATTCCTGTAGGCTATGGTTTAGGCGTATGCATAAGTTACTTATGTAGACTACTGATTAATTAAAACGCTATGTTAGATTGGAAAGCACTTGATTAAAAAGTAAATAAATTTTCAGAAAATAATTTAGTTGAAAGTAGTTCAATTTTGGCCTCAGCAATCAAGCTCGATTTAAAATGGCAAAAGGATTAAAAAAATAACAAGTTTTTTTAGGTTCTGTTTTAGGTGTATTCATGGGTCACATTAACTTTACTTCTATATGTATTGCTCACATTTTATTCATGCTAATAGATAGTTTTGAAATATCGTCCTAACATTATAAGTTGAATAAAGTCTACGTTGTCCTCAATGAATGAAATATATGCCTTTAGGGTGCCATTTCTTCCATGAACTTGTAATCTTTCTACTGTCGGCTCTGTATACTTTCTTCCATCATCTGGGTCTTTTTTTGCGTCTGTTGTGAACTTGTCGCTCATCATCTTATCAATTTGGTAAACCATTCCTCCATCAGATTGTTTCGGGTATTCTCCATCATCCTGCCTGTTTCAGTAACCTTGTTGTACATCCTTATTTTCAGAAAATAATTTTGTTGAAAGTAGTTCAATTTATAACGTTAGGACGATATTACAAAACTATCTATTAGCATGGATAAAATGTACGCAATACATATAGAAGTAAAGTTAATGTGACCCATAAATACACCTAAAACAGAACCTAAAAAAACTTGTTAATTTTTTAATCCTTTTGCCATTTTAAATCAAGCTCGATTTAAAATGGCAAAAGGATTAAAAAATTAACAAGTTTTTTTAGGTTCTGTTTTAGGTGTATTTATGGGTCACATTAACTTTACTTCTATATGTATTGCTCACATTTTATCCATGCTAATAGATAGTTTTGTAATATCGTCCTAACGTTATAAGTTGAATAAAGTCTACAATGTCCTCAAAGAATAAAATATATGCCTTTAGGGTGCCATTTCTTCCATAAACTTGTAATCTTTCTACATTCGGCTCTGAATACTTTCTTCAATCATCTGGGCTGAGTTGTTCAAAAGTGTATTAGGCTTAATACCAGTCTAAATGACGTCGCGTAACAAAGAAATTCAATTGTGACGTTGCAAACTTATACCGGTATTAAGCCTAATACACTTTTGAACAACCGGCCCCAGGGTCTTTTTTCCGTCTATTGTGTGAGTTGTCATCTGTCAGCTGTGTAACTTATCCCATCTAAACTGCCTCTTTCTTTCATTAGTCCATCACTGTTAAACAATTGGTCTGGCGATCCTTTCCTCGAACTTGTCGCTCGTCATCTTATCAATTTGGTAAACCATTCCTCCATCAGATTGTTTCGGGTATTCTCCATCGTCCTGCCTGTTTCAGTAACCTTGTTGTACATCCTTCCTTAACAGAGCCTTTCGCTTATTAAGTAACTTGACCATCCATCAACTGTAGAGTACATGTTTCCTTTCATTGGGATGTCTTCCGTCTACCAAAATATAATCTCCGTTGGTTGATCTAAAACGAGAAAAAACAATTCTGTCCTTCCCAGGAACAGGTTTAGTAAATTAGCCTCAGAGAGGCATAAAAATGGAAAACAAACAACGAAATATTAGTTGAAAAATGTTGCTCATCATCTTATCAATTAGGTAAACCATTCCTTTATCAGTTTGTTTCGGGTATTCCCCATCGTCCTGCCTGTTTCAGTAACCTTGTTGTACATCCTTCCTTAACAGAGCCTTTCGCCCATCAAGTAACTTGACCATCCATCAACTGTAGAGTACATGTTTCCTTTCATTGGGATGTCTTCCCTCTACCAAAATATAATATCCATTGGTTGATCTAAAACGAGAAAAAACAATTGTCCTTCCCAGGAACAGGTTTAGTAAATTAGCCTCAGAGAGGCATAAAAATGGAAAACAAACAACGAAATATTAGTTGAAAACTGCTGCTTATCAATTAGGTAAACCATTCCTCTATCAGTTTGTTTCGGGTATTCCCCATCGACCTGCTTGTTTCAGTAACCTTGTTGTACATCCTTCCTAAACAGAGCCTTTCGTTCATCATGTAACTTGACCATCCATCAACTGTAGAGTACATGTTTCCTTTCATTGGGATGTCTTCCTTCTACCAAAATATAATCTCCGTTGGTTGATCTAAAACAAGAAAAAACAATTCTGTCCTTCCCAGGAACAGGTTTATTAAATTAGCCTCAGAGAGGCATAAAAATGGAAAACAGACAACGAAATATTAGTTGAAAACTGTTGCTCATCATCTTATCAATTTGGTAAACCATTCCTCTATCAGTTTGTTTCGGGTATTCCCCATCGACCTGCTTGTTTCAGTAACCTTGTTGTACATCCTTCCTAAACAGAGCCTTTCGTTCATCATGTAACTTGACCATCCATCAACTGTAGAGTACATGTTTCCTTTCATTGGGATGTCTTCCTTCTATAAAAATATAATCTCCATTGGTGGATCTAAAACGAGAAAAAACATAATTCTGCCCATCCCAGGAACAGGTTTAGTAAATTAGCCCCAGAGAGGCATAAAAATGGAAAACAAACAATGAAAAATATTAATTGATAAGTTCATGATAATTCCTGTAGGCTATGGTTTTGGCGTATGCATAAGTTACTTATGTAGAATACTGATTAATTAAAACGCTATGTTAGATTGGATAGCACTTGATTAAAAAGTAAATAAATTTTCAGAAAATAATTTAGTTCAAAGTAGTTCAATTTTGGCCTCAGAAATCAAGCTCGATTTAAAATGGCAAAAGGATTAAAAAAATAACAAGTTTTTTTAGGTTCTGTTTTAGGTGTATTCATGGGTCACATTAACTTTACTTCTATATGTATTGCTCACATTTTATCCATGCTAATAGATAGTTTTGAAATATCGTCCTAACATTATAAGTTGAATAAAGTCTACGTTGTCCTCAATGAATGAAATATATGCCTTTAGGGTGCCATTTCTTCCATGAACTTGTAATCTTTCTACTGTCGGCTCTGTATACTTTCTTCCATCATCTGGGTCTTTTTTTTGCGTCTGTTGTGAACTTGTCGCTCATCATCTTATCAATTTGGTAAACCATTCCTCCATCAGATTGTTTTGGGTATTCTCCATCATCCTGCCTGTTTCAGTAACCTTGTTGTACATCCTTATTTTCAGAAAATAATTTTGTTGAAAGTAGTTCAATTTATAACGTTAGGACGATATTACAAAACTATCTATTAGCATGGATAAAATGTGAGCAATACATATAGAAGTAAAGTTAATGTGACCCATAAATACACCTAAAACAGAACCTAAAAAAACTTGTTAATTTTTTAATCCTTTTGCCATTTTAAATCAAGCTCGATTTAAAATGGCAAAAGGATTAAAAAATTAACAAGTTTTTTTAGGTTCTGTTTTAGGTGTATTTATGGGTCACATTAACTTTACTTCTATATGTATTGCTCACATTTTATCCATGCTAATAGATAGTTTTGTAATATCGTCCTAACGTTATAAGTTGAATAAAGTCTACAATGTCCTCAAAGAATAAAATATATGCCTTTAGGTTGCAATTTCTTCCATGAACTTGTAATCTTTCTACATTCGGCTCTGAATACTTTCTTCAATCATCTGGGTCTTTTTTCCGTCTATTGTGTGAGTTGTCATCTGTCAGCTGTGTAACTTATCCCATCTAAACTGCCTCTTTCTTTCATTAGTCCATCACTGTTAAACAATTGGTCTGGCGATCCTTTCCTCGAACTTGTCGCCCGTCATCTTATCAATTTGGTAAACCATTCCTCCATCAGATTGTTTCGGGTATTCTCCATCGTCCTGCCTGTTTCAGTAACCTTGTTGTACATCCTTCCTTAACAGAGCCTTTCGCTTATTAAGTAACTTGACCATCCATCAACTGTAGAGTACATGTTTCCTTTCATTGGGATGTCTTCCGTCTACCAAAATATAATCTCCGTTGGTTGATCTAAAACGAGAAAAAACAATTCTGTCCTTCCCAGGAACAGGTTTAGTAAATTAGCCTCAGAGAGGCATAAAAATGGAAAACAAACAACGAAATATTAGTTGAAAACTGTTGCTCATCATCTTATCAATTAGGTAAACCATTCCTTTATCAGTTTGTTTCGGGTATTCCCCATCGTCCTGCCTGTTTCAGTAACCTTGTTGTACATCCTTCCTTAACAGAGCCTTTCGCCCATCAAGTAACTTGACCATCCATCAACTGTAGAGTACATGTTTCCTTTCATTGGGATGTCTTCCCTCTACCAAAATATAATCTCCATTGGTTGATCTAAAACGAGAAAAACAATTGTCCTTCCCAGGAACAGGTTTAGTAAATTAGCCTCAGAGAGGCATAAAAATGGAAAACAAACAACGAAATATTAGTTGAAAACTGCTGCTTATCAATTAGGTAAACCATTCCTCTATCAGTTTGTTTCTGGTATTCCCCATCGACCTGCTTGTTTCAGTAACCTTGTTGTACATCCTTCCTAAACAGAGCCTTTCGTTCATCATGTAACTTGACCAGCCATCAACTGTAGAGTACATGTTTCCTTTCATTGGGATGTCTTCCGTCTACCAAAATATAATCTCTGTTGGTTGATCTAAAACAAGAAAAAACAATTCTGTCCTTCCCAGGAACAGGTTTATTAAATTAGCCTCAGAGAGGCATAAAAATGGAAAACAGACAACGAAATATTAGTTGAAAACTGTTGCTCATCATCTTATCAATTTGGTAAACCATTCCTCTATCAGTTTGTTTCGGGTATTCCCCATCGACCTGCTTGTTTCAGTAACCTCGTTGTACATCCTTCCTAAACAGAGACTTTCGTTCATCATGTAACTTGACCATCCATCAACTGTAGAGTACATGTTTCCTTTCATTGGGATGTCTTCCTTCTATAAAAATATAATCTCCATTGGTGGATCTA
Organism: Lepidochitona cinerea; assembly: GCA_963971465.1. Taxonomy (NCBI): domain Eukaryota; kingdom Metazoa; phylum Mollusca; class Polyplacophora; order Chitonida; family Tonicellidae; genus Lepidochitona; species Lepidochitona cinerea. The sequence continues at coordinate 3,501,972 of OZ020556.1, read as the reverse complement.
AAACGAGAAAAAACATAATTCTGCCCATCCCAGGAACAGGTTTAGTAAATTAGCCCCAGAGAGGCATAAAAATGGAAAACAGACAATGAAAAATATTAGTTGATAAGTTCATGATAATTCCTGTAGGCTATGGTTTTGGCGTATGCATAAGTTACTTATGTAGAATACTGATTAATTAAAACGCTATGTTAGATTGGATAGCACTTGATTAAAAAGTAAATAAATTTTCAGAAAATAATTTAGTTCAAAGTAGTTTAATTTTGGCCTCAGAAATCAAGCTCGATTTAAAATGGCAAAAGGATTAAAAAATTAACAAGTTTTTTTAGGTTCTGTTTTAGGCGTATTCATGGGTCACATTAACTTTACTTCTATATGTATTGCTCACATTTTATTCATGCTAATAGATAGTTTTGTAATACCGTCCTAACATTATAAGTTGAATAAAGTCTACGTTGTCCTCAAAGAATGAAATATATGCCTTTAAGGTGCCATTTCTTCCATGAACTTGTAATCTTTCTACTGTCGGCTCTGTATACTTTCTTCCATCATCTGCGTCTTTTTTTCCGTCTGTTGTGTGAGTTGTCATCTGTCAGCTGTGTAACTTATCCCATCTAAACTGCCTCTTTCTTTCATTAGCCCATCACTGTTAAACAATTGGTATGGCGATCCTTTCCTCGAACCTGTCGCTCATCATCTTATCAATTTGGTAAACCATTCCTCCATCAGTTTGTTTCGGGTATTCCCCATCGACCTGCTTGTTTCAGTAACCTTTTTGTACATCCTTCCTAAACAGAGCCTTTCGTTTATCATGTAACTTGACCATCCATCAACTGTAGAGTACATGTTTCCTTTCATTGGGATGTCTTCCTTCTATAAAAATATAATCTCCATTGGTGGATCTAAAACGAGAAAAAACAATTCTGTCCTTCCCAGGAACAGGTTTAGTAAATTAGCCTCAGAGAGGCATAAAAATGGAAAACAAACAACGAAATATTAGTTGAAAACTGTTGCTCATCATCTTATCAATTAGGTAAACCATTCCTCTATCAGTTTGTTTCGGGTATTCCCCATCGACCTGCTTGTTTCAGTAACCTTTTTGTACATCCTTCCTAAACAGAGCCTTTCGTTCATCATGTAACTTGACCATCCATCAACTGTAGAGTACATGTTTCCTTTCATTGGGATGTCTTCCTTCTATAAAAATATAATCTCCATTGGTGGATCTAAAACGAGAAAAAAACATAATTCTGCCCATCCCAGGAACAGGTTTAGTAAATTAGCCCCAGAGAGGCATAAAAATGGAAAACAAACAATGAAAAATATTAATTGATAAGTTCATGATAATTCCTGAAGGCTATGGTTTTGGCGTATGCATAAGTTACTTATGTAGACTACTGATTAATTAAAACGCTATGTTAGATTGGAAAGCACTTGATTAAAAAGTAAATAAATTTTCAGAAAATAATTTAGTTCAAAGTAGTTCAATTTTGGCCTCTGAAATCAAGCTCGATTTAAAATGGCAAAAGGATTAAAAAATTAACAAGTTTTTTTAGGTTCTGTTTTAGGCGTATTCATGGGTCACATTAACTTTACTTCTATATGTATTGCTCACATTTTATCCATGCTAATAGATAGTTTTGTAATATCGTCCTAACATTATAAGTTGAATAAAGTCTACGTTGTCCTCAAAGAATGAAATATATGCCTTTAGGGTGCCATTTCTTCCATGAACTTGTAATCTTTCTACTGTCGGCTCTGTATACTTTCTTCCGTCATCTGGGTCTTTTTTCCGTCTATTGTGTGAGTTGTCATCTGTCAGCTGTGTAACTTATCCCATCTAAACTGCCTCTTTCTTTCATTAGCCCATCACTGTTAAACAATTGGTCTGGCGATCCTTTCCTCGAACCTGTCGCTCATCATCTTATCAATTTGGTAAACCATTCCTCCATCAGATTATTTCGGGTATTCTCCATCGACCTGCCTGTTTCAGTAACCTTGTTGTACATCCTTCCTAAACAGAGCCTTTTGCTCATCAAGTAACTTGACCATCCATCAACTGTAGAGTACAATTTTTCTTTTCATTGGGATGTCTTCTGTCTACCAAAATATAATCTCCATTGGTTGATCTAAAACGACAAAAAACAATTCTGTCCTTCTCAGGAACAGGTTTAGTAAATTAGCCTCAGAGAGGCATAAAAATGGAAAACAAACAACGAAATATTAGTTGAAAACTGTTGCTCATCATCTTATCAATTAGGTAAACCATTCCTCTATCAGTTTGTTTCTGGTATTCTCCATCGACGTGCTTGTTTCAGTAACCTTGTTGTACATCCTTCCTAAACAGAGCCTTTCGTTCATCATGTAACTTGACCATCCATCAACTGTAGAGTACATGTTTCCTTTCATTGGGATGTCTTCCTTCTATAAAAATATAATCTCCATTGGTGGATCTAAAACGAGAAAAAACATAATTCTGCCCATCCCAGGAACAGGTTTAGTAAATTAGCCCCAGAGAGGCATAACAATGGAAAACAGACAATGAAAAATATTAGTTGATAAGTTCATGATAATTCCTGTAGGCTATGGTTTTGGCGTATGCATAAGTTACTTATGTAGAATACTGATTAATTAAAACGCTATGTTAGATTGGATAGCACTTGATTAAAAAGTAAATAAATTTTCAGAAAATAATTTAGTTCAAAGTAGTTCAATTTTGGCCTCAGAAATCAAGCTCGATTTAAAATGGCAAAAGGATTAAAAAATTAACAAGTTTTTTTAGGTTCTGTTTTAGGCGTATTCATGGGTCACATTAACTTTACTTCTATATGTATTGCTCACATTTTATTCATGCTAATAGATAGTTTTGTAATACCGTCCTAACATTATAAGTTGAATAAAGTCTACGTTGTCCTCAAAGAATGAAATATATGCCTTTAGGGTGCCATTTCTTCCATGAACTTGTAATCTTTCTACTGTCGGCTCTGTATACTTTCTTCCATCATCTGGGTCTTTTTTTCCGTCTGTTGTGTGAGTTGTCATCTGTCAGCTGTGTAACTTATCCCATCTAAACTGCCTCTTTCTTTCATTAGCCCATCACTGTTAAACAATTGGTCTGGCGATCCTTTCCTCGAACCTGTCGCTCATCATCTTATCAATTTGGTAAACCATTCCTCCATCAGTTTGTTTCGGGTATTCCCCATCGACCTGCTTGTTTCAGTAACCTTTTTGTACATCCTTCCTAAACAGAGCCTTTCGTTCATCATGTAACTTGACCATCCATCAACTGTAGAGTACATGTTTCCTTTCATTGGGATGTCTTCCTTCTATAAAAATATAATCTCCATTGGTGGATCTAAAACGAGAAAAAACAATTCTGTCCTTCCCAGGAACAGGTTTAGTAAATTAGCCTCAGAGAGGCATAAAAATGGAAAACAAACAACGAAATATTAGTTGAAAACTGTTGCTCATCATCTTATCAATTAGGTAAACCATTCCTCTATCAGTTTGTTTCGGGTATTCCCCATCGACCTGCTTGTTTCAGTAACCTTTTTGTACATCCTTCCTAAACAGAGCCTTTCGTTCATCATGTAACTTGACCATCCATCAACTGTAGAGTACATGTTTCCTTTCATTGGGATGTCTTCCTTCTATAAAAATATAATCTCCATTGGGGGATCTAAAACGAGAAAAAAACATAATTCTGCCCATCCCAGGAACAGGTTTAGTAAATTAGCCCCAGAGAGGCATAAAAATGGAAAACAAACAATGAAAAATATTAATTGATAAGTTCATGATAATTCCTGTAGGCTATGGTTTTGGCGTATGCATAAGTTACTTATGTAGACTACTGATTAATTAAAACGCTATGTTAGATTGGAAAGCACTTGATTAAAAAGTTAATAAATTTTCAGAAAATAATTTAGTTCAAAGTAGTTCAATTTTGGCCTCTGAAATCAAGCTCGATTTAAAATGGCAAAAGGATTAAAAAATTAACAAGTTTTTTTAGGTTCTGTTTTAGGCGTATTCATGGGTCACATTAACTTTACTTCTATATGTATTGCTCACATTTTATCCATGCTAATCGATAGTTTTGTAATATCGTCCTAACATTATAAGTTGAATAAAGTCTACGTTGTCCTCAAAGAATGAAATATATGCCTTTAGGGTGCCATTTCTTCCATGAACTTGTAATCTTTCTACTGTCGGCTCTGTATACTTTCTTCCGTCATCTGGGTCTTTTTTCCGTCTATTGTGTGAGTTGTCATCTGTCAGCTGTGTAACTTATCCCATCTAAACTGCCTCTTTCTTTCATTAGCCCATCACTGTTAAACAATTGGTCTGGCGATCCTTTCCTCGAACCTGTCGCTCATCATCTTATCAATTTGGTAAACCATTCCTCCATCAGATTATTTCGGGTATTCTCCATCGACCTGCCTGTTTCAGTAACCTTGTTGTACATCCTTCCTAAACAGAGCCTTTTGCTCATCAAGTAACTTGACCATCCATCAACTGTAGAGTACAATTTTTCTTTTCATTGGGATGTCTTCTGTCTACCAAAATATAATCTCCATTGGTTGATCTAAAACGACAAAAAACAATTCTGTCCTTCTCAGGAACAGGTTTAGTAAATTAGCCTCAGAGAGGCATAAAAATGGAAAACAAACAACGAAATATTAGTTGAAAACTGTTGCTCATCATCTTATCAATTAGGTAAACCATTCCTCTATCAGTTTGTTTCTGGTATTCTCCATCGACGTGCTTGTTTCAGTAACCTTGTTGTACATCCTTCCTAAACAGAGCCTTTCGTTCATCATGTAACTTGACCATCCATCAACTGTAGAGTACATGTTTCCTTTCATTGGGATGTCTTCCTTCTATAAAAATATAATCTCCATTGGTGGATCTAAAACGAGAAAAAACATAATTCTGCCCATCCCAGGAACAGGTTTAGTAAATTAGCCCCAGAGAGGCATAACAATGGAAAACAGACAATGAAAAATATTAGTTGATAAGTTCATGATAATTCCTGTAGGCTATGGTTTTGGCGTATGCATAAGTTACTTATGTAGAATACTGATTAATTAAAACGCTATGTTAGATTGGATAGCACTTGATTAAAAAGTAAATAAATTTTCAGAAAATAATTTAGTTCAAAGTAGTTCAATTTTGGCCTCAGAAATCAAGCTCGATTTAAAATGGCAAAAGGATTAAAAAATTAACAAGTTTTTTTAGGTTCTGTTTTAGGCGTATTCATGGGTCACATTAACTTTACTTCTATATGTATTGCTCACATTTTATTCATGCTAATAGATAGTTTTGTAATACCGTCCTAACATTATAAGTTGAATAAAGTCTACGTTGTCCTCAAAGAATGAAATATATGCCTTTAGGGTGCCATTTCTTCCATGAACTTGTAATCTTTCTACTGTCGGCTCTGTATACTTTCTTCCATCATCTGGGTCTTTTTTTCCGTCTGTTGTGTGAGTTGTCATCTGTCAGCTGTGTAACTTATCCCATCTAAACTGCCTCTTTCTTTCATTAGCCCATCACTGTTAAACAATTGGTCTGGCGATCCTTTCCTCGAACCTGTCGCTCATCATCTTATCAATTTGGTAAACCATTCCTCCATCAGTTTGTTTCGGGTATTCCCCATCGACCTGCTTGTTTCAGTAACCTTTTTGTACATCCTTCCTAAACAGAGCCTTTCGTTCATCATGTAACTTGACCATCCATCAACTGTAGAGTACATGTTTCCTTTCATTGGGATGTCTTCCTTCTATAAAAATATAATCTCCATTGGTGGATCTAAAACGAGAAAAAACAATTCTGTCCTTCCCAGGAACAGGTTTAGTAAATTAGCCTCAGAGAGGCATAAAAATGGAAAACAAACAACGAAATATTAGTTGAAAACTGTTGCTCATCATCTTATCAATTAGGTAAACCATTCCTCTATCAGTTTGTTTCGGGTATTCCCCATCGACCTGCTTGTTTCAGTAACCTTTTTGTACATCCTTCCTAAACAGAGCCTTTCGTTCATCATGTAACTTGACCATCCATCAACTGTAGAGTACATGTTTCCTTTCATTGGGATGTCTTCCTTCTATAAAAATATAATCTCCATTGGGGGATCTAAAACGAGAAAAAAACATAATTCTGCCCATCCCAGGAACAGGTTTAGTAAATTAGCCCCAGAGAGGCATAAAAATGGAAAACAAACAATGAAAAATATTAATTGATAAGTTCATGATAATTCCTGTAGGCTATGGTTTTGGCGTATGCATAAGTTACTTATGTAGACTACTGATTAATTAAAACGCTATGTTAGATTGGAAAGCACTTGATTAAAAAGTAAATAAATTTTCAGAAAATAATTTAGTTCAAAGTAGTTCAATTTTGGCCTCTGAAATCAAGCTCGATTTAAAATGGCAAAAGGATTAAAAAATTAACAAGTTTTTTTAGGTTCTGTTTTAGGCGTATTCATGGGTCACATTAACTTTACTTCTATATGTATTGCTCACATTTTATCCATGCTAATCGATAGTTTTGTAATATCGTCCTAACATTATAAGTTGAATAAAGTCTACGTTGTCCTCAAAGAATGAAATATATGCCTTTAGGGTGCCATTTCTTCCATGAACTTGTAATCTTTCTACTGTCGGCTCTGTATACTTTCTTCCGTCATCTGGGTCTTTTTTCCGTCTATTGTGTGAGTTGTCATCTGTCAGCTGTGTAACTTATCCCATCTAAACTGCCTCTTTCTTTCATTAGCCCATCACTGTTAAACAATTGGTCTGGCGATCCTTTCCTCGAACCTGTCGCTCATCATCTTATCAATTTGGTAAACCATTCCTCCATCAGATTATTTCGGGTATTCTCCATCGACCTGCCTGTTTCAGTAACCTTGTTGTACATCCTTCCTAAACAGAGCCTTTTGCTCATCAAGTAACTTGACCATCCATCAACTGTAGAGTACATGTTTCCTTTCATTGGGATGTCTTCTGTCTACCAAAATATAATCTCCATTGGTTGATCTAAAACGACAAAAAACAATTCTGTCCTTCTCAGGAACAGGTTTAGTAAATTAGCCTCAGAGAGGCATAAAAATGGAAAACAAACAACGAAATATTAGTTGAAAACTGTTGCTCATCATCTTATCAATTAGGAAAACCATTCCTCTATCAGTTTGTTTCAGGTATTCTCCATCGACGTGCTTGTTTCAGTAACCTTGTTGTACATCCTTCCTAAACAGAGCCTTCCGTTCATCATGTAACTTGACCATCCATCAAGTGTATTGTTCATGTTTCCTTTCATTGGGATGTCTTCCTTCTACTAAAATATAATCTCCATTGGTGGATCTAAAACGAGAAAAAACATAATTCTGCCCATCCCAGGAACAGGTTTATTAAATTAGCCCCAGAGAGGCATAAAAATGGAAAACAAACAACGAAAAATATTAGTTGATAAGTTCATGATAATTCATGTAGGCTATGGTTTTGGTGTATGCATAAGTTACTTATGTAGACTACTGATTAATTAAAATGCTATGTTAAATTGGAAAGCAATTGATTAAAAAGTAAATAAATTTTCAGAAAATAATTTTGATCAGTTTCCAAAGGTTGGTCAGGCCTTTAGTTACTGATCTGAACTACCTTCTATGGTTGAGCAGACGATAGAAAGTAGTTCAATTTTGGCCTAAGAAATCAAGCTAGATTTAAAATGGAAAAAGGATTAAAAAATTAACAAGTTTTTTTAGGTTCTGTTTTAGGCGTATTCATGGGTCACGATAACTTTACTTCTATATGTATTGCTCACATTTTATCCATGCTAGATAGTTTTAAATAGATAGTTTTGTACTATCGTCCTAACATTATAAGTTGAACAAAGTCTACGTTCTCCTCAAAGAATAAAATATATGCCTTTAGGGTGCCATTTCTTCCATGAACTTGTAATCTTTCTACTGTGGTCTCTGTATACTTTCTTCTATCATCTGGGTCTTTTTTTCCGTCTATTGTGTGAGTTGTCATCTGTCAGCTGTGTGAATATCCCATCTAAACTGCCTTTCTTTCATTAGCCCGTCACTGTTAAACAATTTGTCTGGCGATCCTTTCCTCGAACCTGTCGCTCATCATCTTATCAATTAGGTAAACCATTCCTCTATCAGTTTGTGTTGTGTATTCTCCATCGACCTGCTTGTTTCAGTAACCTTGTTGTACATCCTTCCTAAACAGAGCCTTTCGTTCATATGTAACTTGACCATCCATCAACTGTAGAGTACATGTTTCCTTGCATTGGGATGTCTTCTACCAAAATATAATCTCCATGGGTGGATCTAAAACGAGAAAAAAACTAATTCTGCCCATCCCAGGAACAGGTTTATTAAATTAGCCCCAGAGAGGCATAAAAATGGAAAACAAACAACGAAAAATATTAGTTGATAAGTTCATGATAATTCATGTAGGCTATGGTTTTGGCGTATGCATAAGTTACTTATGTAGACTACTGATTAATTAATTTTCTGTTTTAGGTGTCATTAATGGCTGACAACACACCATCTATCCATAAGGGGAATGCTGTTCAAGAATTCCAAAGATGAAAAAGTTATGCAGCACAAGCAACCAAGACATAGACTAAAACAGAATATTACATAATCTAATATGAATGCTGTTTAATGAACCCAGGGATGTTTAAATGGTTCCAGAAAAACCATCTACCCTTAACTGTTGTATCTACACTGAAAAACTTGTCAAGATCAGGTTAAAACTAAAGAAGATATGGACTAAAAGAGAATATTACATAATCTATTATAGATGGCATATTATGTAACGGGATATTTATAAATGGCCGACAACACACCATCTACACAAAAGGTACATGTATGTGCTGTAAAAGAATTGTAAAGATTGGATCAAAACTCTTCAAGATATGGAACGATAGTGAACGAAGATATAGACTAAAGATGATCCAATATAGATGCCATATTATGCAACCGAAGATGATATAAATGATTCATGACTCACCAGCTACCCATAATTTATAGTGTATGTTGTGAAAGAATTGTAAAGATCGGATCACAACTCTTCAACTTATAGAGCAGAAGGGAACCCAGATAGCCTAAAAGAGAATATTACATAATCCAATGTAGATTATATATTTTGCTACCGAAGATGTCATAAATGGTTCATGACACACCTTTCACCCATAAGGTAAAAAATAGTTTGTAAATTTACAGCAAAAAGCGCTGGCAAATGGGTGACCAGCACTTTTTTATGTAAATTTACAGCATAAAGTATCCTGTATTTTTAAAAATAATTATCTTGTAGAACTACAATACTAAGTTTGTTAGTTCACAGTAGTTTTGGTTGTTCTTTTAGAGCGACTTCCTGTATAATTACATTAATGTTTTAGTCTGCATTAGTGTTTGGTTTGAGGTTGGAGCTTATTTGGAATATTCATACGAGATTTGCCTTTTAGCCAGGCATCATATATATGGCTAGAACCAGTGGTCAGCCCACCAATGTAGTGCCCATGCAATTGGGTCATTGTTGGAATATTACATTATGAAGAATCAGTTTCTATCTGGTACTAAACAAGTACAGTTCAAGGAAGGGGGTCTACATAATCAAACGTTTTAACTAAAGTATATGATTAACAGATAAATACTTAAAGTCAGCTAAATTTAGATCTCCCCTTGATGTCACATGCAGGAATGATTTAAATGTCATTAGATTCAAATAAAAAATTAAATTTTCAACATAGATCTAAAATAATAATATTCTCGACAATTATAGTTAACAAAACCCTTTATACTAGTATGAACTGTAAAACTACAACACTTGGGTATTTTTTGCATATATATATAGATATATATATATATGTATATCTACAGTGAATTTTGTAAATATATACCAATTTCAATATAATAACATCATATTTAGAGGTAAAATATTTACAGTGCATTTCTTTGCCATGGAATACATTTCTTTTTGGTGTAGATTTACATGTTTTATATGTTTTGAAAGAACTGTAAAGATCTGGGTTATTTGAATATTGGATTGAAACTAACGCAGGTCTACTGTACATACTTTAAGCTTTCAATCAATGTCTGGTAACAGATTTCTGTGTGTGTTTTTTTAATGTTCACCCAATTTTGAAAATACCAAAGTTTGGCTTAGAATAAGTAAGCCTAAAACTGTCAAAATGGCGGTACCCATGTTAAACTGTGTGTAGCTTGAAACCGGCATGCACTATGTCAACTTTATTTGGTTATAAAGGATTTCTTATGTGTTGCTCTATTTGAAAATGGTAAGGAAAAGTCTTAACAAGATTTAGGTAATTAGCCACAAATCAAAACGTTAACATTACCGCAAATGGGAAATGAAACTGTATCATGTAACCTATAGTGAAGTGTGAAAAGTAGGTATTTTGTTCTAAATTTTCAAACCACCACCATTTTTGATGCCATTGTATCTGAACAACATATTTGAAATATAAAATAAATGAATTCAGTAAAAAAATTTAAATGTTTACCACTTTTTCTGAAAAACAGGCTTTTGTAGACCAGGGCCCAGTTTCACAAAGCGATCTTAGCTTAAGATGATCTTAATTACCAATGGCAACGTATACCTTCAACATGGGTTGCCATGGTAGTTAAGATGACACTTAGCTAAGATCGCTTTGTGAAACTGGGCCCTGGGCTAGGTTTGAGCAGACACATAACTCTTAATGTAGGGTGTAAAATACTTGTATATGCCTCAGTAGTGATCTATTTCCATCAATAAGGTCTTGGAATGACATTTCACTTCTAAGAATTATTAATGTTTTTCAAAGCAAATGATTATTTCAAGCTCATTAGCTATTTATGTAAAATAACCAGAACCCCACCCCCTTCCCTGTGGGTCTGAAATGATATAATCTGTACAAATTGCACTTTTTATCTTTTAGCAGGTAAACTGACATGATTGTGGCTCTAAATTTGACAGTTTTTAAATCACTGGAGAAGAGTTATTAGCTTTCAAACAGTCCAAATGTTAAGAAATCAGACAATTTTTTGACGGGTGGGGTGGGTTATCTCCCCTGGCTCTGCCCTTATGGCAGTCTTTAACCCGGACAGATGCTAACAGTAAACTACAATCAACAACCAATCATTTCCAGCAAATTTGAAGGGTATTTGATGTTTCACTTTTTTATAGCGAGGAATAACATTTTGAATTGGTCTTCATAACAACTTTAAAATTTAAGCCTACAAACATGAAGGGGGTGGGTGTGTCACAAATTCAAAACGACTGGCCGAAAAGCTTGGATCTTTTGAAATTCAATTTGATATTGGTTAATAAAAGCAAAGTTATTAAATTTTACAAATTTCGAGAAATTTTTTCCTTGTTATAGGTCACAACACCCAGTTTGTGTTTTCTCAGCCAATGAAAATTGACTTCGGGTATGCTGGAGCTAGGAGGTGGCTTACATAGTGATAGTTTGGTATCTGGGTTATTTGAATATTGGATTGAAACTAACGCAGGTCTGCTGTACATACTTTAAATTTTCAATCAATGCCTGATAACAGATTTTTGTGTGTGTTTTTTTAATGTTCACCCAATTTTGAAAATACCAAAGTTTGGCTTAGAATAAGTAAGCCTAAAACTGTCAAAAAACTGTGTGTAGCTTGAAACCGGCATGCACTATGTCAACTTTATTTGGTTGTAAAGGATTTCTCATGTGTTGATCTATTTGAAAATGGTAAGGAAAAGTCTTAACGAGATTTAGCTAATTAGCCACAAATCAAAATGTTAACATTACCGCAAATGGGAAATGAAACTATCATGTAACCTATAATGAGACTATCCTTTAATATCCTACACAGACTACAAAATGGAGGAATATTCCTACAGTGGGCCAGAAATATAAGGCACACTCGCGCCGTAGACAAAGAAAGTCTACACAGCTTACTAAAAGTAAAGGACTAAAATTAATCATGGGGAACATTATGTATGTCCAGTTATGTCTAAATTATGGTGTCAAAGCATACATAGAATTAAACTCCAAACAAACGCATCAACCAGAGAGGCTTTCAAATCAGTGGTGGAGTACACTATAATTTTAGTTCCTTTTCCTTACATTAAAGTCTCAAAAGTTCACAGCTGACAACCAGCAGGCTTTTTTGTGTCCCTCAAACCAAATCCGTGGTATTTCTAAGATAAGTCCGTAGAACAATTCTATTGTTAGCTCGCTTACACTCTTCATATCATTGTTTTCTTTAACTTGCCCTCAGTGTTTATCATGTGTATAGTACACCCTCCATTGGACAGCTTCCACGGGGCATTCCGCCAATTGCGCTCCTTGGATGTTCATACTCTCATAAGCTGGACAGTACTTCGACGAGCCCTTCTGTCCTTTGTTTTCATGGCAGATCTTCTTCCATCAAACAGTATATATTTCACCCTCCCTTCCGTCAAAAGATTATCTCGACTTGGTAATCTAAAACAATAGCAAAACTATATAAATCCAAGGAGCAGGCTTGGTAACCTAACTTTAGATTGATTGATTGATTGTTTGGTGTTATACGCCGCGCTCAAGATTATTTCACTTATATGGCGGCGTTGCCAGTTTTATTGTGGGAGGAAACCGGGCTCTATGCCCGGAGGAAACCAACGACCTTCCGCTGGTAACTGGCAACCATCCCACATAGGTCGTTCGAGTGAAACCCAGTCAGAAAATTTTCCATTTTTTTTTGGCCTGAGTGGGAATCGAACCCGCGACCCATTGGTGGAAGGCTGTTTGGATTGAGCGTCCTAACTTTAGAGGTACAAAGATTGATTGTTTGGTGTTTTACGCCGACCTCAAGATTATTTCACCTATATGGCGTCATTGCCAGTGTTATTGTGGGAGGAAACCGGGCTCTATGCCCGGAGGAAACCCACGACCTTCCAGTGGTAACTGGCAACCATCCGACATAGGTCGTTCCAGTGAAAACACAGAAGATTTTCCATTTTTTTTTTGGACAGAGTGGGATTTGAGCCCGCGACCCATTGGTGGAAGGCTGTCCGGATTGAGTGTCCATCGCTCTACCTACTGGCCACGGAGGCAGGTACAATGAAAAAATAGCGAATAATCTGAGTTTTAGTATATAAGTGTCATATAGATTAAAGTTACCTAAGCCATAGTCACTGGCAACATTTTCATCCACTTGTCAGCTCGGACGTCTTTTCTTACGCATCGTTTGAAGACTGTGTCATTGGCACCAACTAGTCTCCGTCATCCTGAAACGACAATAGTAAAACTCCACCCTTCCCAGTGAGAGACTAACTTCATGTTAACTTCAACCAAAAAGCCAAGAGGCTGAATAAAGTCTACAGAGTTAGCGAAAATTACATGAAAAGTTTATGTCCTTGTTAAATGGCTGTTGGAGATGATATATGTGACAAGTAATTGACGGTTTAATGATTTTTTTAGAAAAGCGTAAATAATTGCTCTCAACGGAATTTATATACTTTAAAAATATCTCGGTTTTTAAAGTTGAGATTTCAAAAAAATTAGATTAACATATTTACATAAACACCATTAGTTAATGAACACAAACAAAAAATGTTACACAAACAAACAATATAATAAATGAACTCTTGTCAATTTGTCAGTTTGGTGCAACAGTCAGCATTGGATTCCAAATGCGTTGCGTATTAATCCATCGGTGACCTATATGGTTCCATAACAGAAATCTTCTTTCAAACTTGAACGCAGTGCTTAAATGTTCGACCGGTAGGAGTGCATGTGTGTGTTGGAAATACGAAAATGTATAAAAGCAAGAGGACTGTAAAACTGGATCGAGAAGAAGTTCATCAAAGCCGACCAAAATGTGCACATAACGTGAAAAGGGCATCTGGTGTATTACAATGCTGTGGTTTGTAAAGGCATTCGCTAGACTGGATGGATCCTGCAAATGCCCCCCAAAAGACTGGTAAAAGCAGGGAGTGTCAGTGTCAAATCACAAAGTAGCTTGTGAATATAGAAACAGGGATCTGGATAACAGACAAAGAATAACTGGTAGCCAGACCCAGGCAATAGCAAACTCAACAAGACAATGAATCCAAACAAACCATAAAGACAGAAAAACACAGAATTGTTCACCACAAACACACGTCAAAACTCGGTGAAAGCATATAGTAAATAAAACCATCCAGTTTGTACACCGACACTGGTACATTAACACCACCTAACCAACAATCCAGCCAAAATGGTTGAAATTATGACAATAAGAACAAGATTTCGTGCCAAACGGCAAGGGTATGTCGCCGGTGCTTGTGCTAACGTGGCCTTCCAAACAGGTCGGACAAAACTTGAATCCATTCAAATCAGTTTACAAGCTACAACACTAGTTATTATGACTACACTAGTTATTATGAGTATATAAACCCTATAGCTAGTCCTAACGTTTAATATACATAAGACCTACTTATTGGGGTTTTCTCTTTAAAGAATCCAAGCCTGTCCTTCCCGAATTGGTCGACAGAGAGACAAACAAGACGTCATTCCAAGACGAAATCTAAACCAATTGTGAAAAAATCGGCGGAGAAAAGCGCGCGTAAAAAGAAAGGCGACCAATTTCATTGGCTATCGCTAAGGGCAACTGTTGTACACAATCTGTGCGATTGCGCAAAGGTAAGTTAAAAACTGTTGAATGAGTGGTGTGAGATCTGAACCAAGGTGTGTCGGTGGGAGGGGGGGGGGGGGGGGGTGCAAATTTGTCTCCTGGCCGGGTACATTAGTTCATAGGCTAATATCTCGAGGAAGGAAAGCCGCCACTTCTGTCAACCATACGGCGTAAATATAATTATGTCTGTATTCATTTCTTTGTTTGAAATTTTTCGTTTTAATCTGTTTTAAATTCAAATTGGACAGGGATTGTGTGTTGGTAGGGGGGGGGGGGGTTATATATAAAGATGGCTCTCTCAGAATGAGGTTGTTATTGTATGGCTGTTGATCTGCTCCGAGCTCCGATTTGACAGGGGTTGTATGTCTTGGTTGCATGACTGTTGATCGAGCCGAGCTTTATTCGTGAAATCCCAAACAGTTCGACTTTCTTGAATTTCTATATAGGGGAAACCGCGGGCCATCAACACGTACACATTTGGCAACCATCCCACTCATAGGACATATTGGTTCAATGATTGTTTAGCATTTAAGATTATGCCCGCTTATTTAGGAAGCGTTGCAAAATTTATTCAATGCTTAGATGAAACCCTCGCCTTTATGTTGGCATGAGTGGCCTCGATCAACAATCCCCACTAAACCTGACAAGGCCGCCATATGAGTGAAATAATCTTAAGTGCGGCGTAAAACATAAACCAATCAATTAATTTGTTACCAACCGTCCCCGTTAATGAAAGGCGGTTTTGGTGGAACCTCCAACTAACAAAACAAGATAAGGAAAATCTCACACTAGTATATTGACAGAGGGTACCTGTCAACCCTTCCACAAACCCTTGAATGGAAAACCCAGTCAAAAATGTTTCCATTTTTATGGCTCCGCAAAGCGAAAGCGGAGCCCTTATGTTTTCGGGTTTTCCGTCCGTTCAACCGTTCGTCCTTCCGTCCGTCCGTCTTTCCATCCTTGTCCGTACAATAACTCATGAATGATTCATCCGATCAACTTAAAACTTGGGGTGTGCTTTGAGGACGGTTGGGATTGATTTTCAGCAATGTGCGCAGTCCAATATGGCCGCTATCCGTCATATTGGATTATGAGCATGATTTTCTTGTCCGGGCAATAACTTATGGATGATTCATTCGATGAAGTTCAAACTTAGGCTGTGCCTTGACATCGGGCAGAGGACAGTTGGGATTGATTTTCAGCAATGTGCGTAATCCAATATGGCCGCTTTCCATCATATTGGATTATGAGCATGATTTTCTTGTCCGGGCAATAACTTGTGGATGATTCATTCGATGAACTTCAAACTTGGGGTGTGCCTTGACATTGGTGAGAGAATGGATGGGATTGATTTTCAGCAATGCGCACAGTCCAATATGTCTGTTCGTCCGTCCGTCATTCTTTCCATCCTTGTCCGTACAATATAACTCATGAATGATTCATCCGATCACCTTCAAACTTAGGATGTGCCTTGACATTGGTGAGAGGATGGATGGGATTGATTTTCAGCAATGTGCGCAGTCCAATATGGCCGCTATCGGCCATATTAGATTATTACCATGATTTTCTTGTCTGGGCAATAACTCATAAATGATTCATCCGATCAACTTCAAACGTTGGGTGTGCCTTGACATTGGTGAGAGGACGGTTGGGACTGATTTTCAACAATGTGCGCAATCTAATATGGCCGCTATCCGTCATATTGGATTATAAGCATGATTTTCTTGTTCGGGCAATAACTTGTGTATGATTGATCCGATCAACTTCAAACTTGCGCAATCTGCGCAATCCAATATCAAACCTGGGGTGTGCCTTGACATTGAGGAAAGGGCGATTGGGATCAATTTTCAGCCATGTGCCCAATACAATATGGCTGCCATGAAGCATATTAGATTATGAGCAATATTTTATCGGGAGTAAACTTGTGATAAGGCATTATCAGCTATCTTGATTTTTAAAGATGGCCGCCATCTTTTTAAATAATTAATGCCAAGAATATCATACATCATCTTTATTGTTTCATTTCTTCTTTATGTCACCTCACACTGCCGGTTCTAATACCCTTGTCAATCAGTTCACCTCCTTCGCGGAGCCATCTCCAGTGATGGCGTGCAATCACTTAATCTCTAGTTCTTTTTGAACTGAGTCAACCCCGTTTGGCAGTTAATCGTAATCAGGCTCTGATCATTCGTATCAGTATAATCTTGGCGAATCTATATCTGAAGTGGGTTGTTTAAATTGAGTGAACGGAATTTATCAAATTGTCAATTTTTGGAACATAAATAAAAAATTCAAAATATATTAAAGGCTTTTATTATCACTGTGAAAACTCGAACAAAAGCTTTCAAATGGGCGTGTATGGCTGTCCATATATAAATCAATGGAGAACTGGAAAGTTCTAAAAATATTAAGATAACAGCGTCGCCTTAGGCGTTAGAGGGTATACCAATAAAAATCAACTCAAAGATCGTTAACTAAGTGGTATTCCACTGTGTTTAAGAAGAGCCTTCCAGATGATCATTGGTTACTGAGTTTTATTTGGAAATTCATTTTCCTTCTTTGTTGTCGTTTTGAGAATTGGTCTGCTTTAGCTGCACATGCTATACATACTCTCTAGCTGCGAGTGCGAGGCTTTCTCGGCAGCTTAGTTATTCCAGATTAGTCGCATCACTCAAGCAAAACACCAATCAATCGTATTAGCTTACAAACTCTAAGGACAAATGTCGCCGTATATTGAAGAGTTGCCAGGTTTCTTCCGGACAGTGAGCCCCCCCTCCCCCCAACACTAAATCTAGCAACGACGCCATTTAATGAAATAATCTTGAGTGCGGCGTAAAACACCAATCTATCAATAAATCAGTCAATGACAAAGCTTACATGGCAGTACCTAGTTCAATCGTAAGAAGATGCGATCATCCCTGAAACGGTTTTTTGCGGAACTTTACCGGGAAATCAGTGAGATAACATTTTGGTACCCCACAGACATAAATACATATTCCCTTGCATTCTTATGTTATTCTTTCGGCCTTTCAGTCGCTCATCTTTCAACCTTCAATTTCCTTGCATTTAATACCTAGGAAGTTAATGTTATTAAACCGGAAAAAAGGTTATTAAAGCACTTATACAATTTTAAGTACCTTTTTCGTAATGCTGGAGATTACCCATTGATTCTAGAAGTTCCAGAGACGGAAAATCAGGATCCCCATGCACCTTCAGCAATACGGGGACATAACTCTAACAGATAAATACTTCAGATAACCTTTGTCTACTTGTTCTTTGTTTTCGTAATTCTCCGTTTTCTGACTGTGTTTTCACTCGACCTATGTGGGATGGTTGCCAGTTATCATCGGAAGGTCATGGGTTCCTCCTAGCCCGGTTTCCTTCCACAATTAAACTGGCAACGCCGCCATATATAAAGTGAAATAATCTTGAACGAGTCGTAAAACACCAAACTATCAAGCAATCAATGCTTACCTCCCTTTCTAAAATGTCAATGGAGACAAGTTTCTAATTGTGTTAAGAAGAGGTATATCATTTAGACCTTTATACCCCATTATAAATTATCGTAATACACTACACCTATGATATTTCATTAGGTTGACGACTGACAGGAGCTTGGCCTTAGTCAGTAGAATTTTTCTGGAACACTTTGTAATATATTGACAATGCTTTATACGCATCTTAAGCTATATTATTTATGAACACTAAAACACACGGGCACAGGGACAATCTTCTTGTCTAAAATAACCACGGAGACAAGCTTTTAAGCTATATTATAGTGGGTTGGAGTGATCCTCCCTCAGTCCCACACAGACCTTCCATCGATATGGCCGGGTTCGAATCACACTCAGACCAAATTAAAAAAAATTCTAAGATTTCTTAGCAGATGTTTTACTCTGTCGCCGTATATGGATGAGTTGCCAGGTACTCGCCGATCGTCGGGGGTTTACTCCGGGCAATGAGCCTGGTTTCCTCCCCCACTAAACCTGGCAACGCCACCATATAAGTGAAATAGTCGCGGCGTAAAACATCAATCAATCAACTTTATATAGTCCGCCATGTTGACGTTGATGTTTCAAATCTTCGGATTTAAAAAAAAAACACTCGTAAATGCATATCTCTAAAATACAGTCCAATATGCAAATATCGAGGTGGCGAGAATCTTGAATACCTTGATCTGGGGATTGGGGGGGGGGGGGGGGGGTGAAGTTGATAAATGTGGAGATGCATTGTACTCGAGCCTTCGGTAAATTTCAATTCCGAAGGTGCTCGAATGCTCGGGTCATACTGCATTTAGAATTTGACTCTTAGGTCGAGTTCTTGTGCGCCGAATTGGCCTGTTACGTGATCGATTTATCCGCGCCGCGTAATCTCCATCGAGCCAGGGTGCACTCGGAACTTAAAAATGGCCTCCAAACGTACATCTTCTCAAAGGTAAGTAACCTTTTTCGCCGAATTCGCCGAATTCACCTAAATTATGGGTTATTTAATTATTAGATCTCAAGTAATTTGTATTAAATATAATCGCGCACAAGTTTTTTTTATTTATGATGATTTGAAAGTTGTTTTCGTAGCCGATTTCACTCAAAGCACAGACAAAAATTGAACGGTGCAACAACAACAACACTGTCAATAGTCTACATTGCTCTGCGTCGGAAATGTGACTGCGGTTTTTGGGGAAAAATGGATTTCTTTACGCAAGCAAAACAGTTGTGAATCTCTGTCCACTTGAATCCCCACAGTATATTGTGATTGGGACGACCAAATTGTTTTTAGTTTTAATTTATAAAAAATATATATATTTAATATCTTTAATATAAAAAAATTAAAAAGCGATAAAATCAGAAATGTTACAAATTAAGTTTACTCTTCGATTTCTTTTTAGTATACCATTTTATTCGCTATGGATCTAATTTATTGTTTCTGCGGAGAACTTCACCGAACTCTGCTGTCTATTTATAACTTCTAATGACGTTATTGTTTGTACAATTTTCAATTAGAATTAGTTTTCTTCGTTTTTGAAGTATAGAACTTATGCGATAAATAGAATCTCAAACTCGTGGTCATTAGATATGAAAATTTATGAAACTCGTTGATTGAGTTTTAAATATGTCGCTCGCTGAAGCTCGCAACATATATTCAAAACTAAAGGGTCTTTCACAATTGAGACTTTCGCCGCACGGTCAAAATACTGAAATCGATCGCACGGTGGAGATAAAATTTTTCGGGCCGCAGTAGAATCGGAATAATTTCCGCAAGAAAATAATCCATTTTAAGATTGGCCGGGGCATCGTAAGGGCGTGGTAAGGTTCCCGCACGTTTTAATCCACGAATCTCTTGCGGCGAACCGCACGGAGTGACACAAGCAACGCACGTGATCCGTGAGAGAGTTGCGCGGAGGTGGTACGTGATTGGTTGGAACGTGCGGCGGAACGCAAGATGCATCGTGCGTCATTGTTTTTCGCCGCACACCAATGAGCGGGCGCCTTACGGCGTTTTGTCAAATCGTGCGGCGATTTTGGGCTCCGCAGACGTGATTGCAGTATAAAAAGGCGCAGAGATCCAAAAAACCGTTAGAAAAATATATACCTGTAGCACACCTGAGGGTATTTTTCGCACGGTGAACGCAAGACGGTGCAATACCGAGACGGCGAATCGTTCAACGGTTTACGACTGCCGCAAGGTTGGCGGAACAAGAAATTTCACCGTACGGAGCATGTTACGACACAAAAAAATCGTGCAACAACCGCGCATCAAGATACAACGGTTTACGGTGAACGTACTAGCGCCCGCATGGATCAGAGGTAATAAAAAAATTCGCACGGCCGAAAATTGGATTCCATGTGCACACCAAACTTTTCTGCAGCTCTTGCGGCACAAAAATTCCGCGCGGTAAGGTGCGGTTGTCCGCAAGAATGGCTGCGGTCCATCGTACGGTAGGCCAAAATTCATGACCGCAAGAGACGTAAACCCGCCGTATCTCAATTTTATTACCTCTGATCCGTTGTATCTTGACGCGCGGTTGTTGCACGATTTTTTTGTGTCGTAAGATGCTCCGTAGGGTGAAATTGCTTGTTCCGCCAACCTTGCGGCAGTCGTAAACCGTTGAACGATTCGCCACCTCTGTCTTGCGTCGCCTTGCGTTCACCGTGCGAAAAATACCCTCAGGTGTGCTACAGGTATATATTTTGGGGTGCTTCAAAATCTTCCTCAATGGATTGACGTTCTTTTTCTAACGTTTTTTTTTTTATCTCTGCGCCCTTTTATACTGCAATCACGTCTGCAGAGTCCAAAATCGCCGCACGATTTGACAAAACGCCGTAAGGCGCCCGCTCATTGGTGCGCGGCGAAAAACAATGACGCACGATGCATCTTGCGGCACGCCGCACGTTCCAACCAATCACGTGGCACCTCCGCGTAACTGTCTCACGGAACACGTGCGCTAGACGTGCGTTTTTTGCGTCACTCCGCGCGGTTCGCCGCAAGAGATTCGTGGATTAAAACGTGCGGGAACCTTGCCACGTCCTTACGATGCCCCGGCCAATCGTAAAGTGGATTATTTTCTTGCTGTAATATTTCCGATTCTACTGCGGCCCGAAAATTTTTAACTCCACCGTGCGATCGATTTCAGTATTTTGACCGTGCGGCGAAAGTCTCAATTGTGAAAGCCCCTTTTCTCAACTCGTTTCCTAAATTTCATATCAAATGACCACTCGTGTGAGATCCTCTATGAAAGGGAGTTGACTTCAGGCTGTCATATTTTTGTAAACTATGGCAGTATGGACATATGTTACAATATGCAGTTAAACACAAGGTGAAGTTCTATTTCCTGAAATTATTCTTTGACAGCATTTGGTGATACCCTTTTGGCCACTTTAAATGTCTATAAAACAGTAAATATCTAAAAAAAAATGCAGTGGACCATTTCAGCTATTAGATTATATGCATTATACAAACCATTATATAAGCACACGGGTATTTTCAGCTTTAATACATTACTAATATATTTTCCTTTTCTTCCAGGGACTCCAATAACCGGTCTTATTACCAATCCTGTAATTTAGCATATGCGGATGGGTTTCAGTTCAGCACAATATTAGATCTACATACCATCAACAGGCTGTCAACAGATGGTGAGTGATAATTTTTGTATTGCTATTCTTACCTGATTATGGAAATTAAAAACTCGAATTGTTCGGCAACAAGAACTGGGAAAAATATTGTATTGTTGATTTAGAATCTAAAGGCATTGGCTGCTGTCTTGAAGCAGCTTAAAAAACTAAATGGATTCTCGATGAAATCAACAATATGGATAAAGCCAGTATTAGTCGAATGTGTGTTCTAACAATGGACAAAATTCAAAAACCAGGATGTGTAAGTTCATTTTAGAAGTTTTGATGCTTAAAATTTCCGCCTAATATCTGGCAGTGGAAAGCTCTTTGTTCTTGGTGATTAAAATGATGAATAATTAGCTAATTCTGTTTCAATAAAATTTTCACTCTATTTGGCAGCTCATGCCACTTATAACACTGTACAGGTAATATATACTATTAATATTTTTAAAATTCAAGTTACCTGAACATTTTAGAAGAAGGATTGTTTTACTAGATAAGCTATATGGATCGGTTTCTATTTTGAGTTGGTAAATCATCACATTTATATACTTTTTTTACTTAACCTATTATATTTTATTTTCACAAACTAAATTTGGTTCAAATGTTTTCATAGCTGGACCAGCACTGATGGACGAGATACGTAAAAATATGACAGAAGCAAACAATGGACTGACAACAGCTGGAAATGACAAGCCAGTTACAGGTAATTGAACTAAAAACTACAACTCATGTACAAATTGGTTATAATGTTGGTTGGTATAGTTTCTAATTTCACTTGGGAAAGCTGAACATAAACTCCATGTTATTACTTATTGTACAGATTTACTTAACGTTTCCCCATGGCTATCATATTTTTCATAGTAAAGTGGATTTATCTTTTTTTTTGTAGAAGAAACTGCCCTACCTGACAAACCAACTGATTTGACAGAAGCTGGTCCCAGTGTACAGATGGTGGAAAGCAGTGACAGGCCAACAGCCGGTATTTAATAGAAATATGATATAACATTTTTTTTTAAATCAATGATAACTTTCTTTGTTCCTGTATTTTTGTCAACTGCAGGCTTTGGCTTAACCAAAGTTCTGGTGAGTTGCAAATTGCTGTACTTAATTGGCACACTGACTCTTGATTTTGATCATTGGTGTAATGATTGGTGCAAATCCCACTCACATTTAGAAATGTGTCTTTTCCACTCGATAGAGAGTTGCCAGCTACATACTGAAGGTCTGGGGTCCCATCCAGGCAATGAATCTGGTTTCCCTTCCACTAAGCCTTGGCAATGTTGCCAAACAAGTGCAACAAAAACACTAATCAATCAACAAAATACAATTTTTAAGTGGAGTTGGCACATAATCAACAAAGATTATGGGGATTTCGCTCTCGTATGACATTATCTGTTGAGCCCCTATCAATCAATCTCTTTAGTGATATGTGTTCAATGTTAAAACAATGATTCAGTAAATTGTTTCATTTCAGATTACAAAGTTTGGACAGACAATGAAACCAAGGCTTTGTTCAATATAAGATCCTCAATGGAGGCTGAATTCCAAAAATCAAAAGCACATTCCACATTATGGAACAGAATTTCCCGAAAATTGGGAGAAAGTGGATTGACGGCTAGTAGTGAGAACTGTAAAACTAAATGGAAAGCATTAAAACAGCAATACAGAAAAACAGTTGACCACAACCATCAGACGGGTGCAGAACCCAGAACATGTAAATTTCTCGACCAATTCAACGAACTTTATGGCAATCGAAGTGGGACACATCCAATCGCGACAAATTCCTCTATGACCTCTGCACAGCAGGGGTCTGAGATAGAAACTCCAAAAGCAGGTAAAAAACGCAAAGCAAGAAGCCCCGTGAAGTCCCCAACCATGCAATGGCTTAGATTATACCAACAAGAGACCTCCGAGTGGAGAGAACAGCAAGCTGCCAGGCAAAAAAAAAGAACACGAGGATAAGATGGAAATGATGGATAAGTTTTTGAAAGCCCTAGAAAGACATTAATATGTTGGTTTAGATTTCTGTTTTAATTTTTTAAGTCAAAGGTTGTGTCGCCATTTATTCCGCTTTAAGATGACTTCATGTTGCAGGAACTATTTTTAGATCAGTTATGACATATTTTACCGCTCTCTTATGTGTGATTTCGGTCCAAAAAACATTGTGCAAATATTGCAGTTGGAAAATTGGTCGCATGTCAAGTTACATGACAACTCCAGAACGCACCTAATTTTTTTTACCAATGATTGAATAATCGAATGAAAACATGGTGGCAACCTTGTGAATGGCCTATATAGCTCATTCTCTGTTGTAACACCACATTCAAATTTCAAGTATTGGCTTACGAAGGGATAAAACATACATTGAACAGTTGTTTAAGACTAAATGAACTCTACTCTTTCCATCTAAACTAATTTAAAGGGAAAGAAAATCTAAGCTTTAGACCAGTTAAGATGGAAAGAGTAGAGTTCATTTAGTCCAAAACAACTGTCCAATGTATGTTTTATCCCCTCGTAAGCGAATAATTGAAATTTGAAGGTGGCGTTACAATAGAGAATAAGCTCCATAGGCCATTCACAAGGCCGCCACCATTTTTTCATTAGTTTTATCCAATTATTGTTGAATACAAATTTAAGTGCGTTATAGAGTAGTCATGTGATGCAATTTAGCCATGGCTGGCTAAGCAATGGCGTGCGGTTGCATACTGACCTATATATTCAATCTTCCCACTTCAAGTTTGTCGCCATGTTTTTTTTTACCTAAATCTACCCTTTTACATTAGAGAGCGGTAAAAATAAGTCATTATTGATCTAAAAATATCTACACCAACATCACGTCATCCTAAAACGAAAACATGGCTTCACAGATAAGCCACTGAAAGGACATACTTCTGTCTGTTTTTATTATCTTGAGGGTCACTGAAGGTAATCGACGTGAAATGTTTTAAGTACTTTGAAGGTTGTTATCGACGATAATCCCTATGTATTTCTAGAGATTTCCCCTCCCTTAACGTTAAAATTTTCTTTCCCTTTAAAGAAGTCAGTGTCTGTTTGGATGTCCAACATCTGTTCTTTACTACTGCAAATTATGTTCTGAGTGGATTTTTCTCTCGATCGGCCTACATGTATGTGGAAGAGTTGCCAGGTACTTACCGAATGGGCTTCCTCTCTGCAAATAAGTTTTTTTTTTTTTAATTATGCAGAAAAAAAAACCGATACAGCTAGTCCGCTGTTAAATAATTTTTTTGGGGCAAATATTTACTTTTTTATCAAATGGCTTTTACTCGTGAACTGATATGTAGATTCATTCCAGTGTCCATTTTGCTCAAAATAAGTTGGTTTTTTTCTTTATGCAGAAAAAAACCGATACAGCTAGTCCGCTGTTAAATAAGTTTTTTGGGGCAAAGATTTACTTTTTTTTATCAAATGTCTTTTACTCGTGAACTGATATGTAGATTCATTCCAGTGTCCGATTTGCTCAAAATAAGTTGTTGTTTTTTTATGCAGAAAAAAACCGATACAGCTAGTCCGCTGTTAAATAAGTTTTTTGGGGCAAAGATTCACTTTTTTATCAAATGACTTTTACTCGTGAACTGATATGTAGATTCATTCCAGTGTCCGATTTGCTCAAAATAAGTGTTTTTTTTTAATTATGCAGAAAGAAAAACTGTACAGCTAGTCTGCTGTTAAATATGTTTTTTTAAGGCTTTATCACCGATAAATGACCTTGACAAAATGAAACACTTCAGAAATTCGCTGACTCAGTCGGCAGAGTGATAATCCCTGAGAACGACACAGGCCTTTCACCGTGGCAGTATGTGGAAGAATTGCTAGGTACTCGCCGTAGGTCGGGGGTTTCCTCCCACTAAAGTAAAATAATATTGAGCGCGACGTAAAACATCAATCCCACTCAGACTAAATATAACATTTCTGAGTGAATTTTTCACTTGATTCCCGTGTGGAAGATTTGCCAAATACTCGCCAAAGGTCGGAGTTTCCTTTGGTCAAAGAGCCTGTTTTCCACCCCTACTAAACCTGACAACATCAATATATAAGTTAAATAATCTTGAGTGCGGCGTAAAACGTCGATCAATGAATCCATCCATAGAAATTCACTAATAAAGTGTTCAGTATAAATTGTGACGTATATATGAATTTCTGTTCTTTCAATGCAGCTGCCAAAGTTGTTGTACCAAAGCATTCCTTCTCTGTATCCCTGCATTATTGTTGAGGTACAATGGAGGGTAACGGTTAGGGTCATTGTTTTGTATGACATCATCCCTTAAGAAAATGGATGTATCTTCATCTGACAGAATGCAAAGATTGTGCAGAACACATGCACTGGCTACAAAAAAACAGGCATCTTCCATTGTACGACAGTGCAAATTTTTCAATCGTCTAAATCTGCATTTTAAAAGACCAATAGCACGTTCAACTATCTGCCGGCAAGATGAAATACGCTTGTTAAAATTCCCCTGTTCTGGAGTAAGCACACCATTATCTCGGAAAGGTGTAACAACTTTTTGGCTCAATGGATATGCTGAATCCCCTGAAATATCAATGTGAGAGAAATGATTAGATTCACACATGTAAAAACTACAAGACTGGTATAGAAAGGAGGGATATCTAAAACCAAAGGGCTATACATTTTAAAAAATTATCATCAATAGTGCATTCAAAGGTAAATCGAGCGTAGTCGGGCAGCAGACCAAGACGTATGACATCCAAGATGGACAGAAATCTGTTTTGAGACGGAGGGGGATTACTTTGAAAAAGTGGAGCCATGGATTAAAAGTGTATATTGAACATATAATTCTGTTTTTATCTGACAGCAAAGCAAACTCGTATTTGTTTATGTTTAGTGAATGAAAAACAGCTTGCTATTACCTATGATGAAGTCGTTATTGTCAATCATGTATCTCAAGTGCTGGGAAAGCGGCGAATTCCTCCAAACCCGTGCGTCATGTGTGGATCCAGGCCACCCTACATACGAGACTGTAATCAGCATACGATCATCTGCAACGACCTGACAAATGAATGATATAATTTATAAAACTGTGTGCATCATAATAGCTAGACGTGACCGTATAGGAGAAAGGAATCTGTTGCAGTTAAAGATCTTGATATTATTATCTTGTTTCAAAGCCATATTAAAACGGACTTAAACCATATTAACTAAGCTATATTCATTTATATTCATTAAAGATAAAAACGCTGTTTAAAGATTTTAAGCAGATGTCCAAAAACTTCAACGGCTCCATATGTACCTGCAGGACCAATGACGGATAGCCTTTTCTGTACATATAATCGACGTCCCCATTAGGTATTACTGCCAACCGAATATGTGTGCCATCCAAACACCCAACGCAGTCTTCAACGTGAAGTTTTTCAGCCATTCCATTTGACACACGGTTCCTCATTTCTTCTGTGGGCCACACAATCAAATGTATTTTCAGTGAGTCAATCGCTATAGCAACTCTCCTCAGGACACTGTGAACCGTTGATTTTGATATTCCGTAGAGGAGGCTGATTTCTCGAATAGTGTCTGTATTTGCCATATACCAGAGGAAAATCAAAACTTGTTTTGTTGGTGGAATGCATCTCTTTCCTCTTGGTACTTCAGGCTCAAGATATAACCGTATTTTACCATATAGGATTTCAAAAGTAGATCTACACAAACGAAAGTGAAACCGAAAGTCCCATTCAGCAAAGTTAAATACATTTATCTCCGCAAATAAAGCAATTCGTGGTACAAATTCGCGTCTCAAAACACCTGATTGGGCAAGGATTGGAATTATATCCATTTGATCCAGATCCTCCGGAAATTCTGTAAACAATTCATCAACAACTACAGGAAGCCCCAGTCGAAAACGAATCGCCGCCATCATGTCAGCCATGATATTTGTTTACTTCCGTCAGCTCCTGGCCGTTCGATTATATGCTAGCTCGAAATACCTTTTCGCACACATTACGCATGCGTGAAATTTATCCTCGGCGCACTTGGAACACATTATCGAACTCGACCTTAATGAAGTTCACCGTTTTGTTTTCCTGTGGAACCTGTCGTGCTGTTTTGTGATTGTTACGTACAGCTGAACTGTTAACATATGTATCTATTTCGATTGTCTTAGAATTTTCTCGATTGTGATGTAATGTCTGTTTGTTTACGAAATGTTTCAATTTTGACCTATATTCCCAACTGTTACTATGACGACTCCTTGGAAAGTTCTAGTCTCTATAGTGAGGTAATCTCAGGCCTATATTTTTAATTCATAACCTGTTGTAATGCGTAGATCCAAGAAGATTCTCGAAATACTCTATTTGTATGCAAATGTTCAGATCTTTCTGGAAGTACTGAGAGTGTATAAAAGACGTTGTTTTATCGTTATGAGTCAGTCAGTTTTTCCAGCTGGTCTCGAGTCTATACAAGCTATATTTTGTTATAGTTCAGATTTATATCTGGACTCTGTATGATACAGCTAGTAAGCTGCTATCTTGAATAGGATATTCGACGTATGAGTCAGTTTTGAACTGGTCTCGATATACTTTGGATGCTACGGTCTGATATGAGTCAGATTTATATCTGAACTCCGTTTGCTATATTTTGGATGCTGTCAGTTTAGTTTCTATCTGGACTCGGAGAACTATAATATAGTTCAGTTTACTATTTTGGATACGAAAGTCAGATTGTTCTGACTCGTCAGTGAGAGAGTCAGTTGTGAACTGTACTCTGATATTATTAACTCTGTGGATATTCAGCCTGCTTTGTCAGTGATACCTGACTTGTGAATTCTGTCAAGAATTTATTCTGTGGATATACCACCAGTGTGCTAAACCAGTGTGTTTTCAATATTCTATCCTGCGGATTTACCATTGTGTCTTCAAGTTCAAGATTCATTCTGGGAATCTATATTTCGTCGATTCGTGGTCATCGGATTTAAACCAGTGAACTTTGTGAAGGATACAGATTTCTAGGAACTGTAATTACTTAACTTGTATAAGTAAGTCATTTTGATATATGTTTTCTTTCCAACGTTTATATAGTATTTGCCTGTAAATAAGTTAGTCCGTTTGCTTTTTAATATAAATCAAAATTTGTACATAAAATCTGCTGGTTTGTTGTTACTTCTTTTTATTATCATTCGGTATCGTAACATGATCTTCCGTTGTTGTTGCTTTTTATCCCCCCCCCCGGCATATAATGCGGGGGGATATAGCGATCAGCTTGTCTGTCTGTATGTCTGTCTGTCTGTCCGTAATCATTTCTTGTCATCGCATCTCCTCCCAGGGTTTTCATCATTTTTTTTCGAAACTTGGTGGACATGTTGGATATCATGCGAGGTTGTGCACCTCTTATTCTGGTTGCGCTGGTTTCATTATTTTCAAAGTTATTGCCCTTTTCCGACAGTATACGATGACATAGACAATTAGTGCTTGTTTCTGATGACATACATGTACAGTGTTTCAAGGCATTGTAACCTTCCAGAAAGCTGTGCCTGTTGTTTTTTTCTTGATTCCACCTGGTATGGGTTTCTAAATGCATTTCCTCCTACATATTGCATTGAATATTGTTGAAACTTGGTGAGGATGGTTGTTATCAAGTGAGGATGTGGATATCCTGTATGGAAATGAACTTCTGTCTGTTCTTAGTATGTTTCCACTTCCACAATCGTATGTGATTGATTGATTGTTTGGTGTTTAACGCCGCGTTCAAGATTATTTCACTTATATGGCGGCGTTGCCAGTTTTATTGTGGGAGGAAACCGGGCTCTGTGTCCGGAGGAAACCCACGACCTTCCGGTGGTAACTGGCAACCATCCCACATAGGTCGTTCGAGTGAAAACCCAGTCAGAAAAACAATCGTATGTGGGGTTGGGGGGATACGTCATTCTCTGATGACTCTTGTTCTATTTCGCACGAAGGTCAACACACCACAATATTTGAAGCCTGTTATAGTTTTAGTCTAGGACTTCCATTGTAGCGTCGCGAGTTCGAATCCCACTCAGACCAAATAAACATTGAAGAAAATTTGAATGGATTTTCACTCGATTGGCGTATGTGGAAGTTTGCAGGTAGGCCTACTCGCCTAAGATCGGTGTTTTCTCCCCCCCCCCCCCCATCAATCAATCCAATTAGAGGATATTTTTTCGAGGCTCCATATGCTAGCCATTGTATGCCTGCTAACTATTCGTCTTTTTTGTCATATTAGCCTGAACATCAAAGAATTTCTTCTGCCGATTTGGATTGATTGAATGAATGATTGCAGCTTACCTCGTACTCCAGATTATTTTACCTGACTCTTTGTGCGGAGTAAACCTCTGACGTTCAGCGGGTAACCATTGCACGTGGATTAACGTGTGAAACCCCACTCAGATTTTTGTTTTGGGCTGAGCAAATACGAACGGTTTATTTGGACTGATAGCAATATAAGATTTCAAACCCTATAACTTTTCTTAGATTAAAAACAATGTATGACTCCTTGACAAATATTCCCTAGGTTATGAAATATTGGTTGATCGATGTTTTACGGCGCACTCAGTACGATTTCATTTAAATGGACATGTTGTCGGGTTAAAGGCAGTCTGAAACTTTGGGGATTTACGTACGTGAAATACCCTCTGATGGACTGCAGGTCATTTTGAATAAGGCGACCAAATAGGTAGCCGTGAAGCGTAGAATTCCCAAATCCTCTTGAGAGCCCCACAAAAGTATCCCCGTGATAAAGTAAGGGATCAAAACACTCGGTTTGTTAACTTTTAGCCTCGATCAGTTATATAACTGTAGCATTGGAGGATTCATGATATGTACCGAAACCAGAGAGAGGTCACTTTGTCCAATCAGCATTGCCGGCATATTCTTCTGGCCCCCTAGCGGAAGGGTGTTCCGACTGTACACGATTCGACTGTAGGGCGCCCTTACAGAAAGGAGGTTCCTAATAATCCAATCGTGTCAGTTCAAATTCAACATGGCGCGGACGAAGTGGCCGCTCTTGTCAATCTACTCTCTTTGCCGAAACTGCGTCTGTCTACAACATGTCGTTTATCGGGCTAAATTAAATATATAAGCAAATATCTTTCTAAATAATATTAGCATTTATTAAATTTATAATTATTTTTATCTTCTTTTTTCGTCTGTAGGAAAACATTTTGATATTTACTTTCGACGCCATTTGGCTATCGTCAGCAGTTATCTCACGTCCACCGCACACGAGAGGCAAGTTGCACGAATGAACAAAATTATCAAACACGTTCGATATTTAACGCAGCCCCACGACTGACGAAAATCTCACCAAAAGTTCACCGCTAACGTGAGCTATGTGCCTAAGGCAATTGGCACGAATGAAATTTGGCTCAGCAAATAGCTCTCGTCTGCGGCAGGCTTTAGGCGAGGGTCCAGGGGCCGCCTAGGCCCCGGAAGCGCAGCGAAATCTAGATTACCTGAGAAGGGTGTTCTGCAACTATAAATGCAAACAATGTCCGGATTTTGCTCTCCTTAATTCTCAAAAATCAACAGTAAAATCATTATGTTACAAAGTTATGAAACCCTGTAACGTTTTTGAAGCATGGGGGAGGGAATGACTATCCCAACGCATCAGGCGAAGGCCCAGGAACCGCTTAGGCCCCGGAAACTCAGGGGCTCTAGATTGCCTACGAAACGTTCTTCTGCAAGTAAATAATTTCCCTAATTCTTAAAAATAACAAAATAAGACAAGCAGGAGAAGCGCCCGCGGTTTGTTTTTGGGCAATTATATGGGAAAACTACATGCTTGTGCTACATAAAAGGGTCCGTGGATAGTTTTCTTTATTGAAAGTGGGAAGGCAGCCTACCGAAACCCAGTCGGCCTATATACAGGCGTGGGTTCACGGGCCACATAGGCTCTTAAAATCATCAAGCAAAACACTGTCCATGACTGTCGTTATACTTTCTTGAAAGTTGCAGTACTGAAGACACTTTCTCAGAGAAATCTTGTATATAAATCATCGACGATCCGCCATATTTGATGAAGCTCTTCATGGCCGAAGATATGTCTAAACAAAGAACGGTGTATATAGTTTTCTTCTCCTGTCAGATAAGGCCATCATTTCACTGTTTATAATCGAATATAGGTTTATTAGGCATGAAACTCGTTTGTGGGAAGAGATGATCACCGAATTTTGTGTGATTCTTTACATTCAGAAATTGCATTTTTCAAAATTCAGATTGTTCATTGCTAGAACCATGAAACACGTTGCTGAACGTTGCAACACGGACTATGATGTGCAAAATATTAAAAAAGAAACACATCACCATAGTTACAGTGGTTAGTGGTTATCGTCAAACTAAAAATGGCATAGCTAGATTGCATATACAATGGTACGTTTTGATCTGTGTTAATTCCTTTCTCCTCTCCGTGCCTTTTTTCTCTCTTCTTTTTTTTTTCTCCTTCTTTTTTTCTCGTCTTCTGTTTTGCTCTTTTTATTTTTGCTCAGAAAAAGTGTGGTGGGTGGGGGGGGGGTCCTGCCCCCCCTGAGCTGGATCCGCCTATGACTTTAATATTGTCTTACACCATGCCGTGACACCGTATCATTATTCTTGGGCAACCTCACGACACGTCACATCGTATAACCATCAATTCGTAGGGGATAGTGTAATTGAAAAAATATTGTGTTATCCTGTGATCGTATTTATCAAATTTACCAAGAAACTCAACTGATATTTCGCGTGGGCCAGATGGCTCTGTAGACAGAAAGTCTCTCACGTCGATATATACCTTTCATCGATGGGTTAGGGGTAGGTTTACACTCGATCGCCCTTGGTTGGCAGTTGCCTGCAATAAACTTGAGTGTCACGTAAAACATCAGTCAATCAATCATCTTACACATCTGGGGCAACATGCAGATATCCTCGTCGTCCAGCGAACACTCGGAACTGAAAACACTGAGAACACTCGGAAGAAACTTCGGCTGTTTTCGCTCGCTACCGGTCGGCTTTGACGTACGTAAATCCCCGAAGTTATTTAAGCGGGTATGAGGACCCAATCTTCTTGACGATTCTGCGGCTATGTCATTGTTCTATACATATTTATGACCACATCATTGTTCTATATATATTTATGAGCACATCATTGTTCTATATATATTTATGAGCACATCATTGTTCTATATAGGTTAGTGAGATGCCACGAGATTAAAACTTGATTAACTATTTGCGGTAATGTTAATGTTTTGACTAGCCACGCCTTCATTAACGTTCGTGGAGCCATATCGCCCTGTAGCTACCCTTTGTAGCCCTCAGGGACAGTATTTGAACATACGGCCAAGGGAGAACTTATGAGCTGCTGCCACTAACATGTTTTCCGCATCATTATACACACAGTTCATCTGATGTCAACAGACCAAATCACACTTAAATATCAGATGACCATCCACCTAACCTACTCTTTCCTCAGTATTCTCGTTATTTTGGGATGACCACTGTCTTGAAAATATGGTAGAAATTCTTCTACCGATTTTTGGGTGACGCCCGAAACGGGAATCGAATCCGGGTCTCAGAGTTTGGCACCTATCGCCAGCACTAAATGCCGGCTGCCTTATCCATTCAGCCAACCGGCCTCCTCTAAAAAAGGAGGTAGTTGACAGGTAGATACTACAGCGGACATTTAGTACTCCTTCCTCTTCTAAAATAATTTCCAGGCTTAGATTCAACTAGTTTCCATTCATAGAAGGTATAAAATGACGGATGGTGGAGGGAGGGGGTGGAGTGGAGGTGTGAGGGGGGGGGGGGGTGTAGAAGCCCCATCTTTTAACAATGTCCACCTATTTACTAACAGTGTTTTCCGAACGAATTCTAATCTCAGACAAAGAAAACTCTCTCTAATAATGGACAGTTCCAATGGTAAGGCGATTGATTAACTTATTGATTTATAACCCGACGGCTGTGTCGATTGAATGATTGACTGGTTTGTTAGCTCGTTGGTTGATGGGTTTATCCATAACGTTCGTCAGACAGGGCTGACTTCTTTGAACCCATATTCAATATTAAGTAGAATTATACAATTTGATGTCCATTTCGTTAGTGTCCGTTTATTTAAATTAGTCCCAACCAAAGCCGATTTGAATTTTTTTAAGTGAAATCTTTTTTTCTTTAATACGTTTTTTGAAACCATCCAAAGTATATTTTCACATGCAGCGTGATGTCAGAATTTTAATATTTATCTGATAGCGTTTAGAAATGTTACCCTAGGGCGATCGAATGAAAATCCCACTTAGTAACATTTCAATTTTAATTTGGCTTGAAAGGAATTTGAAAGCACGAGTCGACGCATCAGAGGAAGGCCTGCGTCGGAATATCCAGTTACTGGTTGAGCCACAGAAGCCCCTCCAGCGCAATTGAAGGAAGGTTTGACGCTGACATGGACTCAAAAACTTCTTGGTCGCTCTGTCTGTACCCTGCAGTCGTGGCTGAATAACATCATGCGGTTGCCCAAAATCTACATCATGATATAAAGAAGAAAGAAACAAAACGGAAAAGGACTATTTTGCTATTTAATTACTGACATAGAAGCCCACGCAAACATTTTGATAGAAAATTCAGCTTCGATTCTATAACCGATATCGATCATAGCAATCATAATTGAAATAAAATTGTCAAAAAAATCTAGAAAATATTTTCCACACGAACGCGTGCAATGTTTCATATCTTCGAATCTCCGATCGCAATCCTTATTGATCTGTTATAAAATATATTGGGTTTAGATTGCATTTACATATAAGGGTAATTGCTCTCATGACGTGGCGTAATTGAGTCTCTGGAACTTGCATAAAAATAAAGTTTCGACGAAGGCAAGATTGTCATAACAAGCCGTAGTCATCATGTAAGTATATAGGCCTACAGCTTTAACTTTGCTTAAAAGAACAATAGCAATGTCGGACTCATCTGGTAAGACGCTTACACTTGTGCTTTTAGACAGTTGTTTGGTGTTACAATTATACAATACTCACGATTTTTCACTTACATGGTGACTACCAAGGTAGCCCGGTTTGTCAGTCTTACGGCGACTGGTATTAGCCTATATGGCTGCTAATGTGTCTTGTCGCCTTATGACGAACACGGAAAGAAAAAATTCGGCAGAAAGCCCAGATTTCTTGGCTTTTACCAAGGGTGATCGAGTGAAAAATCCACTCAATGTTTATATTTTCTTCACTGAGTGGGATTGGAACCCACCATCCATCGAATGGTTGATTGATTGATGTTTTACGCCCCACTCAATAGTATTTCAGTTATATGGCGGCGTTGCCAGGTTGAGTGGACAGGGGAGGGCAGGTCTGGTTCTTCGTCCAGGGGAAACCCTTGACCTTCCGTGAGTACCTAGCAACTTATCCACAAAAATGTTCCAAGTTTATATTCTGCGGATGGAGTAAGAAACTACAGATGTAAAACATGCACGTGTCTGATTGAGGGACTAACGATTCCCTACTTATGTTTTTTTGTCATATATTCACACAGGTCTTTGTTTTCGGTGTTTCTTCTTGCGTTGGTTATTCTGGGAGTTTCTGGCAAGCAAGGTATGGTTACTTTTCGTTCTTATGTAACGAAGCAGGTTTCCTTTAGCAAAGATAAATTATTTTGTCGTTACTTTCCTGACGGGGGCCGGCGAGGCTCAGTAGGTAAAGCGATGGACGTTCAATCCGAACAACCTTCCATCAATGGCTCGTGGGTTCGAAACTCACTCAGTCCCAAAACAACTTGATCTCAAATTTTATGATCCATCGAAAATGAGTAGATTGGTTCAGCGCCCTGGCAAAAGTTGTTATTATTATTTTTTGCGCAAAGAACTTAAAAAGAACACCCTATGACGGAGTGGATCTTCTAAAATGGGTCTACTAAATGTGTGCGTGAGTGTGTAAGGGGGGTGGGGGCTCGGTGGTTTAGTCGCTTAGAGGAAAAATCCCTCAATCCGACACCGGTATTCCATCGAGGCGGCGCGCTTTCTTCAGAACAAAGAGCCCGGTTTCATTCCCTACTTAACTTGGTAACGCGGCGATATAAGTGAAATAATCTTGAGTGCGGCGTAAAACATCGATCAATCTTAAAGCAGGCCTATCAGTGAAACTGGTCACGAAATTGCCGATCAAATCTACTTTAGCCATTAAATACATGTACAAGGTGGCGTCTAGTCGGAAATATCCAAACTCTATATTCAAAGTTGTATTGATGTTGTGCTGGCCAGTATAAGATGTATCGCTTTTGGAAAATGTAACAAATAGAAAATCGGATTTTCCCTGAATTGCCATAGAGGTTGGATATTTTCAACTAGGGTGACCCATTTAGGTTGAGTTTGTTGTTTTTTTAGTAATCATTGTTATTTATCGATAAGACAGATTAGTCAGATCTCGCAGTATCCGCTGTCGATCATTAAATGCTTAAAGGCACACTTGCCGCGAAAATCAGGAATATTGTTTACATTAAAAAAGAAAGACCGTTTTCTGTATTTTTCGCAGACAATATAAGTTAGGAACTTTCTATTTTTACCAAAATTTAAAAGTTTGGACGTCACTTTGTATTTTTAATTTGAATTGTTAGGTACCCGGAACGTAAATAAACCAAACTGCTCGCAGGGGCGATTTTATGTTTCAGTCGAGTGAGTGAACTAACGGCACAGTGTAATTTTACGTAGGCCTATTTATCTGAGAAATACAGACTGACGATCGGTTAACAGCGACTGGAAAAGCCTGCTGATAATTGTTTGAGTGTAAACCACAGATACAAAGGCCTGAAAAGAGGGTAACCCAACACGAAAGTTGACCGACACTGATCGTTGTTGTTGTAATCAGGCTTCGATTCTTCGTTTGTTTTTCATCCCATTTATACATTCTAAAGCTAACTAGACATGTTTTATGTGTCCTATGTTTAAGTTTAGGGGTATTAGTCGTAGTAAGCTCATGCAAATTGGGTTTCTTAGCAAATTTAAACAGGCTACGGCGGCAGGTGGGCCTTTAAGAAAGCCAAAAACTGTTTTCTCTTCAGAATTTGCGTTGCAGGACGTCCAGGATGTGTTGGACACATTTGTACAGCGGTTCAATGCCAAGGATACTGAAGGTTTGATGTCGATGTACACAGCGGACGTTTATCGAATGACTCCTGATTTAGATGTTCACGTTACACATGAAGGTAAGTTTGTTAATTCTGTATTTCGTAATCGGCGAACCTCACGCTTGCCTGTCTGCTTCGTTAAAATACGATGAGCACCATCATTAAATTCCAACTGTACACTC
This sequence comes from Lepidochitona cinerea, assembly GCA_963971465.1. Classification (NCBI taxonomy): domain Eukaryota; kingdom Metazoa; phylum Mollusca; class Polyplacophora; order Chitonida; family Tonicellidae; genus Lepidochitona; species Lepidochitona cinerea. The sequence goes on along the minus strand of OZ020556.1, from coordinate 3,464,962 downwards.
GCTTCTTGTGGATTGTTCCACCAATGGGTCGCGGGTTCGAATCCCACTCAGTCCAAAAATTGGAAAATTTTCTGTCTGGGTTTTCCCTCGAACGACCTATGTGGGATGGTTGCCAGTTACCAGCGGAAGGTCGTGGGTTTCCTCCGGACACTGAGCCCGGTTTCCTCCCACAATAAAACTGGCAACGCCGCCATATAAGTGAAATAATCTTTAGCGCGGCGTAAAACACCAAACAATCAATCAATCAATCTTGTGGATAGCGTTACGCGGATGAATCAACCACGTGCTACACACAGTTTTCACACGGCAGCCATGACGTCTGATCACTTCCGCTTGTGCCTAGATAGCAGCAGGTCACAATTTCATTTCCCATTTGCGACAATGTTAATGTCTGCACTCACAGCACCTTCCATAACTTTCGTTGAACCAAATCCTTCTGTGGGGCCTTAAACAGTCCTTTGGGAATTTTTTAAGCCCAATCCATTAAAGGGGGCCAGGAAAAAAAAAAGACACACAAAAATATCAGGAACTTCTTTTGAAACAAAAACGGAAGTAAGAAATTGTGACCTGTATCCATACGTTCGATTTTATCGCTTAAGTGAAGACATGCCGTGCATATGTAAAATATTAAACCAAATCGACCTCGACCCCAAGGTGCATGTGCGCCAATTTTGCTTCTTGGGTACAATTATACTTACCTAATAAGAACGAACAGTGTAATTTCACATGGTAGTCATACTTATTACTTTTGGTTGTATATTTTCCAGCAATCAGAAATCATTATGAAACCTACTTCGGTCTTGGCTTAGAATTTGAGATAATCCAGGATCCATTGACTGGCTTCATATATCAAGGCAAAGACTTTGCTGCTGTGGATACTTATGAGACAATGCAGTTGTCTACTGGGCCAGTTAACTTCAAGTAAGTTTGTACTCCAATAGGCCTGAAGCCTTATGACGTCACTCTATACATTATGGGATAAAAAAGAAAATTTCCGACTAAACCCACTTTAAACCATTAAAAACAAAGTGGGATATCAAGGGGTTGAGTTAGTTGTTTCTTTAGCAATCTTTGTTAAAAAGGCATGTGGTTTGAACTGACACCTTTGTTACTAGCCCCATTGACTAGCCCACACATGACTGCGCATATATGCTTTTCTGTACAGAGTGCTTTCCATCGGCCATTTTTATTTCCTCCTAATTCCCAGCTGACGTCATCAAGCAATCGGCAAATAGTTCTCACTCACTCTCTCTCACTAGCGCCGCGTAAACGTTATTGTATGATTCTGATATCGTACACGTACGACTGAAGGTCTATACGCTGGTAAGGACAGGATACTGATACCGCCCACGTACTTCTGAAGGTCTATACGCTGGTATGTAGGCCTACAGGATACTGATACCGTACACGTACGACTGAAGGTCTATACGCTGGTATGGACAGGATACTGATACCGTACACGTACGACTGAAGGTCTATACGCTGGTATGGACAGGATACTGATACCGTACACGTACGACTGAAGGTCTATACGCTGGTAAGGACAGGATACTGATACCGTACATGTACGACTGAAGGTCTATTCGCTGGTATGGACAGGATACTGATACCGTACACGTACGACTGAAGGTCTATACGCTGGTATGGACAGGATACTGATACCGTACACGTACGACTGAAGGTCTATACGCTGGTATGGACAGGATACTGATACCGTACACGTACGACTGAAGGTCTATACGCTGGTATGGACAGGATACTGATACCCTACACGTACGACTGAAGGTCTATACGCTGGTAAGGACAGGATACTGATACCGTACACGTACGACTGAAGGTCTATTCGCTGGTATGGACAGGATACTGATACCGTACACGTACGACTGAAGGTCTATACGCTGGTATGGACAGGATACTGATACCGTACACGTACGACTGAAGGTCTATACGCTGGTATGGACAGGATACTGATACCGTACACGTATGACTGAAGGTCTATACGCTGGTAAGGACAGGATACTGATACCGTACACGTACGACTGAAGGTCTATACGCTGGTATGGACAGGATACTGATACCGTACACGTATGACTGAAGGTCTATACGCTGGTATGGACAGGATACTGATACCGTACACGTATGACTGAAGGTCTATACGCTGGTATGGACAGGATACTGATACCGTACACGTACGACTGAAGGTCTATACGCTGGTAAGGACAAGATACTGATACTGTACACGTACGACTGAAGGTCTATACGCTGGTATGGACAGGATACTGATACCGTACACGTATGACTGAAGGTCTATACGCTGGTATGGACAGGATACTGATACCGTACACGTATGACTGAAGGTCTATACGCTGGTATGGACAGGATACTGATACCGTACACGTACGACTGAAGGTCTATACGCTGGTAAGGACAAGATACTGATACTGTACACGTACGACTGAAGGTCTATTCGCTGGTATGGACAGGATACTGATACCGTACACGTACGACTGAAGGTCTATTCGCTGGTATGGACAGGATACTGATACCGTACACGTACGACTGAAGGTCTATACGCTGGTATGGACAGGATACTGATACCGTACACGTACGACTGAAAGTCTATACGCTGGTATGGACAGGATACTCAAGATTCAAATGGCACAGGAATTGGTCCAGTTCACCCGCTGAAGGTCATGCATCATCCAGTCTATATACGATTTTGATACCCTGTGACCCAAATCTATGCGTGTGTGAAAGCGATTCAGCCAAGGACGATTTACACTTTTATGAATGGGATACTGTTAAAAGGTTTTGGAATCCTATAACAAACCTAGTCTGAATCCGTTGTGTTTAATAATTATTCAGCAGGGCTTCAACTTGCGGTCGGCCATGTGGCCAACCATATGTTTAGGGTTTTACCCCTCGGCCAAAAGTTGGCCGAAGGGTATTTTCGTCGTCATGTACGTCTGTCCGTACGTCCGTTACCGATTTATCTCGAAAACTATTTGAGCTACCGCAATGGAACGTGCTTAGCCCAAGTCAGTCCAAAACAAACCGTGGGCGCTTCTCCTGCTTGTATTATTTTGTTATTGTTTAAGAATTAGGGAAAGCAAAATCCGGACACTACTAACATTTTTATTATTTTTTTCTTAGATTACAATAGACTACTAAAAAATATTCCAAAAGATTGGATTACCCGATTAAAAAATTACGACAAGCTACCCAACATGGTTACCGCCCCGGTTATCACACCGTATTATCAACTTTTGGCAGCGCGAGAGAGAGGCTGTAGACGTTTTATGACCTACTTAATAATCAAGGTCAGCCTAAATTAGCCTCTGTCGAAAGATGGGAAGGGACCCTAGCAGTAACAGGTATAAAATGGCCGAATGTTTTTGGGAGCATCAATCATTGTACTCAAAATATTTCACTGAGAAATTTTCAATATAAATTGTTGCACAGGATACTACGAACGAAGTCATTTTTATACAAAATTGGCATAACAAATTGTAATTTATGTGACTACTGTAAGACAGAGATAGAAACATTGGAACATTTATTTATATCATGTACGTCTGTTAAATGTATTTGGGACGGTCTTGAAAGATGGTTGACCTTGGAAATTGGTATGAGGGGCAAGATAACGAATATGCATAAAATAATAGGATTTGACCACAGACAATGTGGTTTAAATACTCTCTTATTATTAACAAAGAAATATATATACTCAACAAAATTCCAAATTGCAAGGCTTTCTTGGAAAGCACTCCTTCAAATAATATACCAAAATTATAACGTAGAGAAATATGCTTCTTCCATTTGTAATGAGAAAGAAAAATTTAAAAACAAATGGGCCTTATTCGAAAATTGTTTTAAAGAGTATAAATACGGTATTTAATTGGCTACAGTGGAGACAGGTGGGCGAAATTATGAATAAAGAAAGCTTTACAACCAAAAAGCTTTTAAAGTCAAAGGTGATATTAATTTCTTTCAATTTTATTTTAAAAAGACCTCAAGTGGCAAATATTTGTTTTGTTATGCTTATATTTGTTTTTTATGCTTATATATATATATATTTGAAATAATAAAAAAATATAAAAAAAAACAAAAAACAAAAAAAAAAACATTTTTACTCACCGAACGCTTCTCAGGCAATCTGGAAACCCTGAGCTTCCGGGGCCTAGGCGGCTACTGGGCCCTTGCCTAATGCGTTGAGATAGTCATCCTCTCATGCTTCAAAAACGTTACAAGGCTTCATCTATAAATTTGGAACATAATGATTTTACTGGTATTTTTTAAGAATTAGTGAAAGCAAAAGCCGAAAATTATTTAGCAATTTTACTTGCAGAATAGCCTCAGAACGCTTCTCAGGCAATCAGAACCTCTAAGCTTCTGGGGCCTATGCGGCCCCTGGACCCTCATCTATTGGCTTGGGATATTCACCATGCTCGGAGTATGTGTGGGACTTAATCCTGTCACCTTAACATCTAGAGATTTTTTTATTAAAAATCCGTATCCAATATAAAGTCCATCACGCAAACAACGTCAAACAACAAAATAAAGAATTATCTCCCTTTGACCGAAAACCTTTCCCAACTGAAATATATAACAACCTATATAATTATATATTTCATACACAGCTAAGAGTCATTTTTGGGACAACCAACACAAAAAAAAACTCAAATTGGTTAATATTCCTTTTTCTTTATTTTCATTCTAGAAGCCTGTTCGCCTTCAAAAAAGAGGACGGGGTGTTGAAGATAGTTGCCCAAATCTATAACAATAGTCCATAACGTTGCAATTTCAGAAACGGCGTAAAACATCAACCAATCAATTGCAGAAATATACAATTTATTGAAATTGAGCCTTCTCAAAGATATAAATAAATGTACCAAATTGAATTGAAATGTATGATGGAAGAAGCTGATTAATAAAATAATGTGCATCAGAAGAAAATGGTTTCACGTAAATTATTTCTTACGAAGTTTCGGCAATATCGTTTGATATGTTACTGAGAGCATAAACAATGATCTCCTGTGGGTCTGAGATAAGCACAACCCAAATAGTAGACCAATCAGGCCATCCGTCGGAATTAAAATGACAAAGATTTCTCATCCCGTGATGTGTGTCATTTACAATACAGCGAGTTTCAGCGCGAAGTGTCTTACCATATTCCTTGGGGAAGGCCTTCAAGTCCGCTATGTTCACACATAAATATCTGCCCATCTAGAAATCCAGTGACGTCTTGGTTTACAAATTGACGCACCTAAAGGAATCATGGGTATTGTGGCGTCTGATATTGATACCTTGGCGTGACAAAGGGCGAAACAAAGGCTTAACACCAACCAACCAACGCTCGCGCTTTTTTCACAATGCGAGCTCATTAAAATCTTTGACTTATGGCAGCTCACTTTACTCATAGAAAAGCCTTTTTAGTTATTGATATTATAAGAAGTTTCGATAAACCGGATATTGCATACATATTTTAGAGGATATATATTTATGAACACTAAAACACACGGGCACAGAGAAAATCTTCTTGTCTAAAATAACCATGGAGAGGATAATAGGTACATGTAAATTTATGGACAAGTTATTAGCCCTTCTCTACCAACCATGGGTCGCGGGTTCGAGTACCAAAGGTGCAAAGAAAAACAGCAAAAAAATCAGGGTGGGTTTCCGCAGAGATCGCAATCGCATGGGTTACAAAACAGTTAATTAATCACAACCCCTTGCCCAACGTGCGAAATGCACAAAAGCCTGTTTTAAAAGCAATCGGATATTGTCTTCAGATTGAAGTTTAATAGGCTTTCTGTAAATAGCTCCTTTTAAACGAGTGATAACGTATCAGAAGGCTTGGTAAACAAATTGAGGATAATTAAGCAATGCAATAAATGCCCGTTCTCACTGTATGATTAGTAGTACTGACTTGTAGCATGCGATTCAAATGGATGCATTTGATTGGTTGACAAATCATATCAACCAATTAAAATCATATATTTTAATCGCATCTTACAAGCCCAGATTCCGGATTTTGTTTACATCGATCTAGTGATTGTTTGTGTCGGGATTGTTTTAGACTTTGATTAATTGATTGATTGATTGATTGATTGATTCACGTTTTACGCCGCACTCTCATACATATGGCGATCGAGTTTAAAATCTACTATGAAATTTTTCAATTTTTATTTGGTCTGAGTGGGATTCGAACCCGCGCTGCATCGATGGCAGGCCTGTGCAGGAGGGAGGGACTATCATTCTAACCGACTGAGCCACCCATGCCCCTTTAAGCTGAAGAAAATCAGTCTATTTCCTTAAACGGAAGTATATGCAGTCTTATATACGTAGTTAAAATGGCTTTCCACGGTCTACAAGAAGACTACGGTATCGTGGAACTTAATTGACAAAACAGGGACTTTCGTCGATCACTCAGAAGACGATCGTCTACCATGTTGATCATGTTTATTCTTTAGCGCAGACCGGACGACGTCATATGACTATCTAAAAAATATCCCTGTGAAAGAACAGGCTTCGTTAACTCGTACATTGCTCCCAGTCAATAGACGTAGACCACTAAAATATAGACGCGTATGTGTACTGGTTATATTCTTCTAACTACTGTGGAAGTTCTACGACAAAAACACCTTTGAATCATGGTTGCGGCGTTTTTCTTTCTATGAGCAGTCTTCGACAAATCCGATACCCAGTGGACAAAGAGTGGGCGTTGAATAAGCGTTGAATAACTTCCCGATTTTGGAAGTAGTTTTATGACTCTCTTGACTGGGTATCAGAGAGTTAACACGTGCTAGTTGATTGACAACGTCAATCACTAATACCATGATACAAGAACGTTATTGAATGGCTCCCTCGAGTATGGAAGAAATTCTGAGAAGTTTAGCCTCGTGCTTCGCACTTGGCCACACCTCTCAGAATATCTTCCATACCCTCGGGAAGCCATTCAATAACACTAACTTACACTTCCCAAGTTGGTATACGTTACACGTAGTCCTAAAATCATATTGGTTATTCTTTAAACAAATCACGACACGTTGCATCGCATACCCAACCATTAATTTGTTGGTGATTGTGTTACCCTGTGATCGTAGACCTATATATCAAATTTAGCAATGAACGTCCACCTGATATTTCTTGGGGTGCCAGATCGCTGTCGACAGAAAGATACTCTCTCACATAGAAGCAAACCTTCCATCGATAGGTTAGGGCTTCATTATGCCAAAATGTCTCCTACCGCCACCATATAATTTAAATAAGTTTGGGTATAAGGTAAAACATCGATCAATCAATCAATCAATCCTCCCCCAATAAACCTGATACCGCAACCATATTAGATAAATAGGTCTGAATTATCATCTAAAACATCAATGAATTAATGAATTAATTAATCCTGTCCTATTAAACCTGATACCACCAGCTTATAATTAAAACAAGTTTGAGTATCACGTAAAACATCAATCAATCAATCAATCAATCAATCAATCAATCAATCCCCCCCTACTAAACCTGATACTGTCACCATATAATTTTAATACGTTTGAGTACCATGCGAAACATCCATCAATCAATCTAAATAATCAAGGATAGACAAATGCCGTCATACGATCGTCTTCTTGGCGTTTATTTCCATAAGTCGGACTTCACATATGGCATGTCCGTATTGAAAACTATTTTCAATATTACTTACTTATATTACTTATTTAATCAACATTACATTTACGCCCAAACTGTTTTGTCCGTCTGTTTAAACTAGTATTAAGAAATGAACAGTTATTATGGGTTGCAACTCCTGCATTTTTGCAACCCATAATAACTGTGTTCATTTCTTAATATCATGACCAACACCTAAATGTCACTTTAAGAGATTATGTTTAAACCAGTCTCAAGTTTGAAAGCTGATCAAAATCTGTTTTCAATTGATCTCGTTTTCTTTAACCAAGTTTGACATGGGCTTCAGGCTTAGCAGTCTAAACCCTTCTCCGTTTATAATATATTGTCACGTCACTCGATATATTGTTGATATTGGTGTAAAACCACTATGGCATTTAGCGTGGAAAAACATTTAAAGCTCTTAGAAATTATTCAAGCTAATGTTATCAAGTCAAAATATTAATGTGGCTTTAGTTTGTTACACAGCATAGATCAAATAATAAAAAATTCACTTAAAGTGGCATGAGCTGCCAAAATTCAAACTTATTTCATTATCTCTGATCACCACGACAGTAAGAGGCTTTGAAGGCCATCGAAAAACTAAATGATTAGCATTGGAATGAGGTAAATCCATACAGTATGTTGCCTACACGAACCGCAACAGGGACAGTGTTCGAAAAGTAAACAAAATTTAAATAACCCGGACAACCATTCATTCATTCTAAGGCAAAATTAGTTCAAAACAATACTTTATCGTATATTCTCGAGACTAGAAGCCCTAGCAGCTCATGCCCCTTTAAAACCCGATTTTCAGTCAGCTTCCAAACTTAAATAAAGGGACCCAATAATAGTGCGGAAACCATCGACATTAAGATAATCAAAGGTCAAAGTTTTGTTTGAACCGATGAAAACAGCCCACAATATTTGCCGTTGATCAATTTATTGAGATCCCCATACTTTTAATTAGTGCAGTTCGACATGAAGGACCAATACCTACCTGTGTTAGACCTTGCCTATCTGTGTTTTGTCGTTTGTAAAGGTGGTCCAGCTTATGGAGTGCCCGGTATTGTGTATTATATATCACCCACTCACTGTAGGCCGAGTTTTGTGAACAATGGACTTGAATTTTAGTACAGATTATATTTCTGAACACTAAAACACACGGGCACAGATAAAACATTCTTGTCGAAAATAACCACGGAGATGGATCTTCCGGACATCGACCATGCGGAAATATTTAATCTCTGTGACCAAATGATGTAATGATGTGCTGGCGATGTAACTCCTTGAAAAATGTAACATAGAAAATCAGTTAGTTGTTCTTTAAAGTTTACAAGCAAGCTAACCCATTACTGCCAGTATTCACAGGATGCGCAAACCCTTTACTTGGTTTTGATGGTGTGACTTGTTTTGATCATATTTGGTCTTGGGAAATCTATTTACCAAGAAAATATTCCAGACGCGTTCACTGGAAAGTGTTCCGATCACGGATATATATGTAGGCCTAATGCATGAAGTTTGGCCTATCATTCGTCTATAAGTAAATTGATATCAAGACAGATAAGGTTAGATATTCAATAAAAGTTATTTATTGTATTGGTCAACGAAATTTTTGGAGTAAAATGGCATCGAACTGAACCCGATACCCGAAGGTATCCCGTTTTGAACCACTTTGGCTCCAAGGGAGCTAATCGGAGGATAATTTACCCATATAGCCATACCAATGGATCCTTTAGTTAGTCACTCGCCAAAAACTCCACGAATAAAGCTCAATTTTGTGATAAGTTCGAGTAAACCATGCCACTAATCAATCCACTGTGCTTGAAGCCCACTGTGCTCGAAAAAAAAGGAGAATATTATAAAGGGAGAGCATCCTACATATGACATCAAACAAGCGCCTCTCTTGTCTGTCTGCGACAAGGATTTTCTCAAGAACAAGTTTTCGTGACATTTACGTCACTGTTGACAAACACTTTCTCTGCTGATAAATTAATGAACACTAAAACACACGGGCACAGGGAAACTCGTCTTGTCTATAGATAAGAGTGACTGCAAAAAATCTTGAATTCTGACAGCCGGTCTCCAGCACGAACCCAGGTGTACTGATCATATCTTCTATTTTGTTCTCAAGAAAGAGGGGTTTCGGACATTTACGTCACTGTTGACAAACACTTTCTCTATAGATTAGAGTGACGGAGACAAACATTTTCAATTATCCTGAGAGCAAGAACCCCAGGAGTACGTGAGTACTGACCTTTTTTTCTTCTTAGGTTTAGGTTAGGGTTTTTAGGTTAGGTTTTGTTTTCAGGTTTATATTGTCATATTTGGGTTAGAGAAAGGGACCTTTGAACTACCTTTCCGGCTGTACATTGGTATTCCAGTGTTTCCGGAATGTTTCCCTGCGATGAACCAATGGCCAGATGAATTTGGTGTAATGCCGGTAAACGAAATGAGCCCCCACCCTTTCATCCTTATAAAGGAAACTCTGAAGGCCTATCAAGTTGGTTACCTGATTCAATTATTGCCTACAAGCTTATATACCAACTCAAGGATTTTGGAGAATAATCTGTCACATAAAATCTTCACAGGACAAGAGACACATACAATGCATGAGACACGCGTGATAGCATGATGATAAACAACCGATACTCTTTACAGAAAAAATATGATTTTAACAGAACGTTTGTCGATAGCAATAATCCTCGATGGTGCGGAGAATCGAACATACACCCTCCGGTTTGCAGGGAGAGTAAACAGAAAAATACAAAAACTTACATGTACATACATGACCCACATTTTTGGCAGATTTGTCGACCATACGCCTATCGTGTTTACAGAACTCTTGGGATGATTTACAGGACTTCTAGAAATTCTTCTCCGCATTTGGCTGATTGATCCGTGGAATTTTGTATATTCTTATAATCTGGCTCCCGACAGTAGCACCACGTGATCGAAGAGCACGTGAGTACACATTTTTGCTTTATCTTGTGTTTTGCTTTGCTTACTAACCAACTAACTGTCAGAATTTTTCCGGTTTTTATTTTTCAGCTTTGATTTTTCAGCTTCGATTTTTCAGCTTCGATCTGATCACAAATTTTGTTCAGTTCACTGGGAATAGCGAAGTACAGACGTTAGGTTCGATTTCGAAGCTGCCGTGTAAATCGAAAAAGAATGCCCTGCATGAATTGGGCAATATACTAGGTGAATCGTTCTTTTCTCTGACCCAATATACTTTTTGTATATTTTATGTATGCTTTGAGATAAATGTTAAAACAAATTTATATTATATTTCTCCAATTTATAGTCTAGGGATTTAGAGTAGGCATTTTCGTGCTATTGAAAGGCGTGGTTGAAATAGGAAAGATACCGAAAAAGCTTTAGAGTTCTTTTCAAATTCAATTGATTTGGTCAATTTATCAGTAGGAAAACGCGATAATTTCTTAGGTTTCATCGAATCTAGGTGCAGTGGGTTTGAGGGGGTGGGGGAGGTGATCGGTGGCTTCAGTCGGTAGAGTTTTTATGTTAAGTTAAAGTTATGTTATGCCATACTTTGTAATTCCCAAAGTAGAGCAATAAAACTGAAATGATTTATAATAGTCTATATTTCCAACACAAAGAGGGAGCTTCACTCGGTCGCTTTATATGGAATGATTGATTGACGTTTTACGCCGCACTCAAGATTATTTCACTTATATGATAGCGTTTCCAGGTTTAGTGGGCGGCGGGGGAGGGGGGGGGTGTCATTGCCCGGAGGAAACCCCCGACCTCCGGCGAGTACCTGGCAACTGGTCCACATACGCTCTATATGGAAGAGTTGCCGAAGTAGTAGGGTTTCTTTACGGTAACGAGTCAGAGGAACAACCTGGCAAAGCCGCCATATAAAATGAAACAATCTTGAGTTATCAGCCATTGTTTCTGTAATTTCAAAAAAAAAAAAACTCACGGAGACTTATTAGTAGCGCTATGGGTATGACCAATTTATGTAGGCTAAATTCCATTTTTCCAACGTTGGTATTTATCACCGGCCATCTTTACCTACCAACCATGTTTTCCTATTGCCTTTTCCAGGTAGATAAATTCAATATTTTCACAAGCTACTCACAGAATTTGCAGTACTAACTCTATGCTTTTGTTCAAGTTTACACTTGTTAAATTATTTACACAATGTTCTATACAATGCCTCTTCTTTCCAGGTAAAATTTAAATTGAGGCTTTCCGCTAGATGCTTTAGGCCTATTGTATTATTGTTTTTATTATATTCCGTGTCCAGTTGTTCCTCTCAGAGATAAAATAATAAATAATAAAAGTTCTCCGTGATTACGATAGCTTTTTATATCATAAACTATATTTTAGATTTTCCAGTAATAATAATTCGCGGCCATCTACAAATAATAATTCTCGCCTATGTTCAAATAATAATTCTCGCCCATGTACAAATAATAATTCGCGCCCATGTACAAATAATAATTCACGCCCATGTACAAATAATAATTCTCGCCTATGTACAAATAATAATTCGCGCCTATGTACAAACAATATTTAGCGCCCATGTACAAATAATAATTATCGCCTATGTACATGTACAGATAATAATGCGCGCCCATGTTCAAATAATAATTATCGCCCATGTTCAAATAATAATTCTCGCCTATGTACATATAATAATTCGCGCCCATGTTCAAATAATAATTCTCGCCTATGTGCAAATAATAATTCTCGCCCATGTTCAAATAATAATTCTTGCCCATCTTCAAATAATAATTCTCGCCCATCTTCAAATAATAATTCTCGCCCATGTACAAAAAATAATTCTCGTCCATGTACAAATAATAATTCACGCCCATGTACAAATAATAATTCTCGCCTATGTACAAATAATAATTCTCGCCCATGTACAAATAATGATTTGGGCCTATGCAGAAATAATAATCCACATGGATACTGTAATATTTTTGCACCCATACATTAACTTTTGCGTCCATGCAATGACTTCTTGTATTTTATGCATCCGGTTAATAATAACGCATGCGTTTTTGTTTGATTCAAAGCCTATCCAGTAACTGTTATAATGTAGGTCTTCAGCTAGAAGCTTGAAGCCTGCTGTATTGATTGCTTTTATTATCTTCCAAGTCCACTTGTGTCCACCAAAAATGCAGTATTACAATTTATGATAACTCGCGTTCCTTCAATAGGTCTACCTGCAATAGGTCTATAGTAATAATGTGCGACGATGTACGGGATCACAGTACATATTAAGATACCCATGTTTTTGTTGAATTTAACTCAGACCATATAAGGGTGAAAAAACGTGGGCTCACCTCAAAATATTCAATCGATTGAATTGCGCGGGATCGTTGTGCTTTTAAACATTTCAATTCGTGCGTTCTGTTTGTATGCGAGATTGACGTTTACGATATGCTCGTGAGAAAAATAGGCGTGGCCTTAAAAACGTCACAGAATGTTGTGTAAACGGGTAATATCCAAGACATTGCGTTCCGAGGTCGCTTTGCATGTGAAAATATAAGGATTTGAGCGTTGTGGAGATGGACGCAGACGATCTGGGACGGAACAAATGGTTTGGTATTTCAGAGGAGGAAATATTAGTTCATAACCTAGTTCAAAATGTCCACCAAGGTCAGTATCTAACCCCATTGATTTGGTTGGATGGGATTTAACCGGAGTATGATAGATTAGCACCGAGATAATTATAACTATTTCGTTCCGCAATTTCCTTTGCTAGACAAATATGATATACTGTTCTGTTCAACGTTTCAGATTCTGTGACTGCAAAGACTGAATTTGCTGCATGTCCAAAGGTATACACAATAAACTGAGTTGTAGAGACAGATTTCAAGGGTAATCCATTGATGGGTCGCAGGTTCGAAATTCTGAGTGTGTTTTTCACTTTTCACTTTTTCAAATATGTTGCCAGGTACTTGCACAAGGTCGAAGCTTTCCTTTGGACCAAGAGTTTGGTTTTCTCCTCCACTAAACCTGTCAACGCCGCCATCTTGGGTGTAAGCCCAAATGTAAAGTCTGGCGTAAGGCCTCAAACGTACTATAAATGTACTCCTGTGCAGGGATATACTATATATTGTACTAAGACATTACACTTGTCATGATCGCGCAATGTAATAATTACTCACTAGTATGGCGTACTTCGTTCATACGAATTGACACACCAACCAATAAGCTAAAACACCCAACCAAGCAACCACTGTCGACATTCATTGAAAAATGACCAATTGTTTTATTTAGATAATAGAGTTTGGTCCCGAAGCAGTTGCCGTTTTAAACATCTTCGCAAACAGCACTCACTAATTAATGAAGAGTGTTTTCGTTAGGTATCTAGGATCGATGCTAGTTTGGTTTGAAATGTGTGAATGGGGTGGGGACCTGGATGGTCCAGTGGGTTAGAGTGATCGAGTAAATATAAACACACAGACCTTCCATCGATGCGACGCAGGTTCGAATCACACTGAGACTAAAACAAAATAAAAATAAAAAAAGCATGTGGAAGAGTTACCATGTACTCACAGAAGGTCGGGAGTTTCTTCCGGACAAAAAGCCCGGGTTTCCTCCCCCACTAAAAATGGCAACGCCGTCATATAAATGAAATAATTTTGAGTGCGGCGTAAAACACTTATCAATCAATATAAATGGGGTATTAAAGCATACACAGGATGGAAGCTATATTACAACAGCGACAAGAAACCGGTTAGCTTCAGTATTGGATTACCCTTATGCCAGACGTTTTTGTCTGTTGTTTACTCTAAATTTTATCTACAGGCTTTATGTGTCTCTCAAACTAGATCCTCTGTCTGTATTTCTCAGATAACGTTCGCAAAATTACATTGTATTGTTAGATCGCTCCCACGGTTTGCATTATCAGGGGGCGTCTGCGCATGTCCAGGCTCTGCATTTGTTAACATTGCGGATTCGAAAGAAAACAAATTTTTATTTCCAAATTAAAATACAAAATAAAATCCACTTGTAACTCACTAACCAACTTTAGAAAGCATAAGGGCTAGAGGTAGCTTTCACAGTAACGTTGGCATTGAAGCGAAGTCGAAAGTCCACCATTTTGTAATCAGTAATCCTATTTCTGAACGAATTCTCTCCGATGGTAACGTCTCTGCGAAACAGTTCACGTACAGCAACTTACTGCTCCTACAAACGAATATACTAAATACTAGAAAGCACGTCACCATCCGTTCTTATGGAAAAAAGCCTCAAAACAAAATAACACGGACACAAAGGGCGGATAAGCTTGTTGAATAGTTATTTGCGCCTAGGGAGGGGGAATAACTGATTGAATGGACACCGAGATCTGTTGATTACCCGACGGGCTGCTGAACAACTTCCACAAATGCCAAACGATGAATGGGCAATTTACGTGAAAGACAAGACGGACCTGTGGGCTGTTTCACAAAACATTTATGCCCGACGTAAGTCTAATGCAAGGCCTGACTGTCATGAGAAAATGCGTCTTCAACATTACGCTACGACAAGGCGGCGTTTGGGGAGTAATTATTTTGAGAAACAGCAACCTGAATCGCTAGGGTTGAAATGAAATGATTGATTGACCCTCTTTTCGTCGGTTTTGTCGACCGAAAGATATTCTGCACACGTATCTAAAGAATTGTGTATCCCATCTCAGTCGGAACTCCCTTCGGCTATCTTCGCTCGCTACCGGTCGGCTTTGACACGCGGTATTTCACGTACGTAAATCCCCGAAGTTTCCGACTGTATCCCATCTCTGACTATTGTAGACAGAACCAACTGGGTTCCTTCTGACTCGGGTGTCCCGAATGCCCCATATCTTTCTGTTGTGGACTTATCGAACTAGCTGAGTGGTCTATATTGCCCAAGAAAATTTTCAGTCTATAAGTGAACAATTTTCAAACTTTGGTAACCCTTTTGGTTATTGAACGACCAAAGCGCTTTGTGTATTGGAATACCGTCAATACTATTGCCTTTAAAACGCTGTTAATTTTGTGTTATTTGCATGTAAGAAGATCTTAATAACAGATATTGTTGGATTGATTGATTGATTGATTTTGGATTGATTGATTGACGCCTTGCCTGGAGGAAACCCTCAACCTTCGGCGAGTACCTGGCAAATCTTCCACATAGGGCAATGATATGCTTAGGTTTGAATTCTTGTCGGTGCGTCGAAGGCTCAAACCCCACTCAGTCCAAACAGAATTAAAACACACAATCACCAAATTGCCCAACGTTGAAGAGTTGTCAGATACTCTCTGAAGTTCGGGGATTTCCTCTGGTCAAAGAGACCAGTTTTCTCTCCCACTTAACCTGGCAACGCTTCCGTAAAAGGGAAATGACCTTGAGTGCTGCGTGAAACATCAATCAATCAATCTTCCAGTTCACATCCACTATTAAACTTTTTACAAAATTTTATATGAATATCTTAGTGTTCCAATAAACTACACATTTCCTCTCTTTCTTTGGCAATTGGAATTTATGTAAATATCTTCATTTTGGCTGCTTGTGCAACTTTAAGGTTTCCTTGTAACATATTCTGAAGCTATTTTTGTTTCAAGGACTCTGGTGAAACAGACATTTCACTCGATAGCCGCATCTTTGGGAGAGTCGCAAAGTGTTGACTGAATGACTAGGGTTTTCTCCCTTCCTAAACTCGGCAATGTCCCCATGTCGCGAAATAATCTCGAGTGCGGCGTAACACGTCGATCAATCTATCTTCTAGTTTACACGCACTCTGTTAAACTCTATTTTTGGACTGTTATAGTTTTCCAATGAACTACAAATTTCCGATTTTTTTTGGCCATCGGGATTTTTACAAATATCCTTGTAACGCTTTTATGGTTTGTCTCTAGCATATCCTGGGGCTAGGTTTGTACCAATGGTCTCGATCAAATAGAAATGAAACCCGATTAATAACTGTTTGATATCGACAAAGAGATGATTCCACGCAATTTTTGTTCCGGAGGGTAAAGCTATTTAAAGTGCCTAATTTGCTCCCTTTGAGGAAATGAAGTCATATTTTTTTCGGACAAAATATCCCATTTTCCAGCGCCAATGTCGTTTAAATCATTTGCTAACTGTAATCTTCAGTTGTTTTAGTGGCATTTAGAAGTTGAATTGTCAATAAACACGGGGTTGGTATGGATAACAAACTTCTTCGTTTATTTTTCTGACGACGTTTCGGTGTAGATACTAACACCGTTTTCAAGTCAATAACAAAAATGAGAACAACATGCGTATTTAAGCGAGTTATGATTAAGACATGTCATGGAACTGAGATATTTTAACAATAGATTTGATTGGATATATTAGTATATATGTGTAGGGCTTAATCTTGGTGGGAGTTGGATTGGCTGAGAATGAGGAGGTCATATGCACTCGGTATGCGGTATCCTTGATCTCTGTTCATTGCAGGTTTTTCTCTTTTGATGTGGATGGCTTCCAGCAGTTTTCTTTTCTTCCAATCAGTTTGGTTGCATGTTAGCAAGGATGTGGCTTCCCAGTTGATACTGTGTTGTGGATTATCTCTTATGTGATCTGCAATGGCTGATTTTCCATCTAAACTGTAATCTTGACTACGAATATCTCAGACTGTATAGCTCATTCAATTTTTACGAGGACGGGGCCTGAGACGGTTATAGTGATAGTACCTTAGTCAGACATAGGCCTTCCATCGATGCGGAGCGGGTTCGAATTCCACTCAGACTGAATGAAAATTGATAGATTCCTGAGTGGATTTTTCATTTGATCGCCGTTAGTGTTCAACATGACTCAACCTGACAACGCCACCATAAGTTAAATAATCTTGAGTGCGGCGTAAAACATCAATCAATCTTAATGAAGCTAGATCGTATAGTGAATAACAAGTATTTAACATAGTTTTAAAAAATAACCATAACTTTCACAAAAAAGTCTAATACAACTTTTACTTTTTTATACAATGACAGATTATAATCTGTGTCAGATGTAGTAAGCCTTTATTTGGAAGTTTTAGGACGGCCATCGCCAGACGATAATCGGTTATTTTTTAAGTCCGTCGCAATTTCCAGTTTCCTTAATCAGGCTATATTGTCAATATTTCGAACCGGCCCAGACAAAAAAATAATTATTAACAATTGGCGTCTGATTACGAACGTTATTTGTTTGCAGATATTTCACTTTTATGACGATGCTAGCTAATGAGTTGCATTTCTTAGTGAATGATTTCCAAATATATTTGTTGTGTTTTTTATGGATTGCCTTATGGGGTAGTTGCCAGGTATTAGCCAAAGGTCGGAGGTTTCCTTCGGACAATGAACCCGTTAATAACAGAATGTGGTTATTTTTTTCTCAAGATGGGCAATTTAGACGCTTTTTAGTGCTACAAGTCTCGAGCATGTTTTGGTGTCCTCTTTTGGTGTCCTCTTTCTAACAGTGAAACTACCGTTTTGCATACCTATGTGGGACGGTTGCCAGTTGCCAGCGAAAGGTCGTGGGTTTCCTCCGGGCATATAGTCCGGTTTCCTCCCACAATAAAACTGGCAACGCCGCCATATAAGTGAAATAATCTTGAGTGCGGCGTAAAACGCCAAACAATCAATCAAACCGTTTTGCATTGGAATCGGTTCGACTATCGTCAGCTGTTAAAGGCCCACTTACCGCTGTAGCCTGTTTAAATTTGCTAAGAAAACCAATTTACATGAACTTACTACGACTAATACCACTAAACTTAAACATAGGACACATAAAACATGTCTAGTTAGCTTTAGACTGTAAAAATGGTGTGAAAAACAAACGAAGAATCGAAGCCTGATTACAACAACAACGATCAGTGTCGGTCAACTTTCGTGTTGGATTACCCTCCTTTCAGGCCTTTTTATCTGTGGTTTACACTCAAACAATTATCAGCAGGCTTTTCCAGTCGCTGTTAACCGATCGTCAGTCTGTATTTCTCAGATAAATAGGCCTACGTAAAATTACACTGTGCCGTTAGTTCACTCACTCGACTGAAACATAAAATCGCCCCTGCGAGCAGTTTGGTTTGTTTACGTTCCGGGCACCTAACAATTCAAATTGTAAAATTCACATTAAAAATACAAAGTGACGTCTTAACTTTTAAATTTTAGGTAAAAATAGAAAGTTCCTAACTTATATTGTTTGGGAAAAATACAGAAAACGGTATTTCTTTTTTAATGTAGACAATATTCCTGATTTCGCGGCATTTTTCCATGTTACTGAAGGTACAGTGTCCGGGATACAGTGTACATATGTGTCGCCTAACTACGTATGTACGAGCGTTGTACGTCTCCGATTCAAGACTAATTCCAAATTGTACTAAAGTTTCAATTAGAAGCATTTTTTATGTTTAATATAATTGGTCATTGAGATTAAAATTCTCACTTTGATTTCCAAAGATTTTGTCAATAATTCGAACCGGTCCAGACAAAAAAATATTTGTTAACAATTGGCGGCTGATTACGAACGTTGTTTGTTTGAATACAGATATTTCACTTTTATGACGATGCTAGCTCATCAGTCACGTTTCTTTATGAAAATAGTGAATGATTTCCATGCAAATTTTGCTTTTTTTTTTCGATTGCCTTATGGGGTAGTTGCCAGGTATTAGCCGAAGGTTAGAGGTTTACTTCGGACAATGAACCCGTTTTCACCCCCCCCCCCCCTAATCCAACCACCACTAAATCTACCATTGTCTCCGTATAGTTTAATAAAATATGTGTAGAGAAAACATCAAATAATCAGAGTATTACAATTTTGACAACTTCTATCGCTTTGGGCTTAGAAAGGCCTAGGCCAAGTTCTAAATCAAAATAAGTCTATCAGAAGTTAAAAAGCTCAGTTATTATAAATTATACGTATATGATCGTCAGTTACTTTTGAAGTCCATCGTAATACTCAGTTTCTTTCTTATTCAGGGTACATTGCCAATGATTTCTCTATTGTCTACATGTCTACTCTTTCTATTTTAAAACGGTAGTCATGCCAATGATCAAGTTTCCCGATGAACAGCAAAGTTTATAGAACAATCCGAATTTTTACAGCTCATTAATATTACTGGATCATTATATAATAACTTTAATTTTTGGTTATTTTTGGGGGGGGGGTCGATTGGTCAAGAGGGAAGCGGGATAATCCATCGTGTTTTATCCAATTTCTTGTTTGTTCGTTTTGGAATTCAAATGACGAAAGACGAACCTACATGTTTTCAGCGAGAGTAACATCAAGACCTTATTGTATTTAATGACTAGTGGTTTGTTTTACACGATATAATTTTTGTAAACTGTTTTCATTAATAGATAGATAGATTGATTATAGTTCTACATCTCTTAAGTCTTAACATTATTTTAATTTGATGGCGGCAAACAGATTTTTCGGTTTTGTGACGATAATGGGCTGCTTCTGGGAGGAAAATCGTGCCTAAGAACAGAAACCTGTACTCGTTAAACAAGTGATTAATTGATGAACAGACTGGAGAGTCTATTTATTGTTGAGTTCAAAGGCGAGTTAAATTGGCGATTGATTGCCTTCTTTCGAAGCTTTCGACGTTCGTTTATAGGCCCGGTAACATGTATAACCACGATTCTCCCGATATATTGTCCCTCTTTGGTCTCCTTAAACGGTTAAATGAGAATCCACAAGACTGTTGCCACTCTGAAACTTCGGGGATTTACGTATGTGAAAAGCCGAACGGTAGCGAGCGAAGATAGCCGAAGGGTGTTCCGACTGGACTGTTGCTAGCTGAGCAGACCTTTAATATGAAAGGGTGGTTCAGTGGGTCAGTGATAGTCCCTCAGTCCCACAAAGGCCTTTCCTCGATGCCGCGCGGGATCGAATTCCATTCAGACCAAATAAAATAATTGAAAAAATTATGTATGTATTTTCACTCGATCGCCTTATTTGGAAGGGTTTCGAAGGGGCAAATAGGCCGATTTGGCCCCCAAATAAACCTGACAATGACGTCATAAAAGGGGGAAATCAATAAAAAACATCAATCAATCATTGGACGCTAACGTCTTCCACTTTTAATTAGCCCAGCCATATTAGTAAGCCTATAGGGAGCGCAAGTCTCAAAAGAATTATTACGAGATTTTGTGATATCCGGTGACAGATGACGCCATTAAGAACGTTTTTGATGACGTTGCAATTCGATTTGACGTATTTTGTTCCATAACGTCAGATTTAAACGTCATATTGGAACGAAAAATGCTCAGTCACATGCGCAATGCAGTGCCGGTGACAGGAAATATGTGGAATTCACACGTGACTTGCGCTCCCTATTAACTATTATAGAATTATCAAGATACATGTACATATATCCTCCCCCAAAGTAACATTGTAATAGATTAATACGATGATGTTTCCTGAGAAAGAAGCGACTTAATGACATTAATTAATAAGTTCTTTTCTCAATAAAGGACCTTCGATCAGATGACGTGTCGTACTATTATATTGTTTGTTTCGAATAAATTCCAAGCTACAGTGCATTGTATATGCTAACTTTGTATTGGTTTCTCTGCAGTGACATAGCAATCAACAGGCTTGATGCCATTCGTTAGAAATACTTAAAATATATGGGTTTTTTTCTAAAAAGGTCAAATGTATTTTTGCTATCATAGTTTTAATCTCTGCAAAAGTATGTGGGCGTTTTGTTGCTTAACGATATCGATCAGGCAGACAGTCTGTAAGACCACTTCGTCCAGGCTCCAACCAAACGGAGATGTACATGGATCGATACACTGACGGCTGCGGACAAATTGTGTTAGCGTTACAAACCGATATGATACGATTACCCGTTCGTCTAAAGCTTCATTTTATTATTTAATTTTCAAGTGAAAACCGTATCATGTATTTTGTGTAGTAATGGTTGGACTTGCCCGAGATCTCTTAATTTAATTCCCTTTGACGGACAAATATTTCTTCAGGATTGATTGGTTTATGTTTAACCACACTCGAGATTATTTCACTTCGGGGCGTTAAATAATATTATAAAACTTAGGTCAAAATCTAACATTACCCACAAAAAAAAAATACATTTCTTTAGATGAAAATGCTAAAAAGCTATAGCCCACAGCTTATTGGGTTATAAGTTACACTATCCGAACTGAAACTATGCACAAAGATTTAAAAGTTTAAGCACCCCCAAGAAAGTCTGCACCGACCGATAAAATCATTGGTGTAGGGAGATTGTTGGCAAACTGATGTTGCAGAAACGATTGTGATCATAATGGGCAACATTCTGGCGATAAGAAATCACCATTGATGGCAATAAGCTATTCAATTTATTCAGCATATCGTTAGCCAAATCAAAAGTGTATTTTAACAAAATAAAAAGATGCTTGTAAGCAGTCCATCTGACTTCACTGGGCGAACATCTTGAAGTAAAAATGTCACTTTGAGTATGTAGAACACATCCCTAGAGCAGAAGGTGAAGAGCGCATATAGGCTCTATTAGCTTCTATCCTGCGTCTCATCCCTCCAGTGAGACGTCGGATCTGTTGAAGGGGCCGTTTCACGAAGTATTCGCAAAGTGCGCAGCTGCCATGACGCCGTATCTCTTCATAGCGGTATCCAGTGGCAACTAGGCTTCGTTTGCGACGCAACTCCCCTGAACCAATGACCAATCGATGCATTTAAATGAAATTGTTTCAAACGTACTATTTTCGACGGAAGCTCCATTGAGGCCACGCTATAATGTGACAACTTTATCATCGTGTAATAACAGTAAACAGCTGGATAAATTGGTCATATTTCATGCATTTAGGGGGAATGGCGTTCTTTTATTCTAATACAGCACAATAAACAGAACTTACTAAGAGTTACGACTTTTGTCAAAGGCAATTTCTGGGTAAAAACTCTCATACAATCGAATCTCATACATTGAGTTTCTAAAAAGAGCATGCTTTCCTGGCAATCATTGAAACCCATGAACGATTAGATAATAGCTGACTTTCTTTACAACTATCGCTTACTATTAAGAAAGATGTAAAAGCTTTTTTTTCTATAATTGAGCCATATATTACCCATGAGAAGGACGTAAAAAATAGGATTTTACCAAGGGGGAAGAATAACCTGGTATAACATGGCAGTTAATCTTTAACCCTTTCATACAACGATATTTATGCCAAAACGTACGAAAAATGTTTAAATTTATTTTAAAAAGATTTAACTCATTTTAAATAACATAACTTTTGTCTCTATGGTTAATTTAGACAAGAAGATTTTCCCTGTGCCCGTGTGTTTTAGTGTTCATAAATAAATTTATATATAATTGATTGATTGTTTGTTGTTTTACGCCGCGCTCAAGATTATTTCACTTATATGGCGGTGTTGCGAGTATTATTGTGGGAGGAAACCGGGCTCTATGCCCGGAGGAAACCCACGACCTTCCGGTGGTAACGTGCGACCATCCCACATAGGTCGTTCGAGAGAAAAGCCAGTCAGTGAGTGAGTGAGATTCGAACGCGTGACCCATTGGTCAAACGCTCTACCTACTGAGCCACGGAGGCCCCTATATAAAATTGCAAAGGACAATTAAAAGACCAGGAAATATAACCATGGTTTGACCAATTTTTGATATTAGTGTTCAATTTGTATACACCTAAACAGAGTTTCACATTCCTTTCCCTAAAATAAGTGTACGTGTAATAAGAAACTAGCATAATTAATATGCTCTTGCTTGTCTGTAAGGACAGACGTCCTTAATTTCAAAATATGATTTTATTTTAATAGAGACAGTTACTGGCGTGATTGCCTAAGACGGCTAAATCCGAACACCAGTCTGTCTGTCTGCTGAAGCCATTTTTTCTCTGGATTACTAAATGACAGAATTAATAGGATTCCTAAATGACAGAATTAATAGGATTCCTTTACGGTGAAATGAACAACCACCTGCTTTCTGATATTATACAAGAAGTAGAAATTATCCTTTTAAGAACATAATTGGGTAACTGATTAGTTCTTCGTGTCTGAAAAGGGAAATCTGAGGTTTGGCAAAATATGTTCTTTGTCTGGAAGGCAACAAGCCGTAAAAATGATATAATGGTATATGTGATGCGTTGAAATCAACAACCCATTTAATGTCATTATTGCTTTTGTGTAGGTCAACCCCGGAAGCGTATTAACTGCATTAGTGGTCGTGTGTTGTAGAAATGGGATAAAGCTTCTAAAAGTTTTGTTAGTGAATATGTCATAGGCGTTGAGACAGAACTCTGTGATTTTGATAAGCAACCAAAATCCTTTAAAGTGGCATGAGCTGCCGAAATTCACACTTTTTTCATAACTTCTGATCGTCACGACACTGAAGAGGCTTTGAAGGCCATCGAAAAAAACTAAATGATTGGCGTTGGAATGAGGAAAACCCATACAGTATGTGGCCCATACGAATCGTAAACGTAAACAAAATTTAAATAACCGGGACGACCATTCTAAGCCAAAGTTAGTTCAAAACAATACTTTATCTTACATTTTTGAGACTAGAAACACTAAAAAGCTTATGAATTATACGTTTTGAGAAAAAAAAGCCAATAATTTCAACATTCTGTTTTAACGTCAAAATATCAACATTCTGGCAGCTCATGCTACTTTAAATGTACTTATACATCCTGGTTATTTGAATTTAGTCCGTCATTAGTACATCGATCTTTTACATTTTCTACGTAATTTACACACACAACTTATCTTGACAATCGGCATTTTTTGAAAACGTTCCGAATTTTGTCAATCTCTTGTCAATCTATACAGTATTATTTCCATATTCTCGTTATTTTTGGGATTACACTTTCTTGAAAGATGGCAGAAGTTCTTATACCGATTTTGGGTGACGACGTAACGGGAATCAAACCCTCTGAAAGGTTGGTTGTATGGATAAGACCGCTGGGATTCACTCTGAAACTTCGGAGATCTATAGACTGCAGGTGATTTTGAATATGGCGATCAAAAAAGCTAGCCGTGAAACCTACAATTTCCATATCTTGATGGCCACACAAAAGAAACCCGAAACACTCGGGTTTGTTAACTTTCAGCCTTGATCGTATAACGTATATAAACAAATATCTTTCTAAATGACATTACGCGTTTAATAAAATCATAATTATTTTATTTTTTCGTGTGTTTGATATGAACTTTCGACACCATTTGTATTCAGCCAAAAAATACGGTGATTTACCGTATAAAAAGCGCCACCTGTCCTTGGTGTATCAAAGCCGACCGGTAGAGAACGAAGACAGCCGAAGTATGTTCCGACTGAGTGGCATTTAATGCTGCCAGTATGTGCTGTACTCTGGGGCCCGGGTTCGATATCCGTATCGGGTGTCACCCAAAATCGGTATGAGAATCTCTGCCATTGTTCAAGTAAGTGTAATCTCAAAATAATGAGAATAATGTTATACCAGGGCCCTGTCTTACAAAGCTGACGTAAGTTACGTCAGACGTAAATCAGAGTTAAAACTATAGGAACTAACCCCCTGGTCGAAACTGGTCCATATTGTAGGCCTATGCGCAACTTTACGCCAGCTTCGTAAGACAGGGCCCAGAAGTAAATGGCGGTGACTTCGACAGACTTGCAACGCACCCCGTGACTGAATTTCACATGTCAAAGGGGAGTAATTTATTCCCGTCATTAAATATGACGTAACCATCCATATTCAAAGTTTAATAAAGTGTGCATCCTGAGAGATTTCTGCAAAGTGGAACGAGTTGCTTGTCGCGAGAGCCTACGAAAAAAGCCTTGAAGATAAGCAAAACCTTGCTATTTGGAAAGCGTAGAATGAGCGTGGACGTGTTTTTCGTACCGTTCAAGCTTAAGGATTACCCATAGTCCAGTGCGTACGTTAAAGGGGCATGAGCTGCCAAAATGTTGATATTTTGACGTTAAAACAGAATGGGGAAATTATTGGCTATTTTTCTCAAGAGGTAGAATTCAGAAGCTTTTTAATGCTTCAAGTCTCGAAAATGTACGATAAAGTACTGTTTTAAACTAACTTTGGCTTAGAATGAATGAATGGTCGTCCCGGTTATTTAAATTTTGTTTACTTTTGAACACGTTTTCGGTTCATACAGGCCACATACTGTATGGATTTTTCTCATTCCAACGCCAATCATTTAGTTTTTCGATAGCCTTCAAAGCCTCTTACTGTCGTGACGATCAGAAGTCATGAAAAAACTGTGAATTTTGGCAGCTCATGCCCCTTTAAGAAATTCAAATCCGATTCAAATCCAACATATCCGAAGTTTTCCGATCGACGCAAAATGCAAGCCTTTTTAAACCAAATTGCGCAAATCTAGGCTTATACGTTACACATGGTCTTACAAAATGGGCAAAGAATCAATGCTGTCTACGTAAGTCGCCGTTTCATACTTCGCCATTCATTTACTTCTGAATATACTCACTTTCTAAAAGACACTAACTAATTATGCATTATTTCATTTGACTATAAAGTTTCCCGACTTAAACTCATTAAAACACATACATATATACAAGGTGTTTTGAACTCAAAATCACAAATTGATTTTGC
The DNA here is from genome assembly GCA_963971465.1 of Lepidochitona cinerea. Taxonomy (NCBI): domain Eukaryota; kingdom Metazoa; phylum Mollusca; class Polyplacophora; order Chitonida; family Tonicellidae; genus Lepidochitona; species Lepidochitona cinerea. The sequence continues at coordinate 3,438,782 of OZ020556.1, read as the reverse complement.
TTGCTCAAGAAAAGCCAAATTGGAGAACCGAACACCAGACATTCAGCACATCGTCAGTCCAAATGAATGGAGACTCATTAGCAAAGAATCACAGCCCCCCCCCCCCCCCCCTGGGAAAATCTAATATAGATGCAGTTGGAAAGATATCGAGTTTAACCGTGGAAAATCCCGGAAGTGGAATTGTTCCATTTAACAGAGCCCGGATGCAGTTTGACATTTTAGCTACAACGTTAAAATAGTTCTTTGCCGTTCGACGATAGCAGGATATTCTGGCTGGAATATCTGGATCAAAAAATTGTGTTACGTTTAAGAACTGTGTTACGCTCAAGAGTTGTGTTACACTCAAGAGTTGTTACGCTGAAGAGTTGTGTTACACTCAAGAGTTGTTACGCTGAAGAACGTTGTTACGCTAAACAGCTGCTGGTCTATCGTAGTTAAAACTGAATAACAAAAAACAACAACATTGGATTACTTTTACTTCACACCTACGTCCGAGTTTTTCTGTTGTAATTTTGTCTTTAAATATACTAGTAACCGATTGCATGCCAGGTTGGGTTTAAATATTAAATATAATTTTTCCTGTGTTAATGAGTTTTCGACGATAGTTGTTTTTGATGATAATGGTTTTTAGTAGAAGTATAGTAAAGGAATAAAATATTATTGGTATATTAAGCGGCCAATGTACCTGGCGAACCATCAGTTTTCTATATTACGAAGTAACCTAGAGTTAATCAACAAATGTAGCTTATCTAGGAAATAAAGTACTTTTTGCTTTCTGGTATCATGCATGAGATTTTGGTAGCATACAATGTAGCTCGATATTTTTTCCAATCAACTTGCAAAGAAAACAATAAGAAATTTGAAGGATATGTTTACATGTATGTATAATATTATGGACACTAAAACACGGACACGGCGAAAATGTTGTTGACTAAAATAACAATGCAGGGAGACGATAAATATCTAACAAACAGTTTCTCGATAAATGGGTAGAACAAAGAACAGATCGTCGGGATCGTTTATTAATTGATAAATTGGTAAATATGCTGAAGAGGAAATTACCCGACAAGTTGAATGGATGGGTAATTTTCTAGGAAGTATCCAAGATTTTAGCGTTTATTTATAGGAAATGTATCGCTTAGAATGATAGATTGCTTGGTATACTGTAGAGTAATAAGACTATCGGGTTGACAGTACAGTGGTGAGGTACTGGGCAGTGTTGTAGAATAGAGTTTCTCTTGAAGATACGTGGAGTCTGGCCTATGGAAGAAAAACTGTATGACGTAATGGATATTGTATCGAACACGAAGTCAAGTTCCTTGGCTATATTGCCCTTCAAACTTGGGTTCGAACACAGCTAACGTTTACGTCGTTTAATTCATTCACCCTCGGGCTGGGAGTGGTGTGGTTTTTGCCATAGCCATTTTTACCTACCTAGCATGGAGGAAAATTAAGTGTGCCAAATACATTAGCCTTCCTGACGCTCATATGGTCTGTGGAGGTTTTAAAGGAGGGGAAAACAAATAAACAACATGAAAGTGTAACGAACAATCACCCCTAGAGTGTCAATTTTTAAGCTGCAAATCTTACCTGCGTTTTATGGTGATGCAGAAAATTGCACATGCTTAAATTGGGTCACAAAAACGATGAGGGCCGCCATTTGTAAAACGAGAAATTGACCGGAAACAGATGTGCCTAGAAATTAACCTAGGCTTAAATGGCAGACTAAGAAAGTTGACCAATTTCGCTCGCACGTGCGCCTTGGGTTGCTGGGTATGCGTCTACTGATTGGCCGAAATAGACACACCCCTAAGCACTTTTGTGATGATGGCGGCCAAGTAGGCAAGTCGGTCTCAGTCGAAATCCGATGGTTTTATATAACTTCACTTTAGGACTGTGCGGTGGGGAAAAATCGTAAAAATATGTCTATGGTACCATTGAAAAGGGAAATGCGTCGTCCGTTTAGTGCATTTGCCAGTTTTATTTGTTTTCTCCTCCTTTAATGTTAAAATTTAGGTGGGATGGGGGTGGATAAGATCTTTTGGTCGGTTGGTGCTTTTGTCGCCATATAACCTTAGCTGTTGAGTGCGAGGTTAAGCCCCACTCAATCAATCAATCAATTTAATTCATTCATGTTTATGTACAGTGTATATGTGCTATCAGTAGTGTCCGTGCAATTTATACTGGTATTGATTAAGGGGAATGCACCTCTCGAAGTAATTTATCTTCAATAAGTATTCAAGTGGATTGATTTTTACTCTAACCGATTTGGTTGGGTCTTTCAAAAGGGTAAAATTGTGACTTTTTTAAATGAATTCCGATCGTCTAGAGAAGTTGGGCCTTTTAAGTACGTGGTCATCTATAGGATTGCCGTTAAAACAACAGATATAGTAAAACCGTCCATTGATGCGGCGCGGGTTCGAATCACGCTAAGACCAAATACAAATTTAAATATTTCAGAGTGGATTTTTCACTGGGTCGCCGTATGTGGAAGAGTTGCCAGGTACTCGCCGAAGGTCGGGAGTTTCCTCATTTTAGTGTTTTTGTTGCCTATGAAATTTCCCTAATAGTACGTCCCCGCGATTAGCATCAGCGGGAAACTCGCATTTGTACTGCTTGCTAAAATTAACGAACAATTACCTGATTCGGTATTTTCTCCATTCACAATATCCCCTATTGATTATGAAAAATAACTCCCACTCTCGGTATCTATCATCAAAGACAATCAAAAAGCTCATCTTCGAGTTGTTTTTCCCCAATATATTATAACCAAGTTCCGGAGCACATTGGAAATTACGATACTCATAAACAACTTGACAAGATTCTAACATTGAACTAAGAATGTGGCGAGGTTGCAGACGTAAGTCACATTAATGTAATAAGCTAAAACATCCTGTTGTCTGACAGGTCCATCCGCCAGTTCTATTCTGTCTCGCTATTTTTTGCTTAAGAGACTCCTACTGCTCTGTAGCCATTCCATACAGCATAGAGTAATAAAGCCATCCAAAGTGACCATCCGACTTTACCCACGAGAATAGAGTGATTAAATGAATTCCTAAAAGGATTAATAAACAGATCTAAAAGGTGGTGTTGGTTCGTTTCTAAACATAAGTTGAGACGAAGCTAAAAAACAGCATTTGAACAGTGACAAAATCATCCAATCCTGAAATTTCTGACACCACGTTAAGCCTAAAAAGATAGTTCATGGGAAAACTTAAGAACATGTGATATACAGAATCGAGGGTTAATTTTCCTTGTTTTATACTATATTTTGAACAACGTATTTTTTCTGTCAAAAAGGAAACTGCGTATTGTAACCTGTATTCAAATGCTTGGTGGCCCCCTTTTTCATTGGAAATTATGTTATTAGTCGTTACGATTGTGCTTTATGACACAATTACATAATACTTGCTTTGTAATGTTGTACTTTTTGTTCAAATAACAGCTAGTTACTTAGATTACCTCGCCGTGTAATAAACCCGCAGCTGTAGTCTAGAAATACTCGAGAATGGTTAATTAGATTTCGAGATACAATAAAGACCGTTAAGCAAATATTTATCCCATGCATAGGTGGAAATGATAAAGAATACACTTGTTTATATCATAAATGGTCCGTTGGTCATATTCTCAAGCCTTAACATAGCAGGCATAAAGTGTTTAAAAGGGGTACTTTATTCTCTCGATATGGCTATATAACTTGGGTAATAACCGAGAGGTGTAAATCATTACGGAAGCCAGTTAGTGCCACTGTAAAAGAAATAAAAATTGAATTTAACGCGAAATTACGACATAATCATCTCGAAATTTCGCGATACGTAACTCGAAATTTCGCGATAATTATCGCGTAATTTCGCGATAATTATCTCGTAATTTCGCGATAATTATCTCGTAATTTCGCCATAAATATCTCGTAATTTCGCGATAATTTACAAGATAAAATTGACAAGAGCAGAAGCAAAGACATTTCATGATCAAGGCCTTGAACATGGACAGAAATCAGTTATGTCGCTTTTACTTCGATCTAGGTTTACGCTATAAACATATTCTTTTCTGTGTATTCGTCCATCATCGGGTTTCTTTGTCCATGCGAACATTGAAGCGCATTTTATCTGTACTTGGCTTGTATAGGAGAAAATGTACATCGGATATTTTAAGAGTAGCAGAGTTTGTTGAAAAGCAAATAACAAGTACTGGACAACTACAAGGTTACAGATGGATGCACTTGTCCTGTTTACAAGAGGGATTAGTCGTTTCAAGAGACACAGTTGCAAGTTTAATGCAGATTTTAGATCCCGAGGGTGTAGAGTTGAGATTGAGACGGAGACTGAGACGACGCCAATACTTTAGTAAAGGTCCTGACTTTCTCTGGCATATAGATTCTTATGATAAACTGAAACCATATGGCCTTTGTATAAATGGGTGTATTGATGGTTATTCACGACAGGTGATTTGGTTAAATGTATACAGAACCAGTAGCAACCCTCGAGTAATTGCCGGATATTACACAGAAGCTGTTAAAAGTAGACTTGGCTGTCCTGTTATGGTGCGGGGGGATTGTGGGACTGAAAATGGCCACGTGGCAATTTTTCAAGAGTTTTTAAGAGGGCGTAATAGTTTTCTTTATGGGCGAAGTACAGCTAATCAACGTATTGAAATGCTGTGGCGTTTCTTGAGGACACAATGCAGCCAATACTGGATGGATATATTGTCTCAACTTAAGGACAACGGGCAATTCGTTGGTGACTTAATCGATATCAACCTGAGTCACTTCTGTTTTCTCAAAATTCTCCAGGTAAGGTTTCTTTTAGTATACCTATAGATATCGGGAACCTAATGAAATATCATAGCTAGGTTTAGTTTATTACAGCAACTTATGATGGGGTATAAAGGTCTAAATGATATACCTCTTTTAGATTAGAATTAGAAACGTGTCTCCGTGGTTATTTTAGACAAGAAGATTTTCCTGTGCCCGTGTGTTTTAGTGTTCATAAATATAGATGATGGTGAGATATATTCAGTATAAAAGTACCGCCTAAAACTGTAACGCCCCAAAACATCTGACATTATACTTTGGTAGGTTTCGGTAAATAAAAGTGTATACTGATTAATTAATAGTCCTGTAGGAAGTGAAACGGGGATTATGTTATTGATGGTGCTTTAAACCGATTCTCTCTTTCAGAGTGATATAGACGATATGGTGCGTATATGGAACACACATGTAATTCGACCATCCAGGAACCAAAACTGCCCGACTGGACGTCCATTACTGTTGTACACTTTACCGGAGTTGCATAATACACAGAGTTATTTACAACCCGTAAATGAGGATCAGATTGAAGTATGCGAGGGAGAATGTGAGTTACGGTCCAAATATCCTTGTGAAAAGGATTACTTTGATCTGTTTACTATTTATATGGAAGAAAACTTTTGGGAGCCACCCTCAAATGCGGAAGAAGCAGCTGAGTTGTTTATTAAGTTGAAGCAATGCATATTAGCAGATCTTCAATAGCGCTGATCTTCTGTTATTAGATAGGCCTACAAGCAGCAAAAAAACATTCAATCGAATTTTACGTAATTTATACGTTTCTAAGATCAATGTTGATCGTCAATTTTCTTTAAATTTCTAAGTTTCAATGGTAGTGTATGAAGCAAAGGAGAATCTGAAGTTGTTTTAGGGATCCACTTTCATAAAAGGTAGACCTAATTTGTGTTCGTATTCATATTTTTTTAATTTGCACCATTCTTGGATCGGATCTTAACTCGACCTGAGTTTAAAGGATAGAACATGCTCTATTTTATTCCAATCAGTTTTAATGTAGATGTCCCTTCTTGGCCATCATAAGCAGCAGTTTCTCAGCCATAACGTGTTTTATCCAAAATTTTCATATGAATTTCCATTTTTTAAAAACGCGAGTATATATGTTACAGCCAATCTGTGTAATCAGTCATTTCGTGAAGTACCTGTGAGCACCAGACAATACGTATAATGACTGAAAATTCCAGTCATTACACAAAATGACTAAAAACTATGCCTTTCTTCAACACATCATGCCTGAATGTAAATTTTGTAAATCGGGCATACGTGGGCTCCTAGATCTCCAAAAAGCCACAAAATTGTCAATATTTGGGTAGTTTTAAAAACGTACAAGCAGACTACAGGTGTTCATTATAATTCATATTGAAGACAAATGAAGTATTCAGCCTGTGACCTATGCGAAACGCACACAGAACGTTTTCTCGTTTTTTGTTACATGTGAACAGTAGGCCTACTCAAAATACATTGATAGGTTATATATTAACGAAAAGCTCCACTTTAGTAAGAAAAGTATCAGAAACAGTACAACCCCATCCCGTATATTTATGAACAGAAAAAACAAACTGAAAATCTTCTTGTCTAGAATAACATAGCATTTTAAGCTATGGCAAGAACATCGGCAGACTGAGATTGAACCCCATAACTTTTGGTCCCCCACCCTCCCAGAAAAACCTAGTTAACAAACACCACGATTAAAAATTCCATCTCACAACCTACAATTAACAAACAAAACGATTAGAAACTCCATCTCACAACATACAAGTAACAAACAACATGGCTATAGACTCCATCTCACAACCAACAATTAACAGACAACACGGTTAAACTCCATCTTACACCCTACAATTAACAGACAACACGGTTCAACATAACACAAATACTTGGTATGATAGAGAGAGTTTCAGGACAATCTTCAAAACATTAACCCACACATGCCCCGAACAAAATAGAATTTTACAATTTTCAGAAACGAAAGGGAAAAAAGGCAATAAGGTCAGTGCCACCATGAACTAACTTACACTGCACATCTACTACAATCAGATTATTTAACCAGTCTCAAAACATGAACGGAGATATGGCCCGTACAAAAAATAACAGGACGCGAGGACGCTCGCACGGACGGGCAAAACGATATATATGCTCCTCCGAAACTTCTGGAAGGATAAAATTAGTTCCAAAATTCCTTCTTTTCGTAACCACGTTTCAAAGTATTTCAACAACAAAAAATAAGGTTAAATGAAATGAATACATAGACATGGTCAACCGAACCTTTTGATTTTTGACCGTGCCTCTTCAAACATTTATTTGCAACTTTGAGAAACTGGTAACTGAATAAAACATAAAAACTTCGCAAAATTAAGTGAGATTATAAACCCCACAATATGAATATAAAAGTGAAACTTGTGAATATCAGCGGAAACCCCACAATATGAATATAAAAGTGAAACTTGTGAATATCAGCGGAAACCCCACAATATGAATATAAAAGTGAAACTTGTGAATATTAGCGGAAACCCCACAATATGAATATAAAAGTGAAACTTGTGAATATCAGCGGAAACCCCACAATATGAATATAAAAGTGAAACTTGTGAATATCAGCGGAAACCCCACAATATGAATATAAAAGTGAAACTTGTGAATATTAGCGGAAACCCCACAATATGAATATAAAAGTGAAACTTGTGAATATTAGCGGAAACCCCACAATATGAATATAAAAATGAAACTTGTGAATATCAGCGGAAACCCCACAATGTGAATATAAAAATGAAACTTGTGAATATTAGCGGAAGGTCAAATGGGAAATGCCTGGGTACGTGGAAGAGAAATCAAAAGTCTTAAACAATGTCCATGACCCAGATGTTACTCTCCAAGACACTGTTGAAGTCAGCACGAAACTCCATGAAGTTATCATACCGATTGGATAGCATTAACACACAACCGCAAGTATGGGCTATTGGTCGGCGAGAGAAAGTTTCCATGTGACAAAACTCGACGTTGATCTTTGGCACCGTTATAAGATCGGATCCTGTGCAAAATCGTAGAAACCGTTGCAATTGCGATCCTGTCAGCTCTCTTATGTACCTTTTAAGGTACTTTGCAACATCATTTTCTGATGCGGACAGGGAAGGCTGAATCTCCAGCATAGATGTTACTTTTTTGTTGGAAATTGCCAAAGTCTGATATATTTCCTTTAACTTCTCTGTAGTCATTCTAGTTTTGAAAATGACATCTCTCCAGCAATCACACACATACATGGGCATCTGGATGAGCTCCTTGTGTGCCATCTCTAATAAAATGACTTTTAGGTTATCGGCCTTGACGGCTGTTCGGCAATCGTGTGCTTCCAGAGAGTCATATAAATCTTCTATAGGGACATTTTCAAAGTTATCCATAGCTGCACAAAAAATGTCTTTATCTGGCAAAGCAACAAATCCCAAAAAGTCGTCGATCAGCTGGCCAGGTTCTGGTACCGATGCAAACAGACAATGTTTAATAAAAGCTTGCGAAAGTTGCGTTGGCCAATAACCACTGTTTTCCCATCCGTATACAAGTATTCTTGTTACGGCTGTCCAATCTTCAGAGCCAAAATCATGTCGCAGACAAGGTACCTTTATGTCTCGACCAACTGTACAGCGTGCATAAAACTCTAACCAAAACTCTGTCAGGAGATCTCGTAACACGCCACCGGTGTCTTCTGCTTGTTCTCTATTTCCATTGGGTAGTACCCGTATTATGGTGAGCATTTTCTGTGAGATACCGGGATCTTTGAAATATGAGCACATTTCGCTTAATGCCAATGGTCCTCGATGGATGTTTAATTCTGCATGCTCAGGAGTTTCAGTAGTATTTATTGAAGAATCTCGTTCATTAAAGTTCAAAATCACCTCATCATCTGATAAGCTTGCCCAAATGCTATCGTCTGCAACAAATGTTTCTTGTTGAGAGGTGGAAGGTGTGATGAGAGGATCTTGTGATGAGGATGGACCGACGACTTCAATATGGTCGACGACTGTTAGGTGCTCTGGGGTCAGATCAGGTAAGTCGTAAACACACAACACCTCATCTGTATTCTTACTGGCTGAAACATAAGGCACGTCAGACGCCATATTGATAATCGCAGTTGCTGTAGATATTTCTTTGTTCTCCGATTCTCCTCTATCTTGTTTTTTAGACGCAAGGTAGAATCGTAACATGTTGAACGCAGTTCTCTCATACATGTCAACGCTTGTTTCCGTGGAACTTACTGGGGTTTCCGAAAAATCGAGAATATCAAAATGGAAATCCTGTAGTTCACCTTGTGGAGATCTGTTATCCGGGAAAAAACGTCTTTGGCTATGTTCAAAATCCCATCTTTTTGTAAGTTCTTTGGGACGTCGATATTACGGGTACCACCCCCTCGTCTTTTCCGAACCTGTCTGTAAGAAGATAGGGTATAATCAAAATTCAACCAGCCGATCTCGATTTTTCGTGTTTTCCTTTCGGCGTTGTTATTTGTTGGCCTTGAATTTTTTTTCTTCGACTCGTCAACAAACTCTCTCTCTTCCGTGTCGGAATTAGGGCTCCCATCCCCACTTGATACCCGCCGTTTTAGTTTAAGTTTCTCTCTAAGTGATGTTAGTATTTTGCTTTTTCTTTTCTGGTTAAAGTGACGAAAGCCTTTTTCTGAATCTTTCGTGCAGAATTGTTTTACTGCAATCCTGTCTCCTGGAAGTGGCAAATACTTAGACAGGGTCGAGTCGTCTGCCGCGCCGATTACGTACTTATCAAACTGAAATGACAAACAAAATCAATAATTATGTTATTTTTATGACGCTCGAATGGAGTGCTCTCCCCTTAGCCCAGTATAGTATTATTATCCTGCTTTTACGTGGACCTGGGGTTACAGAATGTTACAAATCGCTCACTCATCCTTATCCTCCGCTTCTTATGATTAGTCGAAAGTTTGGAAGCTGAAGTTAAATTTGCTTTTAAGTGATTTCTCTGTTCTATTTAGTGTTGAGCTGATATAGGCCTATGCCGTTCACATTCATGATACAGTTTTCACAAGTTTATCTATTTTCCATTTCGTTTTCCATCAACATGGTCAATATATCGAATAAGGTAAAAATTTATTCAAATCTATGAGGTAAATTTCCGTGGGCGTTGAATATTATTAATTGGTACCCGACCAATGGTCAATATTAACCGTTTTCACTGACTTGGCCGACGAAAGAGATGTAAGTCATACTGACAAACAATACTAGTAGTTCGGTTAAAAGTCTATTTACAAACCATAATCAGGAGTAAAGATGGATTGTGAATTAAGCAAAATATTAAGTCGATGTGTCTTACATGTGTTTCTTTCGAATGCTCACACTTCCGTTTTTTGTTATTTTTGTTTTATAGCTTTATACATTATATCAAACACACAAAACCAAATAGGAAAATCTGACAAATGCGTAGTCTTGTCACATGTAGTATCAATTAACATCATTCATTATTGCCTTACTTTATGCTCTTTCATCGTTTGAATTATATCTTCGTCCACGCCTCTCTCACGCAAAAATACTTCAACTTCGTGTTCCATTCCTACAAAACAGATGTATAACGATCCTGAATACGGAAGGCTTTGATGTACGTCGTCTTATGACCAGACACTCACTTTTAAGTTGTGCACTGTACTCAAGAACGAACGATCATTGTTTCGTTTCGCACCATTCAAGAGTGCTAACTTTGTAATTGTAAGGGGGTCTCGGTGGCTCAGTCAGCAGAGCGATAAACTATTATTCACAGGCCTTCGATCGATGGATTGGAGGTTCGAATCCCTCAAATAATCATCAGAAGTGTGACTAATTGCAGGCTGTAGATTGATGGATTTTACACCCAAGTCTGTTTCAATGTTTGTATATATATCTAGAGTAACCAAAATCGCATCCTGTGGGGTGGATAATAAAATATAATAAATAATAAATTAAAATATAAATATGAAATGATGCTAAAACTTTCTAACTTCCTCTGTCTAGGAAAATACAGCCTACCTTTCTTTTTTACTTAAACAGTGATCTGGATTAAAGCGGCGAGTGTGCCTTTAGAATGAGTCCTATATAACTTGGGAACATGCGAGTATGCGCATATACTGTATGTATGCGTGCATGTGATAGTTGTTGTGTGCAGCATAATTTCTCTGTGGCATTCGAAAGGTAGGATGCAGCATGTCATCCACGCAAAGACTAGGGATTTAGCAATTCATTCCACTCAAATTGAAGCTGGGTAACATTAGGAATATTTAAATAATATCTAGCAAATTAACAAATTCGGTTTATCTGTGAGAACGCTACGTACCGCATTCTTTTGACATTTAGACAATGGTTCGTCGACTCGACAACACCGATCTGAAACAGGTATATTACCGCGAAATTTCGACATACTTATCGCGAAATTTCGAGAAAAAAAAATAATTATCGCGAAATTACGACATAATTATGTCGAAATTTCGCGATAGTTATCTCGAAATTTCGCGATAAGTATGTCGAAATTTCGCGATAGTTATGTCATAATTTCGCGATAATTTTTTATCTCGAAATTTCGCGATAATTATGTCGAAATTTCGCGATAATTATGTCGAAATTTCGCGATAATTATGTCGAAATTTCGCGATAATTATGTCGAAATTTCGCGATGATTTCTATTTTATTTTTTTTTTACCGTGGCACTAACTGGCTTCCGTAAATCATCGACCAATTCAACAGTGAAATTACTTGTCTGTATGGACATGCGCAGGAGGAGGTTCAATGCTGTCGGTAGCTATTTGTTCGGTATAATTCAATGGGGAAGCACCGAGGATCCCTATAGAACATTCAAGTAGACGCAACACCTTTATACTAAACGTGAGGGCCTCGGTGGTTCAGTGGGTTAGAGTGATCGTTACCCAGTCCCACACAGAACGTCCATCGATGCGACGCGGGTTCGAATCACTCTCAGACCAAATACAAATAGAAAAATTGAGTGGATTTTTCGCCGTATGTGAAAGAGTTGCCAGGTACTGGCGGAAGCTTTGGGCAATGAACCCGGTTGCCTCCCCACTAAACCTGGAAACGCCGCTATATAAGTGAAATAGTATTGAGTGCTGCGTAAAACCTCAATCAATCAATTTATACTAAACGTATGCAATGTACGACTTAATCAATGACCATCTATGCTCAATTTCAAATTCGCCATATAGATTACAAATACAAAAACACCCTATGCTGTTCAGCTGTATATGTTGTACATTGAAAAATCTTGTTTAATATTTCCATACATTTTTAGAATGGCTTGATTGATTAATTGATGTTTTACGACCGCTATCCTGAATAACTACCTTCCTTACGACCGAGTGAAAAATCCACAAAGAATTTTTTCAATTTGTATTTGGTCTGAGTGTGATTTGAAATCGCGCCACATTGATGGAAGGTCTATGTGGGACTGAAGGACGATCACTCTAACCCACTGGACCACCGAGGCCCCAAAATGGCTCGAGCTTTCAAATTGAGCCAAATTTCGGCGAAACAGAATGAGCAAATTGTTTGTCATTTTTTTTAGAAAAGTAAACGAACTTTCCGCTGAGACCAATATCGGACATGTAGTTTAAGGTAGTTTAAATAACAAACAAAACCCCTCAATTGTACTCATAGAACTGGCTTATTTAAAATTGCCCTAAGTCGGCGGTTTGTACGGGTCACTGGCGTTGTCTATATTTTTAATTTCAACGACAATCCTTTTAATAGTTTTCAAAGTTTTCAGCTTTTCTTGAGAATTGAAATTTATTAAAAAGAGTCCATATTTTGGCTGCTCGTCAGCTCGTGCCACTTTATGGAACAATCGATCAAAATATATTTCTTATATTTTAAGGAATAACTAGCCTTATGGAATTATTTCTAAAAAAAATTTGAATTTCTTCTAAATCTAGAAAAAAAAACTATTTTTTTTATAAACTAATTTTCGCGATAAAACATTATGGAATGTTCCTTATTCCTGAAGTCCGAATAAACTAGCATGCCGTTGAAGTTGAATGCTGATTGGATGTTAGTCAATGTACAATCAAGTTAAGTTGATATTGTACATTCATACACGGTTACAGCCTAAATTTGACTGATATAAAACTGCCTAACAAAACCATATCACACCGTTGTGTCCCAGCCAATAATAACCTAAAGTCAGGGAATGCCGTTTGCAACAAGAAATATCATACAATGTTCCTTAAAGTGGCATGAGCTGCCAAAATTCACACTTTTTTCATAATGTCTGATCGTCACGACAGTAATAGGCTTTACAGGCCATCGGAAAACTAAATGTTTGGCGTTGGAATGAGGAAAATCCATACAGTATGTGGCCTGTACGAACCGGAATAGTGTTCGAAATGTAAACAAAATGTAAATAACCGGGACGACCATTCATTCATTCTAAGCCAAAGTGAGTTCAAAACAAAACTTAATCGTATATCATCGAGACTGGAAGCACTAAAAAGCTTCTGAATTATACGTCTTGAGAAAAATAGCCGATAATTTCAACATTCTGTTTTTACGTCAAAATATCAACATTTTGGCAGCTCATGCCACTTTAAAGTGTGTCGATTTTCCTCATTCCAACGCCAATCATTTAGTTCTTTGATGGCATTTAAAGCCTGTTACTGTCGTGACGATCAGAAATTATGAAAAAATGTGAAATTTGGCAGCTCATGCCAGTTTAAGTAAAATGTATAGGCCAGAGGTCGTGTCTCATGATGAGATTATTCACCATTTTCCCTTCGTTCGTAAACTTCAAGATATCCACCGTTATTGATCTCTGTCTTATAACCACGTTTTTCTTAAATCCAATTTCTTACAAGTTTATTTTCTATTAAAATTGCCTTTTTGTCATTTCATATTCATCCCGAAAATGTGTGTATGTAAATGTACAAGTGCCCGTATTTTCTTTAATATGTTTAGGCAGAAAGAACACATACATCAGGCAGACAGGCTTTGTAAAATTGTTCAAAGATACCCTTTGTCAAACTGTAGTTATTTCACCTATCTCATTAATCAATGTAATATCTGCCGTAACAGAAATCTCTGTAATATGTTTAAACCGAAAGAAGACATACATCAGGTAGACAGGCTTTGTAAATTTTTTCAAAGACACCCTTTGGCTGGGGTGTCTCGCCGTTTGATTACCGAACAGTGATATACTCAATTAATATACAGACGATGGCGGACAGACGATGGTTGGCTAATCGTTTAACCAAGCCACTGCTTCCTCATTTCCCTCTAAGTTGGCTTAAGACTAATCAATCTGGATTGATTTATTGATTGATTGTTTGGTGTTTTACGCCGCGCTCAAGATTTTTCACTTATATGGTGGCGTTGTCAGTTTTATTGTGGAAGGAAACTGGGCTCTATGACCGGAGGAAACCCTTGACCTTCCGGTGGTAACTGGCAACCATCTTGAGCGCGGCGCAAAACACCAAACAATCAACAATCAATCAATCAATCTGGAAACCGTAGGCTAGGCTGAACAATGAACCAGTCGTGATCGAAAGGAACGGCCTTATGGATAACATCGTCTTGTTTTATTTGGTGACGACGTTTCGGTGTGGTTCTTACGTCGTTATCAAAGTCATTAAACCCAAAAGTTGTTATCCATTCTTCGCCTTATTGTAATCGTCCCACGTCTAAATGTCACTGAAAGATAAACGAATATACACATAGAAACCTGAAACTAATTTTGTGCATTGTCTAAAAGTGGGTGGGATATTAGATTTAATCAGCAGCACACGAACATCCATTGACTGGTAAGATAACGAAAGATTATTACCAGATAAATTCCGTATAGTTTTTAGATTCCAGTCTTTGTAGAGTTCTCAAGTGATGTTTTGTAGCTTCGTCAAGGTTTATAATACCTTACATCTTATAGTTTAAATAAACCAAAGATGCAGCACATGGATCTGTGCGGGTTGATTGACTGATTATTTGCTTGATGGACTGATTGATGTTTTACGCCGCACTCAAAAAGAGTGCATGTGTGTTGATCTGCGTTAGTTGTCAGAAAAAAAACGCATCGTTTGGTGCCCTCGCAACGTGGTCAAAGAATTATACTTAAAAAAACCGTAACGATCAAAGAAACCGTTAGTCAATATGGCAATTTGCCAACAACATATAGCATTCACAGTTCGCCACAAACCCACGCGAGACCGTAAAGACGTGATGAGATTTATGGGGCTACACTTGTTTGACCAGAGACACATAATGTAACCTATACGACTGAGGTTGTTCATCGCTTTACTGGTACTTTGCCTATCTTTAGGATATTCCAGCCGAAAGAAGACATCCATCAGACAGACAGTCTTACTGACTGGCACAAATATTTACAAATTGCTTTCAACGATGAAATAAAGGCCTACATAGGCTGGCAGACAAATCGGACTCGCTTTATCGCAACCAGCCGATATTGTACGATTGGCCATTGGTCTGAGCCATCTTTATTCATTTCTGCCCAAAACAAGGAACTGTATTATTTAGTTTGTCATCTTCTGACCGGATATTCCATTGGTGGAATTTCTATTTCTGCAATCAATGAATTATTCATGACAGGTTGTCATATTATATAACTTCGGTCTGTCTGAATCGATATTCGATCTGTTAGTTTCACTCTGGGAAATTTGACCTGTAATTACATGTATAACAAAAAGTTGGGATAAAGTCAGTGGGTAATTTTATATCTCAAAGTAAAATCTTTTATAAGTATGAAACATTGGCTTTATTTTCTTCGAGAAAGATAATAAAATTGTTTGTAGCCGGTTTTATGCAATCAGCCGCTTATTTAGTTATCTTTTGCCGACATTATTATTTGACATTTCATTGAATTTAAAAAAAAACATAAGATATAATGTCTGTTCCGAAATTGACAGAAATGGACGTTATCATATTTAGATTCTCCGAGAAATATCTCTGCCACTCAGTAAAAACTTTCTAAAATGGCAATACTACATGTACCGGGCCAGCATATGTTTGTACCTGACCAGCATGTGTTAATACCCGACAAGCAGCTGTTTGTACCTGGATAGCATAGGTTTTTAGCTGACCAGCATAGGTTTGTACCTGGATAGCATATGTTTCTACCTGACCAGCATATGTGTGCACCTGACCAGCATATGTGTGCACCTGACCAGCTTATGTGTGCACCTGACCAGCATATGTTTGTACCTGACCAGCATATGTTTGTACCTGACCAGCATAAGTTTGTACCTGACCAGCACATGTGTTCACCTGACCAGCATATGTTTGTACCTGACCAGCATATGTTTGTACCTGACCAGCATATGTTTGTACCTGACCAGCATAAGTTTGTACCTGACCAACATAAGTTTGTACCTGACCAGCACATGTGTGCACCTGACCAGCATACGTTTGTACCTGACCAGCATATGTTTGTACCTTACCAGCATATGTTTGTACCTGACCAGCATATGTTTGTACCTGACCATCATATGTTTGTACCTGGATAGCATATGTTTGTACCTGGATAGCATATGTTTGTACCTGACCAGCATATGTTTGTACCTGACCAGCATATGTTTGTACCTGACCAGCATATGTTTGTACCTGGATAGCATATGTTTGTACCTGGATAGCATATGTTTGTAGATGGCTAGCCTACGTTTAAACTTGGACAGCTTTCCACTATATTTCGCTTTATATTATGATCGTTGTCCTCGAAGCAAAACTTGTGGTATCATATATCAATAGCTGTGTATTAGTAGCATTGGGGTTATCACTCAGTACCTACCGATAGAGAGTTTGAGTGACGGACCTTTCAGTGTGAACCTTCAACTGTCTGGCAAAGTAAAACGTGTTTACAATTTGTCGTTGCCTTCAGAAGTATAAGAAAAATACAAGTCGGTACATTTTACCACATGGCCAAACTCTGACTATGTTTACAAGAAAATTAAGACAGCGGGTAGCTAAGTAATTATACACCAAAGGGGATGTGTTTTATTTTGCTTTTCGTGTTACCTGCTGTCACAATTAGCGTGAAATAGCCGTTATTTGGAAAGAAAACTTTGTAAACAAATTGCCTTTTAACATTTTTTCGGAATCGAGCAGAACCAATAAGGGTCATTTTATTATATATATGTTAATATATAATATATGTTTGTTCGACTATATATCTTTCAAATAGTAAAAGTATATAAAACTAAAACTGCATGCGCTTGTTGGAAATAAACATCCAATCTCTTTGGCCAAAGTATATTGATGACGTGCAAGCCAGTAGAGTTGGGAAATGTAACGCGCTAAAAGATGTAACATAGAGAATGACCTCATTTTTCTCTGATTTTCAACTCATTGATTGATTGTTTGGTGTTTTGCGCCGCACTCAAGATTATTTCACTTATATGTCGGCGTTGCCAGCTTTATTGTGGGAGAAAACCGGGCCCTATGCCCGGAGGAAACACATGACCTTCCGGTGGTAACTGGCAATGTTCGATTGAAAACCCAGTTTTGACACTTGGATTCGAGCCCGCGATCCATTGGTGTCTACTAATTGAAGCAGCAGAGTTGGTTGACGTGTGCATACCAAATCATCCTTTAGTTCCCCGCTCACATAAAAAACATGCAAATGCTTACATTTGGCTGGTAGCCGACAATAATTGCAGAAATCAGAAACCTGTTGTCGACGAAGAACAGTAAAGAGATACCAGCAAAATGTGGCCGTTTGCATCCGATGTTTTCGTGTGAGTGGCCATCAAAAGAACTTATATGACACGATAAACCCCTGTGCCAGTGTGTTTTAAATAAATACGTATAGTGCGCAACGTTTGTCTATTACTTTTAGTTCCTTAAAGTGGCACGAGCTGCCAAAATGTTGATATTTTGACGTTAACACAAAATTTTGAAATTATTGGCTATTTTCTTCAAGACGTATAATTCAGAAGCTGTTTAGGGCTTCTAGTCTCGAAAATGTACGATAAAGTATTGTTTTGAACTAACTTTGGCTTAGAATGAATGAATGGTCGTCCCGGTTATTTAAATTTTGTTTACTTTTCGAATACGTTTTCGGTTCGTACGGGCCACATACTGTATCGATTTTCCTCATTCCAACGCCAATCTTTTAGTTTTTCGATGGCCTTCAAAGCCTCTTACTGTCGTGACGATTAGAAATTATGAAGTGTGAATTTTGGCAGCTCATGCCACTAATATCACTAATTAAAGTTCACCTTTGGTAACAAGCTTCTGTCAAACCAAACACCGATTTTCCGGTCGTTTCTACGTCACAACTATTTCCGGAAAATCACGCGCCTGTTTTCAATTTGTTTTCTATTAAAACATGGTACCATCGCTACCACTTGGACAGCTTCGAGGATTTGTGTACGTCAAATACCCTCGGACAAGTTGCAGTTAATTTGAATTTGTCGACCAAAAAGGTAGCCGCGAAATGATAATTAATTTGTATATCCTTTTGGGCGTTCACCATAAATGTCCCAGTGATAACGCGACGAACATTTAGCCGTTTCCAGTCTGTCTTCGTTTGCGTTACACAAGGGGCCGGGATTATAAAAACGTGCTGTACTCAACTCAGGCTCCATGCTCAACTCTCCTTGAGCCTACTCTCAGGAGTTTGGACCATAGATCGAGATTATAAAACATTCTGAGAACTTCTTAACTGAGTATATAAACAAGGCAATGTCAGTCAAGTTGAGCACGAATTATTGGAGCTCTCTAGGAATGGAGATAAAAATGAGTGTTTGTTTTGGTGTTTTAGCAATTTTGTCAAGTCATCGGCATGTCGAGCATTTGGAAATAAGTAAAACTATAAAGGGTATATCACTTCCAAAATTAGTGTAAATAAACTAAGCAACAACAATTTTTCACTAAATATCGATAGAAAAACTTAGAGGGCTATTTTACGTTGGGTCTAACTTGGAGCAAGGTCGATAGCCTGCTCAGAATTCCGTACAAGGCGGAGCACAGAAACGAACTCAAAAGTTTTATAATCCAGACTTTTGAAGTGTGAGTTTGGAGTAGAGCACAGAAACGGCTTTTGAGCACATAGTCGTGCTCAAGCAAGTTTTATAATCCCGGCCCAAGATGTGGTTTACCGGGCCAAATAACATATTCAAACAAATACCTTTATGGATTTGTATTCAGTGATTTATTTGGTGATTTACCATATAAGTGCCGACTGTACGATGCATGTCGAAGCCGACCGGATACAAGCGAAGACATCCGAGGTTTTCTCCGAATGCATCACTATACTTTCACACAAAACGCATATTGTTCGATATCATAGTATCATCTTTGCTAAACTGCACCAGTTTCTCTATTTTACGTCGCAGGTCAACATTACATTGGTCGGCAAAGTTCGACAGTCGTCTCAGTCGAAAAACTAATTAGCCTCAAATCAACCCTGTGCGCATTTGAATCCCTTAGAGCACATTTGGGATAGGATGGGCAGAAACATTCAAGCCCTAGAGCCTCCTGTACAAAATCTGCAGGAAATGGAAGCCGCATTACATCGGTATTGGTGGCAGTTACCCCTTTAACAGATCCAACGTCTCACTGGAGGGGTGAGACGCAGGCTGGAAGCCAATGGAGGCTATACGCGCTATTGACCTTCTGCTCTAGGGATGTGTTCTACACACTCAAAGTGACATTTTACTTCAATATGTTCGCCCTGTGAAGCCAGATAGACTCTGAAGTTTCATACTTACAAACATCTTTTTATTTTGTTAAAATACACTTTTGACTTGGCTAACGATATCCTGAATAAATTGTATAGCCTAGTGCTATTAATGGTGATTTCTTATCGCCAGAATGTTGCCCTTTTATGACCACAATCGTTTCTACAATATCAGTTTGCCAACAATCTCACTACGCCAGTGATTTTATCGGTCGGTGCAGACATCCCAGGAGGGTGCTTAACTTTTTTCTTTGTGTATATATCACGATTCTGTATGTTTTGACAAGCAACGTGGTATATTATCACTCGTAGAATTACCATCCAACATTCTATGGACAATCAATCCATAATGTATATGTTTCGCCGGAAGCCGGTTAACGCTCTAAAGTTCGACCCACATTATAAATGATACACCTCCTTTTAACACAATTAGAATCTTGTCTCCATGGTTATTTTAGACCAGACGATTTTCCCTGTGCTCGTGTGTTTCAGTTTTCATAAAAACATGTACTCTGTCCATTGAGTAGATTGTTAATGAAAACGGTGTGTAAATAGGGACTAGAATGTTTCCGATCTGAAGTACATATTCAGAAGATTTCTCATATAATATATAATAAGGGTTAGAACCGTGATAAACTTATAGACACATTCGCCACTAAAATCCAGAATATTGTTTACATTAAATAAAGCAGACTATTTTCAGTATTATTCCAAACAGAATAAGTTAAGAACTGTCTATTGTTGCGAAGTTTTTAACGTTCTGGCATCATGCTGTATTTAATATGAAATTGAAAATTTATTTGTTTCGTGCCCGGAATGTAAACTAATCCCGAACCTGGGCATGCGAAACCTGGGCATGCGAAACCTGGGCATGCGAGACCTGTGCATGCGAAACCTGGGCATGCGAAACCTGGGCATGCGAGACCTGGGCATGCGACACCTGGGCATGCGACTAGAATTACAGACATGATTTTTGGGTAATCGCGTACTGAAATTTACCACTTTCTGGTCGTTGTTGTTGTATTCGGGCTTCAATTCCACTATGCCTTTACACCCCCTTCATACATTTAACACAAAGCTGGTTATATACTGCTTAATTTTAGTGGTTTTACTTGTAGCAAGCTCTTGTAAATTGACTTTCCTAACAAATGTTTGAAAGTTTATGGCGGCTAGTGTGCTTTTAAAGTGGCATGAGCTGCCAAAATGTTGATATTTTGACGTTAACACAGAATGTTGAAATTATTGGCTATTTCTCTCAAGATGTATAATTCAGAAGCTTGTTGGTGCTTCTAGTCTCAAAAATCTACGATAAAGTATTGTTTTGAACTAACTTTGACTTAAAATGAATGAATGGTCGTCCCGGTTATTTAAATTTTGTTTAGTATTTTCGAACACGTTTTCAGTTCGTTCAGGCCACAGTATGGATTTTCCTAATTCCAACACCAGTCATTTAGTTTTTCGATCGCCTTCAAAGCCTCTTACTGTCGTGACGATCAGAAATTATCAAAAAAAATTTGGCAGCTCATGCCACTTTAAGCAAATTGGTTAGCTATAGGGTGTACCTGAACAGGCACTACTCGTAGTAAGATACCGTAAGCCTTTGAGCCTCACCGCCCTCAAGGAGTTTCTGACCAGGGGTATCGCGAATCTCGAGGGCGTGGGGTTAGAGATAAGAAGCTAATATAATGCATACATAATAACGCCTGAGATCCTACATTACCTTCCACTTGTTCGTTGTTGTATTTTACATTAGCCGAGAAATCTTGTCTGTGTGTTTTTTCTTTATTTCTATCTGGGGGGGGTTCCGTCAAGGAGTGTAGGTTAGATTCTCAGCACCCTAGAGACTGATTATTCGGGCTACATTTTACATGTAAACCAACTTTCCAGATACCTATTCTAACTAGCCAAAAATCTGGGCTCTGGCGAATTTTTTTTTTCTTTCCGTGTTCGTCATAAGGCGAAAAGACACATTAGCAGCCATATAATATCAGTCGCCGTAAGACCGATAATCCGGGCTACTATTCTAACCAATGTCTCTTCTCCCTCAACTTGTTCAGGCATCATTTTCTTCACACGTGTTTTGCCTATATAAGGTGTTGTCAAATATTCCTTATTTTATCCCTTTCGGGCTATGTAGAAAATGGAATACTGTGAGGATTTTTTTATTTTAAGAGATACAGGCTCCGGAGCCGTATTATTTCAGTACCGTTGTTTTAGAATATCGATGTGAAGGATGTGGTACATGTACCGTACAGGTATCTCTTACGTCGACTTCAATAAAATAAAATAAAAACCTTTGACAGAAACATAGCTATCTGTAACGGAATGTCACAATTGTATGATCTCGCAAGTCACGTGGTTTAGCAACCATTTTGAATTTTGTAAAATTTTAGAGAAATCATCGGTGACACCAGGAATCGTAGTGATCTAAAAACGCGATGTTATTTACTAACGAGCTGTTGAAAATGTATCTTTAGCTTATAGATTGATTGATTGATTGATTGGTGTTTTCGCCGCGCTCAAGTGCTGTTATAGAAGATGCTAGGAGACATTCATTGGTCAAAATTAGTATTCCATCATGCATGCTTTTTTCTTCGCTTTTAATTCCCAAGTGGCTCATTACTACATAGAGTTTTATAATAGATCACGTAACATCTACTTGTATGTATCCAAAATAACCCATGTTTCCGGTAAGGACCCGGTTCCACCCAACTAAACCTCGTAACGCCGCCATGTAAGTAAAAGACCTCAAGCAAATAATTAATAGATCAATCCATCGACACATGCGCATCTGATGTATTGGTTGATATTTGTTACGTTTACAGGTGATATTGTACATTCTAATAGTTTTTAATCATGGACTATAAATCATTCTGACTGACATAAACATTGGAAATCTAAACACAACTCTCATTTCTCAAATGTCGACAAATTTTGAAAAGGAGGACAATAAATATCTCGCTTACACGAGGACAGAACTCATTTTTATATTCTTCTGTTGTCTTTCGTTGACAGAAGATACGTCAGACAGGCAGGCTTGCTAAATTACTCAAAAATATCTTTGTCCAGACATTTCCTTCATTCGATCATTAAACCACTGTATACTAAATCAATATCCAGACCCCTCTAGACACCGAATCTCGCGATATTTCGCAATTACCCATTCATCTGAGTCACTAGCTAATTATTTTCCCTTCAAATGAGATGCTGTCGCATTCATTTTGTTTCCCGGTGGAGTTAGAACACTAGCCCGTAACATATACCCTTTTTACGGTAACTGATTTATTCATGACAGCAAAACAAGCAATCGTATTCTCGCGAGATCTCCTTTAGACGTGGCTAAGATATACCTCGTACGACTTTACCGGACATAGTGCAGGGATTTTCAATTGCGATCTAGGGTAACATTTTTAAAAGCTATCAGATAAATATAAACACCCTGACATCACGCTGAAAACATTAAACTCGTAACGAAAACGTAGAGTCAATTTCACGAAATAGTCCCATTTTGACAAAAAGTGGCAAAATGGCGACGTTCCCTGTCGATCCGATTCATTTTGAACTGGTCACTGTGGTAGGTTCCACGGGACGTTTCCAATAGCTGCTAGTGTTTAAATGAGCAATGTAACTAACAAAGTGTAAGAAAATAATAGAAAAGCATGTAGATGTGAGCAAATGCCAGGTAAAATTCCATGGTGTTGTTGTTTTGTTGAAAACTTAAAAGTCACATGATCAATTGACCTCCTATGTGAACTCTCCAACCCCATTCCAATGGAAATTTCTGATAAATTTCTATATATACGTATTTTTATTCACCAATGAGTCGCAAGATTCATTCCAACGCAATCCACAAGAAAAAAGCAAGTTTTCGTCCACTAGACCTTCCGGGTTGTTTACCAAGTCCAAAAAGGCGTGCGGAGGGTTTTCTGTAAGGATGCTGCATTTGATAATATCCATGGTTACACTCGGCCTCTTCTTACACAAAGTGATGTACCTGGTCAGCATCCCACTAAAGTCGGCTATATGTTATGGCCCTGGTCATCGAAGCAAAACTTCTAGGCTCATATATCAATGACAGGGTGTGAGCATTTGTGGTCATCACTCATAAGCTATCATGAGGACAAATCGAGTGCTGAAACTCTCCGTCAAGTGCCTCACCAAGCAGAACATTTTGGCATCGTTGATTTTCTTTCTGAACTAGAACGAACAAATTCTTGAAACAGTCTGATATTTGAAGTTTGGAAATTACCGCCGAACCTGATGACGTCACAATGATCTCTTAAAAATTTCTGGGTAAGCTATGTATTGCCACTTTTAAACATCTATCACATTTCAAACTTTGTTTGACTGTCCCAGCTGGGAGATCGATAATCTCTCAGCCCGACGTTGGCTTTTCATAGATGGCTCGCGGGTTCCAACCACATTAGTATAAGAAAGAGGGGAAGAATTTACAAATTGTGTTTTTACTCGACCGATATGGAAGAGTTGGCTGGACAAAGATCTGTATTTTCCTTCGGGCAAATGACCTGGTTTCCTCCTAACAACGTCGCCATATTGGTGACATAATCATGAGTGTGACGTGAAACATCAGTCAGTCAATCTTTTAGTATAATCAATCTGATTATTAATATTCATTGTACATTGTGTTTGTAAGACTATTAAGTTGTATCTTGTATAGGCTCATGTGGGTTCCGGGTGATTCGGAAAGAACCACACTCTTGCCGATGTGCTAGATTGTAAACGGCGTATAATCCTTGGGCATCGGCGTCCATATCTTTATATTTCTACTTCGATCTTTTAAACTTTTGACATTTTTCCAATCTTTCTCAGTTAATGGGGACCTTGGTGGCTCAGTCGGTTACAGAGATTGTCCCTCGGCCCGACACATGTCTTCCATCGATGCGGCGCGGGTTCGAATCCCTATCAGACGAAGTTTTTTATCACTTGAATTTCAATTTAGTTTACGAGCGACCTACGCGGGATGGTTGCCAGTTACCACCGGAAGGTCGTGGATTTCCTTGAGCGCGGCGTTAAACACTAAACAATCAATCAATCAATTTAGTTTAACATCCTTTGAGAATGAAACGATGACCATCTCTTATTTTTTTGTTATTTTTGAAGAGCAGCTGTTTTGTTGTCCGTTTGCTTCTTTTCTGGTGAATGTATGTTGACCCCCAACGCATTCTCCCATTTTGTTGGTATACAATACCATATGCATGCAAGTAGCATCGGAAACTTTGCATTGTTAAACTGACATGAGCTGCCAAAATTCGCACATTTTTCCTAAATTTCGTTCGTCACGGCAATATGAGGGTTTGAACTTCATCAAAAACTTAACGATAGACTTTGGAATGAGCAGACTCCTTGCAGCCTGTGACCGGTACGAACCGAAATTTAAATAACTAACGTTCATTCGTTCCAAGCCTAAGCTAGTTCAAAGCACTTCTTTAACGTTAATTCTCAAGACTTTGGCAGCCTAGATGCTGGTTGTAATTTTATTTTTATTAACACTAAAACACACAAGCACAAGGAAAATCTTCTTGTCTAAAATAGCCTTGCCCAATGGTTAATACCCCCCCTCCCCCCATCACACACATACGCACACATTCAGAAAGTAAACTTCTAGTTATGTGCCATCAATATCTAACCCCATGCAGATTTTGTATTCCAATTTCCACTACAGGTTTTCTTATGGTTTCTATTGTTTCAAGGTCACCCAAGGTCATCCAGAATTAATGTATGTTGCAGTATTTGTTCATTATAGTGAGATGGGCTGGCAGCATTCTGATTTGTTTCTCAATTTGCAACGTTTGCACTATCTTGAAAAACTGAATTGATGGAACATATGCGAATGGAATATGAATGGACAAAATTTAAATAATCGGGATGTATAGTAACATTTTAAAGAGGGTGTTTCTTTACAAAATCGCCCTAACGCACATCCCCCAAATTGGCTTCAATGGAAAGTTCCTTTTCTGTACCTCTTTACTAAAATAACGAACAATTAACTAATTAGGTTTTAAAGAAATTTCCTATATATTTGGCAGCTCATGGCACTTCATTACGTTCAAGCCTTATTATACAGTAGATATACATCAGATGGACAGAATAGCTAAATTGCCTCTTTGGGCAAGGTCTGTAGCCGTTTGATGTTAAAGCCTCTACCGGTATATACTCAACCAATTTACAGACAATTTCCAGACAACTATCGCAATACTCAAACTGTCGTTACTCATTCGCCTAGATCACTCGCGTGCTATTTTCCTCTCAAATTAGAAACTGTGTCAGGATTAAAAGGGGTTTCTACTTTGTGTATCTTGAGAAAATAAAGTCTTAAACGAGTTGAATAACATGTCATTTATGACCGCGATATATTTTTGAGAGTGAAATATGGCCATGAAAAAGAACAAATCTGAATTTGCATTTCCGCAAACAATGTATGTGTGATTACCTCCAAAAGATGTCCAACAATTTCACCAGTGGTTGAACGTTTTATACTCCCTGCCGTTTTATCAAAGGTGATTTTCTAATTATTCCTGCAGCTTGTTTGGCAAAAAATAGTTGCAAAGTCCCACGATGTTTGCAGGTAACGATCTATATTTAAAAGCCGGGATGTATGAGTACGTTTTCGAGATTTTGTTGCTTATAAAAGCATATCTTAACATACATACCACGGACAATATTACATCTTAATAAAAGTGACGAGGAATAATTAATTTCTCAGCGCAATTTTCGTAAAGATTTAACAGTTCTGTCCGTTTGAACTATCATAGCAGCGTTACTCTACAGTATTGCTTACCGTTGCAGCTACGTAAAAACTTGCACTATGCTATTTTTTAAAAGAAACAATATAGTGCTGTTAAATGCTATGATCGACTATTGGGATTGCTGATATTATGTTAAAGCGGGAAGGGCCACGAGCTTCAGTAAAGTTATAGGCTTTGTCCAAATCCCAATCGTTTTAAGTGGTAAATGAGAGTTGTGGGCAAACTCAGCTAATGATCCAATGTTTCATTGATTTCATTAAGTAATTAGAGTAAAAATTAAACTTCCTTCATGAAGTTCATCTGTCAATTATCGAAACGAATTTCTATAGTCTCCGCCTTGACATGCGCAGTAGAATCTTCCGTCTGCTTGTCATAACAAAGTCACATGTTTGAAAGGAGCTGTTCGAATACTAAGGAATATCAAAGCGTAAGTTGATTTTCACTTGATTTCTTGTTGTTTTGTCGAATAATAGGAATTATGCAACCAACGTAGATTTGCGACTGACTAATCTTTGGATGATTAAATGAAATACCAGCCTCGTAGTGCAAGCTGAGTGTGTGCAAATCACAACAACAACGACACGTCGATCGAAATCGAGTGTCGGTGTTATTTCACAATGGTTTTAGCTTATTAAAAAAAGGCAATTTATATCTGTCCTGTACTTCCTTATTATTGGTGATTTTTTGTTTTATTTGAAGGTGAAATTAGAAGCCAATAGATCTTCCACAAAACGTCTCTCGTCGTCTCGATCTGTTTTATTTCTACTCTTGGTCGAACTTCTAACTCTGACTCTAAGCGTGGATTTGTTCTGTGACTGACTGGCATTGTGGGACAGGTAGTAAATGTGGAATGCAAATGGACAAGCATACGAATAGTAAGTACATATACAAGAGGCTTAATTTCGTAAATAGTATAGTAAGAAATAGTTTTGTATATTTACAAATCATCTATATACTTGAAGAATGGTATTTTACTTGTCAAGTCATTCCAATCCACCCCACTTGTGGGTATTTGGTCTACTCTCCAATTAATCAAAAGTCAAACTGTATGTAATACGGAGAACATTTTAAATGATGTACCCCTCTCGATCTAAATTTGCAACAAAGTCATATAAATGAATTCCACCAATAGGTAGAAGGTTCGATTCCCACTCAGTCCAAAAAATTGGAGAATTTTCTGACTGGGTTTTCACTCGAACGACCTATGTGGGATGGTTGCCAGTTACCAACGGAAGGTCGTGGGTTTCCTCCAGGCATAGAGCCCGGTTTCCTCCCACAATAAAACTGGCAACGCCGCCATATAAGTGAAATAATCTTGAGTGCGGCGCAAAACACCAAACAATCAATCATATAAATGAAATAACATTGAGTGTGACATAGAAAACCATTCAGTATAATACTTGGTGTAAAACTGCTCTAAGTGCATCTTCAAGGTTTTATTTTCATCATCTAAAATAAAACTTTATAATTTATGTTATAACAAGTTCACTACATAATAATGACAGTGCACTGTTGTTTATTTTTTCAACAGTCTTGAACAATTTGACTGGAGGATAATTCAAAACTAATGCAAGGTTTCAAAGATTTCTCGGTTGCTTCAAGAGCAAGATCAAAGAAAACAAAATTGAATGGAATGCAGTGTACAGATCTGATTATTTATAAACAACACAGACAATTCAGTAAAAGGAATGGGTGAGAAAAGAAAGCCCAATTTCTTATTTGGGCTATTAGGAAGAGACTTTATAATACATTTGCTATGTATGTAAGTTATGATAAGGCTCATCAATGATATGTGGTTTCAAACATAATAAACGAATCAAAAAGTTTGATTCCTGTCCATTCAAAAAAATAAAATATACATGTATAACAAAAAAAAAAGATTTTATCTTCATTTCTACTTTGTTTGATGTATTGATGATTATATCACTAATATGACAGCCTTGCCAGGTTTAGTGTGAGAAGAAAATCCTGACCTTTGACAATTGCCTGTCAACTCTTCTACTCTGCAATTGAGGAAAATTCTCATTCAGAAATATTTCAATTTTATTTGGTCTGAGTTGGACTCGAACCTGCAACTCATGAATTGAATGTCTCAGTCACTGAGAAACCATCACTGAGCCAGCGAGGTCCCATCTTTGTTTGAATGATAGATCAATGTTTTATGCTGCACAGAAAATTATTTGACTTACAAGGCAGTGTTGCCAAGTTTAGTGCTGGAGGAAACTGGGCTCTGTTCGGCGGAAACCCCTGACCTTCGGAGAGTTCCTCGTAAGTTTTCCACATTGGTCGACAGGGTGAAAAACCCACAGAGATTTTTTTTATTTTATATGACCCGAGGCCGCGAGTCGACACATAGATGGATTGATTGTTTGGTGTTTTACGCCGCGCTCAAGATTATTTCACTTATATGGCGGCGTTGCCAGTGTTAATGTGGGAGGAAACCGGGCTCTTTGCCCGGAGGAAACCCACGACCTTCCGTTGGTAACTGGCAACCATCCCACATAGGTCGTTCGAGTGAAAACCCAGTCAGAAAATTTTCCAATTTTTGGTAGAAGGCTTTTCGGATTGAGCGTCCAACGCTCTACCTATTTAGCCACGGATGCCCCCCACATAGATGGAAGGCCTGGGTCAAACGGAGAATCTATCGCTCTGCCCACTGAGCCATTGAGGTCGTTTCTTTGGTTAATTGATTGGTGATTTAAGTCACACTCAAGATTATTTCACTTATATAGTGGCGTTGCCAAGTTTACTGGAGGGGGGAATGGAGCTCTTCTCGAAAGAAACACCCAATGTTCAGCGAGTACCTGGTATCTCTTTCACATAGGCAGACAGAGTGAAAAACTTGCTAAGAAATTTTGAAATTTTATTTGGTCTGAACGGAAAGTGTTTGTCGGACTGAAAAACTATCACTTAGCCACAGAGACCCCTCTTTCTTTGATTGATTGATGTTTTCGCCACACTGAATATTACTTGACTTATATGGCAGCATTGCCAAGTTTAGTGGAGGAGGAAACTGGGCTCTGCCCAGAGGAAACACCCGACCTTCGGTCAGTAGGCTACCTAGTAACAAAGAGACTATCACTCTACCAACTGAGCCGAGGTCCCTTCTTTCTTTGATTGATTGATATTTATGCCACACTGAATAGTATTTCCCTTATATGGTAGTATTGCCAAGTTTAGTGGAGGAAACTGGGCTCTGACCAGAGGAAACACCTGACCCTTGGTAAGTACCTAGTCAGGGACTGATCCAGGGAAAATTTGGGCATACCATTTCGGTTCAAAATGTTCCTACAATAAGACAAAAACAACATCTCTGGCCCAAAATTCAACATTAAATGCTATTTTGACATTAAAATTTGTTGGTTTTAAGAATTTGGGCGGATTTTTTGCTTGTGAGTTTGGGCGCCCATACCTGTATACAGGTATCAAAATGTCTCTGGATCAGTCTATGCTAGTAAAAAAGAGACTATCACTCTGCCAACTGAGCCTTTGTTTGAAGATGGGAGATTGTGTGTAGTGATAGATTCTCACATCATCACCAGCTTTCCACAAGTGGGTCACAAGTCCGAATCCAATTCAGTCCAAATTGAATAGATTTTTAGGTACCTGCCAAAGGGTGAGAGTTTCGGCTTTACTCCAGACATGAATGAATCTATCAAGGTCAGTGGGGTGGTATATGAATGTGTACGCAAGTGTGATTGTTGAGAACTTGCAGGTTTCTAAGATTGATTTATTTGTGTTTTACTTCGCACTCGGGACTATTTCGTGTATAAGGTGGCCTAGCTAGGTTTATTGGGGAGGAAACCCCTTGACTCTCCACAACGACATGACAACATAGCACATTGGGCCAGTGATCAAGTTGTAAACCAAGCCAACAATTTTAAAACAAAATGGGAATTGAATCCAAAACCAATTGGTGGAATGGTTCCTAAGAACCTAAGCTAGGAATGGGAAAGCATCTTGATTCTGTATTTATTATGAGAGCCAAAAAGCTGTCAAAGATGATTTTAGTTCAGATTATTTGCAGAAGATTTTCAAAATAAAACCTATCAGACTAGATTATTTATCGTACAGGTTCTTTAAGAACACAATTTTATTCTGACAATTCCAGCATTTAAACGTGAAGTCAATCACCAAAAAACAAATTTAATATGTGTACACTAACTAAGCATATATGCTTTTCCATAACTACCAGTCCACCAAACGTTGTTTTTGACATATTTTAAACATGTCTATATCCAGCTAGAAATCATTTTCAGTTAATGTCACTGAATTTAGCAGTCTAGTCTAGTAGAGATGATTGGAAATTAAACATCATGAGCAGTCAAAAATGATTATTTCAAAAACAAATAAATACTCCATCTTGCAAGGTTTCCCATTGCAACTGAAAAAAAAGGTTGAAGTTGTAATGTCATTATGCTGGCACAGATTTAAATGTATGTGAGCCACATCTTAATAACTCCTCATTTCTGCCTCAGTCAATTTTTAGCACTTCCCCAACAGAATCCAATCCATAGGCCTACAGCTCCATCTTTTGTTTTCATATCACTGCAAAATATAAAAAATAAGAATAATGATAAGTACTAAAACAAGGTTTTCTTAGTTACAGTGCTAAAATAAATATCAGATTTACTGGGTGTTTTATGTCATACACAAAAAATATCACTTTGGGAAATACTGTACGTTAGGAAGGAAACTCTCTTGTAGGACACTTGGTCACTTACAGTTAATATGTTTTGGTCTGGGATTCATACATGTACTGTCTGTGGCCAGTCGGTACCAGGTCGACGACCAATAAATGTCAGAAATTATAAATAACCGAGTAAGACCTTTACTAAACTGAAGTACCTGGGGCTAGGCTGAGGTGTTCACACTGGACTGAAATACCCATACCATGAAAGTATGTAGTGACAAATTCACAAAACAGAGCTCCCAGTGATGACATTTGCAGCACATAGACTAATATCATACTGGCAGGCCAGTGAGTAAACGCAAGGTGGAAATATATATACGATATGTATTGTTTATTGAAACTTTCCTGCAACCACAACAACATTGATTGTACTTGTAGTGTACAAGTACTACCACTCACTGTCACTGTCAGCTAGTTTGTCCGAATGAAATATCAATAACCAATGATCTAACCAATACATCACCCTGCATGAAATTGAAAAGAAATAAAGTTAAGCTAACTAAATTTTGTTTGTAACACGAGGCCTACAAAAAATTGTACAAGATAAAATGAAGATTTGACAGACCTGTACTGAGTGAGAGGCACCGTTGTGTTGACGCCTGAGTGCAGCGAAGAAGGCAAGCCAGATTATCGCCCGATCCTCGTTGTTTCTCTCCTTTTCATATCCACTAATGTCAGTAAAGGTATTCCAAACTTCTTTCGGAAGAAAGCTTTGTGGATATTACGGCCTCTGTTTTGTTTTTACCGTCATTAACACTCAACTTCTTCGAGTCATTCACTCCAGCTTTGCTCGGCATGCGTTAGCCTTTCAACACTGTTTACAATGAAGTGCGCATGTGCATGTCAGTAACCTCGGGGAGGATCTAGGCGGTATTTCAAATATTTTGTAATAATTGGTAGGGCCCCCTTTGGAAAATTAATTCGTACGGGAAAACCTACGTTAGGATTTTCATGAAATTTGGACAGACGCATCTTCTAAGATTCGTCTTTCCGGGAAAAATAATACCATGTGTGGGAAAATTCGTTTTAGCCAACCTGATGGCCTTTCCCTCTTTAAGAGAATAAACCCGTTACTTTACATGTCGGGTTATAAGCCCTGTATAAAAAACAGCAGGGGGGGGGGGGGGGGGGCTACGTATAGTAAGCAACGTTACTTCTGAGATTTTCATTTGCGTGATCTTTAAAGTGGCATGAGCTGCCAAAATGTTGATATTTTGACGTAAAAACAGAATGTTGAAATTATCGGCTATTTTTCACATGACGTATAATTCAGAAGCTTTTTAGTGCTTCTAGTCTCGAGAATGTACGATAAAGTATTGTTTTGAACTAACTTTGGCTTAGAATGAATGAATGGTTATTTAAATTTTGTTTACTTTTCGAACACATTCTCGGTTCGTACAGGTCACATACTGTATCGATTTTCCTCATTCCAATGCCAATCATTTAGTTTTTCGAAGGCCTTCAAAACCTCTTACTGTCGTGACGATCAGAAATTATGAAAAAAGTGTGAATTTTAGCAGCTCATGCCACTTTAAAGAGAGAGCCGCGAGACACCGCGAAAGTGTGTTGTGCCTCTCCGCTGACCTTCATATTAGTAGTAAAATAAGAAGTGATCAATCTCGGATGAAAGACTGTAAGTCGACTTTCTGTCAAAGATATCAATTTAAAGAGTTATTTAGAGAATTCGCTGCTGCTTTGTTTTCCGTCTGACAGTTAGTCAAAATGCACCACACGCGCACCCACAACGCTCTTGTACTGCTCACCTAACTAACGCCCATTCTCAGTCAATAAACAAAGCAGACAAAGGATTCCCCAATTTAAACTCGCTTTTCGATGGTTAGTGGGAGCTAAGAAAGTTACCAACGGCGATCTGGAAACATCATCTATTTAAAAAACAACAGTCGACTAGCATACATTTTAACGATCTTTCTTTTGGGCTTGTCCCTTTAAAGTTCCAAGGGATTTCTGATATTTTGTAAGTTTGATAGAAGCTGGTATAAGATATGGGACTCGAAAAAAATATTTGCATTTTACAGATTAATTTGACTGATTGATTTTACTAATTTTACTTGCAAGAAGATCGTGTAAATTCGCTCTCTTCACAAATGTTGGAAAAAGCTATTGGGTAGCGATTGTGCCTTTAACTTGAGCACTTGTTTTAGAAATATAAACCTATACGGAAAAGCGCTAGGGAGTCTAGAGTTTCTTTTCAAATAACGTCTGGGTTCCTCCGGGGAATGGCATGTTTCGAATAACTACTTGTCGATCTATTTGCCAAGACAACGTACGAGTGACACTAGTATTTCGTTACAAATCATAGTTTATAGGGGAATTGCTGACGTATACATGTACTTTCAAGCTCACCCTTGGCAGTTGACATATCGGAAAAGAGTTCGTATAGTACAGTCGAAAGTGCCCTATTTATCATACAATACAATCATATGCAATATAACTGGGTTGATGAACTGTTTACCTACTTGGCATCTGAAGATATGGATATATCTTCGCCCCGGTCAATTCACCATTCACAGCCCTACGACCTATATCTTCTTTCTGGCAGTCATAAATGTATGACCGTTTTAGCCCACAACTATCCCCAATAATGGCGGCTATATAACATAGAGTGCTAAACTACTTGTACATCATTTTTGTTGGGATTTTGACGCTATGTTTGCCAAAGGGAGACCGCCATTTTGTTTAAAATCTTAGGTTTTCTTTACCTATGTTTTAAATAAACGCGAGTGAGTGACTGAATGATTGAGTGAGTGCGAGATGATGTAACGTCTCTTACAACATTATTTCAGTCTTATCGCGACGATTTGACATGAAAACTTCTCTGCGATAACGCAATTTGACACTTTCAAAGGACACAATATGTATTTAAATGATAAAATGGGAAAAGTTTTTCCATACGGTAAATTTGCATCACCCCTTCTCACTCAAACCAAAGTGAAAGGCTTCGTTGTCATGTACCCGAAGAAGTTTAAGGGTCTCGTCTAGATAAAAAAAAACGGTTTTCTCCCCAAATGAAGTGAAATGATCATGAGTTTGGCGTAAACCATCGACCAATCTTCAATCCTTTAGGATGACTTGTAATAACATTCTCGCTAAAAGTGACAGGAAACGCCAAAATGATGATATTATTTTCACTAAAATCTACATTAGAAATCTTAGTTTTTTTGTTTTATTTGTTGATAACATGCAAATTTAAAGCCTAAAGGGTTTCCAATTTTAGGGATGCCGTTAAGCCAGTAGCTTAAGCCTGACCCGAAGGAGCGATCAATGTCGGTAGAACGTTGCACTTTTATTAACAACGTCATCTCTACAGAAACTGCCACAGGGGAAATATGGGTTAACTTTGGCTATCGTCTGGGGCCAGATTAGAAGTTGATAATCAAGTTGTTTGGACATACGTGAATATTTTTATGGAGAATCGACTGGTGATCAAAACACATTGTTGAAACCAGCATGTTTACACTCGCTTGCTCCGAATGATGTACCTATATTGACGAAGTGTTGACTGACGTGCCCAAAAATTATCCCATCAGTACTTTGTAAAAACCAAATCGATTTGCTCCACATACTTGTCTATTTACAAAGGTTAGTACCAGGGACATGATTTATTTGACAGCCAAGAGGTTAAACGCACATAAACAAGAGTACCATATTGGCGAGGGTATGATCTAAAGTGTAATTTTCTCTCTGCCGTCATGTAAGTGAAATATTCAGACAATCAACCAATCTATCATACCGATAAAGGCCCGTTCTCACGGTGCGATTTCTGGTGCCGACTTGCGAGGATGCGATTAAAATGGATGCTTTTAATTGGTCAATATGATCTATCAACCAATCAAATGCATCCATTTTAATCACATCCTACAGGTCGGTTCAACAAATCGCACAGTGAGAACGGGCCTTTAGCGACATATAGGACCATCGATACTGAAAAATACCAATTCATTAGATAGTCTATTTTATATGGGGTCCCCAATCAGTTAGAGTGCTTTTCCCTCAGTTCGACACATCGATGCGGCGCGGGATCGACTCCCATTCAGACCAAATAAAGCTGAAAAAATTCTGTGTGGATTTTTCACTTGCTCGCCGTATGTGGAATAGCTGTCGAAGGTACTCATCCAAGGTTGGGGGTTTCCTCCGGGCAAAGAGCCCGGGTTCCTCCCCACCATATAAGTGAAATAATCTTGAGTGTGGCGTAAAACATCAATCAATAATAATAAGCAAAAGGTAACACATATTTGGAATCGGTGGGGGACTCGGCTTCCCTCTGTTGATGGAGTTCGTGCCTTGGATTTGGAATCGGAGGCTTTTTAACTTAGAAATGGTTGATTCCCTGAGGTAGTAACACGTTTTAGACAAAAAGGTCAACAAGGTAAAACAATACAAGCCACTTGATTGGATATATGTTTCTTGAAGAGTTATTCGCCCCTAGAAAAGGGGAGGTAATTGAGTGGATGTTATTGGAGATCTGGGGATACACACGGGGAAACAGATAACCCCGAATGATTAATAATCGAATTTCGTGACGCACTCAAGAAACAAGTATTGATGACGATCAAACAGACGAAAAGGAAGGAGTATATGATTACGAAGAAAAAGGCGACATCTTAGTGCCACCAGCCACTGCTTTGAAAATGTAGGTTAAAGTATAGCCACACACATGTGTCTCATCCTGTTTTACTTACTTTGCCGGCCAGGAAATATTGTTTTAAAGTAACTTAGTAATCAATGAACGTTCGTCCCGGTTATTCAAATCTATTTTGTTAACGTTTCGGACCCTATTTCCGCTCGTAAAGCACACGGTCTTTATGAATTTTCCTCATTCCAACTCCAATCATTTCATTTTTTCGATGACTCCCAAAGAACACACTGTCGTGAGAATCAGAATTTCTGGAAAATAGTTCGAATTTTGGCCCGTCGGTTCTATTCCGATCTTTCTATCTCTATGCATTTGTATCAAAAATGCAATACTGACAATGAAGACCCGTAAAGATTCCTTCTGTCCCGTGAATCCATCACGCACATCAATAAATACAGTTGCGCTATTTCTTCCTTTGAAGTATCCGTTAAATACAATTGACTGTTATCGGTTTGGTATAATGACCAATTTTCCGGAAGGTTAATCTTGTAATGTTAAAATGTTTGTATTGATTCTTACGGCCTATTTCTGTGTTTGATATCCTATAGGTATACATTCAGTGGCTGAGATGGTGGCCCTGGTATTGACAATCTAAATGATATCCATCTTAACCGAAAATTGTCTCCCTTGAGATCGATGCCATAATTGTCAACATTACTTCAAGCAATCTAACCTGGTAATCTGTCCGACAATGTATATTTATCAGAAGAGCATTTAAAGCAACCGCACGACATTTCTATTCGTCAACTCCGCTTCTGAAACAGTACTCCTTTCCGAAAAATTGATTTCTTAGTCGGGAAGTAGTTAATTTTCTTTCCAATCAATAAATCAATCAATAAATTGGTAAATAAAATGATACCCTCGTCAGCGACTTTCCTTTCACTTTGAAGGCAGTCATCAAATCATGTCAGTGACAAGGCCATGCATCTAAAGCTCGCCGAGAAATCTTTAACATGAATGATATAGTTTTGAAGCGTAATTGGAGCCTTGTTGGCACAGTCAGTTAGACTGATAGTCCTTCAGTCCGACACTTCTTTCATCGATGCGGCGCGGGATCGAATCCAACTTAGACCAAATAAAAATTAAAAAATTTGTTTCACTGGATCCGTGTACGGGGAACAGTTTCCAGGTACTCGACTAAGTCATGGCTTCCTCTCGGAAAGAATCACGTTTCATCCCCCACAAAACCTGGCAACGTCGCCATATAAGAGAAATAATCTTGAGTGTGGCGTGCAACATCAAGCAATCAATTGAATTGGAATCCCAAAAGCCTTGCTTTATAATGAAAAAGGAGTCCGGACAGAGTCAGAAGTCTGGTAAAAAAAAGCCCAAAACTCAACAACTGGTCAATTACAAAAACGTTCGCAACACACAGAGGTTGTTGCAAGTGGTGAACAAATTTGACCGCTCATAGATTGCTATACTATGTTGAGCTATTTTTCGAATATTGATATGTTTTTATCTTTCCGAACAACTCGTTCAGAATTAGAATAGTCTTATCTTCTTTGAAAACATGGTTAACGCGCAAACAAGACAGTTTCCGAGGTAATTGCGCAAGGTCTGTTTAATCGTCATATTTAACTGTCATTGTGGAACCCATCGATTCTGTAAATTACGAAACGCCATAAAACTGACCAGACATACCTGCAGTAAAAAACCCATCACCTGTCCTTACCAATATTCTGATAATAGACAACTGGAAACAGACGGTGCACATTTTATTGTATCTCAATATAGTACAACAGAGATGCCAATTTCGATTATCCCTTCAATATCAAGGGAAACGATTAAGTTTCGCAACGGACTGTTTTCTTATCCAGCTAATTTAGCCAGCCTTCCATATCATGGGTTGAGGTTTCAAACTTACTACTTTGTAAGAGAAGGAAAAAATTAAAAAATACATCACCTTAGTAAAGAGCAATAATCTTAAGAGTGGCGTAAAAAACTAATCAATCAAGCAAATTAAGGAAATCCTGTGGCAAGCGATAAACGTCAAACAATTCAACGTTATAGTTGCGTATTAAAGTATATCCATCGGGTATTTCAAACAACATCCCTCCTTCAAACAATTTGTTTGGGGTGACGTCATCAAGCTTTTGATCTATTCAGTTTATGACGCAATTTGGTATTGTTTATTTATCGTTATATTTAACGGCCATTTTGTTGATGGAAGTCCTTACATGTTTCTAGTTCCATGAATTGCGAAACACCAAACAATTTACCAGAGAAGTGTGTTGTAAAAAAACAACCACCTGTCTTAAACAATATTCTGAGAATGGACAATTGAAAACAGATGGTGCACATTTTATTCGATCACAATATCGCACTACGGAATGCCTATTTGGATTATTATTGGCTCACTTATTATTTCTTTACACATCAATGGCAACACATAAATTTCTCAATTAGGTGTTTTGCTAGGAAAGAGGTCATCTTGGAAAGAGCTCAGCCAAGACTCTTATTCCAACACAAGCCTTCCGTCAATGAGTCGACGGTTCAAATTCCACTCGGTATCCGAAAAGAAAATATAAAACTTCGATCGATCGGTGCGGCGTAAAACGTCAATCAAATAAATGAAACATAGGGACAAGCACTAGCCCTCAGACAATAGGGCCTGAGAGTCTCCAGGGAGATTTCGCTATATCGGGTGACAGATGACGTTATTTGATGACGTTGTCAGCTCGACTGACGTTTTTTGTTCTACAACGTCAGAATTGAGCGTCACATTCGAACGATAAAGCACCCCCCCCCCCCCCATGCGCCGGTGACGTGAAATATGTGCAATTCTCAGGATACTCCCGCTCTCAATAGGGCCTGGGAGCAATGAACTATATACGTGGAATGGAGATTATAAGGCTTATTATCAATTCTTGTACTTATATACTTGTAGGCTGAGATACGGCTTAATCGTACAAAAAGCGAAACAGAGCTTAGATACCATAATTATTCAGAGCCCATGTTATATCATATGACAGCGGATGTAGTTCAAAACAAGATGGCGGGTTGTCATGGTGACTCACGTGACGTTAACGTCACACGTCGGCTCTCTTTTTTCAGCCACAATGGGTGTTTTATCTGTAGGCGTAATAGCAGATCCATAATCAATAATAACATGGAAGATATGATAGATGAAACAGCGATAGCCCATCCCCAGTTTATGTTTTCCTATTGATGACCACTTCTGCATCTTCTAGTACGTAAATTCTCGATATTGGCATTACCTATACTTCTAGTAATTGACACTTATTGCGATAAACAATCAAGCCACACTTTTAAAATGTTGTTGTATGGAAACAATATCGGCATTCCTTTTAATCATGAATCTATATGATCTGGTACTTCTTTTGTCTGGTTCTCGTACATTGTTATCTCCCGTCTTTGGCATGGCAACGGTATCATTCCGCGTCTTGTTTACGAGGTTGAGCCGGCACCAATCGATTGAAAATAAATTTCTTTCTTCTTTGATTTCATTCATGAAAGTTGGCGAGAAGGACGTAACTCTGAAGTCCCGACTTTGTATTCATCTTGTAAATGGGAAAGCTGGGAAATTGCTTATTACATATACCATTTTTAGAAAGTTCTTCAGTATTGAATGGCGATGCAATCTGTACAGAATTTGCATTGAGAAAACAGACTGGCGAGAAACCCAGTTATGTGTTTCACTTACAGAGAGGCTGTCATTATAGGATTACTAAAAGAAACATTGAGAAAAATCGCTAATGACTATTTTAAGGCTAGCTGTTACGGCTCCAATAAAGCAATTTCGGTCAAAACAATTATGATTGACTATTGAAATTAAACAAAGGTTTTAAAAAATGTGCCTGCTTGATAAGCTGTCACTGGAAGCTTTTTAGCAACACAAAATCGCTGAATAAAGTCGAACATACAAGAAATGTCCAAACGGACATACCGTCAAAGTGTCTTGTGCTTATTGGGGCCTCGGTGGCTCAGTAGGTAGAGCATTGG
Organism: Lepidochitona cinerea; assembly: GCA_963971465.1. NCBI lineage: Eukaryota > Metazoa > Mollusca > Polyplacophora > Chitonida > Tonicellidae > Lepidochitona > Lepidochitona cinerea. The sequence continues at coordinate 3,399,207 of OZ020556.1, read as the reverse complement.
ACGCTCAATCCGAACAGCCTTCCGAACAGGGTCCCCAATTCGAATCCCACTCAGTCCCCAAAAAATGGGAAAATTGTCTGACTGTGCTTTCACTCGAACGACCTATGTGGGATGATTGCCAGTTACCATCGGAAGGTCGTGGGTTCCCTCCGGGCATAGATCCCGGTTTCCTCCCACAATAAAACTGGCAACGCCGCCATATCAGTGAAATAATTTTGAGCGCGGCGTAAAACACCAAACAATTAATCAATCAATCCGGGCTTAGATCCCGGTTTCCTCCAACAATAAACCTGGCAACACCGCTATGTAAGTCAAATAATTTTGAGCGCGGCTTAAAACACCAATCAATCAATCAAAAATGTGCCTGTTTTATAAGCTGTCACTGGAAGTTTTTAGCAATACAAAATCGCTGAACACAGTCGAACATAGAAGAAATATCCAAACGGACATACCGTCAAAGTTTCTTGTGTTTATTTGTTGACTTTTTTTTTTTTTTTTTTTTTTTTTTTTTCACATTATTGCAATATACAGCAGCTTGGGTTTGTTCCCAAACATATATAGTAGTATAATGAAAAAAACAATGTTTACAGTTTGACAAAATTTAGTAATCCCATGAATATTTACCTTATACAAAAAAAAACATTACATATCTTGGAAAAAGTCTAATAGGCATCCCCATTTATACTGGAGGGAATCAGTCTTATCATTTTTCCAGGCAATGTGCTTTTCAATGTTTATGTTTTCCTTTAGGTAGTATTTGAGACCGTATAACGATACATTTGTCTCTCTACATCTACATCTGTAAATGTAGTAACGAGTACTCATTAGAATAAAGTTTATAGGACTGTGGTACATTGTAGAGAGACGTCTACCAAAAATACACTCATCCTTAGAAAGATGTAGTCGGAATCCAACACAGTCAAATATCCATTCTTCTAATTTTTGCCACAAATCATTAACTTGTTGACACTCAAAAAATAAGTGGCTAATATTTTCATTTTCTACAACACAAAAGGTACATAGAGGGCTTGTCTTGATTTTAATCTTATAAAGGTAATCATTTGTGGCAATAATTCTGTGGTTTATTCTGTATTGAAACCATTGAATCTTTGTGTTTTGACTGGAGTTAAAAGGTATGTTATATATATCTTTCCAGTCGTGAACGATAGGTTCAAGCCACTTTGACTGGCTGGTGGGCACACAGTTGTTGGCAACTGCAAGATTGTAGAAGTCTCTACTTCCTTTTATCGATTTTAGCAAAAGTTTCAATTTAAAAGGTAAAAACATGTCGGTTTTACATAACTTAACGCATTTTAACTTTCGTAACTGCATATATCTTCTTATGGAAGAACATATACTTAAGTGGTGTAAGTAATTTGGCCTAAAGCCATGGGTAAGACAAAATATATCATATGACATTAGCCTTCCATTACAGTCAACAATGTCACGAATGAAGAATATATTTTTGTTGAACCAGGTTTGATAAAAAACAGATTTGTGTCCAATTTGTATTTCTGGATTTAGCCAAATGTTTTCTTCATAGAAGTCGTGGACATTGTTTACGGTATGTCGGCTATTTATAACGGCCCAAGCTTCGAGAACATCTTTCCAGAAGTTATTGGTTGACCGATCTATTAACAACTGGATGTAATCATCCCCCTTGTTTATAATATCGGACACGGGGGCAATTTGGTTTTCAAATAAGAGTTTATAAGGCGTATCTTTACAAATAAGCCTTCTTATCCAAGACGTTTTTAGAGCTACCATATTGGCCCGGATGTCGATCATTCGTAAACCACCATTAGCATATGATTGTGTTAGTACTGTTCTTTTAATTTTGTCCGGATTATTTTGCCAAATAAACTTATAAAAGATTCTCTCTAGACGTTTAATATCCGCCTCTGGAGGGTTAGGGAGAGATATCATAAGATGATTAAGTTTACTGATTATTAAGGTTTTCAAAACTGTTATGCGGCCTAATGGAGTGAGCCATCTTTTTGACCATTTTAGAAGCTCTAATTCAATCTCTCCAAACTTATTCTGGTAATTTAACATGACTATGTTATCTAATTTTTTCGAGAATTTAACCCCAAGATATACGAACTCTGATTGGGACCAGTCTAATTTATATCGGTGGTTGAAAGTTTCTCCTCCAAATTTTTTACAGCCAATCCATACTGATTGTGTTTTTTGATTGTTTACTTTTAGACCTGACAGGGAAGCGTAAAATTTTAAAACGTCTAGTGACTCTCTTAATGATTCCTCTGAACCATCTAACAGTAGCGATGTGTCGTCGGCATATAATGATATCTTAAACTCCGTTTCTCCGATCTTTATGCCTTTAATTTTCTTGTTTTGTTTTATAAAAATAGCTAAGATTTCGACACAAAGTAAAAAAATATATGGCGAAATAGGATCGCCTTGTCTACAGCCTCTGTGAATGCTGAAAAAATCTGAGAGGAATCCATTCTGAGTTACAGCTGTTTTAATATCTGTATAAAACAGTTTTATCCATTTTACAAACGACTCGCCAAAATTGAATAGGTTTAGTACATCAAATATGAAGGGCCATGAGATGCTGTCAAACGCTTTCTCAAAATCAATTAGCACTAATAGTCCAGGGATTTTCCACCGCTCTGTATATTCCATTATATCGTAAAGTAGCCTGACGTTGTCACCTATGTACCTGCCTGACATGAAACCTGTTTGACTTTCGGATATGAGACAATCCAGGACAGACTTTAGTCTCGCTGCAATGCAACCAGAAGCCAATTTATAAGTTGTATTTAGTAGTGATATTGGTCGCCAATTTTTCAAGTACTGTTTTGGCTTGTCTCCCTTGGGAAGACAAGTTATAATTGCCTCCCTTTGCGTCGAGGACAGATACCCAAATCGGTATCCTTCATTTAGGGACCTCAACACAAATTTTCCTAGGTCTCTAAAAAAAAATTTAAAAAATTCAGAAGTAAAACCATCTGAACCTGGACTTTTATCCTTTTTCATTTTTTGCAAGCACTGTAGAAGCTCATTTTCAGAAATGGCTCCTTCTAAGTTTGATTTTTGATATGTATCTAGTTTTTGAAATTTGAACGGCTTCATAATTTCTTCCAGTTTGGGAGAAGAATTTCCGTCATTTTGTTCCGAATACAAGTGTTTGTAAAAAGAGCTCACTTCGTTTAAAATACCTCGCTGATCAGTGATATGCGAGCCATCTTCTTTTTCTATCTTGGGGATAGATTTGCTAACGAAATTTCGTTTTTCTAAGTTACAGAAATATTTTGTGGGTTTTTCTCCGTCTTCAATGAAGCGAGCCTTTGAGCGGAGCATATGCCCATTCATTGTTTCCTTTCGAAGAAGCTCTAGTTCTAACTTTAATCGAATGAGTTGATTTGGGTCTACATTTATTGTTTGTTCTAGGTTGAAAATTGATTTTTCTAATTTTTTCTCTTTCTCTTCTCTAGTTTTCTTTTTATGTGATGAATATGAGATGGTTTTTCCTCGTATTTCCATGAGAAGTGTTTCCAAAAATAGTTGATCTGAAATAGTGAATTGTAACGAGGCTTTGTCTGCACATTTAACATAATTTAGGTCATATACTGGAATAGCATACTGGAGGCAGATATTTTGAATGCATTGTGTAACGTGGTCAACATATGTCTTATCATGGAGAAGGCTGTTGTTAAACTTCCATAGCCCTTTCCCACGCACAAATTCATTCAATTTTAGACAAAGTACTACTTGGGAATGGTCTGACCGATAACTGGTTTCTATTTTGATACTAGCAACACTGGAGAAAAGGTTTTCACTTATAAGAAAATAATCAAGCCTAGCTTGTTTCACAGGATTTTTTCGACGCCAAGTATATTGCTGAAGGCGTGGATATGATGCTCTGAAACAATCTGTCAGTCCTAAAACCTCCATAGTGTCCATTAAGGCAGACCGGGCGTTCGGATTATTTACATTTACATAATTATGTGTGTCGAGCTGTTGATTTAAAGCTAAGTTCAAATCCCCACATATTATACAGGTATCGTTGTCAAAATCTTCTATAGTATTTTGTACATATTTGTAAAAACTAGGAGAATCTGTATTTGGGCCATATATAACCGCTAATGTTAGACGTTTTGTATCTAGAAGCATATCGATGCACATTAGGTTTCCGTCAGAGTCTTTCGTTGTTGAGAAAACTTGATATGTAAAGTTATTATTAAATAGGACACAGACTCCCCTTGAACAGCTGCTGAAAGAACTGAAAAATATTTCCCCGTTCCATTCAGACCGAATTTTGGATTCCATGTCAGCAGTAAAGTGGGTGTCTTGAAGGCAAGTAATATTGTAACATTTAGACTTAAAGTATTGGAATATGTCGTATCTTTTTTCAGGTTTCCCTAAGCCACGACAGTTATACGTTACTACGTTTATACCATTAACATGCCCCATAGTGAAAAATGTGTAAGAGTCGGAAAAGGATGCATGCATTTAAAACTATAAGGTCAAACTTGTAAACATGTAGGTGTGAAGTATTTTTGTTTGTCAAAAGAAAGCATAAAATAGGCCCATGTACGGCCATTAAACTGTAGAAAGTCCTACCATAGCTCCATGAGCTATGGAAATCTATAAAAAATATTTGAGGAGACATGGTGGAGTTGACTCCCTATATGTCCCAGTGGTTGCCTTCAACATTATGGCAACTATCAATATAAATAAAAAAGTGGTAGAAAAAAAAGTGGTAGAAAAAAAAAACTGGCTTTGTTGTAATAAAAACCAGTTTTGACAATGCAATGGAAAAGAGAGAAAAAAAAAACAAAAGCAAACAAATAGCAAAAAGGGGGAAAAAGGCCTGAAAGCTCATCGCAGTATTTGTCGGAGAGCAGGTTCGGTTGATTTCGTAGAAAATTAAGAAGCAATCTCGGAGGAAGTACCAAAAGTCGATCGTCATTGGAAAATGGTACGTTTAAAGGGACATGTTCGGAACCAGCGAAATATAAACATGAGGAGCGCGGCGTAAAACACCAAACAATCAACATGAGATTCCCAGTTGGTTATCGGCTACTTTCCTCGTCACCGCGGACTTCAGGATAGGGATTGTTAGGTGCGATTCCTTTGTCTGCTTTGTTTACTGCCTGAGAATCGACCTAGTTTAGCTGCGTGGTACAAGCCCTCTGCAGGCGTGGGGTACATTCTCGGCTGTTGGTTTAGTAGCTGTCCGACGGAAATATTTCATTCAAGATTGACCACTCATTAATTTTCTACTAATCTGAAGAAAACAAACACCCATAACAAACTAAGGGGGTGTCTCATTTTGAATTTATTTGTTATTTTTGAAGAGCAGCTGTTTTGTTGTCCGTTTGCTTCTTTTCTGGTGAATGTATGTTGACCCCCAACGCATTCTCCCATTTTGTTAGTATACAATACCATATGCATGCAAGTAGCATCGGAAACTTTGCATTGTTAAACTGACATGAGCTGCCAAAATTCGCACATTTTCCCCAAATTTCGATCGTCACGGCAATATGAGGGTTTGAACTTCATCAAAAACTTAACGATAGACTTTGGAATGAGCAGAATCCATGTAGCCTGTGACCGGTAGGAACCGAATTGGTGTCCGAAAAGTAAATAAAAATGTAAATAACCGGAACTAACGTTCATTCGTTCTAAGCCTAAGCTAGTTCAAAGCACTTCTTTAACGTTAATTCTCAAGACTTTGGCAGCCTAGATGCTGGTTGTACGTTTATTTTTTTGAACGCTAAAACACACAAGCACAGGGAAAATCTTCTTGTCTAAAATAGCCTTGCCCAATGGTTAATGTTCCCCGCCCCTCACACACACACGCCCCCCCCCCCCCCTCACACACACCCGCACACATTCAGAAAGTAAACTTCTAGTTATGTGCCATCAATATCTAACCCCATGCAGATTTTGTATTCCAATTTCCACTACAGGTTTTCTTATGGTTTCTATTTTTTCAAGGTCACCCAAGGTCACCCAAGGTCATCCAGAATTAATGTATGTTGCAGTATTCATTATAGTGACATGGGCTGGCAGCATTTTGACTGGTTTTACAATTTACAACGTTTGAACTATCTTGAAAAACTTAATTGATGGAACATATGCGAATGGAATATGAATGGACAAAATTTAAATAATCGGGATGCATGGTAACATTTTAAAGAGGGTGCTTCTTTACAAAATCGCCCTAACGCACATCCCCCAAATTGGCTTCAATGGAAAGTTCATTTTCTGTACCTCTTTACTAAAATAACGAACAATTAACTAATTCGGTTTTAAAGAAATTTCCTATATATTTGGCAGCTCATGGCACTTCATTACGTTCAAGCCTTACTATACAGTAGATATACATCAGATAGACGGAATAGCTAAATTGCCTCTTTGGGCAAGGTCTGTAGCCGTTTGATGTTAAAGCTTCTGCCGGTATATACTCAATCAATTTACTGACAATTTACAAACTGTCGCAATACCCAATCTGTCGTTACTGATTCGCCTAGCCCTAGAGGCCCTAGATCACTCGCATGCTATTTTCCTCTCAAATTAGAAACTGTGTCAGGAATAAAAGGGGTTTCTACTTTGTGTATCTTGAGAAAATAAAGTCTTAAACGAGTTGAATAACATGTCATTTATGACCACGATATATTTTTGAGAGTGAAATATGGCTATGAAAAAGAAAAAAATCTGAATTTGCATTTCCGCAAACAATGTATGTGTGATTACCTCCAAAAGATGTCCAACAATTTCACCAGTGGTTGAAAGTTTTATACTCCCTGTCGTTTTATCAAAGATTATTTTCTAATTATTCCTGCAGCTTGCTTGGCAAAAAATAGTTGCAAAGTCCCACGATGTTTGCAGGTAACGATCTATATTTAAAAGCCGGGATGTATGAGTACGTTTTCGAGATTTTGTTGCTTATAAAAGAATATCTTAACATACATATCACGGACAATATTAGGAATGCTTTTGTACATCTTAATAAAAGTGACGAGGAATAATTAATTTCTCAGCGCAATTTTCGTAAATATTTAACAGTTTTGCCCGTTTGAACTATCATAGCAGCGTTACTCTACAGTATTGCTTACCGTTGCAGCTACGTAAAAACTTGCACTATGCTATTTTTTAAAAGAAACAATATAATGCTGTTAAATGCTATGATCGACAATTATGATTGCTGATATTATGTTAAGAGAGTAAAACCGTTACTCTACATGTCGGGGTATAAGCCCTGTATAAGAAACAGCAGGGGCGGGGGGGGGGGGGGGGGGCTACGTATAATAAGCAACGTTACTTCTGAGATTTTCATTTTCGTGATCTTTAAAGTGGCATGAGCTGCCAAAATGTTGATATTTTGACGTAAAAACAGAATGTTGAAATTATCGGCTATTTTTCACATGACGTATAATTCAGAAGCTTTTTAGTGCTACTAGTCTCGAAAATGTACGATAAAATTTTTTTTGAACTAACTTTGTCTTAGAATGAATGAATGGTCGTCCCGGTTATTTAAATTTTGTTTACTTTTCGAACACGTTTTCGGTTCGTACATGCCAAATACTGTATGGATTTTCCTTATTCCAACGCCAATCATTTAGTTTTTCGATGGCCTTCAAAACCCCTTACTGTCGTGACGATCAGACATTATGAAAAAAGTGTGAATTTTGGCAGCTCATGCCACTTTAAAGAGAGAGCCGCGAGACACCGCGAAAGTGTGTTGTGCCTCTCCGCTGACCTTCATATTCGTAGTAAAATAAGAAGTGATCAATCTCGGATGAAAGACTGTAAGTCGACTTTTTGTCAAAGATATCAATTTAAAGAGTTATTTAGAGAATTCGCCGCTGCTTTGTTTTCCGTCTGACGGTCAGTCAAAATGCATCACACGTGCAGCCACAGCAGTGTTGTACTGGTCACCTAACTAACGTCCATTCTCAGTCAATAAACAAAGCAGACAAAGGATTTCCCAAAACTCGCTTTTCAATGGTTAGTGGAAGCTAAGAAAGTTACCAACGGCGATCTGGAAACATCATCTATTTAAAAAACAAGTCGACTAGCATACATTTTAACGATCTTTCTTTTGGGCTTGTCCCTTTAAAGTTCCACGGGATTTCCTATCTTTTGAAAGTTTGATAGAAGCTCCGTGGTCTAATATATGGGACTCGAAAAAAATATTTGCATTTTACAGATTAATTTGACTGATTAATTTTACTTGCAAGAAGATCGTGTAAATTCGATTTCTTCACAAATGTTAGAAAAAGCTGTTGGGTAGCGATTGTGCCTTTAACTTGAGCACTTGTTTTAGGAATATAAACCTATACAGAAAGGCGCTAGGGAGTCTAGAGTTTCTTTTCAAATAACGTCTGGGTTCCTCCGGGGAATTGCATGTTTCCAATAACTACTTGTCGATCTATTTGCCAAGACAACGTACGAGTGACACTAGTATTTCGTTACAAATCATAGTTTATAGGGGAATCGCTGGCCTATACATGTACTTTCCAGCTCGCCCTTGGCAGTTGACATATCGGAAAAGAGTTCGTATAGTATAGTCGAAAGTGCCCTATTTATCATACAATACAACCATATGCAATACAACTGGGTTGATGAACTGTTTACCTACTTGGCATCTGAAGATATGGATATATCTTCTCCCCGGTCAATTCACCGTATATCTTCTTTCTGGCAGTCATAAATGTATGACCGTTTTAGCCCACAACTATCCCAAATAATGGCAGCTATATAAAATAGAGTGCTAAACTACTTGTACATCATTTTTGTTGGGATTTTGGCGCTATGTTCGTCACAGGAAAACCGCCATTTTGTTTAAAATCTTAGGTTTTCTTTACCTATGTTTTAAATAAACGTGAGTGAGTGAGTGAGTGACTGAATGAGTGAGTGCGAGATGATGTAACGTCACTTACAACATTATTTCAGTCTTATCGCGACGATTTTACATGAAAACTTAACTGTGATAACGCAATTGGGCACTTTCAAAGGACACAATATGTATTTAAATGATAAAAAGGGAAATTTGCTTCACCCCTTCTCACTCAAACTAAAGTGGAAGGCTTCGTTGCCAGGTACCGGAACAAGTTTAAGGGTCTCGTCTAGATATAAAAAACGGGGTTCTCCCCAAATCGACAACGTTGCAATATAGGTGAAATGATTATGAATATGGCGTATAGCATCGACCAATCTTCAACCCTTTAGGACGACTTGTTATAAGATGCTCGTTAAAAGTGAAAGGAAACGCCAAAATTATATTATTTTCACTCGAATCTACATAAGAAATCTTAGTTTTTTTGTTTTATTTGTTGATAACATGCAAATTTAAAGCCCAAAAGGGTTTCCAATTTTAGGGATGCCGTTGAGCCAGTAGCTAAAGCCTGGCCCGAAGGAGCGATCAATGTCGGTAGAACGTTGCGCTTTTATTAACAGCGTCATCTCTACAGAAACTGCCACAGGGTATGGGTTAACTTTGGCTATCGTCTGGGGCCAGATTAGAAGTTGATAATCAAGTTGTTTGGACATACGTGAATATTTTTTATGGAGAATCGACTGGTGATCAAAACACATTGTTGAAACCCGCATGTTTACACTCGCTTGCTCCGAATGACGTACCTTTGTTGACAAAGTGTTGACTGACGTGCCCAAAATGTATCCCATCAGTATATTGTAACAACCAAATCGATTTGCTCCACATACTTGTCTATTTACAAAGGTTAGTGCCAAGGATATGATTTATTTGACAGTCAAGAGGTTAAACGCACATAAACAAGAGTAGGCCTACCATATTGACGAGGGTATGATCTAAAATGTAATTTTCTCTCTGCCGTCATGTAAGTGAAACATTCAGACAATCAACCAATCTATCACTCCGATAAGGGCCCGTTCTCACGGTGCGATTTCTGGTGCCGACTTGCGAGGATGCGATTAAAATGGATGCTTTTAATTGGTCAATATGATCTATCAACCAACCAAATGCATCCATTTTAATCACATCCTACAGGTCGGTTCAACAAATCGCACAGTGAGAACGGGCCTTTAGCGACATAGGGCCATCGATACTGAAAAATACCAATTCATTTGATAGTCTATTTTATATGGGGTCCTCGGTGGCTCAATCAGTTAGAGTGCTTGTCCCTCAGTTCGACACATCGATGCGGCGCGGGATCGACTCCCTTTCCGACCAAATAAAGCTGAAAAAATTCTGTGTGGATTTTTCACTTGCCATCCGTATGTGGAAGAGCTGTCGAAGGTACTCATCCAAGGTTGGGGGTTTCCTCCGGGCAAAGAGCCCGGTTTCCTCCCAACCATATAAGTGAAATAATCTTGAGTATAGCGTAAAACATCAATCAATAATAATAAGCAAAGGGTAACAAATATTTGGAATCGGTGGGGGGCTCGGCTTCCCTCTGTAGGTGGAGTTCGTGCCTTGGATTTGGAATCGGAGGCTTTTTAACTTAGAAATGGTTGATTCCCTGAGGTAGTAACCCGTTTTACACAAAAAGGTCAACAAGGTAAAACAATACAAGCCACTTGATTGGATATATGTTTCTTGAAGAGTTATTCGCCCCTAGGGAAGGGGAGGTAATTGAGTGGATGTTATTGGAGATCTGAGGATACACACGGGGAAACAGATAACCCCGAATGATTAATAATCGAATTTCGTGACGCACTCAAGAAACAAGTATTGATGACGATCAAACAGACGAAAAGGAAGGAGTATATGATTACGAAGAAAAAGGCGACATCCTAGTGCTACCAGCCACTGCTTCGAAAATGTAGGTTAAAGTATAGCCACACACACGTGTCTCATCCTGTTTTACTTACTTTGCCGGTCAGGAAATATTTTTTGGAACTAACTTAGTAATCAATGAACGTTCGTCCCGGTTATTCAAATCTATTTTGTTAACGTTTCGGACGCTATTTCCTCTCGTAAAGCACACAGCCTTTATGGATTTTCTTCATTCCAACTCCAATCATTTCATTTTTTCGATGACTCCCAAAGTCTCTAACTGTTGTGAGAATCAGAATTTCTGGAAAATAGTTCGAATTTTGGACCGTCGGTTCTATTCCGATATTTCTATCTCTATGCATTTGTATCAAAAATGCAATACTGACAATGAAGACCCGTAAAGATTCCCTCTGTCCCGTGAATACATCACGCACATCAATAAATACAGTTGCGCTATTTCTTCCTTTGAAGTATCAGTTAAATACATTTGACTGTTATCGATTTGGTATAATAACCAATTTTCCGGAAGGTTAATCTTGTAATGTTAAAATGTTTGTATTGATTCTTACGGCCTATTTCTGTGTTTGATATCCTATAGGTATACATTTAGTCGCTGAGATGGTGGCCCTGCTATTGACAATTTAAATGATATCCGTCTTAACCGAAAATTGTCTCCCTTGAGATCGATGCCATAATTGTCAAAATTACTTCAAGCAATCTAACCTGGTAATCTGTTCGACAATGCATATTTATCAGTAGAACATTTAAAGCAACCGCACGACATTTCTATTCGAAACTCCTTTCCGAAAAATTGATTTGACGGATTTCTTAGTCGGGAAGTAGTTAATTTTCTTTCCAATCAATAAATCAATGAATAAATTGGTAAATAAAATGATACCCTCGTCAGCGACTTTCCTTTCACTTTGATTGATTGATTGATTGGGGCTTAACGTCGCACTCAACAGCTAAGGTTATATGGCGACAAAAGTACCAACCGACCAAAAGATCTTACCCACCCCCATCCCACCTAAATTTTAACATTAAAACCTCCACAGACAATATGATCAGGAAGGCTAATGTATTTGACATACTTAATTTTCCTCCATGCTAGGTAGGCGAAAATGGCTATGGCAAAAACCACACCGCCCCCAGCCCGAGGGTCTTTCACTTTGAAGGCAGTCATCAAATCATGTCATTGACAAGGCCATGCATCTGATGCTCGTCGAGAAATCTGTGTCCACTTTTCTATTCGAACGCTACCTATGTGGGATGGTTGCCAGTTACCACCGGAAGGTCGTGGGTTTCCTCCGGGCATAGGGCCCGGATTCCTCCAACAATAAGATGGCAACGCCGCCATATAAGTAGCGTAAAACACCAAACAAACCATCAACCAATCTATTCAAACGTCAAGAAGTGTATATTAGATTCTCAGTACCATAGAGACCGTGAGACTAATTTATGCCTATTTTATGTGTGCTTTAAAGCCAGCCAATGAGAATCACTGTTAATAGATCGGTTTAACCAATAGAATCAATAGATGAAAAAGTGAGTTTATTATAATTCCAACTTTAGTCCGGGTTTCAGTCTCCAAAATAGCTATCTTTTCATACTGACTGCCGTATCCAAAATACGACCGTCAGTATGAAAAATAGCAATTTTGGAGACAGAAACTCGGACTACTCAAACTTCGTCAACAAAAATCAATTAAAGTAGTACGCGTTCACTGGTAAACAAGTAATTTTGACAAGGAGAAATGTTTTTCAACAAAAAATAGATAAACCACGACAATATAATTTGTTTTAAGGTGTGCGTCTTTAACATGAATGATATAGTTTTGAAGCGTAATTGGAGCCTTGTTGTCACAGTCAGTTAGGCTGATAGTCCTACAGTCCGACACAGTTCTTCCATCGATGCGGCGCGGGATCGAATCCAACTCGGACCAAATAAAAATTGAAAAATTTGTTTCACTGGATCCGTGTACGTGGAAGAGTTTTCTGACTGGGTTTTTACTCGAACGACCTATGTGGGATGGTTGCCAGTTACCAACGGAAGATCGTGGGTTTCCTCCAGACACAGAGCCCGGTTTCCTCCCACAATAAAACTGGTAATGCCGCCATATAAGTGAAATAATCTTGAGCGCGGCGTAAAACACCAAACAATCAATCAGTCCAGGTACTCGGCTGTCAGGGCTTCCTCTCGGAAAGAATCACGTTTCATCCCTCACTTAACCTGGCAACGCCACCATATAGGCTAAGATAAATAATCTTGAGTGTGGAGTAAAACATCAATCATTCAATTGAATTGGAATCCCAAAAGCCTTGCTTTATAATGAAAAAGGAGTCCCGACAGAGTCAGAAATCTGGTAAAAAAGTTCAACAACTGGTCAGAAATACAGAAAACAAACGCAATCAACAACACACGGAGGTTATTGCATGTGGTGAACCAATTTGACCGCTCATAGATTGCTATACTATGTTGAGCTATTTTTCGAATATTAAAATGTTTTTATCTTTTCCGAACAACTCGTTCAGAAATAGAATAGTCCTATCTTCTTTGAAAACATGGTTAACGCGCAAACGAGACAGATTCCGAGGTAATTGCACAACGCCTGTTTTGATCGTCATATTTAACTGCCATTCTGGAAGCAATCAGTTCTGCGAATTACGAAACACCATGAAACTGACCAGACGTACCTGCAATAAAAAAACCCATCACCTGTCCTTACCAATATTCTGATAATAGACAACTGGAAACAGACGGTGCACATTTTATTGTATCTCAATACAGAAATGCTAATTTCGATTATCCCTTCAATATCAAGGGAAACGATTAAGTTTCGCAACGGGCTGTTTTCTTATCCAGTCAATTTAGCCAGCCTTCCATATCATGGGTTGAGGTTTCAAACTTACTACTTTGTAAGAGAAGGAAAAAATTAAAAAATACATCACCTTAGTAAAGAGCAATAATCAATCAAGCAAATTAAGGAAATCTTGGTACAAGCGATAAACGTCAAACAATTCAACGTTATAGTTGCGTATTAAAGTATATCCATCGGGTATTTCAAACAACATCCCTCCTTCAAACAATTTGTTTGGGGTGACGTCATCAAGCTTTTGATCTATTCAGTTTATGACGCAATTTGGTATTGTTTATTTATCGTTATATTTAACGGACATTTTGTTGATAGAAGTCCTTACATGCATTTAGTTCCTTGAATTGCGAAACACCAAACAATTAACCAGATAAGTGTGTTGTTAAAAAAACCCACCTGTCTTAAACTATATTCTGAGAATGGACAATTGAAAACAGATGGTGCATATTTTATTCGATCACAATATCGCACAACAGAATGCCTATTTGGATTATTATTGGCTCACTTATTATTTCTTTACACATCAATGGCAACACATAAATTTCTCAATGAAGTGTTTTCCTAGGAAAGAGCTCAGCTTGGAAAGAGCTCAGCCAAGACTCTTATTCCAACACAAACCTTCCGTCGATGAGTCGACGGTTCAAATCCCACTCGGTATCCGAGAAGAAAATATAAAACTTCGATCGATCGCTCCATTTAAGGGTGCGGCGTAAAACGTCAATCAAATAAATGAACACTAACCCTCAGACAATAGGGCCTTAGAGTCTCCAGAGGGATTTCGCTATATCGGGTGACAGATAACGTTATTTGATGACGTTGTCAGTTCGATTGACAACTCGCTCCCCGCGCTCCTTATTCAACGTTGTAGTAACGTACAGTGTCTCCTTTGATACGGTAGCGTAGCCATTACGTCACAGTCCGCAATCTTGGTTCGGACGGCCTATACTTATACCTTGGGCATAGTCAAAATGGTACCTTGATTCCGTTTCGTTTTGGTTTAGAATTTTTTTGTGATTCTTTGCATTCTTTTGGATATTTGACTATCACAGACAGTTTGGAAATAATATGTTGGTAAAATACTTCCTTATATGGCTTATTATCGATTCGTGTACTTAATAAGTTGAGTAGGTCCTTAATCGCCCAAAAAGCGGAAAAAATCTTAGATAACATATTTATTCAGAGCCCATGTTATATCATGTATATATGACAGCGGACGTAGTTTAAAATCAAGATGGCGGGTTGCCTTGGTGACTTGCTTGACGTTAACGTCACACCTCGGCTCTCTCTTCAGCCACAACAGGTGTTTTATCTGTAGGCGCAATGGCAGATCAATAATCAATAATAACATGGAAGATATGATAGATGAAACATCGACAGCCCATCCACAGTTTATGTTTTCCTATTGATGACCACTTCTGCGTCTTCTAGTACGTAAATTCTCGATATTGGCATTACCTATACTTCTAGTAATTGACACTTATTGCGATAAACAATCAAGCCACACTTTTAAGATGTTGTTGTATGGAAACAATATCGGCATTCCTTTAACTCATGAATCTGTATGATCTGGCACTTCTTTTGTCTGGTTCTCGTACATTGTTATCTCCCGTCGTTGGCATGGCAACGGTATCATTCCGCGTCTTGTTTACGAGGTTGAGCCGGCACAAATCGATTGAAAATAAATTTCTTTCTTCTTTGATTTCATTCATGAAAGTTGGCGAGAAGGACGTAACTCTGAAGTCCCGACTTTGTATTCATCTTGTAAATGGGAAAGCTGGGAAATTGCTTATCACATATACCATTTTTAGAAAGTTCTTCAGTATTGAATGGCGATGCAATCTGTACAGAATTTACATTGAGAAAACAGACTGGCGAGAAACCCAGTTATGTGTTTCACTTACAGAGAAACATTGAGAAAAATTGCCAATGACTGTTTTAAGGCTAGCTGTTACGGCTTCAATAAAGCAATTTCGTTCAAAACAATTATAATTGACTATTCAAATAAAACAAAGGTTTTACAAAATGTGCCTGTTTTATAAGCTGTCACTGGAAGCTTTTTAGCAATACAAAATAGCTGAATACAGTCGAACATAAAAGAAACGTCCAAACGGAAATACCGTCAAAGTTTCGTGTGCTTATTGGGGCCCCCGTGGCTCAGTAGGTAGAGCATTGGACGCTCAATCCGAACAGCCTTCCAAACAGGGTCCCCAATTCAAATCCTACTCAGTCCCCAAAAAATGGGAAAATTGTCTGACTGTGCTTTCACTCGAACGACCTATGTGGGATGATTGCCAGTTACCATCGGAAGGTCGTGGGTTTCCTCCGGGCATAGATCCCGGTTTCCTCCCACAATAAAACTGGCAACGCCGCCATATCAGTGAAATAATTTTGAGCGCGGCGTAAAACACCAAACAATTAATCAATCAATCCGGGCTTAGATCCCGGTTTCCTCCAACAATAAAACTGGCAACACCGCTATGTAAGTCAAATAATTTTGAGCGCGGCTTAAAACACCAATCAATCAATCAATAATGTGCCTGTTTTATAAGCTGTCACTGGAAGTTTTTAGCAATACAAAATCGCTGAACACAGTCGAACATTGAAGAAATATCCAAACGGACATACCGTCAAAGTTTCTTGTGTTTATTTGTTGACTTTCGATTTCGTAGAAAATTAAGAAGCAATCTCGGAGGAAGTACCAAAAGTCGATCGTCATTGGACAATGGTACGTTTAAAGGGACATGTTCGGAACCAGCGAAATATAAACATGAGGAGCGCGGCGTAAAACACCAAACAATCAATCAATCAATATAAACATGAGATTCCCAGTTGGTTATCGCCTACTTTCCTCGTCACCACGGACCGCAGGATATGGATTGTTATGTGGGAATTCCTTTGTGTACTTTGTTTACTGCCTGAGAATCGGCGCGGTACAAGCCCTCTGTAGGCGTGGGGTACATTCTCGGCTGTTTGTTTAGTGGCTGTCCGACGGAAAGTCTACTTGCAACCTTTCATTCAAGATTGATCACTCGTCAATTTTCTACTTATCTATTTAGCCAATGTGACCTGACCATTCCACGCATATAGTTCATTGGTTACGTCATTGTCTGCAATCTTGGTTATAACATGGGCTATAGTCAAAATCGTACCTTGCTCCCATTTCGTTTTGGTTTAGAATATTTTTGTGATTCTTTGCACTCTTTTGGATATTTGACCATCAAAGACAGTTTGGAAATAATATGTTGGTAAAATACTTCATTATAAGGCTTATTATCAATTCTTGTACTTACATGTATATACATGTAGGCTGAGATACGGCTTAATCGTACAAAAAGCGAAAAAGAGCTTAGATACCATATTTATTCAGAGCCCATGTTATATCATATGACAGCGGATGTAGTTCAAAACAAGATGGCTTGTTGCCATGGTGACTCACGTGACGTTAACGTCACACATCGGCTCTCTTTTTTCAGCCACAACGGGCGTTTTATCTGTAGGCGAAATGGCAGAACAATAATCAATAATAACATGGAAGATATGCTAGATGAAACAGCGATAGCCCATCCTCAGTTTATGTTTTCCTATTAATGACCACTTCTGCGTCTTCTAGTACGTAAATTCTCGATATTGGCATTACCTATACTTCTAGTAATTGACACTT
This sequence comes from Lepidochitona cinerea, assembly GCA_963971465.1. Classification (NCBI taxonomy): domain Eukaryota; kingdom Metazoa; phylum Mollusca; class Polyplacophora; order Chitonida; family Tonicellidae; genus Lepidochitona; species Lepidochitona cinerea. The sequence goes on along the minus strand of OZ020556.1, from coordinate 3,381,939 downwards.
ATTGCGATAAACAATCAAGCCACACTTTTAAAATGTTGTTGTATGGAAACGATATCGGCATTCCGGTAACTCATGAATCTATATGATCTGGTACTTCTTTTGTCTGGTTCTCGTACATTGTTATCTCCCGTCGTTGGCATGGCAACGGTATCATTCCGCGTCTTGTTTACTAGGTTGAGCCGGCACCAATCGATAGAAAATAAATTTCTTTCTTCTTTGATTTCATTCATGAAAGTTGGCGAGAAGGACGTAACTCTGAAGTCCCGACTTTGTATTCATCTTGTAAATGGGAAAGCTGGGAAATTGCTTATTACATATACCATTTTTAGAAAGTTCTTCAGTATTGAATGGCGATGGAACCTATACAGACTTTACATTAAGAAAACAGACTGGCGAGAAACCCAGTTATGTCTTTCACTTACAGAGAGGCTGCCATTATAAGATTTCTAAAAGAAACATTGAGAAAAATCGCTAATTACTGTTTTAAGGCCTGTTACGGCTTCAATAAAGCAATTTCGGTCAAAACAATTATGATTGACTATTCAAATAAAAGGTTTGGCCTGTTTTATAACCTGTCACTGGAAGTTTTTTAGCAATACAAAATAGCTGAACACAGTCGAACATACAAGAAATGTCCATACGGACATACCTTCAAAGTTTCTTGTGCTTATTGGGGCCTCCGTGGCTCAGTAGGTAGAGCATTGGACGCTCAGTCCGAACAGCCTTCCACCAATGGGTCGCCGGTTCGAATCCCACTCAGTCCCCGAAAATGGGAAAATTGTCTGACTGTGCTTTCACTCGAACGGCCTATGTAGGATGATTGCCTGTTACCATCGATCGTGGGTTACCAATCCATCTTCAAAAATGTGCCTGTTATATAAGCTATCACTGGAAGTTTTTTAGCAATACAAAATCGCTGAACACAGTCAAACATAGCCCGGATGATCGGTCTTACGGCGACTGGTATTATATGGCTGCTAATGTGTCTTGTCGCCTTATGACGAACACGGAGAGAAAAAAAAATCGGCAGAGCCCAGTTTTCTCGGCTAAGTCGAACATAGAAGAAATGTCCAAACGGACATACCGTTTAAGTTTCTTGTGTTTATTCTTGACTTTCGATTTCGTAGAAAATAAAGAAGAAAAATCAATCTCGGACGAAGGACCAAAAGTCGATCGTCACGTTCGGAACCAGCGAAATATATAGATGAGATTCCCAGTTGGTGATCGGCTACTTTCCTAGTCACCACGGACCGCAGGATAGGGATTGTTATGTGGGAATTCCTTTGTGTACTTTGTTTACTGCCTGAGAATCGACCTAGTTTAGCTGCGCGGTACAAGCCCTCTGTAGGCGTGGGGTACATTCTCGGCTGTTGGTTTAGTGGCTGTCCGACGGAAATTCTACTTGCAACCAGTCATTCAAGATTGATCACTCGTTAATTTTCTACTAATCTGAAGAAAACAAACAGCCATAACAAACTCAGGCGCTGTCTCATTTTAAAGGAACAAGCCATGGCCAAGGACAGCCCAAATCACCGTAATGTCTGACAGCCAGCTGAAGTGTAACATAACAGAAGTTTTGAAGGTGGGCTTTATCAGTTAGTAGACTAATGTCGTGTTTTGTGGACAACCTGTTGCTTCGGGCATATTTGTGTTTTTAGCTTACTACAGCTTCTTTAGCTACGGATATTTTGCTAAATGTTATTTTGTCCCCACAAAATAGAGAATTCAAAAGTTGGCTAGCATCACTTATCTTGTGTAATAATTCGTCGTATAGATATGCGATTGCTCATTTAGAAATATTTGTTTATTCGCAAAAAGACGGGTTTCCGGCGCTGTTCTGTAACACACACTTTTTATTGTCATATTTAACGGCCAGTTCCTCCTTTTTCCTAGGAAACAGAAGTAATCTAAAATACGATGTTCAATACGATTGGTCAGGTACCTAATCGACTAACAGGGGGAAATAATCCTGGGTGAGGTACAACCCCCATTCAACCAATCAAAATGTAGGTCTGATTTTTTTTTATTTATAAAAAAAATGCACTGTATGCTAATGACACGATCTGAAAAATCTTAACACAGCCAATTGAGCAATGTTATTGTTTGAGTTGCAGTTCAAACGTGTTTATAGCGTTTTTAGACAAACGAATTAGTGCATCCCAAAATCTGGCTAGCATCATTGAGCATGCTTTATCAATGGTTCTAGACAGCCATCGGTTCATTTGAAATATTTTTTACCAGCAAACAAGACGTGATTGCATACAAATAGCGTTAATTATCGACAATTTACGTCCAGTCTGTCTGTGGAGACGTTAAATATCTGGATTACGAAATGCCACCGTATAATTGGTTAGGTAATTTTACCGTAAATGACTGCCACAAACGACCACCTGTCTAACGACAACCTGTCGAAATTCGAGGAATATATAACTACATAGTTCTCAGGGTGGACAACCTGGGTATCCCAAGGTGCTAATGAAGATATGTTACAGTAAAATTGCCGCCCATTATTCTATGTACACCAACAGACAAGGCTGAAGGAATGTGGAAGAGTTGCCAGGCACTCGCTGAAGGTCGGGGCCAACCAAAGAACCGGTTTCCTTCCCGCTTACCTTGCAAAAGCCGCCAGATAAGGGGAATAGTCTTGAGGGCGCCGTAAAACATTAATCAGCCAATCCGTCTGATAGAGTGATGACGTCTCTTTGCAAGCTACTCAGGAAATTTGTGAGATTTTTTTTCAGGACTCATTTAAACTGTGACACACAGATGAAATAGCCTTGGCCAGAAGTCTATGAACAGGGAAGTGTGAAATGTCGCATTACCCCATATTCAGGGCACTGGCGCTTTCAGCTTGCTTATACTACATTATGTGACGTTTATGCGCGGTAGATTTTGAAATTGTCAACGGTTGCGCAATTTCAAATCAGAAAATAAATTCATTCTCCACTTACTGCATCTATCGACAATTCCAGTAACCGCAGTTCGGAGAATGCATTGGTTTTTATAAAAGCTTTACCGAACATGCGACTCTGATATCTCCATTTGGACTCAAATCGTTCCAAACAAGTCTTCTTGTCTCATTTTCAACTTTATGAAGTTCTTCGGAAACTTCAACTTTTGCTCCATCAAGTACTGTTGTCATAAATAAAATGTTCGCCATGTTTTTTCTTATGCATCCCATAATAGTTCATATGAGAAAGTGAAGAAAAGCCACGCTTTCTGACTAACCGAGAGAGGGCTCTGTATATGGTGACCTCTGGGTCAAACGGCGCCAATGCCCTCAATACTATGTAATGGAACGCTTCACACTTCCACATTCATAGACTTCTGCCTTGGCTTAAGAGAACAAGCACTTAATTAAAACATAACTCTTGAATTCGTGTTTAAATGTCTTTATTTGCTGGTGACAGAGACATAAAACAGACACAATATGACTCGTTTTCACATACTTTTGACAAGAAATGCTATTGATTAATTTCTAAACGCACAAAGCCAGGTTTTTAGGTAGGAGGCTGCATACCATGGATTTAAAAAATCGAAAATTTTAGGTCTGAGACCCAAAAATATTTAAGGATTCTGTTCTTCATAAGCCGCAAAATTGTAATGGAGACAAAGTCCCGAAAGACTGGACTATTAGAAATTGTGTTTTTAACATCTCTCGGGGGTATTTCATAAACAGGTTTGGGAGGCTAAACTGACCTAGCGCTAATAAGCCCCTTTCGGGTTTGGCGGAAGTCCCACGAGATCACTCGAAACATAAGTGCTTATGGAGATCGGCTGTCACCCTGTTGTATTGTCTGTGATTCTCAGCTGACAATCTATACTTTTTACAAAAGTCTTTTTCTGAGACATAGCAAGATATATGCAAAGCCATTAGATACTTTTTTGACCGACAAAACAATAATATTATTTCTAACACAAAAACAAAACGACAACTTCGAAGCGTATCCACGGAACATAAATAATAGTATTGGCTGTCAACTGACAAAAAGACAACTGATAGCTTCTGATGTGTTTTAAAAAAAATGGATTTTAGAAATAAAGAATCAAAGACAAAACTACACGATAACCGCCGATCACCATACACGCTAATGCTAAATGAACGGATGGTCAGTAAAAGTTATACCCCTAAACATTTCTCGCGTGATCTAGCGGGATTTTAGCCAAACTCGAAAAGGGCCTATTGTCTCCGATCATGGCCCAGGTCAAGTCCCATCTACATGTACCAGCTGTCGAAATTGAATAAAGCCAGTACAGAGCGAGCTGTACGTTTTGACTGCCATCCCTTGAGCTTTCAACAGCCTACTTTCTGGGCCACGAGGTTAAAGGTTTCCATTGGCCCCAATATTGGCTGCTTTTTAGTGAATTCGCCGATTCTGAGCTACATGTGGCATATGTTTGCCTGGTAATGACCGGAGAAAACCGAATTCCGAGTTACGGCCAATGCAGGCCCCAAAAACAGGCTTCATACACAACTGAAAATTTCTTGAATTGTCGGCCTTATCATTTTATATGACAAAAAAGCGTCGATTGTTGAATTTTTCGAGGTTCTTCAAACATTGTCTTGACAGTCTGAATTCATGTAAAAACTCAAAATTTCGGCAACTCATACCAATGTAATACTTGTCTGTCATTCTAAAACAAAGTAAAAACTAAATACATCATTGATTGTTGAGATTTTGATTTTAAAACATTTGCTCACCATTTTATCCTTTTCGAATCCACCATGTAATTCAAAATCTTTAGATCGATTTTCGGTCTTTTTTCAATTGCAGCAATAATTGTAACTACGATTTTCGGTCTTTTTTCAATTGCAGCAATAATTGTAAGTATAGTTAAAGCGTTTTATGGTCATTGGTCCCTTTTAACATAGATATCCCCTCGTGTTGTTCTATAAATACAGTCCACAGTGCTAATTTCGTAGTCGCGATACTCCCGCTGCTCCTGATTTAAGGGCTGACACGGGGACGCAATCTGCTCTTATTTTCCGCAAATCCCGATCACGAAGGCTCGGGAATCTCATATACTTGTTGGTCTATTTATTGACTAGTTTCTGTTCATTTCATTTGAACCTGCTCAGAGGGTCTGACCAAAGATCGATAATGTTAATAAAATTCAGGCACGACCATCGCTTTTTCCCCCGCTGTGGTAACGTGGACCAGGGGACTGATTTTAAAACCCTTTAATGCGACGTAAAACTGTAATCAATCGACCAATCAAAACCCTTTGGATCTACTCACACACGCTCTAGTAGAGTTAACCATAATGCATTTTCTTCTGTTGAGCAAGACGAAACTGACATATCTGTTAATTCTTATTTTGGTTGGCTTACAGATACATTTAATTCCCATTTCATTTCTTTTTTTTAGAAATGGGCTGCCATCGTACTGGAATATATCTCGTAAATGGTTACTGGACCCGTGTTAAGGGAGATAACCTTTACATTTAAAAAATGTCCAACCGGTTCCTTAAAGTGGCATGAGCTGTCCAAATTCGGATTTATTCATAAATTATGATTGTCAAGAAAAGTTCAGTGTTTGGAGTACCTTGAAAAAACTAAAGAATTAACGTTGAAATAAAATAAAAATATTGGAAAAGCCAGTGACCCATAGGAACCGAAAATATATGCAAATAACGCACATAATTCAAATAGTTGGGACGTGTTATTTCAATTTTAGAGAGTTTTGTTGTTTATAAGACTACCTAAATGTGCATCTACATGATTTTTTATCAACTGAAGGCTCTTACTTTGTTTATTTTGATGAAGATGACCAAACATTAGCTAATTCTGTTTCATCGAAATTTTCATCATGCCACTTTTACGGCCTGGAACGAAATTTATAATTCAAATACTGGACGGCGTTGGAACGTCAGTGACACCGATGCCTATATTGTTCCTGGACACTCATTGACAAATCGACTTTTGTATCAAGATATTTACTTCGGTCTTCTAAAATATTTTAAAATGCCTGACCAACTTGTATTCGAAAAATAAAACAGGACTAAATGTAAGCACAAAACCCTGTAGTAGTTAAACAAATAATTCTTCGATAAATATTATTAAAAATATATTGCTTGTTGAGTTCTAGGGCAAGTTAAATGGCTTATGAATTGTCTTACATGGATCGATTGATATTTTACGCTGCACTCAAGATTAATTTATTTGATTGGCGACGTTGCCAGGATAAGTAGGAAAAGTAACTCTTCGTGCGAAAGAAACGTCCGACCTTTGGCCTATCACATGGGGCGATCGAGTTAACAATAAGTTAAATTCAATTCAACAATCCACTCAAAAGTTTGTTCTTTTTTCCTTTGTACTGACTGAAATTGAAACCAGCGACACATCAATGTACAATTTCTGTTGGACAAGGATACTTTTGCTCTATTTCTAAAAACTATACAATTTTTTGTCAAAATATTTTTTTATTTTTTCGAAATTGCTATCAGCCCTATTTTGACCTTCCTGTAGTTTGATTATAAAACACTAAAAAACTCATCAGGTATAAAGATAGACGATTAATTTATGAAAAGAAAACCCGATCATTAAAGGTCACTAAATCTTTGTGTTTTTACATAAACATAAACGAAAATCTAAGGTGATTGGACGATTTACCGGAAGAGCTGTTGTTAAAAAGGAAGGGAGACAATCGATGTTTGTACAATTTCCGGTCAGATCCATTAATGTCTATAACGTACGTATAAATCAAATTATGAATGGGGTACGAACGTTATAGTGACGTCATGGCCAATAGTGTAATCTTCTAGCCAATCAATGGTCATCAAGTCAAATCTTTGTGGAAATCGAAATTGTTTTAAAATGTCTAATGGATCCTTGCTGAAGGTGTGGTTGAAGAAATTATCAACGGACAAAAATAGTCTTGTCCTGATTCAGATAGAAAAATCTATAGGGACAATTGTTCCGCGTGTCCGGTAAAAAGGTTAATTTCCTGTTAAACATGCAAGTTCCCGTACACTTTATATTTGTTAAACTATGTAACGTGTTTGGTAGTGAAAAGAATATTTATATTAAAGCACGGTGCATTAACCTCGTATGGCCTTCTATCATTCAACTGTTTAAGGAGAATGTTTAATGCAAAAATGTATTAGCATGTGAAAAATTGAATGTGTCCTTAATTTCCTGTAAAGCAAAAAATTCCCCTTACACTTTACGCTTATTTAATGGTGAAATGAATATGGATATATAACAACGTAATACATTAACCGCATGTGACTAGCTTCTGTCATTCAGCGGTTTAAGGACACCCTTTAGAGTACATTGGCTTTGAGCTTTACCTGTCTGTTATCACTCTGAATATCGACTTACATCAATTGCTTAGCAGAGTATTTATTGGAAAGTTGTGTAAATAGGATTAACAATAAGCCCGGCTTCAAGTGAATATTTTTTACGCTTCTTGTTGATATTATGAGGTTATAAAAAAGTACATTCTATTGCTAATTGTTAAAGCTACGGACTTTCAACCCGGCAACAGGAGAATATTTAAGCCGCATGAAGTTCTAAATAGAGAAAACTTTTCGTTCACACATGGGCCTCGGTGGTCGAGTGTGTTAAAGTAATCGTCACTCAGTCCCACACAGACCTTCCATTGATGCGGCGCGCGTTCGAATCACACACAGGCCAAATAGAAATTGAAAAATGTCTGAGTGGATTTTTCACCTGTGACCGTATGTTTTAGTGTTCATATAAATTCACTCCACCAATATACAGACAACATACAGACGATATACAGGCAATAGTAGACAAACAATCGTCGCCGTATTTAACGATCTCTTATGAATTCCTTACATCGTTAGTTTCCACTCAAAAGGCAATGTATCATTCATTTTATCTCTTGGAGAGCTTAGTAAAGTTCAATGTAATATGACCCGTATACTCATTTTCATATAGCGTCAACGATAGATCTATGAAAAGAAAACCCGATCATCAAAGGTCACTAATTCTTTGTGTTTTTCTCGAGAATGCCCCTGAGGTTCGAACAACAAAATATAAACGAACATCTAAGGTGATTGGACGATTTACCGGAAGAGCTGTTGTCATAAAGGAAGGGAGACAATCGATGTTTGTACAATTTCCGGTCAGATCCATTAATGTCTATAACGTACGTATAAATCCAATTATGAATGGGGTACGAACGTTATAGTGACGTCATGGTCAATAGTGTAATCTTTTAGCCAATCAATGATCATCAACTGCAATTTTTCAAGAAATCGAAATTGTTTTAAAATGTCTAATGGATCCTTGCTGAAGGTGTGAGTGAAGAAATTATCAACGGACAAAAATAGTCTTGTCCTAATTCAGACAGAAAAATCTATAGGGACAATTGTTCCGCGTGTCCGGTAAAAAGGTTAATTTCCTGCAAAACATGTAAGTTCCCGTACACTTTATATTTGTTAAACTATTTAACGTGTTTGATAGTGAAAGGAATATATATATATATTAAAGCACGGTGCATTAACCTCGTATGACCTTCTATCATTCAACTGTTTAAGGAGAATGTTTAATGCAAAAATGTATTAGCATGTGAAAAATTGAATGTGTCCTTAATTTCCTGTAAAACAAAAAAAAATCCCTTATATGTTACGCTTATTTAATGGTGAAATGAATAGAAATATATACCAACATGATACATTAACCGCATGTGGCTAGCTTCTGTCATTTAACGGTTTAAGGACACCCTTTAGAGTACATTGGCTTTGAGCTTTACCTGTCTGTTATCACTCTGAATATCGACTCACATCAATTGCTTAGCAGTGTATTAATTGGAAAGTTGTGTAAATAGGATTAACAATAAGCGCAGTTTCAAGTGAATATTTGTACGCTTCTTGTTGATATTATGAGGTTATAAAAAGTACATTCTATTGCTTATTGTTAAAGCTACGGACTTTACATTGATGCGGCGCGCGTTCGAATCACACACAGGCCAAACAAAATTGTAAAATTTCTGAGTGGATTTTTCACTTGGTCACCAAAACACCCATCAATCGTTGAAACAAAATCAGCCAATTATGGATCATTTTTATCAAGCTTTCCAATGGTTCCAACCTTGAGGATGTACGTTAAAGGGAAAACTTTAGGTATCTACCTGGTCCCAAAGTACGTTTTATTTATTTTTTTATGACTTTCCTACAAGAAGCTATGGTTAATTATTCTCAGATGTCAAGGTGACTGGATGTCACTGAAACATCTGCACACCTTGAAACTGGCAATATGATTGGTTTATTTGACCTAAATACACCAATAGCAGTTCAGCATACCAGGTGTACACATGTTTCAGTGACATCCAGTCACCTTGGCATCTGAGAATAATCAACCATAGCTTCTTGTAGGAAAGTCATAAAAAATAAATAAACCATATTTTGGGACCAGGTAGATATTGTCTTTAAGATGAAGTATATTGTATTTTACCTAAAGTGTTCACTTTAAGGAAGATTTTTAGAGCCAAAAAAAAAAGTCATGAACTTAAACATTTGGGCTTTTTTTATTGTGTTCGTTATAAGAACACATCTTTGGTTGGTACTGGATACTGGCTTTACCAATATGTTTCATTTCTAAATTAATCCTTTAAGTTTTCATGGTCCTTTAAACGCTCAACTTCTCTTAACAAATATGAAAAAAGTCCGAATTTTGCCCGCTCATGCCCTTTATAATTCTTTGACAGAAAATAAACGAAAAGTTGTATAATGGTATAATAGTCTTTCTTTTTATCATTCAATCTCAAAAGACTGTATACAATAAAAAGAGTGGAGAGTTTTCTTTATTTTTCCGAATCAGAAGAACAAAGTAACTTGAATATTTTTGGCAAAATATTTGACAAAATTTATGGTTTTGGCATCATTTTGTTTTGTTAAGTTGCAATGGTTTGGTGCTCGCAATGTTTAAAAACCCTGGGTATGCTCGTATTAAAGCTTCCTAACTGTTTTGAGTCGAAATAGCAATCTTACTCGTACAGTAAAGTGTTTTACGCTTTAAACAACTCGGCTACCAAAAGCTTCTATCTTGACAAAATTATATTTGGTAGACCGCCTCATTCCCATTTCGCCACCGCCGCACGATGTCCCTTGCACCATAAACGACTCAGCTAACAAAACTTCTACCTTGACAAAATTACATTTGGTAGACAGAATCCTTCCCATTTCTCCACCACTTTGCGATGTCTGCTGCGCCTTGTTTCGCCAGTATCGATCCTTTTAAAATCGGTCAGGCAAAACTTTATAGGAATTCAACAGACAGGCTTATAGACTGGTCTTGATAGTTCCACTTAACAGGTTACAGACGGCGGCAGACAAACCGGTATCCCAAGATTACCCATCCGTACAATCCCTTACTTAATCATTTTTGCTTTAAACCAGAAACTCAGTCAATTCTGTACTGCAGACAAATTGTGTTTAATTTGTCGTACAGACCGGTATCCCAAGATTACTCAAGTACTTAATCATTTTTGCTTTAAACCAGAAACTCAATCATTCTGTACTGCAGACAAATTGTGTTTAATAGTCGTACAGAGCGATATCCCAAGATTACTCAAGTACTTAATCAGTTTTGCTTTAAAGGGACGTGTCCGGAACGAATATCGTTAAAATGTGTGCTATTCTACCGATGTTTGTGTGATTTCCAAATGACCATAGGTAGCTTTCCCAACTCCCACGGAACATCGGATAGGGAGTTTTATTTGAGGATTCCAATGTCTGCTATGTTATGGTAAAAAGAATCGAATGCGCAGTAGAGCCCTTTCTGGCTGGGCGTTTGGTCTACTTTTGGCTGTTTGTTACTGACTGTCAGACACAAAATAATAGCAAAACGGGATTTCCGAAGTAACTCGTTAAATGTACATTTTTGACGGAAAGTTGACTTGAAAATTGCGTTGAAATGATATGAGCTATTTGCTGGTTAATTTTATCAATATCAATATTTATATCAATCTTGCAGATGTGAGTTTTCAAGGTAATCCGAACGCTGAACTTATCGTAACTATAACGCTGAACTTATCGTAACTATAACGCTGAACTTATCGTAACTATAACGCTGAACTTATCGTATCTATAACGCTGAACTTATCGTATCTATAACGCTGAACTTATCGTAACTATAACGCTGAACTTATCGTATCTATAACGCTGAACTTATCGTAACTATAACGCTGAACTTATCGTATCTATAACGCTGAACTTATCGTAACTATAACGCTGAACTTATCGTATCTATAACGCTGAACTTATCGTAACTATAACGCTGAACTTATCGTATCTATAACGCTGAACTTATCGTAACTATAACGCTGAACTTATCGTATCTATAACGCTGAACTTATCGTAACTATAACGCTGAACTTATCGTATCTATAACGCTGAACTTATCGTAACTATAACGCTGAACTTATCGTATCTATAACGCTGAACTTATCGTAACTATAACGCTGAACTTATCGTAACTATAACGCTGAACTTATCGTATCTATAACGCTGAACTTATCGTAACTATAACGCTGAACTTATCGTATCTATAACGCTGAACTTATCGTAACTATAACGCTGAACTTATCGTATCTATAACGCTGAACTTATCGTAACTATAACGCTGAACTTATCGTAACTATCCCAATTTATGAAGATCTCTGAATTTTGAGAGTTCTCGTCACTTTAAGGATCTTGGACTAAGCAATAAATCCGGTGATATTTATTATGTAAACCGACACATAATTACATATACCAGAACTCGAACTGTGTGTAGCGGAAACGTGTGTGTAGTGTGTGTACGGTATAATATAAAGGAAATGGTTACTGTGTTTGGCCAACTGTTATTCCAAAGGCCATTAAGTGTAAACTACGGTTTAAATATAATACAAAACTACAAACATCAACCGTTGTTGAGATTCTGACTGCAAAATACTTGACCAAATAAAACTGAACATTTCCTGAGAGGATTGTTCACTCGATCCCCGTATGTGGAAGAGTGGCTAGGTACGGGAAAATTTGAAGTATCCCAACTTGAGCTGCTAAAATGTTGATATTTTTCTGTTATTACCAATTCTTTTTATTATCGGCTTTTTTTTTTCAAGACAAGCAAGGATATGAAACGTTTTAATAATGCTAGTTTCGACAATGGACGCTAAAGTAGTGTTTAAAAGTAACTTAGAACTATAATGAATTAAGGTTCGTCCAGGATATTTAAATTTTATTCCCTGCTCGACCACGGTTTTGGTTAGTTCATATGTAGGCCCTATTCCATGGGTTTTCCTGATTTCAACGTCTATCATTTAGTTTCTAGATAATCTTCAAAAGCTTTAATTGTCCGGACAATCAGAATTAATTAAAAAAGTGCTAATTATGGTTTCATTCTTTTGTTCGTACATCTTTGATTCGTACAATTTAAAAGCTCGTGTCTATATTTTCATTTCAAAGCCAGTAATTTTGTTTTTTAATCAATGTATCCCAAACGTGCTTGACAATCGGCGTTCATGTTGAAAATCCAAAGTTTCCCAAATGTTACTTAAAAGTGGAATGAGCTGCCAAAATTCACACTTCATAATTTCTGATCGGCATGACATTGAGCGGCTGTGAAGGCCATTGAAAAACGGAATGATTGGCGTTGGAATGAGGAAAATCTATAGGCCTACCGTATGTGGCCTATACGATCCGAAATAGTGTTCCAAACAAAATTTAAATAACCCGGACGACCATTCATTCATTCTAAGCCAAAGTTAGTTCAAAACAATACTTTATCGTTCATTCTCGAGACTAGTAGCACTAAGAAGCTTCTGAATTGTACGTCTTGATAAAAATAGCCAATAATTTCAACATTCTGTTTTAACGTCAAAATATCAACATTTTGGCAGCCTATGCCACTTTAAGGCAATGATGTGTAACTAACACTGGTGTTCGCGGATATTTACACCCTAACTGATATGACCAATTATCACAGGGACAGATGTCTGCTTACGTCACCTTACCGTTTGCATAATGACGCAATGCACGGCCTTATTTTATGGGGATTACAACGACAATAGATTGATTGATCGATGCTGTAAGCTGCCCTCAAGAGTATTTCAATGCTTTGGGGGCGTTGTCAATGAGAGGAAAAGAGCCTCTTTGTCTGGCCGAAATCTCTGACCCTTGACCCAGTACCAGGCTACCCTTCCACATCTGCCAATCGGGTGAAGACCAACTCAAATGTTCTTGCAATTGGACTGAATGGGATTCGAACCCTGGATCCATCGTTGGAAGGCTTGGGTCGATGTAAGAGACTATTGCTCTATACTGACTGAGCCACCCACTTTGAAAAAAGGCATCTTAAGATCTTGTATCTAAACAGTGTTGTTGTTTTTTTTTACAAAGAAAATTCCTTCGAATCAATATTACATGACTATTTACAATGGCCGCATCGCAAAAAAAAAAAACAACATTTCTTCGCCTTATTATTGAAATAACGTTTGCCACAATACATATGCTTCTCACAATCGTTGATCTACGCGTATGCTTTTTGGGGGCCGTCCCATTCAAACAGCAAAGAGCCTGCAAATTCTAATCAACCCCCATAAATTGCCATTTTTGTAGCCGGGCCCGTTTTATTACCTCCTGTCCCAAGCCCATTGTGAAAGATTGCCGGATACTCGTCGAAGGTCGGTGGCTTAATCCTACAGGCAAAAGCGTCTGGTTTCCTCCGCAACTAAACCAGACAATGCCGCCTTTTAAATGAAATAATCCTGAGTGCGGCGTAATCCGTCAAGCAATTAACTAATCAATCAATTTCCGTCCATTAAAGATGGCATCGGTGCCATACTCAGACTTGAGGGGTAAAGCACCGGACAACTCGGCTTGGTCACGTTATCTATGGTCTGTTATGCTTAGCCGAGGTTAAACCAAACGCCCATCAAGTCATTAATCTTGGTTCCCCAAACACAACAGACGTTAACGACCTAAAATTAAGTTGTGTATGTTATTAGCGTCGTGCATGTTAGATTTTCCGGAGAGTTGGTAGTCTAATTGCCGGCTGCCAGAGTGCTCCATCGAAGGAGATCTGTCTTTAGGCTAGCCAATATACGACAGGACCCATTTCGGCCCACACTCCAAACCCCAAACCGTCGAGCACGCTTACAGATAAGTTTTAACACTGACACAGTAAACACAAATCGCAGATAATCTGCAGTCAGTCAAGAAAAGTTCTTCTACTTGAAAAATCAAACTATTTCTAGCAGGTCCTATAAGGCAGAACGATTGTAAAAATCTACGAAAGGACAATCATCTTAAAGTAATCGGTAATAATCCTAAAATACTAGATTATAAGATAAACCAATCTTCAGTTTCCATTTAAATGGGGATACATTGATGATTATGGTTTCCACCTTCCGCTCCTTTGCGGGGGGGGGGGGGGGGGCTCTGTGGCTCAGTAGGTAGAGCGTTGGACGCTCAATCCGAACAGCCTTTCACCAATGGGTCGCGGGTTCGAATCCCACTCGGTCCAAAAATTGGAAAATTTTCTGATTGGGTTTTCACTAAAACGACCTATGTGGGATGGTTGCCAGTTACCAGCGGAAAGTCGTGGGTTTCCTCCGGGCACAGGCCCGGTTTCCTCCCACAATAAAACTGGCAACGCCGCCATATAAGTGAAACAATCTTGAGCGCGGCGTAAAACACCAAACAATCAATCAATCAATCCACTCCTGTGCGATGACCCCATGCCATTTGTCGAAGAGTTGCCAGGTACTCGCCGAAGGTCGGGAGTTTCCTCCGGGTAATGAGCCAGCCCCCCCCCCCCCCCGACTAAACCTGGCAACGCCGCCATATAAATGAAAGAATCCGGTGTGTGGCGTAAAACTAAATCAATCTAAACCCCATGATAGTGTGTTTATTGCTTAGATTTAAAATTGCCGGACTAGCGGTCAAAATGTTAGTGAAAACGAGCTTCCAAATTTCGTTAAAGGCACACTCGCCGCAAAAATCTAGAATACTGTTTACATAAAAGACGGTGGGCGGTTTTCTGTATTTTTCCCAGACAGAAGAAGTTAGAGACTTTCTGTTTTTACCAAAAATGGAAAGTTTTGGCATCATTTAGTATTTTTATTTTGAAATTGAAAATTAGATTTATCAAGTACCCGCAATGTAAACAAACCCCGAACCTGAACATGCGCACAACCGGTCTAACGTTTTGAGTCGTGTGAGTGATGTAACGGCACAGTATAATACTACGTACGACAAATATAGACTGACGATCGGGTAAGAAGGATTGGCAAGGCCTGTCGATATTTTTTTTATGTAAACCAGAGATAAAAAGGTCGGAAATGAGAGCAATCCTATAACCGGCACTGATCGTTGTAGTTGTAATCAGGATTTAACTCTGTGTCTGTTTTTAACCCCAATTTCTACATTCTACATCTAACTGGACATGTTATATGTGTCCTATGTTTAGTTTCTGTGGTCTTAGTTGTAGTAAGCTCGTGTAAATTGGTTTTCTTAACAAATGTTCAACATGGTACGGTGGCAAGCGGGCCTTTAAACAAATCGTCAAAAAAATTGGAAAATTACTTGATTATGTATGTACGTTATTGTATTGTTTGAGAGTAACAAAGACTGAAAATCTTAAAAGTATATCCCGCTTATTCTAATTTTTGTGGGTTATTCGTCATAATTTTCTGTCCATTCTCAACCGATCCCATGCAATTCCTACTTTTCTGTTTTGGAAAAAAACGAAAGAGTTCGGTGCATTTTCAAGTGTTCGGTTATTTATCACTGTGAGTATGACCAATCTTGATCGTGATAACGCTATTTATATAACGCGAAATTTGAGACAGCGTATGGGGATTTCGAAGTGACTCGTACATTGTCATTTGCATGCACCTTGGCAGAGTAACTGTTCACCCGATCCTCTCGTTGTTAGCAGCTATTAGCTCAGTTCTGTTATCGCTGTTACCCCGTTACGAGCAGGTAAAACGGACAGGCCGTAGGCCGTGCGGCCTGCCAAAGTATAACAAATCCAGCTTCAAGCTTTAACTTTCCTCGGTAGTCAACGATTGGCTGGTCCCCAGTCAGCTCTCATGTTGCATCATGGGTACAGTACCCAGAAGCGGCGACAGATAAGATGGTGATCCGGCTTAAGGTGCATGATCATAACAAAGGTATTTCTCCTCACATATAACTGCCGGCCTTTGTGCAGGCTACTAGTACAGCCCTGGCGGTCGTTTCCTGTTTCAGTAGTTTGTCTATATGACATATCGCTACATTAGATCATAAGATTAGTTTTACATTTGTTCATGGTGTTGTTGTTGTTGCACTTGCAGATTTATCGTTTTATGTTTTTAATACATTGCACTCCAGATTGTTTAACTCACACTATATATCATGCGTTTTCAGGTTTATTGGGAAAGAAAATCTGAGTCTTTGCTCACAGGACCTGATCTTCTAATTCAAGCAACTACACTGGTTGAAATTGACTGTGCATCCTGGCTGATACAGTGATAGTGATAGATCTTTTACTTTGTAGTTCGCCGCTCACATCAAAACAATTATGCAAATGCCCACAAGCTACGTAAAGTACCTTTTTCATATTGTTGAATTACCCCAGACACACAAGTGCGACTAAAGCGGTAACTGAGTATGGTAAAGATTGAGTTAGAAAACAGTGTGTGCTCCCCCTCTTTATTCACCTTAAAGTTAAAATATCAACAGAAATTTGGATGACAAAAATTACTTACAGGCGTAAATAAAACTCCATGGAGCTTGTTCTATCCCATAAAAAATGTTTTTTGGTATAATTCTTGTGGACATGGTGACGTCTTTTGAAAAATTAAAATAACATATATACAGACAAAAGAAAAGTACATCGAACATCAAACAATCTTTACAATAAAAAAAAAAGTGTAGTCAGGCCATAAAAACAAAATTTTGTTTGGCTTTCACCTCAGCTAGTAAAAATACCAATATACTAGGAATGAAGTGTCAAATTTTAAATTTTCAAGATTGAAGGCTCTTTGAAGTGTAGGCAATAGATATAGCCTCAGTTGTTCGCATACAAGTTTCAAACCTGCATCAGACATTGAGATTGTGAAAAATCAGCCTTCAAATGTTGCCATTTCAGTAGCTGTACCGGTATGCCAAAAGATAACCTGCCTTCATTGCTGAGAGCTCTTACTAGGACCAATAAAACAATGCTAAACCAGTGATAACCTCTCAGCCAATCAGATAAAGACTAGACAAAGGCATGTTCGAAGGGCTTACATTTAGGTGCACACTATGGTGACAAGGTGAGGTAGACCACACATCCCTAATAAATACAACGGTTTAATTAAATAAATAATAAAAAACCTACCGAAATTATCTGTAAATAGATCTTTTCCCTTCTTTCCTTGTTTGTATTCCTGTGAATTACAATGAGAACGAAGCTTCCCCACTCATACCACCAAATGCACCTCCACTTTGAAGAGTTCTACTAATGGAAATAGAACTCATTGGGGGACGGGGTGGGCAAAGAATGAGATTAATTTCAACTCCTTGAGATGGTTTGAAGAAAAAAATCAATTTATCCGGTCAATATGAGTTATATGTCATTCTTAAGGTTGCTTACAGAGCTTTAAAAACAAAACACTTGACTTATTTAAAGTGACATGAGCTGCCAAAATTCATAGTTTGGAATAAGGAAAACAGTGTCCAAAAGTAAACAAAATATAAATAACCTGAACAAATGTTCATTCATTCTAGGCCAAAGTCTGTTCAAAACGCTATAATAACGTACATTTTCAAGACTTGAAGCGCTAAAAAACTTTTTGAAAGAAATGGCTCCCCAAAAAATAAAAATTATTTTTCGCTCAAAAATATCATTTTGGCAGCTCCTGCCACTTAAAAAAATCATAAAAATTTACAATTAGTGTTTGAGACTTTCGTCAATATCTTTCTTTTGTCCATGTCTCATATTTTGGTTTGCAGCGTAGAACATCAATAAATCATATTTTGGTAATATATGAATTTGAAGAGTTTTGAGTTATCATTTTGACATTTCATGATATTACTGATAATAATTCTTTGTACCGTTTCATAAAGGCAAACAGACCTGCAATGTGTTGGCATTTAGTGTCAAACACCCCAGGGACTTCATTGAGATTCCATGCCATCACAATCCAGATCATAGCCTTGCTGACCTCAGACAAGATTCCATGCCTTTGATGTTTTAATGAGGTAACATAGATTAGTATATAAGTACATGGAAGTGGCTTTAGAGTTTGGTGGTTTGCCAATTTTAAAGTTATATATGTTATTGTCTTGAAGCTGTTTGCAGTTTCTTTCTACAATTTAATTATAATCTTGTCACCCTGTGTGTGAGTAATGAAAGATCAGTGGTATAAATAATCAATAATTGTTCTCCCATACTTGTATCTTGTTTTTAATCCTTTAGGTGAAAAAAACGTTTTATTTCTCTTAGTCCAAGACAACAATTTTCTTGTTTGGTGCAGACTTGTCAGAAAGAAAACTTCTAGAAAAGTCAGCAATCCACAAAACATGAAGGACAATTTTCTGTGGACGAAAATATCTTTGACAGTACCTGTAGGGTTTCATCTTAGAACTGTAAAATCATAGAAGGTAAGCGCGTATTATGCCAATACCAATGTTTTCCATGGTGTTAAGGTAGTAAAGGTCATTGTGTTGCATGTAGTGCAATCTGATCTTAAAGGGACTGATTGTGTATTATTGTTTACTTTTTATTTCAACTAATTTGAAAACTTAGAGTGATTTGACTTTGGTTGAAAGGTGGTAGGTCTTTTTTCAGGGAAAATGTAAAACTTACGAGCATAGATGACAACAAAATAGTCAGCCAGGCTGTAAGCATTTAATGGCCCGCTCTGGAGCCTGTGTTAGAAAAGCCTGTCTGGCTAAAACTAGAAGTAAACAAACCATCTGCAAAGAAACTCAAAAATCATATTAAGCTCGTCATTAAATGGTCTATCAGGGGAAAGAACTTTACCAGTGATCATCCAAACCCCTTCCCAATATGTATACAACAGTAAAATCTGGACATATTTTGGATATGTAATTTGCCTCAGCCAGGGGGTGTTATATAAATAATTTCTTTATCTTAGAAGTATATTTGTTTTGCTTTTCTCAGGGGATATATTTTGAGGAATGACAAAAATCCCAAAAACAGTCTTTAAAAGACAGAAACCACATCAATATGACCAGAACTAGAGTTAATTTAAATAGGTAATAGACCAATTGCCTAATGATGTCATCAACTGTTAGCCCTGTGAATTATGATGGGATATCAGAAGGGGGTTAAAATGTTTACAAGATGGCCAATAGTATTGTGTTTTATGCGGCTGAGAAGTGCAAGAAAACTATATAAGAAATTATATAAGAAAAGTGAGTTGAAAAGAATAATGAGACAGGATTGTTTTTATGGATTGTTTCTATTGCTACATGTAACCTAGACAAAACAGTTTTTGTGTATGTTTGGCCCATGTAGGATATCTGTGAACTGATGAGCATGTTTGTTTACAACATGGACCAAGAAAATGGCAGACTCAGATCCCTCTAATTTTCCAACAATGTAGCTCATTAGTTTCAATTGTTGATGTCATTAGGGTTCCAGCTTATACACATTTAGGTAAAACTGATTTATGATGGCTGCTGTGTTTTAAAAAAAAGAACTCTTAGTAGTTTTGCATAGATACATGTAAGTACAGAGTATATGACCATGTTTTATTCTCATTTTCTTTCAGCTTGTAGTGTTACTGTGTTTTGTTTTCTTTGTATATTTGTTTGGGTGTCATTTCTCAATTTCATCCATAATACCTGATTAGAGTATTACTGATGAATTGAGAGTTTTCACTTTTATTTGGAATGTAGAAAGTTTAAAGCAACTGCTGTCTTCCACCAATGGCATTCGGATCCACTCCCAGAATAGCCAAAGTCCTGTTGTGTATCAATTTTTTCCTAAACTTTCCCATTTTGCAAAAACTATAATACCATTTGTGTTTCAGTATAACAAAGCTAGCATCGCTATGGCCAAGATTATAGTAGAAGAATACAAACTACTTCAAAGTAAACTTGCTCGACCTCTGACCCAAAGGCCAGTCATTGCTTATAAAAAGAACAAGAGTTTGAAAGACATACTGGTCAGGGCTAAACTCCCCTGTCTGCCTTTTACCTAGGTTTTCTGGGAAAGGGGTATGGGGGGGGGGGGGGGGGGCAAATTTTCACTGTCTTTTCCCATGACCCCATAATATATAGTCTGACGATATTCTTACTATAGCTTAAGATGCGTAAGCATTGTCAATGTAATACAAAGTGTTCCAGAAAATTCTACTGACTAAGGCCAAGCTCCTGTCAGTCGTCAACCTAATGAAATATCATAGATTTACTTTATTATAACAATTTATGATGGGGTATAAAGGTCTAAATGATATACCTCTTTTTAACACAATTAGAAACTTATTTTAGACAAGAAGATTTTCCCTGTGCCCGTGTGTTTTAGTGTTCATAAATATATATGGACTCTGCATGCCTACTCGTAAGTTAATAACAGAAAACAACTGCCTTATTGACTGGTCTGACATATCTTTTAGCTATCGGTAAGGTTAGGAATACACAGCTCAGGTTTTGGCTATTCTCGAGGCGGTGGAAATGCCTTTACAGTCACAGGGTATAGGAAATAAACAATAGCGAGCCAAACAACTAGGATCCCACTGACTGTAATACAAAGGTGTTTCCTGTCTCTTTTATATTAGTACCAGGTTCAACATATACTCCCAGATGGTTTTCCTCATATTTCCATCCATTAACTAGAATGACAAGCCGTACCGGTCACCCTACTGTAAACTGGTCAGCTAACCCTAACATTTCCATGGTATGATGTGGCTATAGTGAGATATATTTTGGATGAATGTTTTTGTTCAAACTGTTTTTTTCCTTCTTTCATAGAATTCTTCAGATCAGACGGAACAGCCAAATTTGTTTGAATTGAAATCCACATGTCAGCTAAGAGAACTACAGATTCTGGTAAACTTTTTAAACCTTGGTTTCCTGATATAAAATAACTAGCGCTATTTTGTCAATAAAATTGTTCAGTTATTATAAAAATGAATTGCAAATTAGTGAGATTCTCTGCAATTATATACCTACATGTAATTCTAAACTGACATTATAAAAAAATATTCCTGTGAGCAACACGATAATTATAACATCAGGGTAAATTATTCTTAATTTCCTTTATTAAGTTTATAAAAAAAGATTAACCCTTTATCAAACCTATTCTCAAATCTATTCTCAAACCTAATTAAAATCTGTAAACTTAACATTTTGTAAAAGAAATAAACAATCACTTCGATATATAGAGGCTTAAATTCCACTGCATCTCTATTTTGAATGTTTTCAACCAGGAAGAAAATTTATGACAAAGGAAGGAAAAAAACTCTCTTCCTTTTGGTTACTTACAACTATCTTACAAAGCTGCTGTTGTCTATCTGATTCATTAATTGAATATTTGCCTATATAAATTGAACTCTTACTATTTCAGCTACCTGTACAGTACTACAGAAGAAGATATATGCTCCCATTAGACAAATAAAACAAAACACAGAAGAGGTAAGTTATATTAGGTTTGGGTCACTTACAATGTGAAGAAACAGTGTTTCATGCGAATAGAAGAGAAATTGGTATAAAATTATGGAAAAAAAAACATACAACCCAATTTGCATTGTACTGTTTAGTTTAATTTAAAAGAGATATCTGGAATGCTGTATAATTAACATTGAACTTTACCTTTAGATTGATTCATTCTACATAGTTGGGATTATTTCACTGTTCCATTGTTTTTATCATTGTTCCATTGTTATGCAGAATAACACAAGTCAGCTTAGCACAGGAGTCACTGGGCAATAGCAGCATATAAGGACAGTATAAAGTGCAAACATTGTATGTGCTTGGTGTTAAAGGGGTCCCTAGCTTTTCATTTGGTAGCTTTTTGTTGACGTATGTATATTTTATCCTCTGTCCTCATCAATAAGCAACATAGTTTCACATTTGTTCTGTTTGTGAGTAGCGAATCAAGAGAAAAAATGTGAATTGTAACTTGACCGCCATATATGAAATGGTTACCATATGTTGACTAATGCATTTCTTTATTTCAGGGTTCTAACATCATCTGTGTAAGAAGGGGTCTATAAGAGAAACTCCCCTGTCATACCAACAGTACCTGGAAAACAGCAGAGAACAAATCTTCTTTGTAATGATTTGAGTGGTATCTGAAGACCTCTCTGTCTGGATTTCTTTAAAGATTTAGAAGTTGCTGTGTCTATCTTCTTTTAATATCAAGATAGAAAGGTAGAGAAATTTATGCAATCAAATTAAGTTCATGACAAATATTAATCATACATGTATTTGATCACTTCATGTACATTTTAAGAAATTCATTGTCCTAGTTTTCTTATAAATAAGTTGGACACTGGTAACTGATATTATTCTTATATATTGCATAATATATACTTGTTACAAGGAAAGTAATGTACACTTTAATCAAGAGTTCAAAATACTTCTTTACAACTCTGTTTTTTTTAAACTAATGCTATCTTTATTTTTCTTCAGATGTACAAGCCATGATTACTTAGGAAGGCAACTGAAGGAGTCTGTTCATCCAATATTCAGAGAGGATGTTGAAGACTAATATGACTGCCAGTCTTACTTTGATAATTAAAACGTTTGTTATTATCAAAGACAGTGCTGTCCAACTCAAATTTAGAAAACTCCATTCGTATAATGTGTTGATGTGATCCGTTTACCCCATTATTGACCTCCAATAGACTTTCTTTATTCTGGACTTTTTTAAAAGAGTGCTTTAACTCTGTGATTGTACCAACAGTAACTAAGAGGTGATTCATTTGAATCTGTCTTAAACCTCAACCATCATAACCAAATCTACATGCAATGCACTTTAGATCAAACTCCATTTTTTGTATCCAGTGTACATGTATATCCAAGGACCCATTAGTGATGTGCTGATATTGTTCATGGTTTCATATCCTTAGGGGTTATATAATTGTAGTTACTGTTTACTCCAGAGATTCTATGGCTTCTCCGTGCAATTAAGTTCCCATACCCTTGAAGAAATATATGTGCCTGATTATTTACCTTTATTGTCAAAACTTAAATAGTATACTATACAGGTACCTATACACACTGTAGTTGATCAAGAATGGCAAAAAACAGATGCGTCATCAACATTTATTAAAAATTGTAATTTAGTTGTATGTATATGAAGGTCCTCTCATGTTTTATCCTTCCTGGAAAAGTAGATGGGATTTCTTTGCAAGAAATTACATTAGGTTTTTGTGTTTACTTAACTCAAAACCCCTGTTATATAAAGGAGCCATACGGCTTATATATTAGATCATAGCTCAGATTAGCCAAACTTGGTAGTCCGGTTCAGTCCAAGTGTATAAACACACTTAAGCAACATCGCTCTGTGTGTAGAGACTTGGATTGACAAACTGAGTAACCTATTAAATAATAATTCACTGGTTCAAACCCTCTCAGTCAATGATATACCCAAAACTATAATCTTTATTAAAAATGAAGCTAACAGTTGTTTGTCGTTTATTATGTATTTTGCCATAATGTTCCAAAAATTTTCGGGGGGCCTCCATGTCTCAGTAGGTAGAGCGTTGGACGCTCAAACCGAACAGCCTCCCTGGATATGGAAAATTTTCTGACTGGGTTTTCACTCCGAACGGCCTGTGTGGGATGATTGCCAGTTACCACCGAAAGGTAGTGGGTTTCCTCCTGGCATAAAGCCCGGTTTTCTCCCACAATAAAACTGGCTATGCTGCAAAAGTATCATATATTCTTGTTTTGTTTTTCGTATTTTACAATAATTTTTTTCTTAAAACCCATTAAAACTGAATCTTTGATGATTTCGGTGGGAATGCATGGGAAGGAATAAGTATTTAGTCTTGAAGAACTTCCAGCGGGAGACTGGTCGGGGCTTAATCTAGGTTGATTTTGAACCCCATATATGGGGTTTGGGCTTCTGCAGTTTGGGCCCCCAAACCAGGGTATGACGAAAAAAAATTGTTGTGATTGTTGCTTTATATATCTCTGCAAAGTATTTAAAACATAAATGTTATGGACATATTACACAGAAGTGGTGGTTTAAAGTTGGAGTTGGGATGGTATTATCCAGTTGTACTATGGGTGCCCTAGATGAGGCCCTGCTGGTTTGCATGTTTGGGGTGGTGGGGAGAGGGGGACTTTGGGGATGAAGGGATGAGCCACCATCATTTGTCTCACCAATATCTCCAGTAATCAAAAATGAGATAGTTCTAATTTTATCCACCCAAACTATCCTTCGGAAAAAAGAACACAGCTGTGGTATATGCTAAGCCCAAATTTAATCAATCTCTCAAAATTATATATTTGCATCTTCGTACCTTTAGATCAAAGACTCGTGTTTAATAAAACAAATGGCTAGAATGTTTGCTTTTGTACTCTTTATTACTTCACTTGCCTGGTTATTTGAACGACACATTGACTTTCTCTTGGTATCAGGCCATGCCGCCAACAGATCAGAGGAATTATTGTCGCACCTATTTTTTTAGACACGACCCCCACACATTTGACGTGAGGCCTGACTCCCTACTCCCCCCCCCCCGCCCCCCCCGCCTTTCTCCCCACCATTATGCAGTCTGCATATGACAGATTGGTTGTTGCTAAACTCCATACTTAAAATTATTTCACAGATATGGCGTTTTTGCCAGGTTTAGTATATTGGATGGTTCCATAAGTAACCTCTGCCAAAAACCCCTTTCCATAGATATAAATTCATCTCTTGCTTCTGGATTGTATAGGTAGCCAAACGGATATGGCTGCTTTGGCAAATTATAAGAAACATCTGAGCTCCACATAGAAAATATGCTTGAATAGCATGGACATCTACGACGAACGGCTGCTTTGGCAAATCTTGCATATAAGAAACATCATCTAAGTTACCTATAGAAAACATGCTTGAATAGCATGGACATCTACGACGAACAGATGCTTTGGCAAATCTTGCATATAAGAAACATCATCTAAGTTACCTATAGAAAACATGCTTGAATAGCATGGACATCTACGACGAAAGGCTGCTTTGGCAAATTTTCCGTAAGAAACATCATCTGAGTGACCTATAGAAAACATGCTTGGATAGCATGGACATCTACGACGAAAGGCTGCTTTGGCAAATTTTCCGTAAGAAACATCATCTGAGTGACCTATAGAAAACATGTTTGAACAGCATAGACATCTACATGTGCGATGAACGGCTGCTTTGGCAAATCTTGCATATAAGAAACATCATCTAAGTTACCTAAAGAAAACATGCTTGAATAGCATGGACATCTACGACGAACGGCTGCTTTGGCAAATCTTGCATATAAGAAACATCATCTAAGTTACCTATAGAAACATGCTTGAATAGCATGGACATCTACGACGAAAGGCTGCTTTGGCAAATCTTGCATATAAGAAACATCATCTAAGTTACCTATAGAAACATGCTTGAATAGCATGGACATCTACGACGAACAGCTGCTTTGGCAAATCTTGCATATAAGAAACATCATCTAAGTTACCTATAGAAAACATGCTTGAATAGCATGGACATCTACGACGAAAGGCTGCTTTGGCAAATCTTGCATATAAGAAACATCATCTAAGTTACCTATAGAAACATGCTTGGATAGCATAGACATCTACGACGAAAGGCTGCTTTGGCAAATTTTCCGTAAGAAACATCATCTGAGTGACCTATAGAAAACATGTTTGAACAGCATAGACATCTACATGTGCGATGAACGGCTGCTTTGGCAAATCTTGCATATAAGAAACATCATCTAAGTTACCTAAAGAAAACATGCTTGAATAGCATGGACATCTACGACGAACGGCTGCTTTGGCAAATCTTGCAAATAAGAAACATCATCTAAGTTACCTATAGAAACATGCTTGAATAGCATGGACATCTACGACGAACGGCTGCTTTGGCAAATCTTGCATATTTATAAGAAACATCATCTAAGTTACCTATAGAAAACATGCTTGAATAGCATGAACAACTACGACGAACGGCTGCTTTGGCAAATCTTGCATAAGAAACACCAGCCGTTCATCGTACATGTAGATGTCCATGCTGTTCAAGCCTGTTTTCTTTTGTGAACTTAGTTGAGGTTTCTCATGCAAGATTTGCCAAAGCAGCTGTTCTTTGACGGCTCGTGGAGTCATTTCAAACCCCAATAATTAAACCAACGTGAACATCATTGACATGTAACTATGGGCCTAAAAACGAACGATGAAATTATATTCTTTACATTTGATCCAATTTGACTTACTTAAACAAGGAGAGGGGGCATCCATCTCGGAGTTTTATGGGTCAAATGTTACGGAAACCTCAATGAGAAATCAAGCGGTGTGTTTTCGTATGGAGACATTAAGAAAAGAGCAACAAAAACACTCAATTTATTTGTTTGTAGTCATGGCCCAACCAATTGGTAGAGGTTGTTTAATAAACATTCTCACTGCTGATATCTTTGGAATGGTCAATGGTATCATATACCAAAAACAAAATGATAGTTCTAAGCAGACGAGTTCCAATGTCTGCTGGTATCCAAATGGCTATGGGAACCATTAAAGGGCACCTAATTTCTGTAGAATTCGGGGTTTGAGAACTTGTCAAATAACGACTTATCACTGCACCCGTGAGTATTCCATGGCCCGGTGAAAGCTAAAAACTTAGACAATGATGATAAATTTGTAAATCTGTAAGGCTGTTCCTAATATTGTTATATCACTGCTTAATCTGTTTGTTTTTTACCTGTATATATACCAATGTTGTTGCTAATGTACCTCACTCCTGATGATGACTGAATAAAAGTCGAAATATTGAGTCAATATGAAGTTTTCGTTTTTCGGAATAACACTACTTGTGTACTACGTTAAACTAATCAGTGGAACTACTGGATTTTAGACAATCATTCTTAGCATTTTTTTCAGATTTAGGGTGGATTCCCTTCATCCAAAGTAGACTAACTATCATGGACACAAAATCCTTTCAAAAACTTCTGCCAATATTGAGCATGAGATCGAATCAAACTTAATTACTCATAAAACGGTCTGTGGAACAGTTAGCAGAAACCATCAGCAGCTTTGGACACATAGCAAAGATTATTCTACCAATAAACCAAAGTAAAATAGTCTTGTCTACCACCTGATCAGGGGTTTTACTTATTGGTTGTATTTGGGAGAGCTGTCAGATATTCGAAGGTTCAGGGTTTCCCCCTTAACCTGCTAACGCCACCCAGTGAAATAATTTTTGAGTGTGACAAAAAACGTCAATTAATTAATCTTGTGTCGGGCATCCTACAGTTATTGTTAATCAATCAAAAAAAGATCAAACGACTGGAGTTCAGAGAAATTGTTAGTCTGATTTTGACTCAGCAATTTGTCACGAATCTCTACTAGTTGTTAATAGTCCAAAGTTTACCTCAATTCTTTGGATCTCTTAAAGTGACAAATTGCGATGAAATACCTTATTTTTCATTTTAAAGACAATATTCACCTTTTACATGAACATGCTTTGTTCATATTATTTTTTTGAGAAATCTCTGAAAGGAGGGAGCTTTGATTGATAATTCACAGAGGTCAAGTAAGACGATTTCAAAGATATATGTTCACCTTTCGACCAGGGGTCATGATAGGATGACAGTTTCCCAGTGGTCATAGGTCAAAGATATGTGGGAAATCTGTTTTGAAAACAGTTGAAAATTGTATTTAAATTAAAAGTTTTATATATTTTACCTGAAGTTTTCACTTAAACTATTTCGAGAGTCGATCCAGAATGTGTTATAAACAAAACCACAGGCATTCTTCACATTGTACAAATACTTTTATTACAAATACTTTAACATCATCAAATCAGTTGTACATAAATATCATCTTACTACAGTGTACATGTAGATATTAAATCTAATCACTACACTTTTTATAAAGTTTGATTCTAAGTTTCATTAACATAAAATACAACATTTAAGGGGTTTCTCCATACAATAGTGTGGGATATTAATGTAATACAGAGTCCCTACATGAATATACAAGCAAAGTTGTTACAAATAATGCCAGGCAAAAATTCCTCATAATATGCGAGGGGATACAAACCAAAACTTACTTATAATAGAGATTTAGAGAAATTTCTGTTAAGAGTACCAAATTTAATAGTATCTGGAAGTTGAGAGGTCAACACCGTACACCATTGTTCATTGGAACTTATAAAACAGTTAATCTCTAACATTGTTGTGACACTGATGATGAAACATTTAGTCTTGAAACATGAAATGTATATTGTGATAATTACACTGTAGTGATACTAAGACAAACAAGCTATAGGTTGAAAACTGAATGAAAACTGAATTTACACTACATCAGTGTAAAAAATGTGAGAATGTTAACATTTAGTTTATATCCTCCACTGGCTTCCATCTTTATGTCCCTTCTATCCACATAACCATAAACTCCACTGTTTCTTTTTATCCAGCCATTCTATATAAAGCAAAACATAGTCTTAAGTTGTATACATGTATATTATGAACACTAAAACACACAGGCCCAGAGAAAATCTTCTTGACTAAAATAACCATTGAGACAAATCTAAGTTGTATATAAATAAAGTAAACAATGTGCGGTTTCAAGTCCAGCATAAAAACCTAACACAGACTTTTGTCGCAGCAAATAATATGCTTGCTCATGTAATACAAAGCCCCTCCCCCTTTCCTATTTGACCCTATTACTGTAGAGGAATCAAATGGATTGGATCAGGTAGGATTGTGGCAAACATATTTTATTCAAGTCACATTGACTAGAACGATGGCCAGGTCTAAAGTAAAGATCAAATACAACAATAAAGTATAGTATTTGAAATATATATCTCAATTCCAGGTGGCCTAGAGCCGTGGGAGGGTTTAGATAGGGGCAGGCTATGTACATGTAGGTTTAATAAATAGGAATTTTACACAACATTGGTTTCTGTAAAAACATTTGGTACCCTTTTATTAGGTACAGTAAATTATGGTTACTCAGACATACAATGTACTTTTAGCCATCAGTCTTGAAAGCTTTCTCCGAATATGAGGATCATCTGAGATATATATACAGTGAACTTTTTAAGTGGGAGTCAACCTTTCATCATACCGCCGGACAAGTAACATCTCCAGGATAAATCCCTTGTGTACAATCTGAATTAGAAATTTAATTCTGTACAGTGAATCTAGAAATTACATATACATCATTCTGTGATTCTTCTAATCTTTCATCTTATTAATAAATAAAGATATTGTACATGTAACATTACATATATGATGCAAAAGATGCTCGGATTTGAGAACATTTTGTTTGCAATTTTATGATCACAAACAGAAGTAAAATTGTCTGTTATGATGACTGTAATTCCAAATACCACCCTGATTATTTAAAGCCTGTAGAATATATTTCAAATTTTCATTACTGTCTGTTTCCGCAATTACATTCTCACGTTTTGCCATTTTATATGCGTATTTAAAGACTTTGTATTGTTACTTCTCTTTTTATTTTCCATTTTTATGGTAAAGGAAGGGACAACTATTATTCCATGTTCTTTACAAATCACCCTAACTTGAGCTTACAAGGAATCACTGCTGTTATCTACAGTATTTAAAATAAAGTCGTTATTAATATCATTATAATGCATTCTGACTGCAGAGTCAGAATGAATAATCCAATCCCTTTTACAATTCCTCTTTTTTTTAGATGAGACATCCCATTTCAAATATTAAGTTTAGTATTCAATAATCAAGATCTGCAATTCAAAAAGAATAAGTGTAATTAATATAAAGGACAGTATGATGACAAAATCAAGCATCTCTTACACTATTAAGTAAACTTACAGATTGATATGAAAACCTTTAATTCAGATACTGAACACTAAATGTTTTCTAATTAAAACACACTGGCACAGGAAATGCCCTATGGACTAAAATAACTAAGGGGACGAGTTAAAAAAAGAGATATACAAGTCATTATATTCAGCTTAATCTAAAGGATAAATCGTTTATACATGTACATGTAGTTTGTTTTGACCAGACACTGAGACAAAACCTAATTCTAACGATAGCCCCTGCACATCCCACGATTCAGTTTGTTTGATAGACGTAGCATGACCATGCAACATAAAAGGCAGTTCAAACAAGATCCTTCAAAAAGTGCCAAATCCATCCTTGAATTAATATACTGAAAAACATACAGCATAGTACTTCTACATCTACCAGGGTCTAAATTTTCACCTAAATGATAAGGGTTTGTAGTGTTCATATCGAAAAGCACTTTCAAACCATTTACACTTAGTTTTGACAGCAGATTTTAGAAACAGGATTTTCTAATTAGTCGTGGAACAAAATATACATCTCAAAGAACTATAAATGAAGTTGCTGTCCTGAATACAAATGAACCTAGTTGCTATGTTAAATGAATATATTGACTGAGATGTGTTGGTATATCAAACATAAATGTACCGGTACATAAAATGATATAAAACAATCACCTTGTTGATAGATCATATAAAGATTAACAAACCGATGCACCTTGTTAATGTGTTAAAGTAAATGTTTGTCTTATAAGTACATGTATGTGTACCTTGCTGGCATGTAAGTTGCCTATGTAGCTTTTCTAGTAAAAAAAAAAGCATTCTTGTTAATGTCACTGAGTCAATGTAATTTTATTTTCAAAAATACATCTGAAATATGAAGTTACTGTATTTTACATGTATGTTATTTGTTAGTGTGTAAAATACATGTACCTTTATGGTGGGTGAATAAGTAATATCCTGTGTTATACATGCATGTATATGTACATGTATATTTTTGATGTGTAAAATAATGTTGTCCTAAACACACACAAATGGCCCTTTGTCTTAAATTAAGTTACTTCCTTTTACACTGATGTACCTTTTTCATGTGAAAAATAAGGTGTTAAGTAAACATCTTGTGGTGGGTAAATAGGTTGCTGTCTTAAACATACCGCTGCATCAAGTGACATAAAAATGCATTCAAATCAAGTGAGGTCAGTGGGAGTGGAAAAATTAATAACCTGTTAAGATAGACGGCCTTTAAACGATGTGATCATAGAACTTACTTTGTTACACTACATGGTCATGGGTTGAAGAAAAGGAGATTTCACTTAAAATCAGATTTTTTTATCAGCTTCCAAACTTGAGATTTCTTAAATGATACAGACCATAACAGTAAAGCTTGAAACTGTAGTTGTGTAATGACTATCGTTGTGGGCATAAACTAAGGTAACATAAAGTTACTGCCGCGTGCATCTTGTGTATGAAAAATAGAGGTTGCTATGTAAGACATATATGCAACTTGTTGGTGTGTAAAATAAAGTTGCTGTCTTGAACATAGATACATCTTGTTGATGTGTAAAAGCTGGGATTAATATAGAAAGAACACGCCTTTATCACACTCGCTATTGTTTGTCTCAGGCAAATGGTGAGGGCATTCTGATCCACCCCAAGAACAGCTGAAACCTCATTCCGAAAACAGACTTCGGTTGTCTTTGCTTGCTATCGGTCGGCTCTGACACTCTGAAACCAGTAGCGAGCGATTGATTGTTTGGTGTTTTACGCTGCGCTCAAAATTATTTCACTTCTATGGCGGCGTTGCCAGTTTTATTGTGGGAGGAAACTCACAACCTTTTGTTTGTAACTGGCAACCATCCCGCATAGGTCGTTGGAGTGAAAACCCAGTCAGAAAATAGTAGCGAGTGAAGACAGCTGAAGTCTGTTCCAGTTAGGGTTTCTGCTATTCTTGGGGTGGATCAGAAGGCCCTTGCCAGGTGTCTGAGACAAACAATAGAGGGCCAAACTAAAATAAAGTTGACACATATACCTTGCTGGTGTGTAAAATGAAGGCTTCTTGGGCATCTGAATATGAAATGTAATCAGATCATTTATAAAGCTGGGTCAACTTTACGATTTTTAAGCATGAGTCTCAGAAAGCAAGTGTATAATTCATTTAAAGTTCAAGCTACATGCTCATTTATAGCATGTGCTAGATTTTCTTTCATTAATTACTTTTGTCAAAACCTGTTCCCCTGTGCCAGAGTGTTACAGTATATTTAGATGGATTGTATTGCTTAGATATTTACCAGTCTCCATATTCCTTCCCTTTTGAGTGGTAATTGCAGATTTGCTGTCCAAAGCTCCCTCTTATAGAGCTAGAAAAGAAGATCGCATAAAACTATTAAAGATATAAATTTAATCAGACATTTCAATACAGAATAGAACTGAATGTGTCAGCTACATTTGACTATTTGATATGATTCAAGGCCAGGAAGAACACTTCAAACAGATTGAACTCTACACTGCCACTAAAAACTATTTTGTAAAGATGAAAAACGATGGTAAAAGAACTCCAGATGAAAAATTGTACATGTGTGTTCATTTCTACCCAAAATTCTAGCAAATTCACATTACTTCAAACATGAAGCCATGCCTGGGTATCAAGTTTTGTGTATAAAGTAAACTTACATTGAAATCTTTATCAATCAACATTAAACAAAATCAATTGGCTCACAAGAAGATAACAGTAGAGATAAAAAGCTTCACAACCTTTTTCATGAAAATCCTTTAATATATTCAAATTATCATTGATGATCATAGGTGTTGTCTGCAAGTTTCTTTTAGGGGCCGTGATGACTCAGTGGGCAGAGCAATAGTCTCTGTCAGCTACAAGCCTCCCATTGAAGGTCCGCAAATTTGAATCCCATTCAATTCAAGAAAATTTGAAAATACTTTGAGTGGGTTTTTAACACAATCGTTGTATGTGGGAGCCAGGTACTCACCGAAATGTCTGGGGATTCCTCTGGGCTCTTTCTTCCTCCAACACTAAACCTGCTAAAAACACAAATCAAACAATTAATCCAATTCATGGAAAAACACTATAAAAACTCCTTCAAATTATTCATGCTAATGATACCAACTTGAAATTTGAACCCTATACCAAAATAGTACTACATGTGCATGGGTGAAAGAAAAAATAAATTTCAGTTAAAAGCACATTTTATATCAGCTTTCAAACTTGTGACTAATTAAATGAGATGGACAACAACATTATAGCTGGAAATTGTAGTAGTGTAATAATGTCTTTGGATACTGTTGTTGGCACAAAGGTAAATACAATGCAAACACTTCATGGAAGGCCTATAACAACAAATTTATTTTACTCAATATGCTACATGTCCACCCCTAAAAACAAAATTGTAACCAAGGCAACATACCATATTAAATGAACCTGTTTGTGATAAAGGTGATGTTACATATGCTATCACTATTGTAGTCGTTATTTCGTATAACTTGGGTATGTAAAAGATACACGTCCCGTAATGATCAAACCTTTTATCAAACTAACCAACTTTGCTTTTCTGTCAGTTCTACCTTTCAGCAACAACCAAAATCCTGATTAAAGAGAAAGGTTACATAATTATTACAATTTCTCACATACACTGATTTACTACAGAAACATGATGAATGCATTATTAAACCTGCAAATTCAAATCGAGCATCAGTGGACTTACGTGTATGTATTTAGGGATTGAAAGACATGGGCCCGAGTAGAGATTAAGCCCAGAAATATGGTGTATCAACTATCTAGTTTAGTTTTTTAACTACATGTCCACAAGTTCACTTGGACAGTGTGGACTGGTCGTTGTCTAGCTTCTGGGGCTTTATGTAGTTCAGTCACTCTTGTTTGAAACATTCAATTGAGTGACCGATAAAGTATTAGAGAAGGATGATTCAGTGAAATAAACAGTTATGTCAGACATAATATCAGCAGTCTAACATCTGTTATAAAGATACCATTGGTTAGTTAGTCATATTCAGAGCTGAATGTCCATCCTTAGCAATGTTTTTCTCAATAAGAGATCTTGTTTTTAAACACAGAGTGTAGTTACACTAATTTGCCCTCTCGTCTGCATAAAACAATCACTATCACTAAAAAATCTCACATATAACTTACCCAAGCTGCAATTATCATCAGGGAAATAACTGACTAACTTATCCAAGTCCGTTGCCTTAGTACATTATTGCTCATTAAGTTAAACTCACAAATTATGGATGTCACAGTTCAACTTAAGGCAATAAATAAGGATACTTATTATTATTAAGAACTGCAACTTAAGTCTGTGTAAAATGTTAGATGTCTTATTTAGGATGTTACTCTGAACTAATTATTCTCATATATACAGATTTATGATAATAATTAGTTCGGAGTCCAAGTATGATGCATAAATAACCTGTACAAGGGTGTTTACAATATCGTAGATATACAGCTTAGTGATTACACAGTTTATGGAGATTATAAGTGGAGCCTGTGCCAATTCACCATATTGCTGCCTTACACCCTGATCAGGAACGTTTCTATGATTTTAGCTGTCATTATCATTTTGTTAGAAAAGATTATACCACACTACTCTGCTCCACAGAGAATCTTTCTTTCTATCCTATAAGCATCTCTGCGAAAGAAATAGTTTTTTTTCGTGGAATGAAGACCTCAGCCACCATTTATTGTAGGTGGATTTGTGTAGCCAGCCAGTAAGGCGTTGGTAATGACTACCGTTTGCTAGTTACTTAAAGTAAAAAAAAGTGTATAAACAATTTTAACTTTACAGGTATAAATGATCAATCGCCTATCTGCATATGTAATATACTGTAATGTAAATTTTTATGATTGATTGGGGCTTAACATCAAACTCAACAATTAAGGTTATATGGCGACAAAGAAACCAACTGACCAAAAGATTACCCTCCCTGTGCCCCCCACCCTCCCCCTTTGTTCCAAATCTAAATTTTGACACAAGACTGACTCCACAGACGATAGAAAATCAGGAAGGCTAATGTATTTGGCATAGTTACTGTCTGGTCCTCCTTGCTAGGTCAGCAAACATGGCTAAGGTAAAACCACAATGTCCCCAGCCAGAAGGGTCTTTATGCAATAACATGCATAACTGCCTTTCCTGCTATTTTTTCCCTTACTATTCATCATTCACAGAAATATAAATGGTAAACCTTTCGAACCTGCAGCTGAAAGTAAACTTGTTCAACAACCACTTTACAGGGGAGGGGACCGGTTACAGAGGGTAAATGTAATATTCATTGATCGTCTAATAAATTGGATTGGGTCAAAGTAATGTAACTTTGGGAGTGCCAATATGAACCTGTTTGCTACGTTAATGTATTAAAAATAGTTAAGCATTGCTGGGTGATTGCCTTTTCTTTATCAGAAGGGAAGTCAGCCTGGTGTCCGACTGAAAATTCAACAGTGAGGGAACCAGTTATCGAGGGTTGGGAATTTTTTTCCTTTTTTTGATCATTTTTTTTCAAAAATTTCTACAAATAAGCACGTTTATCGAAAATAATAGACAATTGACAGTAAGGTAAGGGCCACTTTCAAAAGCCAAATCCTCAAAGCGGTAAAGGAAAACCATGAACTGAGCTAACACTTTTAGGGAGCGGTCCTTTATGTGTTTGCCTATGTTAACCTATACTATGGAGATACTAGGATAACCAAACCAATGACGGGTCCCCCACTTGAAGGACTGACCTAGATTCTGAAGTCGCCCTTCGAACTTATTCTCGTAAAAATTTTATGTTTATTTTTCATGCATTATAATCCATAATGTTAATATGTGGTTCTGGGAGCTAATATTTGTTCAATTTCTTGATACTTTAAGTTTAAGGATTTTTTAAACTTCTGTTACTATGTCTAATTTTTGCCGGACAGACTATAGAATTGGTTTGTCAGTCTCAAACCGCTATAATCGTCAGTTTAAACCCCTCGTTTTATTCATTTCTTCTAGAACATGACTAATTTAGTATTACAAGCTTAAAACTAAACTGTCCCTACTAAAAGCTAAAAGAACTAACATCTAAAAGACGAATTTGAAGAGAAGTTAAAAACGACGGACCTATTCTATATTTGCACCTTTTTGCCGATCGATTTTTAATAACATCGTTATTTTCCTGACCGGCAAGTTAGTAACACAGGAAAGAGACACATGAGTGCGGCTATAACCAGCTGATAACATCGTCTGCTCGGACCAAATTACAAAATCGGCACTTTGACAATGAAGGAAATTAGGAAAGTGTGAATTTGGTTTTACACGTACCTAGGCCTAACCCTCGATAACTGGTACTGGTAGGCCTACTCCCAGGCTACGGCCATTTAATTCGTTTTATCTGTTTATTACTATTACTAGTATTAGAATAATAAGTGTGGTTTTGATAGCCAAATAAACGAAGAATGTTCCCTCAATTAATTATTTACAGAAATGCTTTCGACTTTCCCTTGCAAATCGTATAAAAACTTAAAAAAGTAACTCACCTTGCATCGCATGCCTCGTCAAGCAAAAACGAATCACAGCTTATTTACCTCAAGTACAAAAGAGTTCCATTAGAGGTCTATTACAATGCATTCATAGGTCAGTTGTTAAAGGAGGGGAAATCTCTAGAAATACATAGGGATTATCGTCGATAACAACCTTCAAAGTACTTAAAACATTTCACGTCAATTACCTCCAGTGACCCTCAAGCTAAAAAAAACAGACAGAAGTATGTCCTTTCAGTGGCTTATCTGTGTAGCCATTTTTCCGTTTTAGGATGACGTGATGTTGGTATAGCTATTTTTAGATCAATAATGACGTATTTTTACCGCTCTCTAATGTATAAAGGTAGATTTAGGTCCAAAAAAACATGGCGACAAACTTGAAGTGGGAAGATTGTCTCCGAAAATATAGGTCAGTATGCAACCGCGCGCCATTACTTAGCCAGCCATTGGCTAAATTGCATCACATGACTACTCTATAACGCACTTAAATTTTTATTCAACAATAACTGGATAAAACTAATGAAAAAATGGTGGCGGCCTTGTGAATGGCCTAGGGAGCTTATTCTCTATTGTAACACCACCTTCAAATTTCAATTATTCACTTACGAGGGGATAAAACATACATTAGACAGTTGTTTTGGACTAAATGGACTCTACTCTTTCCATCTAAACTAGTCTAAAGCTTAGATTTTCTTTCCCTTTAACTTTAAGGTAAAAGCTGGATTTGTTATACTTTGGCAGGCCGCACGGCCTACGGCCTGTCCGTTTTACCTGCTTGTAACGGGGTAACAGCGATAACAGAACTGAGCTAATAGCTGCTAACAACGAGAGGATCGGGTGAACTGTTTTAATCATAGTTTTACGAGAGTAGAATGACAGGATAAATCAATTAATTTCTTTCTTCTTTGATATTTAGTGTAATTTTTGGAAGCTGGCCAATATAGCATGACTGAACAAAAGTCAAATCATTGTATGTAATAATTCGATGACTTCAGAATTAGTTCTCAGAAGATTGATTGATTGATTGATGTTTTACGCCGCACTCAAGATTATTTCCCTTGTATGGCCGTGTTGCCAAATATAATGGGAGAGGAAACATGACTCTTTGCCTGAAGGAAAACCATGATATTCGGTGAGTCCTTGGTAACTCTTCCACATACGTCCATCGTGTGAAAAATCCGCTCAAAATTTTGTTAGTTGGTCTGAGTGGGATTTGACCCGGAAGACCTGTGTCGAACCGAGGCACTGTCACTAACCGACTGAGCGATGTGTATAAAAGTCAAGGCGTTTGAGCATGGTCAATCCAAATCGCCATATTTAAGTCACAAATCTTGGATACGGCGTTAAACTCCAATCAATCAATCAACCAATCAATAAAAGAGTTTCTAAACCCCAAAGATCAAGATTGGTTGTTTTTACTTTGAAAGAATGATACCGTTTTCTCAGGATATAACGAGTGCAAAACAGACGCGTAGAAAACATAATGACAAAAAATGCCGAATGTTGGCTGCATACAGACTGTTTCTGTAAGACGACTTTCAATTGGTCAATCAGTAATACCGCCAAATATTAAAAAAATGATATTCTTTATTATCAACCAGTGGCAGTTCTTAAATGTACAAAAAGATCTCTGCTTGAATATGTTATTTTTCTACAATCTTCTAATCCTGACAATACTGGGACAGACCGATATAGACTGATAAAAAACAATGGGTTATCTGTTGGAAACCCACCAGTAAAAACACAGAATCTCCAATTCCCTAATAAGCAGTATTCAAAGATGGCCAAAAACGTTTCAACTCGGGGTAAAAAAGTAAACCGCAGAGATGAACAAACTACCAAAGAAATTGTCCTGTCTTGTTGCTTGCTCGACATTATATGAAGCTATGAAACCTACTAAAACAATCAATACTTTTTTGTATTTTGTATTTTTTTTTTGTATTTGTATTTATTCGCCATAGACATTTTGGCAGCTCATGTCACTTTAAGCACCCCCCCCCCCCCCCCCCCGCCGAAAATGCACCGGACTGTTTGAATTTGATCCGTTGTTAGCGAATCTTTTCGGTTCACGCTGGTTACTGGCTTTACTAATGCTTTTTGTTTCTATTTTGACTCGTACCATTTAGTTAGTCGAGGTACTTCTAACCGTCAACATCTTTTGAAACTCGAAAACTTGAAAAAAGCCCGAGTTTTGACAACTCTACTTTTCGTACAGGATTAGAAAAATGTTCTATATTTTAATGAGTACAAATTCGTTTATACGACTCTGTGAAACTTACTTTAACGAAGTCTTTAGAAGTAAGAAAATATAAAAAGACCGAATTTTGGCAACGAATGCTACTTATAGTACAGAATGAAAAACTGTTCTCTATTTACACAAGTGAAAATTAGCAGCTTTTCTTGAATACCACTTTGGGAAACGCACATTAAAGAAGTTTGTAGAGCTAATTAAACCTAAAATATCAAAAAGTTAATATTTTGGCAGCTCATGCCGCCTAAATAAGATGCTTTCGATATTCTATGTTATGTATTGAGTAAAGATTGATAATTTTATTGAAACAGAATTAGCTTGTTGTTTGTGATTTTTATTACGAAGTACAAAATAATAGCTATCTGTTGACTGAATGTACGTTAGAGTAATTTTCATAAGCAGCAAAACCCCCAAAATGTAGCCTACTTATAAAGGCGGGCTATTTAAACTTTGATCATTTTTAGCACACGTGTTCGTAGCCCGGATTATCGGTCTTACGGCGACTGGTATTATATGGCTGCTAATGTGTCTATGACGAACACGGAGAGAGAAAGTCTCGGCTAACGTGTTCGGTGCTTACGGGGACCAGTTTTGCCATTTTTTTTTTTTTTGCATTTCAACGCAATTTTCCAAGGTATACTTCAAACGGTCAACCTTTGCTTACAATCAGAATGTATGGAAAAAAGTCTGAATCTTGGCAGCTCATGCCACTTTAAAGTTTACGGTTTTACACGAATGCATAGTATGTTTTGTTAACGAACACACAAAATATTGCAGTATTTCTCATTATTTCTTAGATGTGGCGTACACATTCTTGAAAGATGTCAGAGATTCTTCTTTTCCGTTTTTTTTTTCCGACGTTGGGTTCTTATCTATTCAGCCAACCGGCCTCCTCATATCCACATCAAACATGTACACAAAACAGCTTTGCAGTGACTTAATCACCAATAGCGTGTTTAAAAAAATAACAACTGTGTGTTTGTTGTTAAAGAGTGTACTGAGATTGAACTTTGTATCGTACGCTGTATTATTCAAGAAGCGCCGCCAGATATATATAGTTTAATGTCCCAAAGGTAATTAATTATTTAAGGAACACAGAGACCAGTGTGTGCAAAACGTCGGCCAACAGGTGTGGTTCTTCAGCCGGTGATTTGTAGCCCCGCATGAAGTACCCCATTAGCTGGTAACACACACTGCGATTGATACCCCCTTTTAATAAGAACATGTTGCCTAACTCTGTTTTGATCGCTCTTGGCACGCTTCATCACTCTGGGGCATGTCCAGGGAGACTGAAAGGAAGATCACTAATTTTGTTTTGCTTTTTTTACTGCTTGTTAATTAAAAATGAGGTTTACGGATGAGCATTGGAAACCTGCCTAGATCAGCTGTGCAGCGACATTTATTTGGGAATTCCTTTGTACTCGTTGCTTAGGTTATAAGAACTGAGCACGCTTAGCGGCAATAAGGGTCAACGAAATATCTCAACAAACTAAGGTTATATATATTTATGATCACTAAAACACACGGGCACAGGGAAAATCTTCTTGTCTAAATTAACCATGGAGACAAGTTTCTAATTGTGTTAAAAAGAGGTATATCATTTAGACCTTTACACCCCATAAATTGTTGTAACAAACCAAACCTATGATATTTCATTAGGTTGACGACTGACAAGAGCTGAGCCTTGGTCAGTAGAATTTCTGGATTTCTTTTGTAACACATTGACAATGGTTACGCATCTTAACTACGGCAAGAACATCGATGGACTGAGATTGAACCCCATTAATTTTGTTATCTCCCCCCCCCCCCCACCCGGACAGACAAAACTATGTAACAAACAACCAACAAAACAACCATAAACTCCATCTCACAACCAGCAAACTACAAGGCTATTAACTCCATCTCATATCCTACAACCAGCACAAAAAACTACATCTCATAACCTACAACCAGCACAAAAAAACAAGGTTATAAACTCCATCTCATAACCTTTTAACCCTCGGGCTGGGGGCGGTGTGGTTTTTGCCATAGCCATTTTCGCCTACCTAGCATGGAGGAAAATTAAGTATGCCAAATACATTAGCCTTCCTGATGTTCATATGGTCTGTGGAGGTTTTAATGTTAAAATTTAGGTGGGATGGGGGTAGGTAAGATCTTTTGGTCGGTTGGTGCTTTTGTCGCCATATAACCTTAGCTGCTGAGTGCGACGTTAAGCCCCAATCAATCAATCAATCAATCATAACCTTTTAATCCCACAAGCGAGATTTTTTTACACTCGCAAGCAACCGTAAGCTGTTAACCCTGATAACCGCTATTAAACTATTTTTTCTTCCAATACCAGAGGCCTTGGTGGCGCAGTCGGTTACAGTGATAGTCAGTCAGCCCTTCCGCCGATGCAACGCAGGTTCGAATCTCACTCAGACCAAATAATTTCTGTGGTGATTTTTCACTCAATCGCCGTATGTGGAAGAGTTGCCAGATACTCGCCAAAGATCGAGTCTTTCCTCCAGCGAAAGAATCCGGTTTCCTCTCGCACTAAACTTGGCAACGCTGAGAAATAAGTGAAATAATCTAGAGTGCCGCGTAAAACATCAATCAATCAATCTCCAATTACCAACCGCTTGGGGCATGTTTCACAAAGCAGCGTAGCGTAAGTTCTTACGTTATTGCCTTAGCAACCTATATCCACAGTATTTGTTGCCATGACAGTTACGCAAAAACGTTTGCTACACCGCTTTGAGAAACTGGCCCAAGGCCATGGTGAATTGAATTGAATCGAACGCTTTTTTTTGCTAGTGAATAAAACAATACCTTTTGTTAACAAAAAACAAACAATATTAACATCCAATTGAAGATCATGCGTCGATTTTTCTCTACAAAAATTGAAACTTCAACCAGTCTCTGTGTGTGACGGATACAAAAAACGAGACGGAAAAAATTTCGATCACGAATGTCCACAATAATGTATGAACAACCACAATGGCTAGTTTATTTTATCTATACGCAGAAACATTACGGGATTTTTTTCGTGTTTAGACTTTTTTAACGTTCGAGATTGTAACTTAAAACGTAGAATAGAGGCTGTTGTGTATCTCTAATCCGAAAATATATCAACACTTGCCCGATAACGTTAAAATAAACGATACTGTTATAAAAACGCCCGATCCCATTTAAACTCTTCCAACTGATAATGTAGTAATTGTGGACCGATGACGTTGTAACTTTTTTCTAACCAATAGTGTTGGAATTTTTTACTGATAGCGTTGTAAATTTTGTACTAACCCAAACAGAAGCTCTTACTTTTTAAAAGCATTATACTCCTAATCTGGAAACCCACTGTTTTCACAAATTTCATCGGATATCTTTGGGTGTTTCGGAGGGAGACTGTTATTATGCTTGGATTACTTTTTCGTTTTTTTGGTTGATTGATTGCTTGACGTTTTACGCCACACTCAAGAATATTTCACTTATATGGCGACGTTGCCTGGTTTATTGAGTTGAAACGGGGCTCATTGCCAGAAGGAAACCCCCGACCTCCAACGAGTACCTAGCAACTCTTCCACACACGGTGACCGAGTGAAAAATATTAGGTTATAGGTGGGATACACTGAAGTACTTTACCAGAAAAAATATTTGAAATCGGAAGATTGGGTGTCTTGTTGGGTTGTCTGGCTATGGGCTGATTTCGTCCTTGCTTGCATTGTGACTTCTGTATCTCAATCCCTTTCGCTTTTGGAACAGACAAATTTCTACTATACTGGTCTGAAAAAATTTTAAACACACAATCCGTTATTGGATGGTCCCGAGCTTATACCAGGCGTATATCTTGCCGAGTGACTCGGTCAAAAATTTACATTAAAGCCAATGGAATTTTATTCTTGCATAAATTTGGATTGTCAAGAAAGTAAGGATAGTTTGAAGTCGATCAAAAGTCTAAATGCTCGATCTTGAAACAAGATATATCCGTTAAGTGTGTGGCTTATACGGACCGAAATAATGTTCAGAACTGAAACAAGCTAATAAACTGGACGAACCTTCATTCTTTTTAGCCCTAAATAAAACTACGTTAAACTTTCTCGAGACTAGAATCCAGATAAAGCCTCTGATTTGTTCGTCTTGAGGAAAACAAACTTGAATTGAAATAAAAACAAAATTAGGGAACATATCCACATTTTGGCAGGTCATGCCACTCTTAGCTTATTCGAGGTCAATTTCCATCCGCCGAGAAACAGTGTTCCCGTTAACCTCAGCGAGCATAAAGACGTGCTTAAAGCGAAAGCTAACAGGTGTGTTTCTTCAGTCAACGATTTATGTCCCCTCATTACCTACTCTATTACCGCCAGAAATCGTAGCGGAATCGATACCACGTCAGTCGGAAAGGTAAGCGATATGCCTCTTAAGTCGTTAACTTGAGACGCAAAGTCGTTATTTGTGGTTAAAGTTAGAGCCACGTATCGGCTGAGGCTTATTTACTTTCTTCTGTTAGAGTCTTACGTATGCAAAGTTAGCTGGCTTGGGGCTTGGGAAATAATGCGCAAGGGGGTGTTTCTGCTTGCCCACCTGTCCCTTGAGTTAATAATGGTAGCCTACAGAAAACGGACTGACTATCGTTTTTACTGAATATTCGTTTGATGATGGGGAAATAGGTTGCATTTCATGATATTAAAAGTGCTCTAAAATATTTACAACAAATATTAAGTATTCAGAAAAGTACAACTCATAATGCAGAAAAATTGAAACAAAAAAAAACATTTCTGAAACACATTTTCACATACTTTCTCATCTCTGATACATATGTAAAAGCGCAACTGACATACCCCATAGTACCACAGTTCTATGTAGAAACTTGATTCCATGGTTATTTAAATTGTCTCTCTGCCTAGGTGTGTTAAGTGTTTATAGATACATTTCGTCAATCTGTCTTCGTTATGCCATCATGCTTTAAAAAAATGGTTTCCAAGAATGCCTGTAAATTGGCAAAGTGACATGCCACAATGGCAGTGAATCCTGATTTGCGGTTAAGTCTAGAAATTCTAGCTTTCAGAAATAAATATACACCATTCAGCAAACAGACGAAACCCCATAAAAAATCAGCTGCCCCTTGAAACACTTACAGCGCATGAAATGTGTACCATGTATAGGAGCATGAGCTGCCAAATTTAAGGGAAATTTCGTAGAAACAAAATAAGAATCCTCCGCTGATAATAATCTTGGGGATGCACGTTAAGGTAGTTTTTATAAGCAAGAAACCCTCAAAATTCAACTTATAATTCCCAGCTATTGGAATTGTGTCCGTTATTAACACACATTTTCTGCTCATAAGCAATCGTTCTCAGACCATTTACAAATTTCTCAGTATATTGTTACTTGTTACCGGCATGTGGGAGAGTTGACAGGTACGGTCGGGGTTTTTCTCCAGGTAAGGAGCCCAGTTTCCTCACCCGCTAAACCTGGCAACGCCGCCATATTAGTGAAATATCAATCAATCAATCAACCGAATGCCCCGTCGACGTCATTAAGCAATCGTTCTTTTAAAAGAATAGTGAAAGGCCTTAAAGCTTTATTGATGTTTTACGCCGAATTCAAGATTATTGCACTTATATGGCGGCGTTGTCAGGTTTAGTGGGGGAGGAAACCGGCCACATTGTCGAGAGGAAATCCCCAACCTTCGGCGAGTACCTGGCAACTCTTCCACATACGGCGACCGAGTGAAAAATCCACTCGGAATTTTTTCAACTTTTATATGGTCTGAGTGTGATTCGAACCCGCGACGCATCGATGGAAGGTCTGTGTGGGACAGAGGGACGATCACTCGAACTCACTGGACCACCGAGGCCCCCGAAACATCTGAAAGAATAACGCTCGTCCACAGATGGTATGCTATAGTCTTGTCGGTGATTTACATAGAGTGATTAAATGCAGTATTAACTGCCAGTACTCGCCTAGTATTAATACGTCTTGGGTAAACCAGTGTTTAGACAATAGGCGCCAGTACCTCCCATTAACTGTTCACTTGTTACTCGATACTAACGGCCGTTCGTTGTGCTAAACGTCAGCCGGTGTTGTATTTTATCTACGATCGAACTCGGGTATTAAAAGTTAAAGTGGCATGAGCTGCCAAAATTCACACTTTTTTCATAAATTCTGATCGTCGCGGCAGTA
The DNA here is from genome assembly GCA_963971465.1 of Lepidochitona cinerea. NCBI lineage: Eukaryota > Metazoa > Mollusca > Polyplacophora > Chitonida > Tonicellidae > Lepidochitona > Lepidochitona cinerea. Next base: position 3,337,083 of record OZ020556.1, on the reverse strand, counting down.
AGAGATTTTGAAGGCCATCGAAAAATTAAATGATTGGCGTTGGAATGAGGAAAATCCACACAGTGTGTGGCCTTTACGAACCGAAAACGTGTTCGAAAAGTTAACAAAATTTAAATAACCGGAACGACCATTCATTCATTCTAAGTCAAAGTTAGTTCAAAACAATACTTTATCGTACATTTTCGAAACAAGAAGCACTAAAAAGCCTCTGAATTATACGTCTTAATAAAAATAGCCAATAATTTCAACATTCTGTTTTGACTCCAAAAAATCAACATTTTGACAGCTCATGCCACTTTAAATATATTGGGACTCAAACAACACAGTGAGAGGTCGTTTGTGTTTTGTTGTCAAACCTAAATATTATCAGATGTACAGATGATGCCCATTGAAATCATTCTCCGGGTCGGTTGAAACAGAATTTACTATTTGTTTTGTCGTTTGGAAAACAGGAATGTTTTGATAGGGAGAATGTAACCGTGTATATATCGAGGTTCTCTCTCAGATGTCAGACATATATAATAAGTATATTCTGTTATAAACATCATATGTTTGTGAGTGTCAGTATGTACATGTATTTATAATGTTGTTGCAATTATTGTAAAATTCATTGTACAGAAACCATTGTGACAAGGGGCAATTATTTGCTCAAGTCAATAAACTTTGAATTGAAATTGAATTGAACTAAAATAACTCGGCTTTTTTAATCTTGTTCGTTATTAGCTCCCATTTTCGTTCCGTTCATTTCTGGCTTTATCGATATTTTTAGTGTCTTGAGTCAATCCTTTATTTTTTAAGGTACATCAAACGCTTGCCATACAGTTGCCATACAGGTACTCGACAAAGGTCGGAGGTTTCTTCCAAGCAATTGGCCCGATTTCCTCCCCCACTAAACCTGGCAACGTTGCCATATTGGCGATATAATTTCGGAGTAGAAACTTTTGTAGTACAAAAAGCTATTTCTTTATGTAAAAAAATAGATATATAATTATGAACACTAAAACACCCAGGCACAGGAAAAATATTTTTGTCTAAAATAACCCTTGAGACAAGTTCCGAATTGTGTTAAAAAGAGGTATATCATTTCGACAGACAGCGGAATTAATTTAGTTCCAGCTAGTCCACCCGTGTGACACAATCAGCCGATATTTTCTATTTCAATGCCAATCGTTTTAGTTTTACAGTATTATACACGCTGGTATGTTTTGGCAATCGAATTGTTTTTAAAAAGGGCGAACTTTTGCGGCTCATATCACTGTAAATGAATCCCAATAAAGAACTAGAGGCTGTTTGAAGATGCGGCCTTCGAACATGATCCTATAGAAACGCCGCCTTATGATACGTAATTGACATCCAGCCACGGGGTAATTAAGAATATAAGGCCCTAAACTTGCTGATTTTCTTCCCCGTCGTATATCTCCGTGACCCGACATCAATACCTCGCAGATAGAAACTTGAAACATACGTCATTATAATGGCTCCATTTGCGATAATTCACATATGGCTTGGATTGCATTAGGTTTGCTTAGTGGCAAAGATATATATATAAGCATAAACAACCCTATAATGGTGTACCTTCCTGTCTATTTCTACCTAGTACAAAATCCATTAGTAAGAAAACCGCCGTCAAAAGGATTGAATATTTATTATACAGGTCTGAAAGCTACCGAAGGAATTGTCACGGGTCGTGTCAGCTAGATTAGATTTGGACACATACGCATCTTTTTAACACAATTAGAAACTTGTCTCCATGGTTATTTTAGACAAGACAATTTTTCCTGTGCCCGTGTGTTTTAGTGTTCATAAATATATATATGTAATTGGATTTAAGACAAATCACAGTTCGATAAAACATATATATAAATATGTACATATTCGGCAGGGTTGAAAAATAAACAGGAAAAAGTGACCTGAATCCTTTTCTTTTTTGTTTTACTCTTAAGTCATTTTCTCAATTAATATCACGATACTCAGGTATATCTATTTAAGAACACTATTAAAAACACACGGGCACAGGGAAAATCTTCTTGTCTAAAATAACCATGGAGATAAGTTTCTTATTGTGTTAAAAGGGCCAACCATATATATTGTTGAACACTAAAAAACACGGGCACAGGGAAAATCTTCTTGTCTAAAATAACCATGGAGACAAATTTCTTATTGTGTTAAAAGGACCAACCATATATATTGTTGAACACTAAAAAACACGGGCACAGGGAAAATCTTCTTGTCTAAACTAACCATGGAGACCAGTTTTTAATTGTGTTAAAAACGTGTATATCATTTAGACCTTTATACCCCATCATAAGTTGTTGTAATAAACTATACTCAGGTATAAATACTCTTGATTCATTTAAGACGGAAAAGCCTCCCGTTTTACTCAAGAACGGTATACAAAAATCAACCATAAGCATAGATACAAAAAATCTATGCTTAGTGGATTCCGGCGGACAAAATATTATTGCATTTAAATATCGGCGTTTGTCAGGTGTCGTTTGAGAGGAAACCGAGCTCCATTCCAGGCAAAAGGTTTATCCCTCAACTAGCACCTATAACCACCACAAAAACGCTATCATGGGCATTGGATTATCATCCCTTCATTTGTTTTTGTCCGTAGTGTACAATCTCATTTTCCCTCTGAAAAGAACTCCGCTGTCTGTATTTCGCAAATTAGACTCTTAAAATACGCTAAGTAAGATCGTTTGAACGATTTCAATTTGTCTTTTTCAATTTGTTTACATTCAGGGTATATTACAAAATCGAATTTTTCATTTCAAATAAAAAAACGATGCCTAAACGTCTGATCTTTGGCTTCAAAAGAAAGTTCCTAACTTCTTATGTCTGGGAAATTTCTGAAAATCGTCTATTCTGTTTAACGTAAGCAGTATTTTGGATGTTAGCCACTGGTGTGCATTTTAATTTACCAGCATATTCATTTGTGAAAAAAAATACAAAGTGGAATAGTCCTCATACAATCGATGTATATGTATTTTAGGATTGGAAGTTCGTCTTTACGGTTTTTGCCAAACACAACGCTTGCTCTAGTTTTCTAGAAGTCAGCATTCACTTCGAAAATATCTTTCCGTAAAAGATGCGAGTTTGACTGGTTGATGTTCTGGTGATTGATTGATTGATTGATTGGTGTTTTACGCCGCGCTCAAGAATATTTCACTTATATGGCGGCGTTGCCAGATTTATTGTGGGAGGAAACCGGGCTCTATGCCCGAAGGAAACCCACGACCTTCCGTTGGTAACTGGCAACCATCCCACATAGGTCGTTCGAGTGAAAACCCAGTCGGGAAAATTTTCCAATTTTTTTTATTTTATGGACTGAGTGGGATTCGAACCCGCGACCCATTTGTGTATGTTCTGGTGAAAGCTGCTACCAGAAGCTGTCATATTATGTTTTGCAAGCATGCAATACTGTGACGTAGATTTTTTCCCTACTGGCCTAGAGAGTGTGTGGTTATAATAGGCCTACTGATCGGGGGTATCTTGAGCCTAAAATGAATGATCATTCCTCCCGGTTATTTTTGTCTTTTTGGACACTATTTTGATTCATCCAGACCACAGACTATATGGATTTTTTAATAGCTTAGTTGCGGACAAACCTCGACCATTTGCAAAGAGGAAACCCCCGAGTTTCCACCGTTACCGGACAGCCTTTTAAAGATACATGCAGATCGATCAAGTGAAAAACCCTACTCAGAATTTGTTAATTGTTCTTTCGACAGAGTGGGATTCAAACCCCCGAGTCATCATCGGGTTGAGTGTCGGGTCCCAGACTATCGCTCTCCGGCTGGGCAACCTGGACCCCCGTTAGACAATTGATCATTGCATGCGTTACTTCATAGGCGTCATCTGGTTACGTAGATTCACCCCATAATGCATATTTGCTTCTGTTAGAACGGACATATTCCCATGGTTTTCCATGAATCCAATTCAAAAAGTTTTTGTTCTCATTTTCCATTTGCCCATGGTATGAAAGAATATGCTTATCCTTCTTATTCAAACTGAGGGCCTCCGTGGCTCAGTATAGGTAAAGCGTTGGACGCTCAATCCGAACAGCCTTCCACCAATGAATCGCGGGTTCGAATCCCACTCAGTCCAAAAATTGGAAAATTTTCTGACTGGGTTTTCACTCGAACGACCTATGTGGGATGGTTGTCAGTTACCACCGGAAGGTCGTGGGTTTCCTCCGGGAAAAGAGCCTGGTTTCCTCCAACAATAAAACTGGCAACACCGCCATATAAGTGAAGTCATCTTGAGCGCGGCGTAAAACACCAAACAATCAATCAATCTTATTTAAACAAGGATATTATAGTGTAGTTTCATAACGCTGGATAAATTATCCACGCACAACTCTGTGATGATGGCCTCCTTGGTTTAGTCAGCAGACTGATTGAAATTGAAATCGAAAGTGAGAGGTTTTTTAGGCCGACACAGGCCTTCATCGATGGACGACGGGTTCGAATTCCATTCAGATCAGATAAAATGTGTGGAAGAGTTTCCAGGTAGTCGCAGAAGGACGGGGGGGGGGGGGGGGGGGTTCCCTTCGGACAGTAAGCTTTGTTCCCTTCTCCCACTATACCTTGCAACGCCGCCATATAAGTGAAATAATCTTGAGTGATGCATAAAACATCAATCAATCAATCAACTATGTGTGTTTTCTCACTTCAGATTAATGTGTCTTAACTCGATGTATAAAATAGCTAGAGAATATCGTAATACGGCGAAGAATTACTTATGGATAACAACTTCTTGGTTGTTACCCATAAGAAATTCTTCTCCGTTCGACTTCTAAATGCCATTGAAACATACATTGGACAAGTGTCTCAAAAATATATATACTTATATAGTCCTGTCTCCATGGTTATTTTAGACAAGAAGATTTTCCCTGTGCCCGTGTGTTTTAGTGATCATAAATATATATACATAGTCCTTGGGCCTTGTCTTTCTATATGAACAAACATTGGTTTAATTTGAATTGACTTGTCTTTGGTTTGTATTATTGCATGCTCTTTTTTATGTTACATTTTTCTTTGAAATGAGGGGTATCGTTTGTCGATTGATTGCGGGGGATGGCCGAGCCGGGAATCGAACTGCGTCTCAGAGAAAAATAACACTTATCGCCGGCTATAATGTGTTCATGGTTTTGCTGTTCGCTTGTGATTGTCCTTTTAATGTATGGCGATGCAATGATTGACCGCCAGTCAATGAACGTGCCATAGAACGGGTCGATGGATTACTGATAGGGTCTTAATGGCATAGAAGAGAGAGTGTCATAACCTTTTAATCCGAGGCAGAGACAACGAGTAATTAAAACCATTTTATTCCTGACATTTTACCAATTTATCAAACCAAGATCGAGGAGCGTTCATCGGGCGAGACCGCTGTCCACCAAGATGTCCAAAATACAGACTAAAACAAAACAGGCGCCCTGTACCGTTGAACTGGATATCCTCACGTTGCTTGACTTGTGGTTATTTGGCGGGCAGTGATCGATGAGAACAGGCGGAATGAGAGTGTAGCACACGGCCATCGTCCATACAATACTGTCTATCACACCAGTCCAGTAGGTATGGAAGCAGAGTTTATAACAACTTCAGTCGTCAACACGAATTCATTGGCAGTTGTTTCTCGAGCCTGCAAGCTGTGAAACTTGTGCATGACCGGATTACCTTTGCTTTCATGGATATTCATTTTTCTACGCATTTGTTGTTTGGAGTACCAAATACATAACTGCGAAAACGTTTGCGCCAAAGTTAATGAATGTGCCCCTTTGGAATTTAACGCGTCCTTTATTCGGAAACGTCTTCTTTTTCACCTTTAGGATATCTTCATCCGTGTTAGTCCGGTGTCAAAAGCGTAATTTGCCGTGAATATCTTGTTTTGTAGAATTTAAACCTGTTTTAAAAGTCTGTTACGAGCTACGCAATAGCCTTATCGGCAGGATTTTCAAGTGTGTTACGCCAGATTTGGATGATGTTTTAGCTGTGAAATTATTTGCAAAGTATCCCTGTTATTTTATAATCTCCATACCAGTGTGATATTTTGTCAACAAAGGGTAGACAAGCTTTCCACAAAGTGTGTCTTTTCAATTTTTGTTATAAAGCTGGACTGCCGAAGGATTTACCCGTTAAAACAGAACTTGATGGTGGTTGCGAACCTCTCTGGCTAACCGGGTTTACCTTTGCAGCCAACTTCATCCTCACCCATATGTTGTACAACCTTCGAGTTTTCTATGATTGCTGAGAATCGGACACTTTTTATTCACGCCGTGAAAGCCAAGATGCCGTTTATGGCAGAGCTAATGAGGTGTATCGTCGGAAACAAAGTGCTGTAGTCAAGGTACCTTGCCTTCGAGATTAGGCCGGGTGTTCTGTTTCATTGAGAAACATTTTTTTACGGTATCTAATTTGTGACGCCAATTCCAAGGAGGACTTTAAATTATCCTGTAGACGGGAAAGATGGATGTTGAGTTCAACGAAACAGACGTGGACTCGTTCGAGGACATTCGTCATAGTTTCTTCTCCTATACGACGCCCCAAACCATTGTGCTCATTTGTGTCTACGTCCCTGTTTTTCTGATCGCCTTGACGGGCAATTTGTTGGTGTTATTGGTCGTTCTTGTCAATAGGAAAATGAGAAATGTCACCAACTATTTCCTTGTTAACCTAGCTGTTGCTGACTTGTTGGGTAAGTATCTATTCTACCATTTTTCTCCAGGAATTATCAGGATCTGAAGAATTGCCAAGTTGGAGACTATGAATAATGCGTAGAACAGGAGCTCATTACTCATAAACAAAGATAGTAGCCTGATGGGACAACCGATACCCGAGCCGACCACCGTTACTGGCGCAAAACGAGAAGACTTGGCTTACAATTAGTCCCTAGTGTCCTTAGAAAATTCCAAAAGCCTCCGTCAGAAGCATAGCCTTCTATTAAAGGTTTCACATTGGAGCCCTTGGTTATATCAACAAAGTCACGGCACCTGATTTGAACGAACTGGCTTTGGCAATGTGAGGGGTTATGCTAAACGAAATTTAAAGTACAGCCTTAAGCTAACCAACTCCATCTTAAAAATGGTAATCAACAATTAGAATATTAGAAATACTAATTAGCAGATTTACTGTGTCTTTAGCATTTCAGCTATTTAAGTGCAATTAGTGGAGATAGTTAAAGTGAGATGATCGGCCAAATTTTTTTCATCAATTTAAATTGGGAAGAAACAGAGAAAATTGGTAGTTGTTTGAAAAACTAAAAACGTCCCGGAGAATTAAAAATTATTCAATGGGTCTATACTTTTCATGAATTCAAAGAAATTTATCGCTATTTTTTTTTAACTGAAAAAAGGCAGGACATTTTGCTTATTTCCCAAGCAATTTCGCCCGCTGCCTTTCCTTATCCCCCCCCCCCCCCCCCGGAAGCGCACCGAGAATACATTATAATATGCTGGACCATTTCCTCTGTAATTCTTATTGACAAAAAGGCGTTGTTTTGTCGAATAACTGAACGTACTTAGGACGAGATTGTTGTTGTATGGCCGGAGTCTTATAGGGGGTCTCCGTGGCTCAGTAGGTAGAGCTCAAACCGAACAGCCTTCCACCAAAATGTATCGCGGGTTCGAATCCCACTTTGTCCAAAAAATTGGAAAATTTTCTGACTGGGTTTTCACTGGAACGAACTATGTGGGATGGTTGCCAGTTACCAACGCAAGGTCGCGGGTTTCCTCCGGACATAAAACTATAAAACCATAAAACTGGCAACATCGCCATATAAGTGAAATAATCTTGAGCGCGGCGTAAAACACCAAACAATCAATCAATCAATTCAGAGTCTTATACGGTTAAGCGGGGATCTATATATGCACATCTACACGCCCCCTGGTTTTGGAATGGCAAATTTACCTACATGAGTTCAGTTTTGTGTGCTTGATATTTGTAATCAATTATTTAAACGAAGGACGTTCAACTAGAACGTCTTCATGGTTGGTTGGAATGAGGGTAAAAGCGTACAAACGCCAAGTATGACGTCAAATACGAAGATATTTCCGATTGGGGATGGAAGGTATGCATATTTTCAATTGCCTTTTCTTTGACGTCCTGGGACCTTACAGGAAGCTCGTTTTGTTTCAACATTAGGGTTTTTAAATACATATTTAGTCAATTTACAGTTACAAATCATCCCTGTGAAAAAAAATGGAAAACTCTTCCGCAGTTTGTGACCGGTATGAACGGAGATAGTGTCCGATAAGTTAAATAACCGTTTCTGGGACGAACGTTCATTCATTCTAGAGCTAGGTTAGTTTAAAAGAGTACTTAAACTGACATTCTCCATTTAAGTGTAGCTAAAGGCTGATAAATTGTAACCGTTGGATAATTTAAAATGTTTGCTATCACGCAAAAATATCAACATTTTGGAAGCCATTTTAAAATAAAACCTTTGTGCCAGTTTTTTTAGAGAGTTTATTCAGATAAACCCCACGATATTGTTTAAAAGTGGCATGAGCTGCCAAAATTGAGATTTTCTGCCATTATAACAGAATGTTAAAATTATCGGCTATTTTTCACAAGACGTACAATTCAGAAGCTTTTTACTGCTTATAGTCTCGAGAATGTACGATAAAGCATTGTTTTCAACTAACTTAGACTTGGAATGAATGAATGGTCGTCCCGGTTATTTAAATTTTGTTTACTTTTCGAACACTATTTTTGTTCGTACAGGCCACATACTGTATGGATTTTCCTCATTCCAACGCCAATCATTAAGTTTTTCGATGACCTTCAAATCCTCTAACTGTCGTGACAATCAGAATCTATGAAAATAGTCCGAATTTTTGCAGCTCATGCCACTTTAAATCACACGACAAGTTGACAGTCTGCTGTAACTGTTCCGTGACAGAGAAATCTGTCTCTAAAATACGCGCGTCAAATAAAAAAGTATTTTTCCTCTCATGTGTATAAAAATATTAAGTCAATCTGCCCCTGTTACATGCGCAGTCCTCGTTTATGGGATTAACACCTTTTTGCACTTAAAGTGTACCTGTAATTAAAATATATATAATAGACAGGTGCCTGTGCTTAATCGTTATTGTATAGTTAGAACGCAATCATTTACAGGGTACAGTATCTAACCATATTTCGCTAAGTGGAAAGCCTCGATATTTCGTTAGCACTCACATGGTAATGCGAAAGGAAATCCATTCCAAAAACTGCACTTTTTTTTTTTTTTTTTTCACGGATTGAGGGAGGGAAGGAAGTACACGTCTTATTGGTGAATAAAAGTACTTAAAGTGGCATGAGCTGCCAAAATTCACACTTTTTTTCATAATTTCTGATCGCCACGGCAGTAAGATGCTTTGGAGGTCGTCGAAAAACTAAATGATTGGCGTTGGAATGAGGAAAATCCATACAGTATGTGGCCCGTACGAACCAAAAACGTGTTCGAAAAGTCAACAAAATTTAAATAACTGGGACGACAATTCATTCATTCTTAGCCAAGGTTAGTTCAAACACAATACTTTATCGAACATTTCGAAGCACTAAAAAGCTTCTGAATTTTATTCCTGAGAAAAATAGGCAATAATTTCAACATTCTGTTTTAACGTCAAAATATCAACATTTTGGCAGCTCATGCCATTTTAAATTGACAAGAGCTGCGAAATATAAGGAAAATTTCGTTGAATTAGAATTAACTAATTGCTCGTGGTTTTTATCAAGAAGTACAAAAAAAGCTTACTGTTGATAACAATCTAAAAAAGGAATGCACGTCAAGAGAATTTTATCAGCAACAAAACCCTTAAAGCATTCTCATATTGTTCTCCGGTTTATGGGCTAATGGCTCAACTAATGGCTCAACCTTAAGGCCCAACTTCTGTTGACAACCAGAATATATTTTTAAAAATCCGAATTCCCCCCAGCTCATGTCGTTTAAAACCAACTCTTCCTCCGTATAATCTATCAACTCGACCAATAGCGCCCTCTACCGAGATAGACTATATTTATATAACTGAACAGATGTAGACTGGTCATCTATTGAGTTAGACTTGAATCGATGTTATATCATCTTGTTCTACTATCATGAATAAATCAGTAACCGTAAAATGGGTATATGTTACGGGCTAGTGTTCCAACTCCGCCGGGAAACCAAATGAATGCGACAGTATCTCATTTGAGGCGAAAATAATAAGCTAGTGACTTATACGAGTGAGTAATCGCGGAATATCGCGACATCCCTTGTCTACAGGCGTCGGGTTATTGATTAAAGAATACCGCAGTTTTATGATCAAATCGAGGAAGCGCCTGGACAAAGGGATTTTTGGGCAATTTTGCAAGCCTGTCTGTCTGATGTATATCTCCTGTCCGTGAAAACAAATTACAGAAGACAATTCGAAAGGAGTTATATCTTGGTAACATCGATACATTCGTTACCATACCGCATCACGCTTAAAGTAGCTATAAAAACCCCTGGCCATATATTTTTAAGAAACCCCGAAAACAAAATGGCAATTTTTGCATTTTTTTGTCTGTTACAAAGTCTTGTTGTGAACGAAAAAAAGAAAATATTCAGAAAAAAATCCTGAGTTCTTTGAATTTTTCTCCAATGATCAAAGTGACATTTTGTTGAAACAGAATTAGAATTAGATGTACGAAATAACAGCTTTCTTCACAAAGCAAAGTCAGACCAAATAAAAAAATTGAACAATTTCTGAGTGGATTTTTCACTCAGTTACGGTATGTGGAAGAGTTGCCAAGTACTCACTGAAGGTCGGGGGTTTCCTCCGGGCTATGACCCGGTTTCCTTCCCCACTAAACCTGCAACGCCTAAGTGAAATTATCTTGAGTGCGGCGTAAAACATCCATCAATCAATCAATCAAACAGAAATGTTAATAATCAAAAACGAACATACAGATAATAAGATTATACGCCTTCGCTTTTGTCTCTTATAAGATAAGAATAGCACACAATCTAATATTTTAGACAAGACCTCAAATAGCAAACGTGTAATGAAAATGAGGCTTGAAAAAAGTATACTGGGAAAAGATATTTATTAGATTGGTAATCTGGAAGATTGTTTACGTATAAAAGCCAGGGAATGTGATGCAGGACCCCTGGAGGCTAAACGCGAGGATGAGTGTATGTTTTAATCGTGGTTCCAACAATGTTGGCATACACGTGGGAAATTGTTGCTGTTAGGCTAATGCAATGTTATGCAAAATGATCGATTGATTGATTGATGCATCACGCCGCACTGAATACCTTTCACTTATTTTTCACTTGGCGGTGCTGCCAGGTTTTTGGGGGAAGGGGCCGGGCTCTTTGCCCGGATGAAACCCCCGAGCTTCGGCGAGTACCTGATGGCAACTTTTTCACATACGGCAATCGATCGGAAAAATCCACTCAGAATTTTATTCTACAAATTTGATTTGGTCTGGTTATGCAAAATGGTTTTCTTTATATACCTGTGGTCTGTTTTACAAAATAGTTTTTTAGTCGGCTAAAATTTGCCATTCTTTACTAACGTTACAACTTAGCCTGCTGTTAGACGGCTAAATGAGAGGCTTCGGTGGTTTTAGTCCGGCACAGGCCTTAAGTCGACGCGTCGTGGGTTCAAATCCCACACAGATCAAATGGAATTGAAAAAATTCTGAGTGGATTTTACACTCTATCGCCCTATGTGAAAGGATTGCAAAGTACATTTCATTGTCGAAGGTCGGGGTTTCCTCAAAACAAAGAGCCCGTACCCCTTCCTCTTCTAAACCTGACAACGCCTTCATATAAGCGAAATAATCTTGAGTAAGGCGTAAAAACACCAACCAATCAAGATATAACTACAAATGCTCATTGCCTTTGCAGTTACGTCCTATGCATCGGTTAATTATGACTTTGCTTATGATTACCACAGATCGAATCATTATCATTGATTATTTGAGAAAGCGTTTGAATATCTACTTCAGCCCGGATTCATCCATACTCATATCGACACACCTTTTCCATTAAAGGTCTGTTCAATATACACTCTATACGATGTGGGTCGAACTTTAGGCGTTGACAAGCTTGTTAACCTTCGGGCGAAATATATACTTCGTGGATTGTCCTTAAACCTATTAATGGCTATTCTAAGCGCGTTAATGTGTCAGGTTTCTTATAGGACTGTTCATTCAGTTATATGCTGTAATTTACACGGCTTTATACCACCTATACAAATGAGGGAGATCAAATTAACGATTAAATTATCCTTTCTTTTAATAGTGACTGTTAGCACCCGTTACTCGTTTTTAATCGTTTGTTTAACGATTGAAAGATTTTTATTTCCACCTTGTTCATTTTCTCGGTACAAACACGCTCGGAACGCGACCCTATTGCGACAATGTAGTTAAGTTAATACGAAATGTGACAGCAAGATTTAACATGTTTATCAATGAACCGCGAATCATATGGCATGTCTATTATTTAACAGAATCACGTAAAACCCGATTATTGCATAGATTCCTGGTTACAAAAATACGGAAGGGGAGTCTCGGTGGTCCAGTGGGTTAGAGTGATCGTCCTTGTGTCCCAGACAGATCTTCCGCCTGTGTGGCGCGGGTTCGAATCACACTCAGACCTAATTGAAATTGAACAATCTCTGATTTTTTTTTCACTTCGTCGCCGTATGTGGAAGAGTTGTCAGGTACTTGATAGTCCGTCTGTCCGACACAAGTCCCACTCAGACCAAATAAAAATGGAAACATTTCTGAGTGGATTTTCGCTCGATTATGGAAGAACGAGAAGTACTCGCCGAATGTCGGCGGTTTACCAAATACAAGAACAAAAATCCGTCTCCATAAAAAATTTAAAAAATTCGAGTTCATTTTAATCGAGCATATCATTTCTGTCGCCATTGAAGGTTCTGGGCCGGAAACAAAGGATGTGACTATTTGTAACTATATCCAACCGATGGTTCCGGTACAATCAACATTCCGGTCCATATATATATATAATTATGTATATTTATAGACACTAAAACACACGGGCACAGGGAAAATTGTCTAGGCTAAAATAACCATATATATTTAAATATACAAATATTACCAATAGCGATTTGAGAATACTGTACACTTCTGTTAAACTATATGTCTACTTCCGACACTGTTTAATGGACAAATGGTGATGCAAAAACAGTTTAATTGAACATAAGCGGTGTAAAATGAAAAAACTATGGCCCAAATGTTTTTCCAAGAAAATGTAGAAATGCAATCTATGTTTACAAAGTCTGTTATCCAAAATATCTGGAGCCTATTTCACGCTAATTTCGACATCCGGCAGTTGGAAATTCAAAACAAAAACATCCCTTTGATACTTTACCATTTTGTTCTGCCTCACGCCGCTGTCTTCATTTTCTTATAAACCTAGCTTGTGTTTGGACACACATGTGAAGCTCATCGGCTTCTGTTTTGTATTAAAAATTCTGAAGGCAGGGAAGCGATGCCAAAAATGTTCTGCTTTGTCGGACAGTTGAAGGTTCACGCCGATAGGTGTTTCACTCAACCTTTCATCCGGGTAGCTACTGAGTGATAGCGGCAAATGTTAATACCACGCAATTGATACATGATTCTGAGAGTTTCGCTTTGATGATCTTGTTCATTGTGCAAAGCCGATTATAGTTTGAAATTGTACACGCTGTCGTATGCTGGTCATGTATGCACACATGGCGACTAGGTACAAACATATGCTTTCCAGGTACAAACAAATGCTTTCCAGGTACAAACATATGCGTTCCAGGTACAAACATATGCTACATGTAGTTAGGTAGCTGACAGGGTACAAACATAACCCTGTCATATGCTTTCAAGGTACAGCCATATGCTGGGCGTGTACATACATATTCTATTTAGGTAGCTGGAAAGGTACAAACATATGCTGGCCATGTACAAACATATGGTGGGCAGTTTACATAAAACAGATTCTGGCCAGGTACACAATATGTTGTCCAGGTACAAATACAGGCTAGTTAGATAGCTGACAAGGTGCAAACCCTTATACTGACCCGGTATAAACATAAGCCTTCCAGTAGCTGGCCAGGTACAAACATATGGTGATCAAGTACAAAACAAGCTAGCCAGGTATAAACCAGTATGTTGGTAAAGTACAGCCGAATGATGACATAAACAGGTGTAAACATTTGATGACCACGGACCGGTTGTTCAAAAGAAAATTAGCTTAACGGCAGGTATAATGACTTGACCTAACAAAGAAATTCCTTTGTGACGTGACGTCATCTAACCTGCCGTTAAGCTAATTTTCTTTTGAACAACCGGCCCCAGGTGTAAATATATGCTGGCCATGTGTAAACATTTGATGATCAGGTGTAAATATATGCTGCAGAGGTACAAACATATACTGATGCACATCAGGTGCAAACGTGTGAAAGGCAGGGTGAGAGTCGAACTCACGACTTACTGTTCTACCAACTGAGCTACCCGGCTCTGCTGGGATCGGTTCACTTGTTAGATTTTTTTATACAAGCAGCGCTTAAATCAAGCCCATTAGAACATGTATATTTGAATTTTCATAGGCAGTCATCAGTTTCAAAAGACTAGATGCCAATCAAACAAGCTATATATCCCACATGTAAGCCACGCTATCTGCACTATAAGTATATATGTAATATGTTTTTTATTTTAAATATATAGGTTAATTCCTATTTTACAAACATTTTATTTTTTTCTTGACAGTTACCCTGATTTGCATACCGATAACGGTAACGCAGAAAATATACCAACCATGGATCTTCGGGGAGTTTATGTGCAAAGTCACTGAATATATGCAAGGTAAGAGTTGGCCTAGGACTTGTGTTACCGCCATCGTTATGATACATGTCAACTGCATAGCTATAGCTAAGTGGTGAAGCTAAACAATCAAACAAACAAAACTTGGTATGTGGCAATTGATATATTAAATCTTTCAATGGCATTTAGTTTTCTGACTGGGTTTTCACTCGAACGACCTATGTGGGATAGTTGCCAGTTACCAACGGAAGGTCGTGGGTTCCCTCCGGGTATAGAGCCCGGTTTCCTCCCACAATAAAACTGGCAACGCCGCCATATAAGTGAAATAGTCTTGAGCGCGGCGTAAAACACCAAACAATCAATCAATGGCATTTAGAAGTTGACAGGTTACAATAAGGCGAAGAAGGCTGCTATGACCTTTGAATCCTCAAAGACTTTAATTCGATTGTTATTTTTCTTAACTAATTCATACTATTAAGTACCCGTCTCAAATTCTAATTCTCTCATCTGTTATATAAACGAATAATTTTGTTGTTTGTCATTGACTTAAATCACGATGTAAGAACTACATGTACATCTAAACGTTGTCACCTGATAAACCAAGAAGTTGTTATCCTTAAGCAATTCTTCACCTGCAGTAATAAATTGATATATCATTGTTTGGTCAAAGCAGCCTTAAGAACTGCCATACTCTCTCTACCGTTGGAAAATTGTTGTAGGATTTCATTTAATTGAGGACAGAACCAAAGTCACTCTGCCCATTGATGGTTCGCGGTTATAATTTTAGTCCCAAGAAAGATTTCTGATATGATTTTCCACTCGGTTGCCCGCTGCTGGTCGGCGGTTTCAAAGAGCCCTGTTTCCCCTTCCATAAAACCTTGCTACGCCGCCATGAAAGTAAAATAATCTTATGTATGCCGCACACCACCTATAAGGCAATCGATTTTTAAAAGACTAACACATATTTATTGCTGATAAAATTAAAGATAGTATCGGATGTGAAAGGTTACTTTTGCTTTGGAACCGTCATACAAGAAGAAATGATATTGAGTGCAGCGTAAAGCACCAATCAATCAATCAATCAATCAATACCCCTTGGATAGGTATGTGACTCTAGCTTATTAACGAAAATTTTTTTTTTTTTATTAAAAATGGCATTAGCTGCCAAATAAAGGGAACTATTTCTTCGCCAGGTTTTATTAAGAAGTTTACAAAACAAAAACCTATTGATACCAATCTCGATGATGTACGCGTAATGTAGTTTTATATAAGCAAGACAGACTACCTTTAAATACATTCATTCGCCTTCTTGAACTATATCCGTTATACTCGTACACATGTTTGGTTCCTGCGGGTTCCTGATCAACCCAATATTTTTTTCAACGTCGATCCTTTAGTTTTTCAAGGTTATTCAAACATTGAACTTTTCTTGACGATATGCATTTATAAAATATGCCGCATTTCGCAGTTCACGCCATTTTAAAATTCCCCCTATTTTTGGTTTTCCAGGTGTATCTGTTTGTGCCAGCGTCCTTACCATTGTGTGTATGAGCGTCGACCGATTTCTTGCTATTTGTTTGCCGATGAAATGCCGCCAGTATTGTACAGTCCCGATTGT
The DNA here is from genome assembly GCA_963971465.1 of Lepidochitona cinerea. Classification (NCBI taxonomy): domain Eukaryota; kingdom Metazoa; phylum Mollusca; class Polyplacophora; order Chitonida; family Tonicellidae; genus Lepidochitona; species Lepidochitona cinerea. The sequence goes on along the minus strand of OZ020556.1, from coordinate 3,320,691 downwards.
TAGGAAGGTCATTATTTTAACCTGGTTCCTATCAGCAACCGTGATGATTCCAATAATAGTTGTCAAACGCCTGGATGTTTACGAGAACATCGGTGGCAGAAGCTTGGCATTTTGTCGTGAAGAATGGGGTAGGAATGGTTCCGACCGTCAGCTTTACGACATTTTCCTGCTCTGTTTTATATATGTGATTCCCGGTTGCTTAGTAGTGACTCTTTATACGAAAATCGGATTGGTTCTCTGGGCAACCAATCAGGATTTACACAGACAAGACTCTCTCGTGGGCAGCTGCAATAAAGTGATACTTGGTAGAAGACGAGTTGCCCGGATGATGATCGTTATTTCTATTTTGTTTGCTGTCTGCTGGTTGCCTTATTATATCATGACACTTTATTTGGACTTTAGCCCTAGACAGAGGTCACAGGTCACCCCGGAGGTTTATGCGTTTGCCTTACTCTTAGGACATTCAAATAATGCTCAGAATCCAGTCCTCTATTGTTTTATGCATAAAGGATTTTCAGCGGCCGTAAAGAGACTCGTACATTGTAAAAGTTACGCCGTAAGTATGCGTCCAACTTGTATCTCTCTCATTTTATTTTCATAGAGGTTGAAGCCCAATATATCCCATAATCCCTTTCGTTCCTGGCCACGTATTACTATTCGGATTGCGCGAAGCCATTAAAATTGATAAGAAAATAACCCAAAGAATAGATCGGAAAATAATAGTTTCGGGAAACTCAAATATTGATAGTCAAAATGAAGTCATTTTAAGTAGTAATTTGCCCATGTGGAAAGGATTTGTTCTGTAAACCCTTCCAATGTAATTCCATGCATAATAAGAATCTTTATACAAAATGGGATATAAAAAGGCTAATCGAGTTTTTAAAGGGGAGAACTCATGTTCTGAGTAAGTTTTTCACTCGCTCGTCCGATGTAGAAGAGTTGTTAGGTACTCGAGGAAGATCGGAGGTCTCGGGAGACAGAATTCGGTCTCCTCTTCAACCAAACCTAGCAACGCTATATAGGTAAATTTGATTGCGGCGTAAAACTAATATCAATCAATCAATCATATTTTATGCTTAGGACGCCCCCCCCCCCTCCCCCACCCCTTTCCGCCATCTTTTTAGCATCATAGTTTTGAGAAGCATAGTTACATTGGGATATGCAAGACAATGAAACTCTACAAAGTTCTTTGGTTCGAATTGTTTGTTGATAACAAGTGTTACTTTTCTAAGTGCGCATGTGTACACTGAATTGCCCTCTTACCGGAAGGTGATGGTTATTCGAATGCACTGACCCTATATTTCTTCGTCGTATGGGGAAGAGGTAATCGCCAAAGGTTTCCTCCAGACAATGAGCCCGGTGTCCTCCCCCACTTAACCTGGCAACGCCGTCGTATATTAAAGTGAAATAATCTTGAGTGCGGCGTAAAACATCAATCAAGCAATCAACCTATATTTCGTAACCCAAAGCTTCATTTAGCTAATTTTAATGTCTGATTATCCAATTATAATGGACTTGGTTTTCACTCGATCACCGAATATCTAAAAACTACCAGGTACTCGACGAAGGTAGGGCGTTTCCCCTGAGCATAGAACCCGATTTTCTCGCCCACTAAACCTGGCAACTCCGCTATTAAGGTAAAATAATCTTGAGTGCGGCAATCAATCAATCCAAATCAGCATTCATGTTTTTTAACTAATTATCATCAATACGTTTACGATTTTTATTTTTCTATCCAAGTATTCTAACGGTTTAATGCAGAATTAAACTCTCCACGTTTGGTTTATTTTCAGCCTCAGGACACTTCCTCTCAAAGACTTACTCAGAGGACAACCACATACCGAATACCACGAGAAGTACAAACTGACGAGGAAGGTCAGCTGACCGGAGATATTCCCCCTTGACTGAATGTGTTACTTTTTTATTATTTGGCTCACAGAAAATGACTGTTTGAATCAATAATAACACAAACTGCTTTGTTTGGAGAAATCGTGAGAATTTAAAAAGATCTTGTCAAGATTGATGTCATGAAAGGAACTTCTGTTATAATTTTTGTTTTCGGGAGAATTTAAAAAGATCTTGCAAAGATTGATGTCATGAAAGGAACTTCTGTTAAAATTTTTGTTAAAAGATCTTGCCAAGATTGATATCATGAAAGGAACTTCTGTTACAATTTTTGTTTTCGAAACTATTATAGTATTACAACTTTGAAAGTAGTTTTTGTTTACTTAGTAAACGGGATATTCTTGATAACGTCCCCATCTGCTAATTTCATAACAAGTTGTTTAGCGTTCTACTGTAGGCGTGTGCTGTTAAAGACGGGAAAACACTGGAAAAGTCAAAATTCCACCCATGGCACTAATAGGCCTCCGTAGAAGAGATACGTTTTTTTATTTCCTATAGGCCTTTGTTGTTATCCGATACAATAGGCACGATGGTCATCACATGATGTAACTAACACCTCAATATCTGTTAGAAGGATCTGCTTATTGTACTCTATGTATACCAAAATGTAGCAGTCGACAGTGCGCTTGTGTGCATGCTCAGGCTCGTAGTTTGTTACCATTGCGTGTCAAATCAAAAAAGCACAATGATGTGAAAAACATTTTATTACTAATTTTTTTTTTGGTGGGGGGGGGGGGGGAGTAACGTTCATTTCACTGAGGAAAATACAAAAAAGAGGTCTTCACTTTTTAATGTAAACGATTTTCTGCATTTTCGAGGCGAGTGTGACATTCAGAAATCAAATCCATCTAAGTACAAGTATATTATTATTCTGATAATTGTATTACGTCATCCCTTAGACATTTGTTTGTGGGTTTAAGTCAAGCTACTCACATGACAGATGGATTGGTGGCACCAGCTGCTCTTTTAAGCTGTTTGTTTGTGAGTTTAAGTCAAGCTTCTCACATGTTACCGTCCAATGAAAATATGAACTTCAAAGCACGCAAATATACAAACACAAGCAGTCTTGTTGAGACAATTCCAACTTGTGTCACAAACTTAAGTAAACGTCACAAAGGCTTGATTCATTGATTGATGTTTTCTACAGCACACAAGATTGTTTGACTTACATGGCGCTCTTGTCAGGCGTGTGTGCGAATGAGCTCTTTTCACAAATGAAACCCCGTCTTTCTTTGAGAAATCGGGGCCTAGTTGGCTCAGTCGATTAGACCCAGGCCTTCCATCGATGCGACGCGCGTTCGATTCACATTCAGACCAAATGAAAATTGAAAAATTTCTGAGTGGATTTTTCACTCGATCGGAAGAGTTGACATTAAAATTGATAACAAAATAACCCATAGAATAGATCGGAAAATAATAGTTTCGGTAAAATAAGATATTGATAGTCAAAATGAAGTCATTTTAAGAAGTAATTTGCCCATGTGGAAAGGATTTGCCGAAGGTCGGGGGTTTCCTCCGAGCAAAAAGCCCGATCCCCCCACCCTAACCGCCATATTAGTGAAATAATCTGGAGTGCAGCGTAAAATGCCAATCAATTGGCTAGAAATCTGGCTACACGTCTGAGCTAAATCCCACTCTGATTTTTTGTTCAATGTTTCTATAGGCTTAGTTCGATTCAAAGAGCAACGCATCAATTTGAAGTGACATGAGCTGCCTAATAAAGGGGAAATTTCATTGAAACAGAATTACCGTATCGTTGGTCAAAATAAGACCAAACTTGGGGATGTATGTTAAGATAGTTTTCATGAGAAAGAAAACCAAAAGTTGAAATTTTGACTTTTTGAATTTTGTTCGTTGTTAGCACTAACTTACCAATCTCTTTTATTTCACCACCAAACCTTAAGTTATTTTAGATACTTCGAACGCTAAACTTCTCTTGACAATCGATATAAATGAAAAAAACGTCCGAATTTTGGAGTTCATGCCACTTTAAAGCATGCACAGCAGAAAGGAATTGATCGGGCTGCTCAATAGATAAGTAAATCCGCCACTGGTTGCGTAAGAAATGGCCTTCAAAAAACCTTCACTTGTCCGAAGAAATTATGCGTATGTTTCAAAGCAATACGGATTAAGCTAATGTTTTATATCCATAAATGTCATTAAGTTCTTGAGATATGAATTTACCAGCATTCCCCTTATCTCTGTTTTTGTAATTAACGTTCACATTCATCCACATGTAAGACAAGATCAATTAAGTTTATAGCGCGTTATATCATCTGGCTTAACAGCGTGAATAAATTTATAATCGACATTGACTCCGATCACCAGAAAGCAAAGTAAGATACTGGGGGCTGTTTCTCAACACACTTACACTCGTCGTAACTTTGCGCCTGGTCGTAACGTAATGTTGAAGATATATGTTGCCATGACAGTTACTGTAGGCCTTGCATTGGGCTTACTGTCGGGGGTAAATATCTTGATAAACAGCCCCCAGTTTTGCAAAATTTTCATCGGAAATGACAACGGCCTAGACGGAAGGCAAATCGTACAAAATCTATCTTTACTCCGACTAGCAGAAAGCTAAGTAAAATACAAAATATATACAAAGAAAAAAGTCTGCACCGACCGATAAAATCATTGTTGAAGGGAGATTGTTGGCAAACTGATGTTGCAGAAACGATTGTGATCATAATGGGCAACATTCTGGCGATAAGAAATCACCATTAATGGCAATAAGCTATACAATTTATTCAGGATATCGTTAGCCAAATCAAAAGTGTATTTTAACAAAAGGATACTTGTAAGTATGAAACCATCTGGCTTCACAGGGCGAACATATTGAAGTAAGAATGTCACTTTGAGCGTGTAGAACACATCCCTAGAGCAGAAGGTCAATAGCGCGTGTTAACCTCCATTAGCTTCCAACCTGCGTCTCAGCCCTCCAGTGAGACGTCAGATCTGTTGAAGGGTAATTGCTGCCAATACCGATGTAATGCTGCTTCCGATTCCTGCAGATTTTGTACAGGAGGCTCTAGGGATTGAATGTTTCTGCCCATCTTATCCCAAACGTGCTCTAAAGGATTAAACTCCGCGCAGTTACCCCTTCAACAGATCCGACGGGGATCACAATCGTTTCTGCAATATCAGTTTGCCAACAATCTCCCTACACCAATGATTTTATCGGTCGGGGCAGACTTTCCAGGGAGGTGCTTAACTTTTTTCTTTGTGCATAGTATTTTCATTGAAAATGATTAAATATTGGTTTGGACGGATGGCAAAGAGTACAAAATCGGGTTGTACCGGTAACACCAGCCCTATTTGCTTGTTTATTTTTTAACACCATAACACACGGGCACAGGGAAAATCTTCTTGTCTAAAATGCTTGTTTATTGATACCTAATTGTGGAGATTCTGGCATCTTTCGGATATTTTTTGTGTGGAAGAGTTGCCAGGTACTCGCCGAAGGTCTGGGATTTCCTCTGGCCAATGAGCTCGGTTTCCTCCACCTCTAAACCTTACATCCGTGCCATATAAGTGAAATAATTTTGAGTGCGGCGTAAAACATCAATCAATCAATCAGTTTGTATTGGATTCAAGCTCCAATCCCGAACATGTGTTCTATGTGAGAGTCATTCTGAGAGAACTTGAATATATACCAGTTCGTATACGATGATCTCGCATGTTGGCCCTAGGATCAGGGGCAACAAAACTCTTGTAACTTCGATATTACCAGATTCGATAATATTTTTTATAGAATAATAAAATTAGAATTCAACGCAATAAAAGATTTCATTTTTACGTGTGTTGAAATTTGAGAGAAGATTTTTTTTAAATCTGATAATTTTTAAACAACATGACTGTCGGAAAGGCCATGCAGTAGAGTAAAAATTTAAGCATGTCTTTTTTGTACTCTATTTTAAGTACACCGGGTGGCTTATGATCAAGTATCAAACTAGATGTTTATTATTGATTATTATCGAACGAATCTGGGCACTGTGAGTATATAAATAGGCCTATCTTAGACTGGACTAATTCATAGCTCAGATTACACACCTTTTCCATTAGAATTTTGCTTAATATAAATGAAGTGGATTGATCTGGTGAGTTAACGAGCTTCTAAAGCTTCAGGTTAATTTACATTATGGATTGTCTTCGCACCTTTGAATGTCAGAAGCTCTAAACACAGGGCAATGCCTCATCCCCTCTTATACATTTTGTTCGTCGTTGTATACTTTTACGAGCTTAAAGTTGCATGAGCTGACATATATAGAAAAGTTCGTTAAAAGGGTTAGCTAAAGTGACATGAGCTGACATATATGGAGAAAATTTCGTTAAAAGAGTTAATTAAAGTCGCATGAGCTGACATATATAGAGAAAATTTCGTTAAAAGAGTTAACTAAAGTGGCATGAACTGACATATATAGAGAAAATTTCGTTAAAAGAGTCAACTAAAGTGGCATGAGCTAACATATAGAGAAAATTTCGTTAAAAGGGTTAACTAAAGTGGCATGAGCTGACATATATAGAGAAAATTTCGTTAAAAGGGTTAACTAAAGTGACATGAGCTGACATATATAGAAAATTTGGTTAAAAGAGTTAACTAAAGTGACATGAGCTGACATATAGAAACTTTCATTAAAAGAGTTAACTAAAATGGCATGAGCTGACATATATAGAGACAATTTCTTTGAAACGGTTTAAACTAAGTGTTTGCTGGTTATAGCAAGAAATACGAAATAAAAGATTTCAAACTCATCCTGGAGATGTACTTTACGATATTTTTTATAAGCAAAAAAAAACTAGAATATATATAATCGTCCCGGCTGTTTGTATTTTGTCCATTATTATCACACATCTTCTGTTCGTTTTTGGTTGTTGGCCCAACCGATATTTTTTATTTCAATGCAAATCCTTTAGTTATTCAAGGTGCTTCAAACTGCAATGGGAATTTATGAAAAAGTTCCAATTTTTGTAGCTCTTACCACTTGAAGAAACGTGAAGTAGGCATAAAAGAACAAAAGAAATGCTCCGAAAACTGAAGCCATAGTTGAATGATATTCCATATTTCGGCAGATCTACGCAGCCATCATCAGGAATACAATACAAGAAAGAAAACAACAGACATAAAAAGGTGCTTGGATTACATAACAGATAAAGTTTTGCTTACTTTCTTCTGTGTTGGTACTTCCTCATAAAAGAAGGTTTACCTATTTATACTGACAATTCACGAGGAATTTCCCTTTATCCATTGAATGACAGAGTGTCTAATACACAATTCTCTTTTATTTCGTTTATTCATCGCTATTCGGAGGCCTCAGTGGTGCAGTGGGTTAGAGTGGTCGTCCCTCAGTCCCACATAGACCTTCTATCTATGCGACGCGGGTTCGAATCACACTCAGACCAAATAAAATTTTCTGAGTGGATTTTTCACTCGGTCGCTGTATGTGGAAGAGTTGCCAGGTACTCGCCGAAGGTCGGGGTTTCCTTTGGGCAATGAGCCCGGTTTCCCTCTCACTAAATCTGGCAACGCCGCCATATAAGTGAAATAATCTTGAGTGAAGCGTACATTTGTAAAACACCAATCAATCAATCAATCATAGCTGTTCATTCAGAGTTTAACAAGCGTAAAGTAAAACAACGCAGATATTTAGCACGCATTAAAGGCACACTTGCCGCGAAAATCCAGAAGACTGTTTACATTAAAAACAGTGGACGGTTTTCTGTATTTTTCCCAGACAGAAAAAGTTAGGAACTTTCTATTTTTACCAGAAATTGAAAGTTTTGACATCATTTAGTATTTTTAATTTGAAATTGAAAAACAGATTTTTGAGGTACCCGTAATGTCAACTAACTTCGAAGCTGATCGTGTGCAAAAGTGCCCTAATGGTTTGAGTCGTGTGGGCGATCTAACGACACAGTATAATTTTACGAACTTTATCCAAGAAATACATACTAACGATCGAGTTAGAGGGACTATAACAGTCTGCCGAGTGCAAACCCCAGACAAAAACGCTTGAATAAGGGGAATCCAACACTTAAGTTAACCAACACTGATCGGTGTTGTTGTTGTAATCGAGCTTCGATTCTTCGTTTGTTTTTCACCCTCATTTATACATTCTAAACCTAATTGGACATGCTTTATGTGTCCTATGTTTAATTTTAGTGGTTTTAGCTGCAGTAAACTCGTGCAAATTGGTTTTCTTAACAAATGTCAAACAGGCTACGGCGGCAATTGGGCCTTTAAACTTCCTAGTGGACAGTTGACGCATGGAACAATTATCTTTAAAGTGGCATGAGCTGCCAAAATTCACACTTTTTTCATAATTTCTGATCGTTTCGACAGTAAGAGGCTTTGAAGGTCATAAATAATTAGCGTTGGAATGGGGAGAATCCATACAGTATCTGGCCTGTACGAACCGAAAACGTGTTCGAAAAGTAAACAAAATTTAAATAACCGGAACGACCATTCATTCTAAGCCAAAGTTAGTTCAAAACAATACTTTATCGTACATTTTCGAGACTAGAAGCACTAAAAAGCTTCTGAATTATACGTCTTGAGAAAAATAGCCAATAATTTCAACATTCTGTTTTAACGTCAAAATATCAACAATTTGGCAGCTCATGCCACTTTAATATAGCTTTATTCGATCGGATCCAACTGAAGTTAATTTCGTTCTAACGACCATTGCTTCTTTGGGCATTAATATACATTTCGGCAAAACCTATATTCAGAAAAACGTTGTTTTTAAGAATTTGTTATAATAAGACAACAATATTGACCAACTTTTATAAAAATTATTTTGCGTTTTCTATAAAATGTTTATTCACATAAATGCTATTTTGAAGAATTTGACATATGAAGACTACAAAATTGAGGACTACAAAGATATCAGTAACGTTCGTTAAAATTATTTCGAGTTCATGCAAAATTTAGATTTCAGAAAAATGTTCTAATAATTCGTTACAGAAAGAACAATTTTGACCTGGATAGCATCAACGTTCGTATAAACTATTATGCATTTTTATGCAAAAATTTAGATTCAGAAAAATTGTTTGCAACAATTCGTTATCGAGAATTTAGCATTAACCAAGATATCACTAACGTTCGTTTAATTGATTTATGAGGTTGATCGAGACCCTATGGGATCCGACCGGAAATTGGGTAAAACGAATCGATTATCTCCCATCCCTTGGTAACAATAACCCTTCCAGTATCTCATCTGAACACCTTAGAGATACCGTAAGTGTTTTTTTTAGATCCAAGCCAAAGAAAGGTCTTCAAGGAAATCACAAAGAAAGGGCGTGTATGGTATCTGTTTTACTTCCACTTTACTACTGTGACGTCACGATCTCGAAAGCGAGGCTATAAACCAGAAGTTGGCGGAAAACAACTGCTCAGGATGGCTTGCACAGCTGAAACAAAATGGCGCCAACTGAGTTGTTTTCACCCACGTAAACCACGTGACCTGCAGTGCCCGGATGTCCGAAATTGTTGATGGTAAAACAGTCTATTTGGTTGTATATTTCATGAAATCTAGGCAGAGAGCAAATAAATATAGCTCCCAATTTGATTGGAAAATGATAAAGCAGTGACTTGGATAAACGAGTAATGGCGGAATATCCCCATCGTTTGTCCGCCACCGTCTGTATATTAATTGAGTATATCACTGTTCTGTAATCAAACGGTAAGGGAGCCCAGACAAAGGGTATCTTTGAGTAATTTTACAAGCCTGTCTGTCTGATATATGTCCTCTTACAGCTTAAACGTATTAAAGAAAATACGGATACGGTTACAGACAAATATTTTAGGGTTAACTTGAAATGACAAAAGGTGCAATCTTTCGTAAGACTTTTCTTGTCAAGGAAGCTTGTAACAAAATGGATTACGGAATTTAAGAAAAATATGGCCAGACGAAATTCATCAATCTTCAAGAAACACAAACATGGCACCGATCCAATGGTGAAGGTCGGTCATCTGTGTGCTCATAGGCCCATCATTGTGTGCCACGTACATAGTCGGGCTGGAAATGTGCAACAAACACATAGGCTGGGGCTCGTTTCACAAAGCATTCGCATCGTAAACGAAGCGTAGTTGCCAATGGATACCATAGCGAAGAGATACGGAGTCATAGCAACTGCGATTGATCGCACTTTGTGACGGCTTCGTGAAACGGCCCCCTGGTGTTGAACCTCAGTATGTGTCTACAATCTGTCGCATTAGGATCCATACGGGGATGAGTAACGTACGAGTCAAAGTTTTCGGTTGGAGAAGTCACAAAACTTGCCATATAAGTGAAATAATATTGATCTTGTGTCATTTCTACCTAGCAAGAGAGGCTGCTTCTGACTTAAGATTTGGATAGCCAAAGAGAAATTAAATGTACTTTGTGCAAAGCTCCCATTGCAAGTTTCAGATTGCCACTGCGCAATTGTGTTCCTTATGAAACTAAAACGGATGCAACCCCAGATCCTGACTTAATAACTACCTTCAAGAGCATTTTCGAATGTTTAGATTTTGTTATATACCAATGCTTTGCATTTTGGGTGCCACACTTTTTCGGTTATGTATATAATATATTTTGTCATCACTCGATATGCATTGGTCAAGTTGATGAAAACAGTCTTCAGGGCACATCGGAAAAAACAAACGCTCTGTGAATCCATTCAACTCGAAATTTAAACACCGCGCCATACTTGGTTAATTACACTTCATGATCTAATACAAATAAATTTCACTTGAAAGCACGCCATAAAAGTAAGTGAGGCGTATGCTCAAATCAATCAATAAGTTAAAAAAAAAATTCATGAGCTTTTAAGTGTGCGACTAATTTAATGAAACCCTCAATGTTAGCAGATTCCGATGTATACTCTGATTTCAGAATGGCTGTTAATCCAACGGCCTTTGAAGTGAAATAAATGTATTAGGTATTTATTAATGTTATCGATCTTATGACAGAATGTCAGTAAGAACTAGCCGTCTTTGTGCTGTCAGTGTCTTATATCTACATGTACTGTTCAGTAAACCGGTATAACTGAAATTATTTATTCAAAGGCTACCAATTGAGGTCAAAAGAAACCTTTAACATCATGTCCCAAATTAGATTCCCGAAAGCTTAACCAATGACAGTTTCCATCGACAACTTGCACGTTTTGACCTCGTCAAATCAAGAGATGCACTGGATGCTGATATTTTGTAGTGAATGCGTGGATAATGCGTTATTAGAACTCGTGGAGTGGAGTTAATGATGTCCACAAAAAACAATATCCCAGATTAGATTTACGTCTTGAATATCTAGGGTGAAGTTGGACGTGTGACGTCAAAACTGTCCTGTGATTAACCGAAAACTTAGACTTACCATATCCGGATGTAAATCAGGTGTAAATCTTCTGGTATCGTCAATGGGCAAAGAAACGTGTCCGCTTTTAATGGTAAATACTCGATACCGAATCCCATCTTCACTAGCGTCTCCCTTCAAACAAAAAGGAAGCCAAGGTGATAAATTTGATCTTTAATGTTTATACAATTCCCATTTAGAAACCTGTAAACAGCATAACAAATGAAACCAGAGTTGATTATTTTTTTATCCTTATCCAAATATGACCTTTCTTTAGTTTTACCAAAAAAGTGCAATGCATGAAAAGCTGTCTTGCATACCGGTACCGGATATATCGGTTTACAGAAAGCCATTTCTTCACCTCGATGTTCATTACTTACCGCAGTAAACTACAGCTCAACTGCCCAAAGCCTTGTCTGAACATGTAATCATTGCCAATCTAGAAATAACGGTTCCATAGGCTGCAATTGAAACGTTGCTCGTCTTTGGTGTAAACGGATTGCGTCTGCTATAATGACCAATACGAACATCTCAGATAGTGCTATCTTATCAAATTATCCAAAACAAGCTACCATCGCCCTTCTCGCGCCTATAGCGTCCACGGTAATAAGTAATTTCTCTGTTAAATTGGGTGTGTGATTTACGCCTCCGTATTATAATGTCATAATACCATACTATAATAACCGTGTCGCAAGAAAAGAAACACTTCTTAACAATGTTTAGCTTGCCTTTCAAATTTTTAGAAAATAGTCAACGGACCACCCCTACATGTATGTTCTAAAATGATATATATATATATATATATATATATATATATTTCTCCCTTGAATGCCATAGCCAACGGACAAACTATGCTCTCGATAGTAGAATACTGTTTATGATGTTTTCTTATGGGGCCCGTCAAATGAGTTGTACAGTTGTATATTGGTGGAAGATTAATATACAAAAAAACAAAATACGGATAGTAGCATTTGAAAACAAATTTCCAATTAGTCTTATTGTTGTTCATGTCTGCATTTATTTTACAAATTGATGTATTTTTTTATCATATCTTCGGGTTTTATGTTTATGTTTGTATGACAACAGACCGACGTAATCGACGGACTGGCGTAGAATGGGAGGTCATCAAAAGATAACGTACCAGTGAGTCTATCATTATGTATTTTGTAGCTCTCTATAAACGTAAACTAAAAGCTTTGATAGATTCAAAACAATTAATCACTCATTTAACTTGCCTTAGAACTCAACACGTAATTGCCTCTTCAGAATATTTCCCAATTCATCATTTGTTTAACCACTAAATGGTTTCGTCTTTAGTCAGGGGCCGGCTGTTCAAATCATTGCTGGGGTAATAACCGACGATACATTAATCACAGGGTTGGCCTTTGAAGACATAGTATTAGTAACGTGAATTTGTGGTCACGTGAAATAGGAGTCAACAAGGGCGTAGACACGGATCGGAATTTGGGGGGGCTGAATTACTATCCCAGCTCAATAGGCGAGGGTCCAGGGGCCGCCAAGGCCCCGGAAGCTCCGCTGTCCTAGATCGCCAGAGGGGCTTTCTGGGCTAATAACAGGGCATAAATATGAGGATCTAACTATTTATCAAACGGAAGGATTTTCGTGGTGTTTTTGCCATTTTCCAGGGTTATTCGGGCATTTTTCTGATTCTGTAGGCCTATGATGTCGAAAGCTAGGTATATAGGCTACCACGACAATTAGAAACTTGTCTCAATGGTTATTTTAGACTAGAAGATTTTCCCTGTGCCCGAGTGTTTTAGTGATCATAAATATATATACCACGACTAATTCCTTACTTCTTTGGATTATGCATCTAAGGAAACTCTCCCTGGATGGCCCTGCGTACATGGATGATGGATCAGAAGACGTGTCCTCACAATGTGACTACAGCGAACATGTTTATTGAAAGAAAAAAATAGTGGCGTCTTTTAAACCACATGGAACCATGTAAGAATATCCGCGCAAAAGTCGTGAAGCTCACAAAGCTCATTCCGGTAATGCCGTCGACTAATGCCACCAGCGAGAGAAGAAGTTTCAGTATTCTCAGAAGATTGAAAACCTGGTTGCGCACTACGACAACACAATCAAGACTCAACTAGCTGATGATCCTGCATACATGTACACAAAGACCAGACTGATGCCATCACGTTGAAGGACGTTGCCAATGAATTTGTCTTCCGGAGCCACGGTAGGCTGAACATGTTTGGAAGATTCGAGTGATTCGAGATTCGACCAATATACCCAGGCAATCAACATTTTCTCTATCATTGTGACTATTACAAATAATGTTGTGTCATAACTTTGTACTCCTGGTGTTACCTTTTTTCTGCCTTTACCTTGTTTTTTTTTTTTTTTTGTGCCAATATTTGGGGGGGCTGAAGCCCCCCAAGTCCCCCCCTTGTCTACGCCTATGGTCAATAAACGTTAGGGACCGAGAAAAAACTGCCAAGATTCTGATTTTTTTCAAATGTTCTGATTGTCAAGAGAAGTTCAGTGTTTGAAGCCCTAAAGAAAAATTGTGATTTACACAAAGTAATATTCAGCCAGGCATTATTACGACATTTAAAAACATTCAACGACTTCTCGTAAAGCGGAACCCTATTTTCAAATCCTTTCAGTTTGATTGGTTAGTCCACTGTATATTTTTTTTCTTTAGATAAACATGGCTTTTATAAAAGTCGTAAAACGGTCCTTTAAGTACTGGCGAACAAATCAATTTTGTCTTCAACTGTCTTTATAGGTTTTAGCTTTCTGGCAATAAGTTGTAACACTCTCGTCATTTTCAACAGATAACTAGCAAGTTAGTAATTTTTTTCTCCTTCGATGCATACACTATTTAGATTGGATAGGCATTAAATGCTGCACTAGACTTTATCTAAAAGAAAACTAATTGCCCAGCCGTCGCACTTATAGTTACCCGGTTGGGACTGTAATTGAGGTTTATGTTCTACTGTCCAACATTCCTGAATGGAATCAAAGAGAAAAGAAATTGCTGTTTACCGTAATGGTTTCAGTTAAACCTCACAAACATGATACTGGATCACACGGCCGATTCATCCGGCGCAACAAGCTGCAATTTACGACACCCCAGGCAAAACAAAAACGCTGTAAATCGTATTTTACGGAAATCTATGAGATGAATTCCTGTTGATCAATCTGTCATGGATAGCAACTTATTGATTTGGAGACTTTTGTGTTATCCATATGTTATTCTTCACCTCAATGTACCTGTTAGAATTGTCCATCAACTTTCTTTTAAATCATTTATTGTATTTTACCATCCGCATGTAATGAATGCCTCATAGGTCTTAAAAAAAGTTGAAAATCATGTGAGAGAGTGTTTTTCCGATTAATCAATCGAATCCCACTTAGTCTAAATAAAAATTGATAAATTTCTTATTGGAATTTTACTGGATGTGGAGGGGTTGCCAATTTCCAGTCAAACGTTGGGATTTCCTTCAGGCAAAACAACTCTTTTTCACTCTCATGTGTGGAAGAGTTGCCAGGTACTCCTTGAAGATCAAGGAGCCGCTGGACAAAGAACCAGGTCCCCTCCCCCTAGAGTCGCCATATAAGGGAAATAATCCTGAGTGTGGCTCATCAACACATCAATCGATCAGTCTATCACTCGACCATTTGCCGATATCGTTTATTAACCATTTTAAACAGTTTAGATGACAAAAATAAAATTTTGGTCTTTTTCTATAATACAGGTACCAGTTTTAGTGAGGTTCCTATGCTATTCAGTATATGTATTATAAATTCCTTTCGGGGTCCTTAAGGAACCTGATGGAAATTGGACAAATGCAATGAATTATCTCCCTTCCCATGGGTCCAATATTGCAATAGTGCAATCCAATTCTATTACAGTTTATTAAAAAACACAGTCTCTAAAGTAAATTTAGGCCAAAAGCTATTCTCTGTGCCCTTAAATGTAAATGATCTACATAGTCACAAACTAGAATTAATTCTACAAATCTGTGGTCTCCATTTTTGTGTATTGTTAAAGAGACAAACTGTATAGTGAACACTAAAGGCCCGTTCACACGGTGCGATTTGTCGTACAGACTCGTAGCATGCGATTAAAATGGATGTATTTGATGGGTTGCCAAATCGTATAGGCCAATTAAAAGCATCCATTTTAATCGCATGCTACAAGTTCATACGACAAATCGCACCGTAAGAATGGGCCTTTAATTGTCTGTAAATGGATTTACACTGTTTTAGAATAACGTTCCTGTTTCGCGTCAGTACTGGGCGAAATACACGGCAGACGACTCGTGTCTAAATGTAATCCGCAATATCGATCTTTGGTCGAACATTCTCAACAGGTTCTCAAAGTCATCAAAACTAGGGCAATGTATACTTTCGTTTTCTCAGCATCAACAAAATAACCGCTAATTTGGGTCAGTGCAAATCGAACGACCCGAACTGGTCAATTAATTGACTAACAAGTGGATGGCGAAAATGGCGATTTGAGCTGCATTGATTTGCTATAAGCTGTTGATGTTCTTATTTTTTACATGAATTCGTACAATAAAGAAAATTCAGAGGTTTGAAGAACATCGCAAAACATCCAACAATTGATATCATATCTTATATTAAGCTTTAAAAAACGACGTATGGTGATGTGATATCAGCTAGTAATGAAAGGTAAAACAAACACAATTCTGAGACACGGTCAGGTAAAAACATCCAACAATTGATATCATATCTTATATTAAGCTTAAAAAAACGACGTATGGTGATGTGATATCAGCTAGTAATGAAAGGTAAAACAAACACAATTCTGAGACACGGTCAAGTAAAAACATCCAACAATCGATATCATATCTTATAATAGCTTTTAAAAACGGTACATGATGAGACATTATATATTGAGCTAGTAGTAAAAGGGAAATCTGAAGGACGGCCAGGTATATACTCCCAAAAACAAGGCTGCATGCATTTCATTTTTAAAACAATAACGATGCATTGTCTTGTTAGCCCCAAGCTGTGTATGCATTTCTTTCTTGTTTTTTTTTAAATAATAACGGTGTATGGTCTTACTATTAGTAAAATGAAGTGCATACAGCTTGGTTTTTGTGATTATGTATACGACCGTCTCTCACAGTACTGTCTGATTTCCCTTTCACTACTAGCACACTATCTGATGTCCCATCACTCAGAATACCGACGTCCCTCAAAAACAGTCAATTGGGGTCAATAGAAACGTTTAACCTTGTGGCCTAAAACTAGATTGTTGAAAGCTAAACCAATGGCAGCCAAAATCTACACATTTCACTGCCAAAATCTACACATTTCACTGCCAAAATCTACACATTTCACTGCCAAAAGCTACACATTTTACAGCCAAAATCTACACATTTCACTGCCAAAATCTACACATTTCACTGCCAAAATCTACACATTTCACAGCCAAAATCTACACATTTCACTGCATTGAATCTCTCAGATTTATACAGCTTGTCGGTGAATATTGTGATCCGTGCCATGACCTTATAGCAATGGAGAGCGAAATTGAACGTCAATCAATCAGTTTGTGGTGTACTCCTCAGTTATTGTCAAAAAGGCAAGGGATTTTAGCAATATCAAATTGAATCTCAAGTGAGATATTCCTTCAGGAAAAATCCATCCCGGAGAAATAAATTTTCTTATTTAGAAACTGTTTATAGAACCAGAAAGAATATCGAAAATATTTGAAATGTCTTTAAAATTTTAAACTTGGTCGTGTTCCTTGCAAATGTCAAAAACATTAAACGAAAACTGTTTCTAAATCTGACAGGGCTCGCATATCCCGTTTTCAGAGCATACAAGACATGGTTCCAAATGGGGTTTAGGGGAGGGGCGTCACGGGGTCATTACTCCTTTAACTGAAATATTCCGCAACCAGACAACCAGATGTGATGAAAACACGTTTAAAAGAGGTTTTAAAGGAACAGAAAAACCAATTCGTCGAGACATTTCCACATTTAGAATGAGAAAAATGTTGTTTTTTTTTAAGTATTGGTTGGTTGGTTGTTTTAGCTTATTGGCGCGTCCATTCGTATAAATGATGTACGCCATACAATATATTAGTATATGTTAGTACGTTTGAGATCTACTAAACCTCTTAAGATGTAAAAACATGCAATACAATTGAGCTTATACCCGTATACGATTTACAGATAAGCAAATATACAGTGGGGAGAAATGGGAAGATAGACAGAAAGGTCGATATTTGTTAGTCAGTTGTCACTTGAGCATTATACTGTCGTAAATACAATGTATATACACTCATAAAAATATACAATTATATTAAAATCTATGTGTATTTATAATATATCTAGCTACAGCCTGATATACCTTGTTAGTATTTTTAGAAGGGCCTAGAACATTGTCCATGTTGGGTTGATTCATACCCAAAACAATGAGATCGGTGAAAAAATCATTTCTTTGATAAGCATACTTGATGCAATTAAACAAAAAATGTTCTAAGGTTTTCTGAATATTACAGACATCACACAAGTCTGTGTTAGACAGATGGAATCTGAATACGTAAGATTTTAGGGGAATATGACCAGATTGGAGTCTGTGGAACATTACCTCAGCTAGACGAGTGGGGCAATTAAACTTTGGTGATGAAATTCCAGGATTAAAACGGAAATAAAACCTTCCCTTGTCAGAATCATTCCACTGTTTCTGCCGTTGTTTCACAAAATATGACTTAGCCTTAAGTAAAATATCGGTAACGGTAAATTTTAAGTATTGTGAAACACTTCAATATTGACAAAGCTATCACTAAATTTTGTCAAAATTATTATGCGTTTCAGACAAATTTATATTCACATAAATGCTATTTATAAGAATTTGCTATATGAAGGCTACAATATTAACCAAGATATCAGTAACGATCGTTGAAATTATTATGCATTACTACAAATTTTAGATTTAAAAAAACGTTCTTCATTAGAATTTGTAACAGAGTGTACAATTATGACCTAAACAACAACAACAACGTTCGTATAAATTATAATGTATTTTTATTCACAAATTTAGATTCAGAAAAATTGTTTTCAACAATTCATTATCGAGAATTTAGCATTAACCAAGATATCACTAACGTTCGTTTAATTGATTTATGAGGTTGATCGAAACCCTGTGGGATCCGACCGGAAATTGGGTAAAACGAATCGATCATCTCCCATCTCTTGATAACAATAACCCTTCCAGTATCTCATCCGAACACCTTAGAGATACCGTAAGTGTTTATTTAGATCCAAGCCAAAGAAAGGTTTTCAAGGAAATCACAAAGAATGGGCGGGTACGGTATATGTTTTCCTTTCACTTTACTACTGTGACGTCACGAGCTCGAAAGCGAGGCTAGAAACTAGAAGTTGGTGGAAAACAACTACTCAGAATGGCTTGCACAGCTGAAAGAAAATGGCACCAACTGAGTAGTTTTCATCCACGATAGTTGGTTGTTAGGGCTTCGGATTTCACGTGATCTGCATTGCCCTGATGTCCGAAATCGAAAATAAGTTGCTGATGGAAAATAGGTCTGTATGGTTGTGTATTTCATGGAATCTAGGCAGAGAGCAAACGAATATAGCTCCCAATTTGGTTGGAAAATGATAAAGCAGTGACTTGGACAAACGAGTAATGGCGGAATATCCCCATCGTTTGTCCGCCACCGTCTGTATATTAATTGAGTATATCACTGTTCTGTAATCAAACGGTAAGGGTATCTTTGAGTAATTTTACAAGCCTGTCCGTCTGATATATGTCCTCTTACAGCTTAAACGTATTAAAGAAAATAAGGATACGGTTACAAACAAATATTTTAGGGATAACTTGAAATGTCAAAAAATGCAATCTTTCGTAAGACTTTTCTTGTAAAGGAAGCTTGTAACAAAATGGATTACAGAATTTGAGAAAGTGTGGCCAGACGAAATTCATCAATCTTCAAGAAACACAAACAGGGCACCGACCCAATGGTGACGGCCTGTCATCTAAGTGCTCATAGGCCCATCATTGTGTGTCACGTACATAGTCGGGCTGGAAATGTTCAACAAGCACATAGACTGGGGCTTATTTCACAAAGCATTCGCATCGTAAACGAAGCGTAGGATACCATAGTGAAGACATACGGAGTCAAAGCAACTGCGATTGATCGCACTTTGCGACGGCTTCGTAAAACGGCCCCTGGTGTTGAACCTCATTATGTGGCTACAATCTGTCGCATTAGGATCCATACGGGGATGAGTAACGTACGAGTCAAAGTTTTCGGTTGGAGAAGTCACAAAACTTGCCATATAAGTGAAATAATATTGATCTTGTGTCATTTCTACCCAGCAATAGAGGCTGCTTCTGGCTTAAGATTTGGATAGCCAAAGAGAAATTAAATGTACTTTGTGCAAAGCTCCCATTGCAAGTTCCAGATTGCCACTGCGCAATTGTGTTCCTTATGAAACTAAAACGGATTCAAACCCAGATCCTGATTTAATAACAACCTTCAAGAACATTTCGAATGTTTTGTTATGTACCAATGTTTTGCATTTTGGGTACGACACTGTTTTGGTTATGTATACAATATCTTTTGTTATCTCTCGATATGCATTGGTCACGTTGATGAAAACAGTCTTAAGGGCACATCGGAAAAAACAAACGCTCTGTGAATCCATTCAACTCGAAATTTAAACACCGCGCCATACTTGGTTAATTACACTTCATGATCTTATACAAATAAATTTCACTTGAAAGCACGCAATAAGAGTAAGTGAGGCGTAAGCTCTAATCAATCAATCAGTTTAAAAAAATTTAACTAGTTTTCAAGTTTGCAACTAATTTAATGAAACCCTCAATGTTAGATTCCGATGTATACTCTGAATTCAGAATGGCTGTTAATCCAACGGCCTTTGAAGTGAAATAAATGTATTAGGTATTTATTAATGTTATCGATCTTATGTCAGAATGTCAGTAAGAACTACGGTTGTGCTGTCAGTGTCTCATATCTACATGTACTGTCCGGTAAACCGGTATAACTGAATTTATTCATTCAAAGGCTACCAAATGGGGTCAAAAGAAACCTTTAACATCGTGCCCCAAATTAGACTCTCGAAAGTTTAACCAATGACAGTTTCCATCGCCAACTTGCACTGATTGACCTCGTCAAATCAAGAGATTCACTGTATTCTGGTGTATCCGTGGACAGTGCGTAGTTTATAACAGTTAGAGTGTGAAAACGGTATATCCCCAAAAACAAATTCCCATATTGTAAATCTTCTGATATCGTCAATGGGCAAAGAAACGTGTCCGCTTTTAATGGTAAATAGTCGATACCTATTTCCATCTTCACTGGCGTCTCCCTTCAAACAAAAAGGAAGCCAAGGTGATAAATTTGATCTTTAATGTTTATACAATTCCCATTTGTATGGAAACCTGTAAACAGCATAACAAATGAAACCAGAGTTGATTATTTTTTATCCTTATATCCACATATGACCTTTCTTTAGTTTTGCCAAAAAAAAAACATGTGCAATGCATGAAAAGCTGTCTTGCATACCGATACCGGGAATGTCGGTTTACAGAAAGCCATTTCTTCACCTCGATGGTCATTACTTACCACAGTAAACTACAGCTCAACTGCCCAAAGCCTTGTCTGAACATGTAATCATTGCCAATCGAGAAATAACGGTTCCATAGGCTGCAATTGAAACGTTGCTCGTTTTTGGTGTAAACGGATTGCGTCTGCTATAATGACCAATACGAACATCTCAGATAGTGCTATCTTATCAAATTATCCAGAACAAGCTACCATCGCCCTCAACGCGCCTATAGCGTTCACAGTAATAAGCAAACTCACTGGACTTTTCGTAAAGCGGAACCCTATTTTCAAATCCTTTCAGTTTGATTAGTTAGTCGACTGCATTTTTTTTCTCCAGATAAACATGGCTTTTATAAAAGTCGTAAAACGGTCCTTTAAGTACTGGCGAACAAATCAATTTTGTCCTCAACTGTCTTTATAGCTTTTAGCTTCCTGGCAAAAAGTAGTAACACTCGTATAAAGTTCAACCAATAACTAGCAATTTTCTAGCAAGAACTATATTTTTTCTCCTTCAATGCATACACTATTTAGCTTGGTTAGGCATTCAACGTTGTACTAGACTTCATCTACAAGTATTCATCTGAAAACTAATTGCCCGGCCGTCGTATTCAATTACCCAGTTGGGACTGTAATTGAGGTTTATGTTCTACTGTCGAACATTCCTGAATGGAATCAAAAAGAAAAGAAATTGCTGTTTACCGGAATGGTTTCAGTTAAACCTCACAAACATGATTCTGGATCACACGGCCGATTCATCCGATGCAACAAGCTGCAATTTACGACACCCCAGGCAAAACAAAAACTCTGTAAATCGTATTTTTACCCAAATCGATGCGATGAATTATTGTTGATCAATTTGTCATGGATAGCACTTTATTGCTTTATTTTGAGACTTGTTGTGTTATCCATCAGAAATTCTTCACCTTAATGTACCTGTTCAACTTCAAAATGCCATTGAAAGACTTGTCGGTCGAATTTCTTTGAAATCATTTATTGTATTTAACCATCCATATGTAATGAATACCTCATAGGTGTTCAACAAAGTTGAAAATCAGGTGAGAGAGTATTTTTCCGATTAACTATTGTCAACTGAAGAAAACTATGATGGTTTGTCTGTTGTCTGTCTGTGATAACGATCATAAAATAACTCCGGGCAATGAACCCGGTTTCCTCCTCCACTAAACCTGACAACGCCACCATACCAGTGAAATAACATTGAGTGTGGCGTAAAACATCAATCAATCAATCAACCTAAGTCTAACTTTTCTAATTAGTCCAAACATTATAGGAAATATCAACAATAATGCACAACTCGTCACTACAAATATACACGATAGTAGCATTTGAAAACGAATTTCCAAATAGTCTTATTGTTGTTCGTATCTGCATTTATTTTTCAAATTGATGTATTTTTATCATATCTTCGGGTTTTAATATGTTTGTATAACAACAGACTGGCGTAATCGACGGACTGGCGTAGAATGGGAGGTCATCAAAAGATAACGTACCAGTGAGTCTATCATTATGTATTTTGTAGCTCTCTATAAACGCACACTAAAAGCTTTGATAGGTCCAAAACAATTAATCACCTATTTAACTTGCCCTAGAACTTATTGCCTCTTCAGAATATTTTCCAATTCATCATTTGTTTAACCACTAAATGGTTTCGTCTTTAGTCGGGGACCGGCTGTTCAAATCATTGTTGGGTTAATAACCGACAATACATTAATCACAGGGTTGGCCTTTGAAGACGGAGTATTAGTAACGTGAATTTGTGGTCACGTGAAATAGGAGTCGCAAATTGGATTGTTTTTTTCAAATGTACTGATCAATGAACTATATACGTGAATCAATGAACTATATTGGTTTGCATCTGACTGTAAAAAGCGCCGCCATTGCTGAGTGATGAGCGCGTGCATGGCCGATCTGGATCGATATTGCACCATCTCCTAGTAATGGCAGCATTCGATGCAAATCAAATACCACGTGACCTCCATTTCTATAGTTCATTGAATCTGATTGTCAAGGGAAGGTTTGTGTTTGAAGCCCTTAAGAAAAATTGTGATTTACACAAAGTAACCATTGCTGAGTGATGAGCGCGTGCATGGCCGATCTGGATCGATATTGCACCATCTCCTAGTAATGGCAGCATTCGATGCAAATCAAATACCACGTGACCTCCATTTCTATAGTTCATTGAATCTGATTGTCAAGGGAAGGTTTGTGTTTGAAGCCCTTAAGAAAAATTGTGATTTACACAAAGTAATATTCAGCCAGGCATTATTACGACATTTAAAAACATTCAACGACTTCTCGTAAAGCGGAACCCTATTTTCAAATCCTTTCAGTTTGATTGGTTAGTCCACTGCATTTTTTTTCTTTAGTTAACATGGCTTTTATAAAAGTTGTAAAACGGTCCTTTAAGTACTGGCGAACAAATCAATTTTGTCTTGAAGAGTCTTTATAGCTTTTAGTTTTCTGGCAATAAGTTGTAACACTCTCGTCAATTTCAACAGATAAACTAGCAAGCTAGTAAATTTTTCTCCTTCGATGCATACACTATTTAGATTTGATAGGCATTAAATGCTGCACTAGACTTCATCTAAAAGAAAACTAATTGCCCAGCCGTCGCACTTAGTTACCCGGTTGGGACTGTAATTGAAGTTTATGTTCTACTGTCCAACATTCCTGAATGGAATCAAAGAGAAAAGAAATTGCTGTTTACCGGAATGGTTTCAGTCCAACCTCACCAACATGATACTGGATCACACGGCCGATTCATCCGACCCAACAAGCTTCAATTTACGACACCTCAAGCTAAACAAAAACGATGTAAATCGCAATTTACAGAAATCGATATGATCAATTAGTCATGAATAGCAACTTATTGATTTATTTGGGGACTTTTGGGGCAATCCATCAATAATTCTTCACCTAAATGTACTTGTTTAACAAATGCCATTGAAAGACTTGTCGATCAAATTTCTTTGAAAACGTTTATTGTATTTTAAGTACTGGCGAACAAATCAATTTTGTCTTGAAGAGTCTTTATAGCTTTTAGTTTTCTGGCAATAAGTTGTAACACTCTCGTTAATTTCAACAGATAACTAGCAAGTTAGTAATCTTTTTCTCCGTCGATGCATACACTATATAGATTGGATAGGCATTAAATGCTGCACTAGACTTCATCTATAAGCCATCTATAATTGCACAGCCGTCGCACTTAGTTACCCGGTTGGGACTGTAATTGAGGTTTATGTTCTACTGTCCAACATTCCTGAATGGAATCAAAGAGAAAAGAAATTGCTGTTTACCGGAATGGTTTCAGTTAAACCTCACAAACATGATTCTGGATCACACGACCGTTTCATCTGACGCAACAAGCTGCAATTTACGACACCCCAGGCAAAACAAAAACTCTGTAAATTTTTACCGAAATCTATGCCATGAATTCTTCTGATCAATTTGTCATGGATAGCAACTTATTGATTTATGACTTTTGTGTTATCCATATGTAATTCTTCACCTCAATGTACCTGTTAGAATTGTCCATCAACTTTCTTTTAAATCATTTATTGTATTTTACCATCCACTTGTAATGAATGCCTCATAGGTGTTCAACAAAGTTGAAAATCAGGTGAGAGAGTGTTTTCCGATTAATCAATCGAATCCCACTTAGTCTAAAGAAAAATTGATAAATTTCTTATTGGGATTTTATTGGATGTGGAGGGGTTGCCAAGTTCCAGTCAAACGTTGGGATTTCCTTTTGGCAAAACAACCCTTTTTCACTCTCATGTGTGGAAGAGTTGCCAGGTACTCTCAGAAGATCAAGGAGCCGCTGGACAAAGAACCAGATTTCCCCGCCCATGTGTCGCCATATAAGGGAAATAATCCTGAGTGTGGCTCAACACATCAATCGATCAGTCGATCTCTTGATCATTTGCCGATATCGTTTATTAACCATTTTAAACAGTTTAGATGACAAAAATAGAATTTTGGTGATTTGTATCCAGTTACAATACAGGTACCAGTTTCAGTGAGGCTCCTATGCTATTCAGTATATGTATTATAACATTTATAGTGAGGCTCCTATGCTATTCAGTATATGTACTACAACAGTTTCAGTGAGGCTCCTATGCTATTCAGTATATGTATTATAACAGTTTCAGCGAGGCTTCTATGCTATTCAGTATATGTATTATAAATTCCGTTCGGGGTCCTTAAGGAGCCATATGGAAATTGGACAAATGCAATCAATTACCTCCCTTCCCATGAGTCCAATATTGCAATAGTGCAATCCAATTCTATTACAGTTTATTAAAAACACACAGTCTCTAAAGTAAATTTAGGCCGAAAGCTATTCTTTGTGCCCTCAAATGTAAATGTCTTATGTAGTCACAAACCAAAATAAATTCTACAAATCTGTGGTCTCCATTTTTGTGTATTGTTAAATAGACAAACAGTATAGTGAACACTAAAGGCCCGTTCACACGGTGCGATTTGTCGTACAGACTCGTAGCATGCGATTAAGATGAATGTATTTGATTGGTTGACAAATCATATAGACCAATTAAAAGCATTCATTTTAATCGCATGCTACAAGTTCATAAGACAAATCGCACCGTGTGAACCGGTCTTCAATTGTCTGTAAATGGATCTACACGGTTTTAGAATTAGGTTCTTGTTTCGCGTAAGTACATGGCGAAATACACGGTAGACGACTCGTGTCTAAATGTAATCCGCAATATCGATCTTTGGTCGAATATTCTCAACAGGTTCTCAAAGTCATCAAAACTAGGGCAATGTATACTTTCGTTTTTCTCTGCGTCAACAAAATAACCGCTAATTTGGGTCAGTGCAAATCGAATGACCCGAACTGGTCAATTAATTGACCAACAAGTGGATGGCGAAAATGACGATTGGAGCTGCATTGATTTGCTATAAGCTGTCAATATTCTTATTTTTTACATGAATTCGTACCATAAAGAAAATGTAGAGGAAAACATCCAACAATCGATATCATATCTTATTATAAGCTTAAAAAAGCTACGCATGATGATGTGATATCAAATATTGTGCTAGAAATAAAAGGGAAAACAGACAAAATTCTGAGACACGGTCAGATATGTAATCACAAAAACAGGCTGTATGCATTTCATTTTTAAAATAATAACGATGCATGGTCTCATTAGCCCCAAGCTGTATGCATTGCGTTTTTTTAATAATAACGATGAAAAAAATAACGACCCATGTCCATATTCTTTTTAAAATGAATGCATACAGCTTAGTTTTTGTGATTATGTATATGACCGTCTCTCACAATACTGTCTGATTTCCTATTCATTACTAGCACACTATCTGATGTCCCATCACTCAGAATACCGACGGCCCTCAAAAACAGTCAATTGGGGTCAATAGAAACGTTTAACCTTGTGGCCTAAAACTAGACTGTTGAAAGCTAAACCAATGGCAGCCAAAATCTACACATTTCACTGCATTGACTCTCTCAGATGTATACAGCCTGTGGGTGAATATTGTGATCCGTGTCATGACCTTAAAGCAATGGAGAGCGAATTTGAACGTCAATCAATCCGTTTGTAATGTACTCTTCAGTTATTTACAAAAGGCAAGGGATTTTAGCAATATCGAATTTTATCTCAAGTGAAATATTCCTTCAGGAAAAATCCATCCCGGAGAAATTAATTTTCTTATATAGAAACTTTTTATAGAACCAGAACGAATATCGAGAACATTTCAAATGTCTTTAAAATGTTATACTTGTTCGTGTTCCTAGCAAATGTCAAAAACATAAAACGAAAACTATTTCTCAACCTGACAGGGCTCGCAAATCCCGTTTTCAGATAATACAAAACATGGTTCTAAATGGGGTTTAGGGGAGGGGGGGGGGGGGGCGTCACGGGGTCATTACTTCTTTAATTGAAATATTAACCGCAGCCAGACAACCAGATGTGTTGAAAACACGTTTAAAAGAGGTTTTAAAGGAACAGAAAATCCAATTCGTCCACATTTAGAATGAGAAAAATGTTTGTTTTTAAGTATTGGTACAAGACTTCATTCAATATTGACAAAGCTACCACTAAATTTTGTCAAATTTATTATGCGTTTCAGACAAATTTATATTCACATACATGCTATTTATAAGAATTCGCTATATGAAGGCTACAATATTAACAAAGATATCAGTAACGATCGTTGAAATTATTATGCATTACTACAAATTTTAGATTTAAAAAAAAACGGAGTGTATCAGAGTGTACAATTGTGACCTAAACAACAACAACGTTCGTATAAATTATGCATTTTTATGCAAAAATTTAGATTCAGAAAAATTTTTTGCAACAATTCGTTATCGAGAATTTAGCATTAACCAAGATATCACTAACGTTCGTTTAATTGATTTATGAGGTTGATCGAGACCCTATGGGATCCGACCGGAAATTGGGTAAAACGAATCGATTATCTCCCATCCCTTGATAACAATAACTCTTCCAATATCTCATCCGAACACCTTAGAGATACCGTAAGTGTTTATTTAGATCCAAGCCAAAGAAAGGTCTTCAATGAAACCACAAAGAATGGGCGGGTACGGTATATGTTTTCCTTCAAATTTACTACTGTGACGTCACGATCTCGAAAGCGAGGCTATAAACTAGAAGTTGGTGGAAAACAACTGCTCAGGATGGCTTGCACAGCTGAAACAAAATGGCACCAACTGAGTTGTTTTCACCCACGTAAACCACGTGACCTACAGTGCCCGGATGTCTGAAATTGTTGATTTGGTTGTATATTTCATGAAATCTAGGCAGAGAGCAAATGAATATAGCTCCCAATTTGATTGGAAAATGATAAAGCAGCGACTTGGATAAACGAGTAATGGCGGAATATCCCGATCGTTTGTCCGCCACCGTCTGTATATTAATTGAGTATATCACTGTTCTGTAATCAAACGGTAAGGGAGCCCAGACAAAGGATATTTTTGAGTAATTTTACAAGCCTGTCGGTCTGATATATGTCCTCTTTCAGCTTAAACGTATTAAAGAAAATAAGGATTCTGTTACAGATAAATATTTTAGGGTTAACTTGAAATGACAAAAAATGCAATCTTTCGTAAGACTTTTCTTGTAAAGGAAGCTTGTAACAAAATGGATTGCGGAATTTGAGAAAAAATATAGCTAGACGAAATTCATCAATCTTCAAGAGACACAAACAGGGCACCGACACAATGGTGACGGCCGGTCATCTAAGTGCTCATAGGCCCATCATTGTGTGGAACGTACATAGTCGGTCCGGAAATGTACAACCACCGCATAGGCTGTGGTTGAACCTCATTATGTGTCTACAATCTGTCGATCCATACGGGGATGAGTAACGTACGAATCAAACGTAATCAGTAAGACGTTCAGTTTTTTGTTGGAGAAGTCACAAAGCTTGCCATAACAGTGGAATAATATTGATCTTGTGTCATTTCTACCTATCAGTACAGCTTAAGATTTGGATAGCCAAAGAGAAATTAAATGTACTTTGTGCAAAGCTCCCATCACATGTTATGAAGTTCTAGATTGTCTGTGCAATTGTGTTCCTTACGAAAACATAACGGATTCAAACCCAGATCCTGATTTAATAACAACCTTCAAAAACATTTTCGAATGTTTAGATTTTTTAATGTACCAATGCTTTGCATTTTGGGTACGACACTGTTTTGGTTATGTATACAATATCTTTTGTTATCTCTCGATATGCATTGGTCACGTTGATGGAAAACAGTCTTAAGGGCACATCTGAAAAAAACAAACGCTCTGCGAATTCATTCAATTCGAAATTTGAACCTCGGGTTAAATACGCTTCATGATCTAATAAAAATTTCACTTAAAAGCACGCCATAAAAGTAAGTGAGGCGTAAACTCAAATCAATCAATCAGTTTTTAAAAAATTTAACTAGTTTTCGAGTGTGCGACTAATTTAATGAAACCCTCAATGTTAGTAGATTCCGATGTATACTCTGAATTCAGAATGGCTGTTAATCCAACGGCCTTTGAAGTGAAATAAATGTATTAGGTATTTATTAATGTTATCGATCTTATGACAGAATGTCAGTAAGAACTAGCCGTCTTTGTTCTGTCAGTGTCTTATATCTACATGTACTGTTCGGTAAACCGGTATAACTGAAATTATTTATTCAAAGGCTACCAATTGAGGTCAAAAGAAACCTTTAACATCATGTCCCAAATTAGACTCCCGAAAGCTTAACCAATGACAGTTTCCATCGACAACTTGCACTGTTTGACCTCGTCAAATCAAGAGATGCACTGGATGCTGATATTTTGTAGTGAATGCGTGGATAATGCGTTATTATAACTCGTGGAGTGGAGTTAATGATGTCCACAAAAACAATTTCCCAGATTAGATTTACGTCTTGAATATCTAGGGTGAAGTTGGACGTATGACGTCAAAACTGTCCTGTGATTAACCGAAAACTTAGACTTACCATATCCGGATGTAAATCAGGTGTAAATCTTCTGGTATCGTCAATGGCCAAAGAAACGTGTCCGCTTTTAATGGTAAATACTCGATACCGAATCTTCACTAGCGTCTCCCTTCAAACAAAAAGGAAGCCAAGCTGATAAATTTGATCTTTAATTTTTATACAATTCTCATTTAGAAACCTGTAAACAGCATAACAAAAGAAACCAAACTTGATTATTTTTTATCCTTATATCCACATATGACATTTCTTAAGTTTTACCCAAAAAAACGTGCAATGCATGAAAAGCTGTCTTGCATACCGGTACCGGATATGTCGGTTTACAGAAAGCCATTTCTTCACCTCGCTGTTCATTACTTACCACAGTAAACTACAGCTCAACTGCCCAAAGCCTCGTCTGAACATGTAATCATTGCCAATCTAGAAATAACAGTTCCATAGGCTGCAATTGAAACGTTGCTCGTTTGGTGTAAACGGGTTGCGTCTACTATAATGACCAATATGAATATCTCAAATAGTGCTATATTATCAAATTATCCAGAACAAGCTACCATCGCCCTTCAGGCGCCTATAGCGTCCACATTAATAAGTAATTTCACTGTTAAATTGGGTGTATGATTTACGCCTCCGTATAATAATACCATACAAAAATAGCCGTGTCGCAAGAAAAGAAACACTTCTTAACAATGTTTGGCTTGCCTTTTTGATTGGCTTGCCTTTTTGAGTAAATAGTCAACGGACCAACTTAAGGCGTGTTCTAAAAATGATATATATATTTATCCATTGAATGTCATAGCCAACGGACAAACTATGCTCTAGATAGTAGAATACTGTTTATGATGTTTTCTTATGGGGCCGGTCAAATGAGTTAGAATAAAAACCGAACTAGTTGTATATTGGCAAAGAACTTAAACATAGAGGAAACTAAAATACGGATAGTAGCATTTGAAAACGAATTTCCAATTAGTCTTATTGTTGTTCATGTCTGCATTTATTTTTCAAATTGATACATGTTTATCATATCTTGGGGTTTTATGTTTATGTTTGTTTAACAACAGACCGACGTAATCGACGGACTGGCGTAGAATGGGAGGTAATCAAAAGATAACGTACCAGTGAGTCTATCATTATGTATTTTGTAGCTCTCTATAAACGCACACTAAAAGCTTTGATAGATCCAAAACAATTAATCACACATTTAACTAGCCTTACAACTCAACACGTAATTGCCTCTTCAGAATATTTCCCAATTCATCATTTGTTTAACCACTTAAGGGTTTCGTCTTTAGTCAGGGGCCGGCTGTTCAAATCATTGCTGGGTTAATAACCGACGATACATTAATCACAGGGTTGGCCTTTGAAGACATAATATTAGTATAACGTGAAATTGTGGTTACGTGAAATAGGAGCCAACAAACGATAAGGACCGCGAAAAACTGCCGCAAATCGGATTTTTTTTGTTTCAAATGTACTGATCAATGAACTATATATTTATGATCACTCAAACACACGGGCACAGGGAAAATCTTCTTGTCTAAAATAACCATGGAGACAAGTTTCTAATTGTGTTAAAAAGAGGTATATCATTTAGACCTTTACACCCCATAAATTGTTGTAACAAACCAAACCTATGATATTTCATTAGGTTGACGACTGACAAGAGCTTAGCCTACGTGGAATGGACACGTTTCATTGGTTGGTTTGCATCTGACTGTAAAAAGCGCCGCCGTTGCTGAGTGATGAGCGCGTGCATGACCGATCTGGATCGAAATTGGACCATCTCATAGAAATGGCGGCATTCGATGCAAATCAAATAACACGTGACCTCCATTCCTATAGTTCATTGGTTCTGATTGTCAAGAAAAGTTCAGTGTTGGAAGCCCCTTAAAAAACTTAGAGATTTACTTAGAGTAATATTCAGCCAGGCATTATTACGACATTTAAAAACATTCAACGACTTCTCGTAAAGCGGAACCCTATTTTCAAATCCTTTCAGTTTGATTGGTTCGTCCACTGTATATTTTTTCTTTAGATAAACATGTTTTTTATAAAAGTCGTAAAACGGTCCTTTAAGTACTGGCGAACAAATCAATTTTGTCTTTAACTGTCTTTATAGCTTTTAGTTTTCTGGCAATAAGTTCTAACACTCTCGTCAATTTCAACAGATAACTAGCAAGTTTGTAATTTTTTTCTCCTTCGATGCATACACTATTTAGATTGGATAGGCATTAAATACTGCACTAGACTTCATCTATAAGAAAACTAATTGCCCAGCCGTCGCACTTAGTTACCCGGTTGGGACTGTAATTGAGGTTTATGTTCTACTTTCCAACATTCCTGAATGGAATCAAAGAGAAAAGAAATTGCTCCACCGGAATGGTTTCGGTCCAACCTCACAAACATGATTCTGGATCACACGACTGATTCATCCGACGCAACAAGCTGCAATTTACGACACCCTAGGCAAAACAAAAACTCTGTAAATTGTATTTTTACCGAAATCTATGCGATGAATTCTTGTTAATCAATTTGTCATGGATAGCACTTTGTTCATTTATTTTGAGACATTTTGTGTTATCCATATGTAATTCTTCACCTCAATGTACTTGTTCAACAAATGCCATTGAAAGACTTGTCGGTCAAATTTCTTTGAAATCATTTATTGTATTTTGCCATCCACATGTAACGAATGCCTCATAGGTGTTCAACAAAGTTGAAAATCATGTGAGAGAGTGTTTTTCCGATTAACTATTGTCAACTGGAGAAAACTATGATGGTGTGTCTGTTGTCTGTCTGTGATAACGATCATAAAATAACTCCGGGCAATCAGCCCGGTTTCCTCCTCCACTAAACCTGACAACGCCACCGTACCAGTGAAATAATATTAAGTGATGTACTTGGGGATGTATGTTAAGATAGTTTTCATGAGAAAGAAAACCAAAAGTTGAAATTTGGACTATTTGAATTTTGTTCGTTGTTAGCACTAACTTTAATACCAATCGTTTTCATTTCACCACCAAACCTTTAGTTATTTTAGATACTTCAAACGCTAAACTTCTCTTGACAATCGATATCAATGGAAAAAAACGTCCGAGTTTTAAAGCACACGCAGCAGAAAGGAATTTATCGGGCTGCTCAATAGAAAGTAAATCCGCCACTGATTGCGTAAGAAATGGCTTTCAAAAAACCTTCACTAGTCCGAAGAAATTATGCGTATGTTTCAATATGGGTTAAGTTTTATATCCATAAATGTCATGAAGTTCTTGAGATATGAATTTACCAGCATTCCCCTCATCTATGTTTTTGTAATTAACGTTCACATTCATCCACATGTAACACAAGATCAATTAAGTTTATAGCGCGTTATATCATCTGGCTTAACAGCGTGAATAAATTTATAATCGACATTGACTCCGATCACCAGAAAGCAAAGTAAGATACTGGGGGCTGTTTCTCAACACACTTACACTCGTCGTACCTTTGCGCCTGATCATAACGTAATGTTGAAGCTATAATTATGTTGCCATGACAGTTAGGCCTTGCATTGGACTTACGTCCGGCGTAGATATCTTGAGAAACAGCCCCAAGTTTCGTACAATTTTCATCGGAAATGATAGCGGCCTAGACGGATGGCAAATCGTACAAAATCTATCTTTACAAAAACATACGCTCACGCTCACTTTACCCGTGGGACAAGTGGAAGTAGATCCGTCGTTTCTAATGTAATATGCATGTTGACTTTGATTGGCTACGCCCCAAAACTGTGGCGGAAATTTCACCAATTAGAATCCGCGTTACGTAAGCATCTATGCAGTGTTCAGAACAAAGATGGACGACTTTTCGGTTTATACATCAATTCGATAAACGTGTCTCCAAACTGAAGAGTTACAACGTTTATATGAGAGCTTTTGATTGGTCCGACAGTAAATTGGCGTTCTCAGAAAACGAGGCTTTCAATCGCAGATGGCCTAGGGGTAAAATATGAGCTTGTTGTGAGTTTAACCCTTGGTATCTAAGGGTGCCATAAAGCAAACTAAAACACAAAATAGCATTTCATTAAAAATGATTAAATATTGGTTTGGACGGATGGCAAAGAGTACAAGTTCGGGTTGTACCGGTAACACCAGTCCTATTTGTTTGTTGATTGATACCTAATTGAGAAGATTCTGCCGTCTTTCGGATATATTTTGTGTGGAAGAGTTGCCAGGTACTCGCCAAAGGTCGGAGGACTTCTGCGGGCAATGAGCCCGGTTTCCTCCTCCACTATTTAAAACCTGACATCCCTGCCATATAAGTGAAATAATTTTGAGTGCGGCGTTAAACATCAATAGATCAATCAGTTTGTATTGGATTCAAGCTCAAATCCCGAACATGTGTTCTATGTGAGAGTTGTTCTGAGAGAAATCGAATATATACCATTTCGTATACGATGATCTCGCATGTTGGCCCTAGGATCAGGGGCAACAAAACTCTTGTAACTTCGATATTACTAGATTCGATAATATTTTTTATAGAATAATAAAATTAGAATTCAACGCAATAAAAGATTTCATTTTTACGTGTGTTGAAATTTGAGAGAAGATTTTTTTTAAATCTGACAATTTTTAAACAACATGATTGTCGGAAAGGCCATGCAGTAGAGTAACAATTTAAGCATGTCTTTTTTGTACTCTATTTTAAATACACCGGGTGGCTTATGATCAAGTATCAAACTAGATGTTTATTATTGATTATTATCGAACGAATCTGGGCACTGTGAGTGTATCGGCCTATCTTAGACTGGACGAATTCATAGCTCTGATTACACACCTTTTCCATTAGAATTTTGCTTAATATAAATGAAGTGGATTGATCTTTGGTGAGTTAACGAGCTTCTAAAGCTTAAGGTTAATTTACATTATGGATTGTCTCCGAACCCTTGAATGTCAGAAGCTCTAAACACAGGGCAATGCCTCATTCCCTCTCATAACTTTTGTTCGTCGTTGTATACTTTTACGAGCCTAAAGTGGCATGAGCTGACATATATAGAAACGTTCGTTAAAAGAGTTAACTAAAGTGGCATAAACTGACATATATAGAGATAATTTCGTTAAAAGCGTTATATAGAAACTTTCGTTAAAAGGGTTCAGTAAAGTGGCATGAGCTGACATATATAGAGAAAATTTGGTTAAAAGAGTTAAGTAAAGTGGCATGAGCTGGCATATATAGAGAAAATTTGGTTAAAAGAGGTAACTAAAGAGGCATGGGCTGACATACATAGAGAGAATTCTTTGAAACGGTTTAAACTAAGTGTTTGCTGGTAATAGCAAAAAAATACAAAATAACAGATTTCAAACTCATCTTGGAGATGTACTTTACGATATTTTTTATAAGCAAATAAAAACTAAAATATGTATAATCGGCTGTTTGTATTTTGTCCATTATTATCACACATCTTCTGTTTGTTTTTGGTTACTGGCTTAACCGATATTTTTTTTTATTTCAATGCAAATCCTTTAGTTATTCAAGGTGCTTCAAACTTGTCTTTGCAATTCTCTTTTATTTCGTTTATTTATCTCTATTCGGAGGCCTCGGTGGTGCAGTGGGTTAGAGTGATGCGACGCGGGTTCGAATCACACTCAGACCAAATCAAATTTTCTGAGTGAATTTTTCACTCGGTCGCCGTATGTGGAAGAGTTGCCTGGTACTCGCCGAAGGTCGGGGGTTTCCTCTGGGAAATGAGCCCGGTTTCCACTTTATCTCTCAGTAAATCTGGCAACGCCGCCATATAAGTGAAATAATCTTGAGTGCGGCGTAAAACACCAATCAATAAATCGCTGTTCATTCAGAGTTTAACAAGCGTAAAGTAAAACAACGCAGATATTTAGCACGCATTAAACTCCCTATTTGGCAGTTGACGCATGGAACAATTACCTTTATAGATTATTCAATCAGATCCAACTGGAGTTAGTTTCGTTTTAACGATCATTGCTTCTTTGGGAATCAATATTCATTTCGACAAAACCTATATTCAGAAAAACGTTGGTTTTAAGAATTTGTTATAATAAGACAACAATATTGACCAACTTTTATAAAAATTATTTTGCGTTTTCTATAAAATTTATATTCACATAAATGCTATTTTGAAGAATTTGATATATGAAGACTACGATATTGAAGACTACAAAAATATCAGTAACTTAAAATTATTTCGAGTTCCCGCAAAATTTAGATTCAGAAAAATGTTATAACAATTTTGACCAAGATAACATCAACGTTCGTATAAATTATGCATTTTTATGCCAAAAATTTAGATTCAGAAAAATTGTTTGTAACAATTCGTTATTGAGAATTTAGCATTAACCAAGATATCACTAACGTTCGTTTAATTGATTTATGAGGTTGATCGAGACCCTATGGGATCCGACCGGAAATTGGGTAAAACGAATCGATTATCTCCCATCCCTTGATAACAATAACTCTTCCAGTATCTCATCTAAACACCTTAGAGACACCGTAAGTGTTTATTTAGATCCAAGCCAAAGAAAGGTCTTCAAGGAAATCACAAAAAATGGGCGTGTACGGTATCTGTTTTACTTCCACTTTGCTACTGTGACGTCACGATCTCGAAAGCGAGGCTATAAACTAGAAGTTGGTGGAAAACAACTGCTCAGGATGGCTTAAACAGCTGAAACAAAATGGCACCAACGGAGCTGTTTTCACCAATGAACTATATGCGTGGAATGGACACGTCTCATTGGCTGGTTTGGATCGGACTTTTAAAATGTGCCGCCATTGACAGTTGATAAGCGCGTGCAGAACAGATCTGGATGGACGCTCTACTATCTCCTAGTAATGACGGCATTCGAAGCATATCAAGCACCACGTGACCTCCGTTCCACGCATATAGTTCATTGGTTTTCACCCACGTAAACCACTTGACCTGCAGTGCCCGGATGTCTGAAATTGTTGATGATGATGAAAAGTCTGTTTGGTTGTGTATTTCATGAAATTTAGCCAGAGAAAATGATTACAGCTCCCCATTTGAGCGGAAAATGATAAAGCAGTGACTTGGATAAACGAGTAATCGCGAAATATCCCCATCGTTCGTCCGCCACCGTCTGTATATTAATTGAGTATATCACTATTCTGTAATCAAACGGTAAGGGAGCCCAGACAAAGGATATCTTTGAGTAATTTTACAAGCCTGTCCGTCTGATATATGTCCTCTTACAGCTTAAACGTATTAAAGAAAATAAGGATACGGTTACAGACACATATTTTAGGGTTAACTTGAAATGACAAAATATGCAATCTTTCGTAAGAATTTTCTTGTAAAGGAAGCTTGTAACAAATTGGATTACGGAATTTAAGAAAAATATGGCCAGACGAAATTCATCAATCTTCAAGAGACACAAACAGGGCACAGACCCAATGGTGGCGGCCTGTCATCTGGGTGCACTTAAATCCATCATTGCGTGCCACGTACATAGTCGGTCTGGAAATGTACAACCAACGCATAGGCTTTTGTTGAACCTCATTATGTGTCTACAATCTGTCGAATTAGGACCCATACGGGGATGAGTAACATACGAATCAAACGTAATCAGTAAGACGTTCAGTCTTCGGTTGGAAAAGTCACAAAACTTGCCATATAAGTGAAATAATATTGACCTTGTGTCATTTCTACCTAGCAATAGAGGCTGCTTCTGACTTAAGATTTGGATAGCCAAAGAGAAATTAAATGTACTTTGTGTAAAACTCCCATCGCATGTTATAAAGTTCTAGATTGCCACGTCTGTGCAATTGTGTTCCTTGCGAAAACAAAACGGATTCAAACCCAGATCCTGATTTAATAACTACCTTCAAGAACATTATCAAATGTTTAGGTTTTGCTATGTACCAATGCTTTGCATTTTGGGTGCAATACCTTTTTTTGGTTATGCATACAATATATGCTGTCATCACTCGATATGCGTTGGTCACGTTGATGAAAACAGTCTTAAGGGCACATCGGAAAAAGCAAACGCTCTGCGAATTCATTCAATTCCAAATTTAAACCTCGGGTCATACTTGGTTTATTACACTTCATGATCTAATAAAAAATAAATTTCACTTAAAAGCACGCCATAAAAGTAAGTGAGGCGTAAGCTCAAATCAATCAATAAGTTAAAAAAAAAATTCATGAGCTTTTAAGTGTGCGCCTAATTTAATGAAACCCTCAATGTTAGCAGATTCCGATGTATACTCTGATTTCAGAATGGCTGTTAATCCAACGGCCTTTGAAGTGAAATAAATGTATTAGGTATTTATTAATGTTATCGATCTTATGACAGAATGTCAGAAAGAACTAGCCGTCTTTGTGCTGTCAGTGTCTTATATCTACATGTACTGTCCGGATAACCGGTATAACTGAATTTATTTATTCAAAAGCTACCAAATCGGGTCAAAAGAAACCTTTAACATCGTGCCCCAAATTAGACTCTCGAAAGCTTAACCAATGACAGTTTCCATCGGCAACTTGCACTGTTTGACCTCATCAAATCAAGAGATCCATTGGATGCTGATACTTTGTAGTTAATGCGTGGACAGTGCGTTATTAGAACTCGTGGAGTGGAGTTAATGATGTCCACAAAAAACAATATCCCAGATTAGATTTACGTCTTGAATATCTAGGATGAAT
Organism: Lepidochitona cinerea; assembly: GCA_963971465.1. Taxonomy (NCBI): domain Eukaryota; kingdom Metazoa; phylum Mollusca; class Polyplacophora; order Chitonida; family Tonicellidae; genus Lepidochitona; species Lepidochitona cinerea. Next base: position 3,282,679 of record OZ020556.1, on the reverse strand, counting down.
TTAGACGTGTGACGTCAAAACTGTCCTGACCGAAAACTTAGACTTGGTATATCCGGATATACCGGTTTAAATCTTCTAATACCGTTAATGGACAAAGAAATGTGTCCGCCCTAAATGGTAAATACTCGAGACCGAATCCCATCTTCAGTGGCGTCTTCCTACGAAAAAAGGAAACCAAGGTTATAAATTTGGTCTTTAATTTTTATACAATTCTCATTTAGAAACCTGTTAACAGCATAACAAATGAAACCAAACTAAGAAAACTTCATCGAGTGAATATTTGTTATCCTTATCCAAATATGATATTTCCTTTAACCAAAAAAAACGTGCAATGCGTGAAAAGCTGTCTTGCATACCAATCTAGAAATAACTGTTCCATAGGCTGCAATTGAAACGTTGCTCGTTTTTGGTGTAAACGGATTGCGTCTACTATTATGACCAATATGAATATCTCAGATAATGCCCTCTTATCAACTTATCCAGAACAATCTACCATCACCCTTCACGCGCCTATAGCGTCCACATTAATATGTAATTTCACTGTTAAATTGGGTGTGTGATTTACGCCTCCGTATTATAATGTCATAATACCATACTATAATAACCGTGTCGCAAGAAAAGAAACACTTCTTAACAATGTTTAGCTTGCCTTTCAAATTTTTAGAAAATACTCAACGGACCAACTTAAGGCGTGTTCTAAAAATGATATATATATTTCTCCCTTGAATGCCATAGCCAACGGACAAACTATGCTCTAGATAGTAGAATACTGTTATGATGTTTTCTTATGGGGCCCGTCAAATGAGTTAGAATAAAAACCGAACCAGTTGTATATTGTTGGAAGATTAATATACACGAAACCAAAATACGGATAGTAGCATCTAAAAACGAATTTCCAATTTGTCTAATGGGTGTTCATATCTGCATTTATTTTACAAATTGATGTATTTTTTATCATATCTTAGGGTTTTATGTTTATGTTTGTACAACAACTTTATTTGTCCTCTCTCAACATCGCGCTGCCGGTCGATGCAGTGGACGGAATCTTGTGTATAATTACCTTCTCTACTTCCGCCCAGGGAGCGGTGATTGTGATTTCAACAACGCAATTTCAGATATGTGGAATTGAATTGCACATATGTTGAATGTAAGGGCTTTCAAGATATGTTAAATAGAATTTCAGATATGTGGAAATGAATTCAACATATGTTAAATACACGACTCACATATGTACATATCGGGAATTAAATTGCACATATGTTTTCTTATGGGGCCCGTCAAATGAGTTAGAATAAAACCCGAACCAGTTGTATATGGTTGGAAGATTAATATACATGAAACCAAAATACGGATAGTAGCATCTAAAAACGAATTTCCAATTTGTCTAATGGGTGTTCATATCTGCATTTATTTTACAAATTTATGTATTTTTTATCATATCTTTGGGTTTTAATATGTTTGCATAACAACAGACCGACGTAATCGACGGACTGGCGTAGAATGGGAGGTCGTCAAAAGATAAGTACCAGTGAGTCTATCATTATGTATTTTGTAGCTCTCTATAAACGTACACTAAAAGGCTTTGATAGATCCAAAACAATTAATCACACATTTAACTTGCCTTAGAACTCAACACGTAATTGCCTGTTCAGAATATTTCCCAATTCATCATTTGTTTAACCACTAAAGGGTTTCGTCTTTAGTCAGGGCCCGGCTGTTCAAATCATTGCTGGGTTAATAAACGACGATACATTAATCACAGGGTTGGCCTTTGAAGACATAGTATTAGTAACGTGAATTTGTGACCACGTGAAATAGGCGTCAACGAACGATAAGGACTGCGAAAAACTGCTAAATATTAGATTTGTTTCAAATGTACTGATCAGTGAACTATATACGTGTAATGGACACGTCTCGTTAACTAGTTTGGATCGGACTGTAAAAAGCGCTGGCATTGCTAAGTGCTGAGCGCGTGCATGGCCGATTTGGATCGATATTGCCCCATCTCATAGTAATGGCGGCATTCTATTCAAATCAAATACCCCGTGACCTCCATTCCTATAGTTCATTGGTTCTGATTGTCAAAAAAGTTCAGTGTTTGAAGCCCCTTATTTGTTATTTTTTTTTTCATTTAGACAAAGCAATATTCAGCCAGGCATTATTACGACATTTATAAACATTCAACGACATCTCGTAAAGCGGAACCCTATTTTTATATCCTTTCAATTTGATTGGTTCGTCCGCTGCATTTTTTTCTTTAGATAAACATGGCTTTTATAAAAGTCGTAAAACGGTCCTTTAAGTACTGGCGAACAAATCAATTTTGTCTTGAAGAGTCTTTATAGCTTTTAGTTTTCTGGCAATAAGTTGTAACACTCTCGTTAATTTCCACAGATAACTAGCAAGTTAGCAATTTTTTTCTCCTTAGATGCATACACTATTTAGATTGGATAGACATTCAATGCTGCACTAGAAATTCATCTAAAAGAAAACTAATTGCCCAGCCTTCGCACTTAGTTACCCGGTTGGGATTGTAATAGAGGTTTGTGTTCTACTGTCGAACATTCCTGAATGGAATCAAAGAGAAAAGAAATTGCTGTTTACCGGAATGGTTTCAGTTAAACCTCACAAACTTGATTCTGGATCACACGGCCGATTCATCCGACGCAACAAGCTGTAATTTACGACACCCCAGGCAAAACAAAAACTCTGTAAATTGTATTTTTACCTAAATCTATGCGATCAATTCTTGTTGATCGATTAGTCATGGGTAGCAACTTATTGATTTATTTGGGGACTTTTTGTGTTATCCATCAGTAATTCTTCACCTTTATGTATCTGTTCAACTTCAAAACCCTATTGAAAGACTTGTCCGTCAAATTTCTTGGAAATCCTTTATTGTATTTTACCATCCGCATGTAATGTATGCCTCATTAGTGTTTAACAAAGTTGAAAGTCAGGTAAAAGAGTGTTTTTTCCGATTATCTATAGTCAACTGAAGAAAACTATGATGGTGTGTCTGTTGTCTGTCTGTGATAACGATCATAAAATAACACCGGGCAATGAACCCGGTTTCCTCCTCCACTAAACCTGACAACGCCACCATATAAGAGAAATAATATTGAGTGTGGCGTCAAACATCAATCAATCACTCAATCAATAAGAGATAACTTGGCCGGCATAGATTGATAACTCATAAAAGGAGAGTACATCAGACAATTCATCATTTTAAAAAAATGTCAGGTTTCCTATGAAAAAAACACTTCAAGTTTTGATACAAAGTAGTTACAAACCAATTATCCTCCATTTAACTTACCAAGGATCAGACGAAGTCATTTCCTTCAGTATATATCCCAATTCCTCAATTGTTTTAACAACTTCACTGTTCTGTTCATTGTCATTCGGGCAATAATCTGTCCGTCTAACACAGGTTCTCTATCCATGTATCGTGGGTTCGAATCCCACTTTTGACTTATGCGAGAGAGTTGCCAGGTACTCGCCGAAGGACAGGGCTTTCCTCTGGGCAATGAGCCCCCCCCCCCCCTCCCGTACTAAACCTGACAACGTCATCGGCGAAATAATAATTATCTTGAGTGCAGCATAAAACATCAATCAATCCCACTTAGTCTAAAGAAAAATGTATAAATTTCTTATTGGAATGTTTATCCGATGTGGAGGGGTTGCCATGTTCCAGCCAAACGTTGGGATTTCCTTCTGGCAAAACAACCCTTTTTCACTCATGTGTGGAAGAGTTACCTCAAAGAACCTCTGGACAAATGACCAGATTCCCCCGCCCATGTGTCGCCATATAAGGGAAATAATCCTGAGTGCGGCTCATCAATACATCAATCGATCAGTCTATCTCTTGACCATTTACCGATATCGTTTATTAAGCATTTTAAACAGTTTAGATGACAAAAATAAAATGTTGGTGATTTGTATTCAGCTACAATACAGGTACCAGTTTCAGTGAGGCTCCTATGCTATTCAGTATATGTATTATAACAGTTTCAGTGAGGCTCCTATGCTATTCAGTATATGTATTATAACAGTTTCAGTGAGGCTCCTATGCTATTCAGTATATGTATTATAACAGTTTCAGCGAGGCTTCTATGCTATTCAGTATATGTATTATAAATTCCGTTCGGGGTCCTTAAGGAGCCATATGGAAATTGGACAAATGCAATCAATTATCTCCCTTCCCTCGAGTCCAATATTGCAATAGTGCAATCCAATTCTATTACAGTTTATTAAAAACACACAGTCTCTAAAGTAAATTTAGGCCGAAAGCTATTCTTTGTGCCCTCAAATGTAAATGTCTTATGTAGTCACAAACCAAAATAAATTCTACAAATCTGTGGTCTCCATTTTTGTGTATTGTTAAATAGACAAACAGTATAGTGAACACTAAAGGCCCGTTCACACGGTGCGATTTGTCGTACAGACTCGTAGCATGCGATTAAGATGAATGTATTTGATTGGTTGACAAATCATATAGACCAATTAAAAGCATTCATTTTAATCGCATGCTACAAGTTCATACGACAAATCGCACCGTGTGAACCGGTCTTCAATTGTCTGTAAATGGATCTACACGGTTTTAGAATTAGGTTCTTGTTTCGCGTAAGTACATGGCGAAATACACGGTAGACGACTCGTGTCTAAATGTAATCCGCAATATCGATCTTTGGTCGAATATTCTCAACAGGTTCTCAAAGTCATCAAAACTAGGGCAATGTATACTTTCGTTTTTCTCTGCGTCAACAAAATAACCGCTAATTTGGGTCAGTGCAAATCGAATGACCCGAACTGGTCAATTAATTGACCAACAAGTGGATGGCGAAAATGACGATTGGAGCTGCATTGATTTGCTATAAGCTGTCAATATTCTTATTTTTTACATGAATTCGTACCATAAAGAAAATGTAGAGGAAAACATCCAACAATCGATATCATATCTTATTATAAGCTTAAAAAAGCTACGCATGATGATGTGATATCAAATATTGTGCTAGAAATAAAAGGGAAAACAGACAAAATTCTGAGACACGGTCAGATATGTAATCACAAAAACAGGCTGTATGCATTTCATTTTTAAAATAATAACGATGCATGGTCTCATTAGCCCCAAGCTGTATGCATTGCGTTTTTTTAATAATAACGATGAAAAAAATAACGACCCATGTCCATATTCTTTTTAAAATGAATGCATACAGCTTAGTTTTTGTGATTATGTATATGACCGTCTCTCACAATACTGTCTGATTTCCTATTCATTACTAGCACACTATCTGATGTCCCATCACTCAGACAGAATACCGACGGCCCTCAAAAACAGTCAATTGGGGTCAATAGAAACGTTTAACCTTGTGGCCTAAAACTAGACTGTTGAAAGCTAAACCAATGGCAGCCAAAATCTACACATTTCACTGCATTGACTCTCTCAGATGTATACAGCCTGTGGGTGAATATTGTGATCCGTGTCATGACCTTACAGCAATGTAGAGCGAATTTGAACGTCAATCAATCCGTTTGTAATGTACTCTTCAGTTATTTACAAAAGGCAAGGGATTTTAGCAATATCGAATTTTATCTCAAGTGAAATATTCCTTCAGGAAAAATCCATCCCGGAGAAATTAATTTTCTTATATAAAAACTTTTTATAGAACCAGAACGAATATCGAGAACATTTCAAATGTCTTTAAAATGTTATACTTGTTCGTGTTCCTAGCAAATGTCAAAAACATAAAACGAAAACTATTTCTCAACCTGACAGGGCTCGCAAATCCCGTTTTCAGATAATACAAAACATGGTTCTAAATGGGGTTTAGGGGAGGGGGGGGGGCGTCACGGGGTCATTACTTCTTTAATTGAAATATTAACCGCAGCCAGACAACCAGATGTGTTGAAAACACGTTTAAAAGAGGTTTTAAAGGAACAGAAAATCCAATTCGTCCACATTTAGAATTAGAAAAATGTTTGTTTTTAAGTATTGGTACAAGACTTCATTCAATATTGACAAAGCTACCACTAAATTTTGTCAAATTTATTATGCGTTTCAGACAAATTTATATTCACATACATGCTATTTATAAGAATTCGCTATATGAAGGCTACAATATTAACAAAGATATCAGTAACGATCGTTGAAATTATTATGCATTACTACAAATTTTAGATTTAAAAAAAAACGGAGTGTATCAGAGTGTACAATTGTGACCTAAACAACAACAACGTTCGTATAAATTATGCATTTTTATGCAAAAATTTAGATTCAGAAAAATTTTTTGCAACAATTCGTTATCGAGAATTTAGCATTAACCAAGATATCACTAACGTTCGTTTAATTGATTTATGAGGTTGATCGAGACCCTATGGGATCCGACCGGAAATTGGGTAAAACGAATCGATTATCTCCCATCCCTTGATAACAATAACTCTTCCAATATCTCATCCGAACACCTTAGAGATACCGTAAGTGTTTATTTAGATCCAAGCCAAAGAAAGGTCTTCAATGAAACCACAAAGAATGGGCGGGTACGGTATATGTTTTCCTTCAAATTTACTACTGTGACGTCACGATCTCGAAAGCGAGGCTATAAACTAGAAGTTGGTGGAAAACAACTGCTCAGGATGGCTTGCACAGCTGAAACAAAATGGCACCAACTGAGTTGTTTTCACCCACGTAAACCACGTGACCTACAGTGCCCGGATGTCTGAAATTGTTGATTTGGTTGTATATTTCATGAAATCTAGGCAGAGAGCAAATGAATATAGCTCCCAATTTGATTGGAAAATGATAAAGCAGCGACTTGGATAAACGAGTAATGGCGGAATATCCCGATCGTTTGTCCGCCACCGTCTGTATATTAATTGAGTATATCACTGTTCTGTAATCAAACGGTAAGGGGGCCGAGACAAAGGATATTTTTGAGTAATTTTACAAGCCTGTCGGTCTGATATATGTCCTCTTTCAGCTTAAACGTATTAAAGAAAATAAGGATTCTGTTACAGATAAATATTTTAGGGTTAACTTGAAATGACAAAAAATGCAATCTTTCGTAAGACTTTTCTTGTAAAGGAAGCTTGTAACAAAATGGATTGCGGAATTTGAGAAAAAATATAGCTAGACGAAATTCATCAATCTTCAAGAGACACAAACAGGGCACCGACCCAATGGTGACGGCCGGTCATCTAAGTGCTCATAGGCCCATCATTGTGTGGGACGTACATAGTCGGTCCGGAAATGTACAACCACCGCATAGGCTGTGGTTGAACCTCATTATGTGTCTACAATCTGTCGATCCATACGGGGATGAGTAACGTACGAATCAAACGTAATCAGTAAGACGTTCAGTTTTTTGTTGGAGAAGTCACAAAGCTTGCCATAACAGTGGAATAATATTGATCTTGTGTCATTTCTACCTATCAGTACAGCTTAAGATTTGGATAGCCAAAGAGAAATTAAATGTACTTTGTGCAAAGCTCCCATCACATGTTATGAAGTTCTAGATTGTCTGTGCAATTGTGTTCCTTACGAAAACATAACGGATTCAAACCCAGATCCTGATTTAATAACAACCTTCAAAAACATTTTCGAATGTTTAGATTTTTTAATGTACCAATGCTTTGCATTTTGGGTACGACACTGTTTTGGTTATGTATACAATATCTTTTGTTATCTCTCGATATGCATTGGTCACGTTGATGGAAAACAGTCTTAAGGGCACATCTGAAAAAAACAAACGCTCTGCGAATTCATTCAATTCGAAATTTGAACCTCGGGTTAAATACGCTTCATGATCTAATAAAAATTTCACTTAAAAGCACGCCATAAAAGTAAGTGAGGCGTAAACTCAAATCAATCAATCAGTTTTTAAAAAATTTAACTAGTTTTCAAGTGTGCGACTAATTTAATGAAACCCTCAATGTTAGTAGATTCCGATGTATACTCTGAATTCAGAATGGCTGTTAATCCAACGGCCTTTGAAGTGAAATAAATGTATTAGGTATTTATTAATGTTATCGATCTTATGACAGAATGTCAGTAAGAACTAGCCGTCTTTGTTCTGTCAGTGTCTTATATCTACATGTACTGTTCGGTAAACCGGTATAACTGAAATTATTTATTCAAAGGCTACCAATTGAGGTCAAAAGAAACCTTTAACATCATGTCCCAAATTAGACTCCCGAAAGCTTAACCAATGACAGTTTCCATCGACAACTTGCACTGTTTGACCTCGTCAAATCAAGAGATGCACTGGATGCTGATATTTTGTAGCGAATGCGTGGATAATGCGTTATTATAACTCGTGGAGTGGAGTTAATGATGTCCACAAAAACAATTTCCCAGATTAGATTTACGTCTTGAATATCTAGGGTGAAGTTGGACGTATGACGTCAAAACTGTCCTGTGATTAACCGAAAACTTAGACTTACCATATCCGGATGTAAATCAGGTGTAAATCTTCTGGTATCGTCAATGGCCAAAGAAACGTGTCCGCTTTTAATGGTAAATACTCGATACCGAATCTTCACTAGCGTCTCCCTTCAAACAAAAAGGAAGCCAAGCTGATAAATTTGATCTTTAATTTTTATACAATTCTCATTTAGAAACCTGTAAACAGCATAACAAAAGAAACCAAACTTGATTATTTTTTATCCTTATATCCACATATGACATTTCTTAAGTTTTACCCAAAAAAACGTGCAATGCATGAAAAGCTGTCTTGCATACCGGTACCGGATATGTCGGTTTACAGAAAGCCATTTCTTCACCTCGCTGTTCATTACTTACCACAGTAAACTACAGCTCAACTGCCCAAAGCCTCGTCTGAACATGTAATCATTGCCAATCTAGAAATAACAGTTCCATAGGCTGCAATTGAAACGTTGCTCGTTTGGTGTAAACGGGTTGCGTCTACTATAATGACCAATATGAATATCTCAAATAGTGCTATATTATCAAATTATCCAGAACAAGCTACCATCGCCCTTCAGGCGCCTATAGCGTCCACATTAATAAGTAATTTCACTGTTAAATTGGGTGTATGATTTACGCCTCCGTATAATAATACCATACAAAAATAGCCGTGTCGCAAGAAAAGAAACACTTCTTAACAATGTTTGGCTTGCCTTTTTGATTGGCTTGCCTTTTTGAGTAAATAGTCAACGGACCAACTTAAGGCGTGTTCTAAAAATGATATATATATTTATCCATTGAATGTCATAGCCAACGGACAAACTATGCTCTAGATAGTAGAATACTGTTTATGATGTTTTCTTATGGGGCCGGTCAAATGAGTTAGAATAAAAACCGAACTAGTTGTATATTGGCAAAGAACTTAAACATAGAGGAAACTAAAATACGGATAGTAGCATTTGAAAACGAATTTCCAATTAGTCTTATTGTTGTTCATGTCTGCATTTATTTTTCAAATTGATACATGTTTATCATATCTTGGGGTTTTATGTTTATGTTTGTTTAACAACAGACCGACGTAATCGACGGACTGGCGTAGAATGGGAGGTAATCAAAAGATAACGTACCAGTGAGTCTATCATTATGTATTTTGTAGCTCTCTATAAACGCACACTAAAAGCTTTGATAGATCCAAAACAATTAATCACTCATTTAACTTGCCTTAAAACTCAACACGTAATTGCCTCTTCAGAATATTTCCCAATTCATCATTTGTTTAACCACTTAAGGGTTTCGTCTTTAGTCAGGGGCCGGCTGTTCAAATCATTGCTGGGTTAATAACCGACGATACATTAATCACAGGGTTGGCCTTTGAAGACATAGTATTAGTAACGTGAATTTGTGGTTACGTGAAATAGGAGTCAATAAACGTTAGGGACCGCGAAAAAACTGCCAAGATTCTGAATTTTTTAAAATGTTCTGATTGTCAAGAGTTCAGTGTTTGAAGTGCCTTGAAAGACTTAGTGATGTATATAAAGTAACATTCCGCCAGGCATTATTACGACATTTAAAAATATTCAACGACTTCTAGTAAAGCGGAACCCTATTTTAAATCCTTTCAGTTTGATTGGTTAGTCCACTGCATTTTTTTTTCCTTTAGATAAACATGGCTTTTATAAAAGTCGTAAAACGGTCCTTAAAGTACTGGCGAACAAATCAATTTTGTCTTGAAGAGTCTTTATAGCTTTTAGTTTTCTGGCAATAAGTTGTAACACTCTCGTCAATTTCAACAGATAACTAGCAAGTTAGCAATTTTTTCTCCGTCGATGCATACACTATTTAGATTGGATAGGCATGCAATGCGGTACTAGACTTTAATTAAAAGAAAACTAATTGCACAGCCGTCGCAGTTACCCGGTTGGGACTTTAATTGAGGTTTATGTTCTACTGTTCAACCTGAATGGAATCAAAGAGAAAAGAAATTGCTGTTCACCGGAATGGTTTCAGTTAAACCTCACAAACATAATTCTGGATCACACGGCGGACTCATCCGACGCAACAATCTGCAATTTACGACACCCCTAGCAAAACAAAAACGCTGTAAATCGTATTTTACGGAAATCTATGCGATAAATTATTGTTGATCGATTAGTCATGCATAGCGACTTTTGGAGCTATCCATAAGTAATTCTTCCCCTTAATGTACTTGTTCAACAAATGCCATTGAAAGACTTGTCGATCAAATTTCTTTGAAATCATTTATTGTATTTAACCATCCATATGTAATGAATGCCTTATAGGCGTTTAACGTTGAAAATCAGGTGAGAGAGTGTTTTTCCGATTAATCAATCGAATCCCACTTAGTCTAAAGAAAAATAGATAAATTTCTTATTGGGATTTTATTGGATGTGGAGGGGTTGCCAAGTTCCAGTCAAACGTTGGGATTTCCTTCTGGCAAAACAACCCTTTTTCACTCATATGTGTGGAAGAGTTGCCAGGTACTCCTTAAAGATCAAGGAACCTATGGACAAAGAGCACGGTTACCTCCCCCCCCCCCCCCGCCACCCCCACACTGTCCCCGTATACGGCCTGAGTGTGGTGCAATACATCAATCAACCTTTCCATTTGCCGACATCGTTTATTAAGCATTTTAAACAGTTTAGATGACAAAAATAAAATTTGGGTGATTTGTATTCAGCTACAATACAGGTACCAGTTTCAGCGAGGCTCCTATGCTATTCAGTATATGTATTATAACAGTTTCAGCGAGGCTCCTATGCTATTCAGTATATGTATTATAAATTCCGTTCGGGGTCCTTAAGGAACCTGATGCAAATTGGACAAATCCAATCAATTATCTCCCTTCCCATGAGTCCAATATTGCAATAGTGCAATCCAATTCTATTACAGTTTAGTAAAACAAACAAAGCCTCTAAAGTAAATTTAGACCGAAAGCTATTCTCTGTGCCCTTAAATGTAAATGATCTATGTAGTCACAAACTAGAATAAATTCTACCAATCTGTGGTCTCCATTTTTGTGTATTGTTAAAGAGACAAACTGTATAGTAAACACTAAAGGCCCGTTCACACGGTGCGATTTGTCGTACTGATTTGACTTAAATTGTCTGTTAATGGATTTACACGGTTTTAGAATTAGGTTCTTGTACAGGGCGAAATACACGGTAGACGACTCGTGTCTAAATGTAATCCGCAATATCGATATTTGGTCGAACATTCTCAACAGGTTCTCAAAGTCATCAAAACTAGGGCAATGTATACTTTCGTTTTTTCTCGGCATCAACAAAATAACCGCTAATTTGGGTCAGTGCAAATCGAATGACCCGAACTGGTCAATTAATTGACCAACAAGTGGATGGGGAAAATGACGATTGGAGCTGCATTGATTTGCTTTAATCTGTCGACCCTCCAACAGTCGATATCATATCTTATAATAGCTTTAAAAAACGGCACACGATAAAACATTATATATTGAGCTAGTGATGAAAGGGAAATCTGAAAGACGGCCAGGTATATTATCACTAAAACAAGGCTGCATGCATTTCATTTTTAAAACAATAACGATGCATGGTCTCATCAGCCCCAAGCTGCATGCATTTCACTTTAAAAAACAGTAACAACGCATTGTCTTATAAGCGCCAATCTGTATGCATTGTGTTTTTATAATAATAACGGTGGAAATAATAACGACCCATGTCCATATTCTTTTTAAAATGAAGTGCATACAGCTGGGTTTTTGGGATTATGTATATGACCGTCTCTCACAATACTGTCTGATTTCCCTTTCACTACTAGCCCACTATCTGATGTCCCATCACTCAGAATACCGACGGCCCTCAAAAACAGTCAATTGGGGTCAATAGAAACGTTTAACCTTGTGGCCTAAAACTAGATTGTTGAAAGCTAAACCAATGACAGTCAAAATCTACACATTTCACTGCATTGACTCTCTCAGATTTGTACAGCTTGTGGGTGGATATTGTGATCCGTGTCATGACCTCATAGCAAGGGAGAGCGAAATTGAACGTCAATCAATCCGTTTGTGATGTACCCCTCTGTTATTATCAAAAGACAAGGGATTTTAGCAATATCGAATTTTCTCCCAAGTAAGGTATTCCTTCAGAGAAATTTGTTTTCTATTGTTTTGAAAATCTTATTTAGAGATTAATGTATAATCCATTATTCACCCAGCAACGATTTAAACAGCCGACTCCTGACTAAAGACGAAACCCTTTAGTGGTTAAACAAATGATGAATTGGGAAATATTCTGAAGAGGCAATTACGTGTTGAGTTCTAAGGCAAGTTAAATGAGTGATTAATTGTTTTGGATCTATCAAAGCTTTTAGTGTGCGTTTATTGAGAGCTACAAAATACATAATGATAGACTCACTGTTATATACACAAAGAAACAAGTTAAGCACCCCCCTGGAAAGTCTGCACCGACCGATAAAATCATTGGTGTAGGGAGATTGTTGGCAAACTGATGTTGCAGAAACGATTGTGATCATAACGGGCAACATTCTGGCGATAAGAAATCAACATTAACGGCAATAAGCTATACAATTTATTCAGGATATATAAATTTTCATTTTCTTTTTTCCGTCTGTAGTGAAATATATTGATATAAACTTGTATTCAGCCCAAAAGTACGGCGATATGCCGTATAAAAGGCACAGACTAGCCGAGGCATGTCAAAGTTTGATCCGAATGGCAGCTAGCCCATACAACCACGTCAGACGTGAACACTCTATGCCCTTCCATATCTTTCCCTTTTCATTTCCAGCATATAATATCAAGATTATCAAAAATGTCCATCGTAGGTTCTATAATAATACATCCTTAAAATAATCATTTACGACAAGTACTCGTTAGTAATACGTTATTATAGACGGTAACGATATCTAATTAACTGTATGGTGGAATTACGTAATCCGCAGAAATAACTGCCGCCATGGACAGACATTGAAGTTAATTATAACAATTAGGGGAGATCTTTATGCAATCACGTCTCGTTCCGAGTAAAACATTATTGCAAATTAGCTATCGTGTCCAGGTCCACTCAAAGACAAGCTTAGTAAAATGCTCGCCAACGTTTTAAATTCTCTATTTAGATTGGACAAACTTCAATGCTGTACTAGACTTCATCTAAAAGAAAACTAATTACCCAGCCGTCGCACTTAGTTACCCGGTTGGGACTGTAATTGAGGTTTATGTTCTACTGTCGAACATTCCTGAATGGAATCAAAAACGAAAGGAAATTGCTGTTTACCGGAATGGTTTCAGTTAAACCGCACAAACATGATTCTGGATCACACGGCCGATTCATCCGACGCAACAAGCTGTAATTTACGACACCCCAGACAAAACAAAAACTCTGTAAATTGTATTTTTACCTAAATCTATGCGATCAATTCTTGTTGATCGATTAGTCATGGGTAGCAACTTATTGATTTATTTGGGGACTTTTTGTGTTATCCATCAGTAATTCTTCACCTTTATGTATCTGTTCAACTTCAAAACCCTATTGAAAGACTTGTCCGTCAAATTTCTTGGAAATCCTTTATTGTATTTTACCATCCGCATGTAATGAATGCCTCACTGGTGTTTAACGTTGAAAATCATGTGAGAGAGTGTTTTTTTCTGATTATCTATTGTCAACTGAAGAAAACTATGATGGTTTGTCTGTTGTCTGTCTGTGATAACGATCATAAAATAACACCGGGCAATGAACCCGGTTTCCTCCTCCACTAAACCTGACAACGCCACCAAAAAAGTGAAATAATATTGAGTGTGGCGTCAAACATCAATCAATCACTCAATCAATAAGAGATAACTTGTCCGGTATAGATTGATAACTCATAAAAGGAGAATATATCAGGCAATTCATCATTTTAAAAAATTTAAAGTTTCCTATGAAAAAAACACTTAAAGTTTTGATACAATGTTGTTACAAATCAATTATCCGTCCATTTAACTTGCCAAGGATCAGACGAAGTAATTTCCTTCAGTATATATCTCAATTCCTCAAATATTTGAACAAATTCACCGTTCTGTTCATTATGCGAGAGAGTTGCAGAGTACTCGCCCAAGGGCAGGGCTTTCCTCTGGGCAATTAACCCCCCCCCCCCCCCTCCGCCCTGTACTAAACCTGACAACGTCGCCGTATAAGAGAAATGATAAGTATCTTGAGTGCAGCGTAAAACATCAATCAACCCCACTTAGTCTAAAGAAAAATTGATAAATTTCTTATTGGGATTTTACTGGATGTGGAGGGGTTGCCAAGTTCCAGTCAAACGTTGGGATTTCTTTCTGGCAAAACAACCCTTTTTCACTCATGTGTGGAAGAGTTGTCAGGTACTCCTTGAAGGTCAAGGAACCGCTGGACAAACAACCAGATTCCCCCGCCCATGTGTCGCCATATAAGGGAAATATTCCTGAGTGTGGCTCAATACATCAATCAATCAGTTGATCTCTTGACCATTTGCCAAAAACGTTTATTAAAGTGTTGATATTTTTACGTTAAAACAGAATGTTGAAATTATTGGCTATTTTTCTCAAGACGTATAACTCCGAAGCTTTTTAGTGCTTCTAGTCTCGAAAATGTACGATAAAATATTGTTTTGGACTAACTTTTGCTTAGAATGAATGAATGGTCGTTCCGGTTATTTAAAGCCTCCTACTGTCGTGACGATCAGAAATTATGAAAAAAGTGTGAATTTTGGCAGCTCATGCCACTTTCATAATAACGGTGTATGGTCTTACTATTAGTAAAATCAAGTGCATACAGCTTGGTTTTTGTGATTATGTATATGACCGTCTCTCACAATTACTGTCTGATTTCCCTTTCATTACTAGCACAATATCTGATGTCCCATCACTCAGAATACCGACGTCCCTCAAAAACAGTCAATTGGGGTCAATAGAAACGTTTAACCTTGTGGCCTAAAACTAGATTGTTGAAAGCTAAACCAATAACAGTCAAACACCGTCTCTCACAATTACTGTCTGATTTCCCTTTCATTACTAGCACAATATCTGATGTCCCATCACTCAGAATACCGACGTCCCTCAAAAACAGTCAATTGGGGTCAATAGAAACGTTTAACCTTGTGGCCTAAAACTAGATTGTTGAAAGCTAAACCAATAACAGTCAAACACATTTCACTGCATTGACTCTCTCGGATTTGTACAGCTTGTGGGTGGATATTGTGATCCGTGTCATGACCTTAAAGCAATGGAGTGAATATTGTGATCCGCGCCATGACCTTATAGCAATGGAGAGCGAAATTGGACGTCAATCAATCCGTTTGTGATGTTCTCTTCAGTTATTGTCAAAAGGCAAGGGATTTTAGCAATATCGAATTTTACCTCAAGTGAAGTATTCCTTTAGAAAAAATCCATCCCTGAGAAATTAATTTTCTATTGTTTTGAACATCTTATTAAGACACTTTTTTACAGAAACAAAAAGACTATCAAGATTTGATCCAACTGGAATCTAGAACCACGTCAGACGTGAACACTCTATGCCCTTCCATATCTTTCCCTTTTCAATTCCAGCATATAATAGCAAGATTATCAAAAATGTCCATCGTAAGTTCTATAATAATCAATTACACAAGTACTCGTTTGTAATTACGTAATTTACGATAAAGATATCTAATCAACTGTACGGTGGAATTACGTAATCCGCAGAAATAACTGCCGCCATGGACAGACTTTGACGTTAATTATAACAAATAGAAGAGATCATTATGCAATCGCCTCTCAAAACATTAAAACATTATTCCAAATTAGCTATAGTGTCCAGGGCCACTCAAAAGACAAGCTTAGTAAAATGCTCGCCAACGTTTTAAATTCTCTATTTAGATTGGACAGACTTCAATGCTGTACTAGACTTCATCTAAAAGAAAACTAATTACCCAGCCGTCGCACTTAGTTACCCGGTTGGGACTGTAATTGAGGTTTATGTTCTACTGTCCAACATTCCTGAATGGAATCAAAGAGAAAAGAAAAGGCGGTTCACCGGAATGGTTTTAGTTAAACCTCACAAACATGATTCTGGATCACACGACCGATTCATCTGACGCAACAAGCTGCAATTTACGACACCCTAGGCAAAACAAAAACTCTGTAAATTGTATTTTTACCGAAATCTATGCGATGAATTCTTGTTGATCAATTTATCATGGATAGCACTTTGTTGATTTATTTTGAGACTTTTTGTGTTATCCCTAAGTAATTCTTCCCCTTAATGTACTTTTTAACAAATGTAATTGAAAGACTTGTCGATCAAATTTCTTTGAAATGATTTATTGTATTTTACCATCCGCATGTAATGAATGCCTCATAGGTGTTCAACAAAGTTGAAAATCAGGTGAGAGAGTGTTTTTCCGATTATCTATCGTCAACTGGAGAAAACTATGATGGTGTGTCTGTTGTCTGTCTGTGATAACGATCATAAAAGAACTCCGGGCAATGAACCCGGTTTCCTCCTCCACTAAACCTGACAACGCCACCATATAAGTGAAATAATATTGAGTGTGGTGTAAAACATCAATCAATCAATCAACCAATGTCTAAGTTTTCAAATTAGTCGAAACATGAGAAATATCAACAATAATACACAACTCGTCCCTTCAAATATACACCAAACCAAAATACGGATAGAAGCATTTGAAAACGAATTTCCTATTAGTCTTATTGTTGTTCATACTTGCACTTATTTTTCAAATTGATGTATTTTTATCATATCTTTGGGGTTTTATGTTTATGTTTGTATAACAACAGACCGGCGTAATCGACGGACTGGCGTAGAATGGAAGGTCATCAAAAGATAACGTACCAGTGAGTCTATCATTATGTATTTTGTAGCTCTCTATAAACGCACACTAAAAGCTTTGATAGATCCAAAACAATTAATCACACATTTAACTTGCCTTAGAACTCAACACGTAATTGCCTCTTCAGAATATTTCACAATTCATCATTTGTTTAACCACTAAATGGTTTCGTCTTTAGTCAGGGACCGGCTGTTCAAATCATTGCTGGGTTATACCCGACGATACATTAATCACAGGGTTGGCCTTTGAAGACAGAGTATTAGTAACCTGAATTTGTGGTTACGTGAAATAAGAGTCAACAAACAATAAGGGCCGCGAAAAACTGCCGCAAATCTGATTTTTTTAAATGTACGGATCAATGAACTATATACGTGGAATGGACACGTTTCATTGGTTGGTTTGCATAAGATTGTAAAAATCGCCGCCATTGCTGAGTGATGAGCGCGTACATGGCCGATCTGGATCGAAATTGCACCATCTCATAGAAATGGCATATCAAATACCACGTGACCTCCATTCCTATAGTTCATTGGTTCTGATTGTCAAGAGAAGTTCAGTGTTTGAAGTACCTTGAAAAATTAGTGATTTACACAAAGTAATATTCAGCCAGGCATTATTACGACATTTAAAAACATTTAACGACTTCTCGTAAAGCGGAACCCTATTTTCAAATCCTTTCAGTTTGATTGGTTAGTCCACTGTATAATTTTTCTTTAGATAAACATGGCTTTTATAAAAGTCGTAAAACGGTCCTTTAAGTGCTGGCGAACAAATCAATTTTGTCTTGATTGATTGATTGATTGATTGATTGATTGATTGATTGGTGTTTTACGCCGCGCTCAAGATTATTTCACTTATATGGCGGCGTTGCCAGTTTTTTTGTGGGAGGAAACAGGGCTCTATGCCCGGAGGAAACCCACGACCTTCCGTTGGTAACTGGCAACCATCCCACATAGGTCGTTCGAGTGAAAACCCATTTTGTCTTGAAGGGTCTTTATAGCTTTTAGTTTTCTGGCAATAAGTTGTAACACTCTCGTCAATTTCAACAGATAACTAGCAAGTTAGTAATTTTTTTCTCCTTCGATGCACACACTATTTAGATTGGATAGGCATTAAATGCTGCACTAGACTTCATCTAAAACAAAACTAATTACCCAGCCGTCGCACTTAGTTACCCAGTTGGGACTGTAATTGAGGTTTATGTTCTACTGTCCAACATTCCTGAATGGAATCAAAGATAAAAGAAATTTCTGTTTACCGGAATGGTTTCAGTTAAACCTCACAAACATGATTCTGGATCACACGGCTGATTCATCCGACGCAACAAGCTGCAATTTACGACACCTCAGGCGCAAAAGAAAAACTCTGTAAATTGTATTTTTACCGAAATCTATGCGATGAATTCTTGTTGATCAATTTGTCATGGATAGCAACTTATTGATTTATTTGGGGACTTTTGTGTTATCCATATGTAATTCTTCACCTCAATGTACCTGTTCAACTTCAAAACGATATTGAACGACTTGTCCATCAAATTTCTTTGAAATGATTTATTGTATGTTACCATCCATATCTAATGAATGCCTCATAGGTGTTTAACAAAGATGAAAATCAGGTGAGAGAGTGTTTTCCGATTAACTATTGTCAACTGAAGAAAACTATGATGGTGTGTCTGTTGTCTGTCTGTGATAACGATTATAAAATAACACCGGGCAATGAGCCCGGTTTCCTCCTCCACTAAACCTGACAACGCCACCATACCAGTGAAATCATATTGAGTGTGGCGTAAAACATCAATCAATCAACCAATGTCTAAGTTTTCAAATTAGTCGAAACATTATGAGAAATTTCAACAATAGTACACAACTCGTCCCTTCAAATATACACGATAGTAGCATTTGAAAACGAATTTCCAATCAGTCTTATTGTTGTTCATATCTGCATTTATTTTTCAAATTGATACATTTTTATCATATCTTGAGGTTTTATGTTTGTGTTTGTATAACAACAGACCGGCGTAATCGACGGACTGGCGTAGAATGGGAGGTCATCAAGAGATAACGTACCAGTGAGTCTATCATTATGTATTTAGTAGCTCTCTATAAACGCACACTAAAAGCTTTGATAGATCCAAAACAATTAATCACTCATTTAACTTGCCTTAGAACTCAACACGTAATTGCCTCTTCAGAATATTTCCCAATTCATCATTTGTTTAACCACTAAAGGGTTTCGTCTTTAGTCAGGGGCCGGCTGTTCAAATCATTGCTGGGTTAATAACCGACGATACATTAATCACAGGGTTAGCCTTTGAAGACATAGTATTAGTAACGTGAAATTGTGGTCACGTGAAATAGGAGTCGCTTATCGAATTTTTTTTTTCAAATATACTGATCAATGAACTATATACGTGGAATGGATACGTTTCATTGGTTAGTTTGCATCTGACTGTAAAAAGCCATTGCTGAGTGATGAGCGCGTGCATGGCCGATCTGGATCGAAATTGCACCATCTCATAGAAATGGCGGCATTCGATGCAAATCAAATACCACGTGACCCCCATTCCTATCGGTTCTGATTGTCAAGAGAAGTTTAGTGTTTGAAGTACCTTAAAAAAACTTAGTGATTTACACAAAGTAATATTCAGCCAGGCATTATTACGACATTACAACATCCTTTCAGTTTGATTGGTTCGTCCACTGCATTTTTTTCTTTAGATAAACATGGCTTTTATAAAAGTCGTAAAACGGTCCTTTAAGTACTGGCGAACAAATCAATTTTGTCTTGAAGAGTCTTTATAGCTTTTAGTTTTCTGGAAATAAGTTGTAACACTCTCGTCAATTTCAACAGATAACTAGCAAGTTTGTAATTTTTGTCTCTTTCGATGCATACACTATTTAGATTGGATAGGCATTAAATGCTGCACTAGACCTCATCTAAAAGAAAACTAATTACACAGCCGTCGCACTTAGTTACCCAGTTGGGCCTGTAATAGAGTTTTATGTTCTACTGTCCAACATTCCTGAATGGAATCAAAGAGAAAATAAATTGCTGTTTACCGGAATGGTTTCAGTTAAACCTCACCAACATGATTCTGGATCACAAGGTTGATTCATCGGACGCAACAAGCTGAAATTTACGACACCTCAAGCTAAACAAAAACGCTGTAAATCTTATTTTATGGAAATCTATGCGATGAATTCTTGTTGATCAATTTATCATGGATAGCACTTTGTTGATTTATTTTGAGACTTTTTGTGTTATCCCTAAGTAATTCTTCCCCTTAATGTACTTTTTAACAAATGTAATTGAAAGACTTGTCGATCAAATTTCTTTGAAATGATTTATTGTATTTTACCATCCGCATGTAATGAATGCCTCATAGGTGTTCAACAAAGTTGAAAATCAGGTGAGAGAGTGTTTTCCGATTAATCAATCGAATCCCACTTAGTTTAAAGAAAAATGGATACATTTCTGGTTGGGAATTTACTGTATGTAGAGGGGTTGACATGTCCCAGTCAAACGTTGGGATTTCCTTCTGGCAAAACAACCCTTTTTCACTCTCATGTGTGGAAGAGTTGCCAGGTACTCTCAGAAGCTCAAGGAACCTATGGACAAAGAACCAGATTCCCCCGCCCATGTGTCGCCATATAAGGGAAATAATCCTGAGTGTGGCTCAACACATCAATCGATCAGTCGATCTCTTGATCATTTGCCGATATCGTTTATTAACCATTTTAAACAGTTTAGATGACAAAAATAGAATTTTGGTGATTTGTATCCAGTTACAATACAGGTACCAGTTTCAGTGAGGCTCCTATGCTATTCAGTATATGTATTATAACATTTATAGTGAGGCTCCTATGCTATTCAGTATATGTACTACAACAGTTTCAGTGAGGCTCCTATGCTATTCAGTATATGTATTATAAATTCATTTCGGGGTCCTTAAGGAACTTGATGGGAATTGGACAAATGCAATCAGTTATTTCCCTTCGCATGAGTCCAATATTGCAATAGTGCAATCCAATTCTATTACAGTTTATTAAAACAACACAGTCTCTAAAGTCAATTTAGGCCGAAAGCTATTTTCTGGGCCCTTTAAATGTAAATGATCTATGTAGTCACAAACTAGAATAAACTCTACAAATCTGTGGTCTCCATTTTTGTGTATTGTTAAAGAGACAAACTGTATAGTGAACAATAAAGGCCCGTTCACACGGTGCGATTTGTCGTACCGATTTGACTTAAATTGTCTGTTAATGGATTTACACGGTTTTAGAATTAGGTTCTTGTACAGGGCGAAATACACGGTAGACGACTCGTGTCTAAATGTAATCCGCAATATCGATCTTTGGTCGAACATTCTCAACAGGTTCTCAAAGTCATCAAAACTAGGGCAATGTATACTTTCGTTTTTCTCGGCATCAACAAAATAACCGCTAATTTGGGTCAGTGCAAATCGAATGACCCGAACTGGTCAATTAATTGACCAACAAGTGGATGGGGAAAATGACGATTGGAGCTGCATTGATTTGCTTTAATCTGTCGACCCTCCAACAG
Organism: Lepidochitona cinerea; assembly: GCA_963971465.1. NCBI lineage: Eukaryota > Metazoa > Mollusca > Polyplacophora > Chitonida > Tonicellidae > Lepidochitona > Lepidochitona cinerea. The sequence continues at coordinate 3,260,835 of OZ020556.1, read as the reverse complement.
TCGATATCATATCTTATAATAGCTTTAAAAAACGACACACGATAAAACATTATATATTGAGCTAGTGATGAAAGGGAAATCTGAAAGACGGCCAGGTATATATCCACTAAAACAAGGCTGCATGCATTTCATTTTTAAAACAATAACGATGCATGGTCTCATCAGCCCCAAGCTGTATGCATTTCACTTTAAAAAACAGTAACAACGCATTGTCTTATAAGCGCCAATCTGTATGCATTGTGTTTTTATAATAATAACGGTGGAAATAATAACGACCCATGTCCATATTCTTTTTAAAATGAAGTGCATACAGCTGGGTTTTTGGGATTATGTATATGACCGTCTCTCACAATACTGTCTGATTTCCCTTTCATTGCTAACACACTATCTGATGTCCCATCACTCAGAATACCGACGTCCCTCAAAAACAGTCAATTGGGGTCAATAGAAACGTTTAACCTTGTGGCCTAAAACTAGATTGTTGAAAGCTAAACCAATGACAGTCAAAATCTACACATTTCACTGCATTGACTCTCTCAGATTTGTACAGCTTGTGGGTGGATATTGTGATCCGTGTCATGACCTTAAAGCAATGGAGTGAATATTGTGATCCGCGCCATGACTTTATAGCAATGGAGAGCGAAATTGAACGTCAATCAATCCGTTTGTGATGTACCCTTTAGTTATTGTCAAAAGGCAACAGATTTTTAGCAATATCGAATTTTCTCCCAAGTGAAGTATTCCTTCAGAGAAATTTGTTTTCTATTGTTTTGAAAATCTTATTTACAGATTTTGGAAAATTTTAAGACCAGAACGAATAACAAGTGCATTTTAATTGTCTTTAAAATTATGTACTTTTCGAGTTTCTTGCAAATATCAAAAACTTATATATTTTGTTGATTTTCTGAAGACAATACAAATCGGTTATATGTCAAACGTACGGAAGACTATTTCTAAATATCTGTTAGGGCACACATATCCCGTTTTCAGAAAATACAAAAAATGGTTCCAAATGGCGATTGGGGGTCGGGATCTTTACTCCACCACCCCTTAACTGAAATATCATTCGCTCCCTCATCCCACAGTGGACAACCAGATGTGTTGAAAACGTGTTTCGGAGGTTATTGTTCTTTGGTCGAACAACACGTTTTCAAAGTTTTCAAAACCAGAGCAATATATATATTTATGAGCACTAAAACACACGGGCACAGGGAAAATCTTCTTGACTAAAATAACCACGGAGACAAGTTTCTAATTGTGTTAAAAAGAGGTATATCATTTAGACCTTTATACCCCATCATAAATTGTTGTAATAAAGTAAACCTATGATATTGCATTAGGTTGACGACTGACAGGAGCTTGGCCTTAGTCAGTAGAATTTTCTGAACACTTTGTATTGCATTGACAATGCTTATGCATCTTAAGCTATAGTAAGAATATCGTCAGACTATATATTATGGGGTCATGGGAAAAGACAGTGAAAATTCCCCCCCCCCCCCATACCCCTTTCCCAGAAAACCTAGGTAGAAGGCAGACAGGGGAGTTTAGCCCTGACCAGTATGTCTTTCAAACTCTTGTTCTTTTTATAAGCAATGACGTGGCCTTTGGGTCAGAGGTCGAGCAAGTTTACTTTGAAGTAGTTTGTATTCTTCTACTATAATCTTGGCCATAGCAATGCTAGCTTTGTTATACTGAAACACAAATGGTATTATAGTTTTTTCACGACATCTTCCGGGGTCCAAGTTCAAACCCAAAGGATAAATAGTGTGTAATGTTTGAATCCAAAAACTTTCCCTTTCCAAACGTTTGTGCTTGGTATCTGCAGCGGAAGTGAGAAAAGGGATTTTCTCAATAGGCATAATTTCAAAATGGTCCTTGACCGAATGACCTTGAGTATTGAAATGTTGTGCCACGGGTACATCATGTTTAAGTCTAATACCAGATAAATGGTTGGCTGCTCTTTGTCGTAGAGAATTCTGAGTTTCTCCGACGTACTGTTTGCGACATTTTTTGCACGTGATTACATACACGATATTAGAGGAGTCACAATTAAGATTCTCTGCCATTTGATATTTGTCGCGAGTTTGCTCTCCGAAAAAGGTACCGCGATCGGGTACGTATATATCGAGTTTGCATCGCGTCTTAAGGCATTTCATTGATGTACCTGAGAGAAATGTTGGACGGTAATGGTACACTCGTGAAGGGGAGGTAAGCGTATTGGGGGATGAAGGGGGAAACATGATTTGTCTTACTGTGTTAGATTTAATCCTTCGGAGTAATCTAATAGAATACTTCATAGGGAGGAGAGCTTTAAAAAGAACAGAACAAGCCTGGTTAAAAAAAATCTAAAAAACTACAGTTTCTATAGAATCTAAATATCTGAGATTTAATGACTCCCTTGAAAGTGTGAGGAGGATGGTATGACCCAGCATGTAGCAGCTGATGCGTGTCAGTAGGTTTAAAGAATACTTTGTAATCTAGATGCCCAGTAGTATGATATGTATGACCCTTGTAAATAGTTACATCCAAAAAATCCACAGAAGTGTGATCAATAGTAGGCTGTAATTTAATGCTAGAGTCGTGAGAATTAAGAGTATCAATGAAAATATGAAGGTCTTCCAATGTATGTTGCCAAATGATAAAAATGTCATCCAGATACCGAAGGTAAATAAAAGGTTGTTTGTGACATTTGTGAAGAATGTCACTCTCCCACTCAGCCATAAAAATAGAGGCAAAGTTAGGACTAAAACGTTTCCCCATAGCACACCCTTTAATTTGCTGAAAGATCTCCCCATTGAATTCAAAATCGTTTCCTTTTAAGCTGAGTTCCAGCGATTCTAAAATGTCTTTATCCGGACGAAGGTGGTCAGGATATCTTTGGAATGCTGATTTTAGCAATATATACTTAGGCTACGTGTTTTTCAACATTAACAAAATAACCGCTAATTTGGGTCAGTGCAAATCGAATAACCCGAACTGGTCAATTAATTGACCAACAAGTGGATGGCGAAAATGACGATTGCAGCTGCATTGATTTGTTATAAGCTGTCGATATTCTTATTTTTGCATAACATTTTTTTGTTAAGCTTTTTAAAACGCCGGATGATTTTATTGTTCTTTAAATGAAGTGCAAATAGTCAGTTTTTTGTGATTTTATACATCTATGAACATTAAAATACGCGGACACAAGGAAAATCCTCTTGTCTAAAATAACCACGGAGACAAGTTTTCAATTGTGTTAAAAGAAGGGTATATCATTTAGACCTTTATACCCAATCTGAAGATGTTGTAAACCCATGATATTTCAGTAGGTTGACGACAGACAAGAGCTTGGCCTTAGGTGAATTGTCGGGAACACTTTATATTATATTTACATTGCGTGCGCATCTTCACATATGGCACGAATATCGGCAGACTGAGATTAAACCACATATGTTCATAAGAAAAGAAAGCGAAAATTTGGATTTCCCCAGAAAAACCTAGGTAGAAGACTGACAAGGAAGTTTAGCCCTAACCAGTATATATTTCAAAGGCTTGTTCTTTTTATAAGCAATGGCTGACCTGTGGGTCAGAGTTCGAGCCAGTTTACTAGTTTACATTCATCTACTGTAGTCTTGGCCATAACGATGCTGGCCTTGTTATACTGAAACAATTTTGCCTGATTTCCCTCTGAGTTCTGTTCTTTAATCTATTTAATTACGCCAAAACATCATTTTTTCTGGTGTGTATAATGCTCGTTGCATCTTAATTCAGAAAGAACCCGGACTATGACCCGGGAGCAACCCATGGCTCCTTAGAATTACTTTCATGTAGGCCACATAACCCCGTCAGACTTTTCTCTTGGTGTGTAGAGAAGCTATTGGTTGACACTGCATGCCTTTACTTATCTTTTCTTCTTCCGGTATTCCCGGCATATAAAAGCACGATTGTCAAAAATGTCCATCGTCAGTTCTATAATAATACATCCTTAAAACAATCAATACGACAAGTATTCGTTTGTAATTACGTCATTTACGACAAAGGTATCTAATCAACTGTACGGTAGTATTTCATAATCCGCAGAAATAACTGCCGCCATGGACAGACTTTGACGTTAATTATAACAATTAGGGGAGATCTTTATGCAATCACGTCTCGTACCGAGTAAAAATTATTGCAAATTAGCTATCGTGTCCAGGCCACTCAAAAGACATGCTTAGTAAAATGCTCACAAACTTTTTGAGTTCTCTATTTTGTGAAGTAAATTGATAAACGCCGTTAATGAGGTGGTAGTGGATTTTTCTAGGGAGCTCAAATTCAATAGCGATGGCATTGTTTACAACAATTGCCAATACAATTCTGTTTAATGAAAGATAACCAACACATCTGATAAAGCCGACTAAATTTGGTTTACATACATGTGACACTTGACTTCGCTGTAACCAACACAACTAATCAAGCCGTCTGAATTTGGTTTTACATAACACATGACTTGGCTGTAACCAACACAACTAATTAAGCTGTTTAAATTTGGTTTTACATAACACCTGACTTGGTTGAAGCTAACACGACTCATTAACCTGTTTAAATTTGGTTTTACATAACACCTGAATTGGCTGCAACCAACACAACTAATTAAGCTGTTTAAATTTGGTTTTACATAACACCTGACTTGGTTGTAGCCAACACAACTAATCAAGCCGTCTAAATTTGGTTTTACATAACACCTAACTTGGCTGTAACCAACACAACTGATCTAGCCGTCTAAATTTGGTTTTACATTACACCTGACTTGGTTGTAGCCAACACAACTAATCAAGCCGTCTAAATTTGGTTTTACATAACACCTAACTTGGCTGTAACCAACACAACTGATCTAGCCGTCTAAATTTGGTTTTACATAACATCTCGTTTAGTAAGCTAAATGGGAACTACGGAATAATCACAAGATCTGTAAACCGGAGCAATTCCATGCTAACTGACGTAACAATCAGAAAATTATCCCATTGTTTCAAGTGCCAAATTTGTATGTGATCTGCACATATAGTCCAAAGCATACTGTCGTATTGAGACTCAGGTTTGCTATTGAGAGCTCCCTCAAGAATATTATATATTATTAAATCAAGTAGAGAGTATAGCAACTGACGCAACAGATAAAACCCCCTCCATTTCAAGCCATAAGGCAACAGATAAAATCCCTCCATTTCAAGCCATGAGGCAAGAGATAAAATCGCTCCCTTTCAAGCCATGAGGCAATAGATAAAATCCCTCCATTTCAAGCCATAAGGCAATAGATAAAATCCCTCCATTTCAAGCCATAAGGCAACAGATAAAATCCCTCCATTTCAAGCCATTATGCAACAGATAAAATCCCTCCATTTCAAGCCATGAGGCAACAGATAAAATCCCTCCATCTCAAGCCATAAGGCAACAGATAAAATCCCTCCATTTCAAGCCATGATGCAACAGATAAAATCCCTCCATTTCAAGCCATAAGGCAACAGATAAAATCCCTCCATTTCAAGCCATGAGGCAAGAGATAAAATCGCTCCATTTCAAGCCATGAGGCAATAGATAAAATCCCTCCATTTCAAGCCATAAGGCAATAGATAAAATCCCTCCATTTCAAGCCATAAGGCAACAGATAAAATCCCTCCATTTCAAGCCATTATGCAACAGATAAAATCCCTCCATTTCAAGCCATGAGGCAACAGATAAAATCCCTCCATCTCAAGCCATAAGGCAACAGATAAAATCCCTCCATTTCAAGCCATGATGCAACAGATAAAATCCCTCCATTTCAAGCCATAAGGCAACAGATAAAATCCCTCCATTTCAAGCCATGAGGCAAGAGATAAAATCGCTCCATTTCAAGCCATGAGGCAATAGATAAAATCCCTCCATTTCAAGCCATAAGGCAATAGATAAAATCCCTCCATTTCAAGCCATAAGGCAACAGATAAAATCCCTCCATTTCAAGCCATTATGCAACAGATAAAATCCCTCCATTTCAAGCCATGAGGCAACAGATAAAATCCCTCCATCTCAAGCCATAAGGCAACAGATAAAATCCCTAAATTTCAAGCCATGATGCATCAGATAAAATCCCTCCATTCAAGCCATGAGGAAACAGATAAAAACCCTTCATTTCAAGCTATTTCTAAGGTCTCTCTGAATATATTTGTACAAGACAAAGGCCGTTTTATGAGTTTTATAGTACAGTTTTATACTACAATGTATTAGGATTACAACGAAGAAAGTTTTTTTTTTCTTTTTTCGTTTTCACAAAACTGATAATTGTGCCATAAAACAGGCAACTGTCACACGATATTGAATAATTGATACAAGTAATGCTGCCCTGATCTTGTTCACTTCCTAATTCCTAATTCGAAATCTATGAGATGCAGAAATAACAGAATCATTCCCAAAGGACTACAAGTAAAACCACCAGTTAACTCAGAAGCAGCCAAGAAAATATTTAGAGAAGCTAGTCACCGCCTTGCCAAAGAACGTCTTAAGCACCACAGAAAGACTCAACCAATTAGAGAAGAAATTCGAAATCTGTTTAAATAAGAATGTTATTTTCATTCTAAGTGACTGCTTTATGGCATTTGTTTGTTTGTATTATGGCTTTGATTTGTATTGACAATCTAATGCCAACTGCCAACACTTTGAAATAACCTTACTCGTGTTCAGGTGATAAGTATATGCCATAAGACGATTCAAGCAACTTTATTTATAAATTTCGTTCGTCATAACAATTCAAAGTTTGGAAAACAATCCAAAAACTAAATGATTTACGTTGATAAAAAAACTATACAATGGGCCTGATGTAAATGTAAACAAAATTTTAAGAGGTATAAGCTGTGAAATTATAAAACAGAATTAGCTAATTGTTCGTCATTTTTGTCCAGAACTACAAAATAAGAGTTTTTCTGCTGATACCAATCTCGGAGATGTACATAAACTGATTGATTGATTGATTGTTTGGTGTTTTATGTCGCACTCAAGATTATTTCACTTATATGGCGGCGTTGCCAGTTTTATTGTGGGAGGAAACCGGGCTCTATGCCCGGAGGAAACCCACGACCTTCATGTGGTAACTGGCAACCATCCCACATAGGTTGAGTGAAAACCCAGTCAGAAAATTTTCCAAATTTTTTTATTCAAACCTGCGACCCGAGCTGTAAAGAAAGTGTTTATAAGCAACGAAAACTATAAAATGCACTCCTACTTCTCGACTATTTGTATTGTGTCCGTTATTAGCACATATCATCATACCCCGGATTTCTGACTATTTTTTATACGGCCGTCAGAATAAAAATATATATTTTGGCGTCAGAACCCCGAACTAATATCCTGGGTTCGAATGGTTTACTTTTGCGATATTATTTTTATTTCAACGGTAACCGTTTAGTGTTTTCAAGGTACTTCAAACAATCAATTTTTCTTGGCAATTGGAAATTACTTAATGATGCCATTTAAATCAAAGTAGACGAAATTTAATCTTTTTTAAGCTTGAGTTAGTTCAAAACACCACGTTAAAACACACTCTTGTGATTTGTATCACTGCAAAGCTTCCTCGACGCTAGTAGCAAAGAATTTCAAAGTATTGCTCAACAAAAAATATTTATATTTTGGCAGCTAATGTTAACTTTTTAAACTAGTAGTTGACAAGTTATATACCAATCAGTTGTAATTGTGTCTCTTAATCGTCAAATTCACTGTCAAGAAAATCTACTTAAACGCTTTTGTATTTAGATACAACACCAGAAGCCCAATCCTGGAATGCTGGTACCACAAATCCTTAGTTGTGCTTTTTTCACTCTATGTGTTTAGTCCTAAATAGATTACGCTGTGTTTAGTGTTTTTGTGATCCCGATTGAAAACGCTGGCAACTTAACGAGGAGTGTAATAAAAATAATTAGCAATTAGCTAGACATTATTTTGACATTAAACAACTTTTAACGACTGTTCATAAAACAGAAACAGTTTTGGAAATCGTCGATTAGTTAGACTGGATATTATATCGTAATTCTTCTGACGAAAATTACGTCTTATGTATAGCGGAAAAACAGCCTTCAATGACAACATCTTCAGCTGGCAAACTAACGTTTTTTCACTATGCGTTTCATAATGGTTTCATTTCTGGCCATAACTTTGCCATAGCGCCTGCAGATAAATCACCTGTTGTGGAGATAACACAATCCATACACACACACTAACACACACGCACACACACACTGGTTCTGCCAAATAACATCTCGACGTGAATGGAAACTCCCGCACCAAGTGTGATGACAAAACTTGTCAGTACTCGGGTACACAAAGATAGGCGCGTCATCACGATTCCTCCCACATCGGGTAATGAAAAGAAAATCCATTCGGAATTTTTTTCAATTTTCTTGGACTTTGGAATTTGAACATTACTTTATGGTTATCCGAGATTCTTCATTTTTCTACTGATCTAAAGGTCAAACCAAACCCTCGACAAACTTCGGCGATATGTCCTATTAGCACTTGCCTTGGTGTGATGTATGGATTAAAAACCGCTCCATTGTAAAACAGTGTATTTACATATACGTGTAAACAGCTTATCAATGAGCCAACAATGGCTTGAAATAGGTTGCCTTTTCCAACTGTACAATATAAGGATATAATACAATTTGTATCCCCTGTTCCAAATTTCCATTCTCAGACGATTGCAACGGACAGATGGTCGTTTATTTCACGATAAAGTTAATTTGCTCTATTTTATGGCGTTTCGTAATCCAGAAAACTAGTGGCCTCCTCGCACGGAATGGTCGTTAAATCTAACGATTGTAAGCAGGCCGTGTGTAGTTGCGTCAGAAACTGTATTGATTGTAAATTAAACCTATTTTCTACGCAGATAAGGTTGTTCATAGACACTGATTGGAGGAACGATCCGATACTGCTAATTTCTGAACGAATTATTAGGGAAGATAAGTGATGCTAGAGTTGCCAGAGTCAAATAACCTACCCCTTTTGACATAAACTTTCTGATAAAAAAGTTTCAATATTGTTTCGACAGACTGGTAATGTTGTAGTGTATCTGAAGCCGACAGTTGGATGTAGTCTGAAACTTCGGGGATTTACGTACGTGACAAACCGACCGGTAGCGAGCGAAGATAGCCGAAGGGAGTTCCGACTGAGTTAGATGGTGTGGTAGGGTATGGTTGTCTTCGCCATCTTCAACAAATTATGTTTTTTCATTAGATTTGCTTGTTTTCAAACAATGAACAGCCGTTAAAATTTGATTATTTTTTTTTCACAAACGCTTAGACCTTGCTTTTTGTTACCCCAAAATTAGCAGAATATTGTAGGAACAACAATGGACTAAACTGCGTACAGCGGGACGCACGCATTACAGGTTTGAGTGGTCCGCCAAGTTAAAACCCGGAATGTTGTCACGTAGGTTTTAACTTGTGCTGGAGAAGATGACATTTGGGCATCTGAATTTAAACACGATTTGTATTGAAAAATCTCATCTTTAGCCCATTTAATAGTATATGGGGGCCATATAGTTGGACTAAGCTAAGTATGATTTATTTCTTTTGATGACTTCTTTAAACATTGAACGTTGCTGTTTCTAAAATTGATATTGATTGAAAAGGGTGTGCTTTTTATTGACAAAATGTCAATCTTTTTATTGTATGAACCTCAACAACAGATATGATCTGTTGACTTTGTGGTGGCTCAAACATGTCAACAACGCAAATCTAGTATAATGATTGATTGATTGATTGATGTTTTACGCCGCACTCAAGATTATTTCACTTATATGGCGGCGTTGCCAATTTTAGTGAGGAGGAAACCGGGATCATTGCCCAGAGGAAACACCCGACCTTCGGCGACGCTTCCACATACGGCGACCGAGTGAAAAATCCACTTAGTTTTTTTTTTTCAATTTTTATTTGAGTGTGATTCGAACCCGCGTCGCATCAATGGAAGGTCAGTGTTGGACTGAGGGACGATCCCTCTAACCCGCTGGACCACCGAGGCCCCCAAATCCACTAAAGCTTATATAACCGGACAGAGATGAACTCAGAAAACAGAGGCTATAAACCTAACATTACTGTTATATAAACAAACTTTGTATGATCATTAATAAGGTAGATCCTGTTTTAAAGATCTTTATTAAATGTAATCAAATTATGAATTGTAGTTCTTTTGAACGATATCATTTTACGACGACTTTTTAAACCCTCGTTTAAAGTGATCAAATTGTAGACTTTATTTCCTCTGCGGGGAAAATTGCTTTTACAGCTAATTTCCTTTAACGGTTTTTTATATTTTGGAAATGTTTTGAAAAAGGGGCATCCTCTAATTAGTTTTTAGTAATAACCGAGGCATGGAGCCAGCGTGATTTAACAGTCATTCTGTTTCTTTTTTTTTTCTTTTTTTTCTCCAAACTATTTCATTCAGCCGAGAAATTGCAATCTTTGGAAATTTGATCAAGAGTAATGCCATCCTTATCACCTTTCAATGAGAACAGTCCTCGGGCTGGAGCATTGCGGCTATGCTTTAGCCATGTTTGCTGACTCAGCAAGGAGGGACATTGAATATGTCAAATACATTCGCTTTACTGATGTTCTATATGATCTGTGGTCTGTTGGTACATTTGTCACCATATAAACTTAGTTGATGAGTCCATCAAAGAGAACAGAACTTGTTTCTTGAAGTCATTCCTAAGATACATGTAGATGAGGTCAATCGTATAGTCAGTTCAGCATAACGGAGCCGGGAATCACACAGTCGTTAAAACACACACACATATAGTTTTAGTCGAGTGTCTGCTAGATAAACAAATGTGTCAAATACATATCAGTGAAATCCCGGTTACCAGTATTATTTACCAGTTAATCTCTCCCTATCGATAGTCTTGATTTCATATGGTCTCATCTTAATTTTATGACTATAATCTGAAAACCATTTGATCTTTAGATAAATATGATCTATGGTTTTGACCAGTGAACTATAGATGTGGAATGGAGGTCACATGGTATTTGATATGCATCGAATGCCGCCATTACAAGGAGATGGTACTATTTAGATCCAGATCGGCCATGCACGCGCTCATCACTTAGCAATGGCGGTGCTTTTTACAGTCAGATCCAAACCAGCCAGAGAGACATGTCCGTTCCATGCATATAGTCCATTGATTTTGACAGTAAGTACCGATCCTGTCTATCAAAGATACTAAATCATTCGATGTACAGAGATTGCCGGTTCGGTTCTTTCTGAAAGCATCGTTTCTTTCCTTTGCATAAAACACTCACGTTAAGTTGAACCGCTTCTGTGGTTTATAGGCCATAACATGGTTACCCGATGATACAAACAGTTTTCTTTAAGTAGGTTAGATTGATAACATTGATTTTGACTGATGAAGGCATCCGTCGCAAGCGAAACCATCAAGTACGTCAATAACAATGCTGTATGGTTTATCTACCGTTCTATCTCACACACCGAACGTATATCTATAGGATATCAAACACAGAAATAGGCCGTAAGAATCAATACAAACATTTTAACGTTACAAGATTAACCTTCCGGAAAATTGGTCATTATACCAAGAGTCAAAAGCGTTTAACTGATACTTCAAGGGAAAAGAAAAAAATGGCGACTGTACTTATTGATGTGTGCAATGAATTAATAAAACCGATGGCATCATTAAAAGTCTTTGTTGTGGGCAGTGTATTTATGATATGCATGCATGGAGCTCGGAATTTAGTTCACGATTTATAAATTATCTTTCGATTTCCTTCTCGTCAGTAGTGATGCCTGATGACGTCATTTTTAAGCTATAAAATATATAAACTCGCACTTTTATTACTTATGGAAGACGAGAAATACGCCACGAGAGAACCACAGAACACGCGGAAATGCGATCACGTATTTCCGCGCCTAATTAACAGTTTTCGACCCCGTGCGAAACTATGTTTTTTTTGTTTTGTTATTTCCCAAAACAATTTCATAAAATCAATATTTTTTTTCAATAATCACAGAAGTCACTACATTTATACTGCAATAAAGAACATGTCTTTAGATCATCCAAATGATGGTTGGATAGGGAAGTATTGAAGAGTGTAGCTATATTTTGACTGTTTTAATGGCTTTAATTGGCTAGTGTATTTTCGAAAGTGAGTTTATCTTTTATCGCCGCCATGTAAGTAAAATAATCTTGAGTGCGGCGTAAAACTCTAATCAATCATCATCTTTTAGGATAAATTTATTGAAAAAAAAAATTTCTACCGATTTTGGGTGACACCCGAAAGGGTAATCGAACCCGGGTCCCAGAGTATGGCAGATTGGCTGAATGGATAAGACTGCCGCCACTTAGTGCCGGCGATATATGTCATACTCTGGGACGTGGATTTGATTCCGCTTTCGGCGTGATCCTAAATCGGTAGGAGAATTTCTATTGGTTCTGCGACATTGCATTTTAATATATAAAGATGAGACGATGATGGAATATTGCCTAAAGCGAAACACATTTTATACTAAGTCAATATTTTCGCCTAACTCGTCTCTGATCTGTGGGTAATAGCTTTTTCAACAGCAAGTTTGTCTTTCCAATTCCCTATTTTCCCCTGCAGACTAACATTAACCTTTTCCATAATGCCCCAAGATGTCTCTTCTAGACATTTTTAGGACACCCAATCCGCGATAATCTCGAACGTGTGTGTGGTAAGGTTTGATTTTGTTTACTCAACTTGACGTCTGACCTTCAAGCGTGAATATGTCTCAGAATCTGTAAAATCAGGAGCCGGTTTCACAAAGCGGCGTAGCGTAAGTTTTTGCGTACATGCATTAGCAACCCATACTGTAGAGATACGTTAGTAAGAAAGTTACGCAAAAAATACATCTACGCCGTTTTGTGAAACAGGCTCCCGGTCTCTTCGTATAACAATGACTTCACGTCAATGTATAACAGGTTCTTGTTTGCATTATTTCTGATCAATATAGGGATTGCTGACCCTTTAATTCACATACATTATGTGAAAGTTTTGTACACTCTGAAGCTTCGGGGGTTTACGTGCGTGAAATAAGCCGCCCGGTAGCGAGCGAAGATAGCCGAAGGGAGTTCCGATTGTGTTCTGTAATCACACGTCGCTTAATGCTGACAATGGTGTCCGATAACCTTTTCATTTTTTTTCTCTGTGGCCTTTATCAACAATGGTTTCTTGATTTTGTCACAAATTCAACTATTCGTCATTTAGTGCTATCTGTATTCTGTGTGTATCCCCAGTCGGGACACACTTCGGCTGTCTTCGCTCGCTACCGGTCGGGTTTGACACGCACGTAAATCCCCGAAGTTATCAGATACCGATAACATCCACTCAATTACCTCCCTTCCCTAGGGGCCATAACTCTTCAAGAAACATATTCAATCAACGTGGTTGTATTGCTTGACCTTGTTGGCCTTTTTGCAGAAAACGGGAAATATACATCGGGGAATTCGGTAAATGTCTAAGTTAAAAACAACAGATCCCAGATCCTAGGCACGCTCTGTTTAAAGGGAGGAATTGTGTTGCCCACGGAATCCAAATACCAGGGGGCTGTTTCTCGAGACGTTTACGCCAGACGGAAGTCTAATGCAAGGCCTAATTGTCATGGCCACATGTATACCTTCAACATTACGTTACGACCAGGCGCAAAGTCAATCCGGTGTTTATTAACAGCCACCTGGGTCCCGTTTCACAAAGCGGCGTAGATGTATTTTTTGTGTAACTTTCATACTAACGTATCTCTACAGTATGGGCTGCTATGGCAGTTACGTGAAAACTTGCGCTACGCCGCTTTGTGAAACAGGGTCCAAGTCCCTTATTATCCGATGTTTTTCAGGTTTTGTAACTAATGAATTGACGTATGTAAGCACCATTGGCCGTTAGTCGGAGATATTGGACACCTATTATCAGCAGAATAGGCTGATTCGCACAACAGTATGTGTGTGCGTAAGTAAATCTCACCCCTAGAGAACTCACGCTCACGCCTAGGGAAAGTCTATCTTAGACGAGAAAGTAAGGGGACAGAAATTCGATCTGGTCGTGAAACTTAAGCCATGAGACTTTGGCACTAGGTTCGTTATTGTATATACACGAGTGAAAATTGCAAACTCAACAGTATATTTTGCCCCCCCCCCCCCCCCCCCCCCCCCAATGGAATATCCGCATAAATCAGCAGTAGCGAGATTCTCGACGTTGGCTTTCTGGGCTCTGTTTCACAGGATATATATGCTAGATAGAATCAGACTCCATAGAATACGTACACTTTTTAAGTGAGTTGCAATAGCGAAAAGTTAAGTATAAAAAATCGGATGATTTAACCAACATGGCGGATTTCTGTGGAAAACATGGCCACCAAGTCTTTTAGAGTCAAAATCTTAATAAACCATGTGAAGATACATGTATACATAATTACTTTTCCCATTTGCCGTAATGTTTATGTTTTGACTCCCCAAACCGTCCCTAATTTCTGTTGAGCCATATGACTTGCTGGTTTTACAAAGCAGCAAGACCGCAGGGCACAAATTGCAGACAAAAAACCTTATGACAAAGGTCATTTTGCTGATGGCAACAGACTGAAGTACGCTAAATTTTCAGATCTCAATCCACCAAACCTGAACTCATACCCAAAATTGTTTTCTATTTTAAATTCAGACATTTCTTTTCATTTCAATATAATATGCTTGGAAAATATATTGCTGGGGCACAAGAAAAATAACAAAGTACTCGGTGTGCTTCTATTGTTGCTACCAAAAAACAAAATGGGAAAAATGTGTATTGACCCCACTTAGTTTTACGTTCTATATTAGAATGACTGAGAAGATTATAAATTTGAAAATGTAGAGAAGCTCTATTTAAATGTGTTTTACTGTCAAGCAGGAACTGGAATATATACGTCAACAATTTTCCAACTAACTGGGATTTGTAATATAATACTAGTGCCCCTGGTACATTGTCCTAGCCAATAGCTCGATAGCTCTGATCCAAAACACGCAAATCCCCCGACGAGCTAAGACGTACGTCAAACGGTAAACCTAAACTCCCGTGTGTTCTTATGTATAGGTTTATGTTTCTAGATCAAGTGTTGACGTTTAACGGGAATCGTGTCACTTCCAATTCTTCAAGATGACATACTGTAACTACTAAGCTTCGCCCAATCGTATTCTAGCGAGATCCACTTTAGATGCGGCTAAGATAGACCTCGTACGCCTTTACACTATATAGCAAAGGAATTATCATATACGAGCTTGGGTAACACTTTTAAAATTTTCAAGGAAAATTTA
Organism: Lepidochitona cinerea; assembly: GCA_963971465.1. Lineage (NCBI taxonomy): Eukaryota > Metazoa > Mollusca > Polyplacophora > Chitonida > Tonicellidae > Lepidochitona > Lepidochitona cinerea. The sequence continues at coordinate 3,245,546 of OZ020556.1, read as the reverse complement.
ACAATCCCGACATCACACTATTTGGGAATATTTATTTGCAATTAAAAGAGATGAGTTTATTTCCCAAAGAGTCCCATTTTGATCAAATCAGGCTATGCAACCTGTCGACGGTACTCACCTTGAACTGGCCACTGTTATAAGCCACAAGATTGATTGATTGATTGATTGATTGAGTGATGTTTTACGCCGCGCTCAAGATTATTTCACTTAGATGGCGGCATTGCCAGTTTTATTGTGGGAGGAAACCGGGCTCTATGACCAGAGGAAACCCACGACCTTCCGGTGGTAACTGGCAACCATCCCACATACGTCGTTCGAGGGAAAGAAACCACATGAAGTGTCCTTTAGTAGTTGCTAGTGTCTAAAATGTTGAATATAACTAACGATATCACTTGGTTATCCACTAAATAGCTTAGCATTATACAATAGCAAAGTAACTCCGAATAAATTCAACAAACGCATATTGACAATCTCAATATACGCGTGTGTAAAATACTAAAATAACGGTTATTTTAGTATTTTGCACACGTGTATATTTATACCTAATGCCCTTCTCCCTTTTGTCTTTTTATATTAATCCATTAGAAATAGCATATTATCATTGTCACATTTTCTTGAAGATGACAAATATACCTTTGTCGCAATATTGAGATACTCAATATTCGTTTGTTGAATTTATCCGGCGTTGCTTTGCTATTGCATTATACTGCATTATACGATGTTGCTGTTTTGTCAAATGATTGATGGATGTTTTATGCCGCACTCAAGATGATTTCACTTATACGGCAGCGTTGTCAGGTTTAGTGGGAAAGGAAACCGGGATTTTCGTCTGGAAGAAACCCAAGCCTTCGGCGAATACCTGGCAACTCTTCCACATACGGCGATCGAGTGAAAATCCATTCAGAACTTTCTCAATTTGTAAATGGTTTGAGAGGGATTCGAACTCACGCCGTATCGATGGAAGGCCTGGTTCGGACTGAGAGAATTATATCACTCTAACAGACCCAGACCCAGCCCCTCGAATGATTGATGAGTGTTGAGATGATTGTTCAGCTGACCCCCGGGTGAGCTCTCCAACCGAAGTCCAATCGGTTAAAATGGCCGCTTCTAGTGGTAGGTGTCACTTTTTTGGCCGATAGAAATGGGTTATTTCTAAGTTTTGATTGACCTTCATCTCGATCGATCAGCGTTTCGGTGCGCATCTCGAATGGGCATGTCTTTTTTTTTTTGGCTTGGGGCCTCAGATACATTTTGATGAGGGATAGTCTACCCTTGATGCAAGCCTTGGCTCGACGCTTGTTATATTATTATCACTCTTATATGGCGGTGTCGCTAGGGAGATTTTCTTTTTGACACTTTGAGTATATCGCCATATACGCGTCTCGTATTGTGACAGTTATGTCACCAGGATATCTTGATTGCCGTTTTACTCTACCCATTGAGCTACCCGCTAGTATTGATAACGACTTTTCCCTGTGCCCGCTTCCGCTTTATAAGACCATACCCCCTTAGTTTGATGGCGTTTTTCGTTGACTTTCTGATAAGTAGAAAAAATGAGGGAAAATCAATATTGGGTGAAGGACCGCAAGTGGATTTTTGTGCTAAATTCCTGTTTTTACTGTTGTTATCTGAGATACATAAAATATCGATGAGAATGTATCACACGCGCAGCTACAGGATGTGAAGCGTGTGCAGCTATTAGAAGCAGACCAATTTTCATAACAACGAAAAGAAATTCACAAATAAAACTCAATATCCATTTAAAATGGCATGAGCTGCCACAATGTTGATATTTTGACGGTTAAGCAGAATGTTGAAATTATTGGCTATTTTTCTCAAGACGTATAATTCAGAAGCTTTTTAGTGCTTCTAGTCTGGAAAATGTACGATAAAGAATTGTTTTGAACTAACTTTGGCTTAGAATGAATGAATGGTCGTCCCGGTTATTTAAATTTTGTTTTTCGGTTCGTACAGGACACATGTATACTGTATAGATTTTTCTCATTCCAACGCCAATCATTTAGTTTTTCGATGGCTTTCAAAACCTCTTACTGTCGCGACGATCAGAAATTATGAAAAAAGTGTAAATTTTGGCAGCTCATGCCACTTTAACTGGGAAAGTTACAAATGGCCATCTAGAAACCTAATCTCAATGTATAAACAACAGTCGAAGAGAACACAAATGTATCTATTTTCTTTTTGGTAGACCTGGGTATGTCCCTTTAAGCAGAGAAGTAGGCCTAATAAGCATGGATCAATTTCAGTCGGATAATAAACCTTCTTCGTCAACGACTTTGAAAAGGACATCTAATTAAATCATTTTATTCTGAAAAACATCTTTATTAGGAGCGTTGAATGGGATTTATCATCTAATGATAGTTTCCACTGTCTATAAAAAAAACAAATTATTCATTCTCGGGATAAAATAATAACAAATGCTGTCGTTAGTTTCACGCCTAAGTTATCTGATCAATTAGATTGTATTATACAAATCAAAGAAGTGGCGGGTTTCACAGTCAGAGAGTTGGATATGACAATAAGAGGCCTGCCGTATGCAATGGCGACTGACACCCTTTTCTCACAGGCAGCATATTGTCAATCACTGCTTGTTTATTTACCATCGAGTAAAGACATTCCATATATATATATTTTTATCACTAAAACACACTGGCACAGGGATAGCCCGGATTACCGGTCTTACAGCGACTGGTGTTATATAGCTGCTAATGTTTTTTGTCGCCTTATGACGAACACGGAGAGAGAAAAAAATCGGCAGAGCCCAGATTTCTCGGCTAGCACAAGGAGAATCTTCTTCACTAAGATAATCATAGAGACCGGTTTCTGATTGTGTTAAAAGAGGGTATGTCATTCAGACCAGTCATAGGTTGTTGTAAACAAGAGATCCCTTAAAGGGATCTTAACGCCCCCGTTCATCTATTCATATTAAAGATTGTTACAGCAATAACTGGATATAGGAATTGGGGCCTACATAAAAAAACCTTATTCCAGGGAGATAACTATTGTTGAGGAAAATTAAATTGTGAATTACAAAGTAAGCTCCCCTTGAAATTTTGGTTGAAAACAACATTGCCACCTGGTAGCCATCTTCAATATGCTAATGGGATGATAATGTACGGTGCACAGCTAGAACTTAGGGGGATGATGTGTGTCATGTTTGCTTAAGATCAGGTCAGTAGTTTTCTTGGAATAATGATAAGTTTCATTTTCAGATTTGGTTCAAAAACAGCATTGCTTCCTGGCGGCCATATTTAATAAGCAAATGAGATGAAAATGTAGGGTGCACAACTAGATCATAGGGAGATAATGTGGGCCAAGTTTGGTCAAAATCAGACCAGTAGTTTTCTTGGAATAAAAGTAACAAAAAAAACAATATCGCTTTCCTGGCGGCCATATTGAATATGCAAATGAGATGAAAATGAACGAGCATAACTAGACCATAGGGTGATAATGTATGTTAAGTTTGATTAATGTCAGGTAGTTTTCTTGGAATAAAGATTACAAATAAAAACAACATCGCCCCCTGGCGGCCATTGAATATGCAAATGAGATGAAAATGTACAGTACACAACTAGACCATAGGGTGATGATGTATGTTGAGTTTGGTGAAAATCGGACTGGTAGTTTTCTTGGAAAAAAGTAACAAAACAAAATATATCGCCCCCTGGCAGCCATATTGAATATGCAAATGAGATGAAAATGTACGGTGTACAACTAGACCATAGGGTGATGATGTATGTTGAGTTTGATTAAGATTGGACTGATAGGTTTTTTGGAATAAAGGTAAAAAGTGAAAGTTTTTTTCCAATAAACGTAACAAAGAAAAACAATATCGCCTCCTGGCGGCCATATTGAATATGCAAATGAGATGAAAAAGAACGGTGCACAACTAGACCATAGGGTGATGATGTATGTTAAGTTTGAATAAGATTGGACAGGTAGTTTTCTTGGAATAAAGGTAACAAAGAAAAACAACATCGCCCCCTGATGGCCATATTGAATATGCAAATGAGATGAAAATGTACGGTGCACAACTAGACCATAGGGTGATGATGTATATTAAGTTTGATTGAGATTGGACTGGCAGTTTTCTTGGAATAAAGGTAACGACCAAAAAGTTAACAGACGGACGACGGACCACGGAAAGGCGATTTGAATAGCCCTGCATCAGAATGATGGCGGGCTAAAAACCAAAACCCATTTTTTTATTAGGTTATATACACGTGTTCTGAAACGCATCTTCGGCGATGTATTGTTACTTTCTTAACACACTATTTCAGAAAACACATCGACGATTAAAAAATACAGCAAAGTTTGTTGTAGTGAACAAAGTTGTCAAAAGAAGTAGGGCGTTTTAAAGTGGCATGAGCTGCCAAAATGTTGATATTTTTACGTTAAAACAGAATCTTGAAATTATTGGCTATTTTTCTCAAGACGAACAATTCAGAAGCTTTTTAGTGCTTCTCGTCTCGAAAATGTACGATAAAGTATTGTTTTGAACTAACTTTGACTGAGAAAGAATGAATGGTCGTCTCGGTTATTTAAATTTTGTTTACTTTTCGAACACGTTTTCGGTTCGTATAGGCCACATACTGTATGGATTTCCCTCATTCCAACGATCAGAAACTATGAAAAAGTGTGAATTTTGGCAGCTCATGCCACTTTAAATACCTTTGAAAACTAAAAAATTGACGTTGAAATAAAAAATATTGGTAAAGTCAGTTACCCGTGCGAACAGAGGATGTATACTAATAACGAATGAAGTTCAAATAACCGGGATGCTTGGGTACATTTTAGGGTTTGTTTGTTTTTTTGTGTTTTTTTTTTGCTTATAAAAACTACATCTCGTAGCTTGGCATCAGTATACTGCTCCTTTTTGATAGAAATGACGAAACATTATCTATTTCTGTTTCTCCAAAATATTTATGAACACTAAAACACGCTGGCACAGGGAAATCTTCTGGTCTAAAATAACCATAAATACATGTTTTGATCCGACTTTAATACTTACAACCAAATTGTTATTTTAGTCATCAAGATGTGGTTTGTAAGCTAAACTCTATCATTGATTAAACGGATAGAGAAAATTCCGTATGAAAGAATTGGAACATGGGAAAAAACTGCACGTTTTTCAGTTAGGCGTGCAGGGGTGTGATATTGAAGTAAATCTGACGCGACCATAATATGGTGTTGTTATTTTTTTTTTTTTTCAAAACAACAACAAATATAACCGTTTAAAATTGTGTAAGTTTTCCTTGAGTTGTTTGGCTAGATGCAGCAAAATAATTTAAAAATCTTGGTCGAAATTTCACATGCCGAAAACTTTAATTATCCTCTAACTCAATGTTACCAGGATAGCATATATTTGTCGAACTAAAGTGGCATGAGTTGGCAAAATGTTGATATTTTGACGTTACAACAGAATGTTAAAATTATTGGCTATTTTTCTCAAGAGGTATAATTCAGAAGCTTTTTAGTGCTTCTAATCTCGAAAATGTACAATAAAGTATTGTTTTGAACTAACTTTGACTTAGAAGGAGTGAATGGTCGTCTCGGTTATTTAAATTATTTTTACTTTTCGAACACGTTTTCGTTTTGTACAGGCCACATACTGTTTGGATTTTCCTCATTCCAACGCCAATCATTTAGTTTTCGGATGGCCTTCAAAGCCTCTTACTGTTGTGACGATCAGAAATTATGAAAAAAGTGTGAATTTTGGCAGCTCATGCCTCTTTAACCACCGTGCTTGGGTCACTGGGATAGCTAGGCTAATGTCTCCAAAAAGAAAAGTTTTATTCATTCTTGAGTTCAAACAGTCTTCCTCTTATTAATGTAATTCTGTTTCTCTGATATATGCAAAACCAATGGATCGCGGGCTCGAATCTTACTCAAAGGAAAAAAAATGTGGAAGAGTTACCATGCACGTGCTCATCGAAGGTCGGAGGTGTTTTCCGGGGAAAAACCCCGCCCCCCCCCCCCCCCCCACACTAAACCTGACAACGCCGCCATATAAGTGAAATAAGCTTGAGGGTGGCGCAAAACAACAATCAATCAATCCTAACCCTGTGTGACACTGACAAACCGTATATCGATTAACCCAAGTTACATAATCAGGCTTATGGGCATAAACAAATCAGTGACGATCTAAACAAGATATCTTTATTCAGCAAAGTTAACCAAAACTGAATAATGCTGTTTCTAGTAATACAGAATTGATCAAGTAGGGGCTTAGACGTATGGCCGGGTTATCGCGGAATATCGGTGTATACCGCTAACACGGTTTGGCTGCCACCGTCTCTGTATATTGATTGAGTACATATCCGTCACGTAATCAAACAGTCTGAATTCTCTATAGCGAGTTAGATATTCGCGCCTGGCCGGGTTATCGCGGAATATCGGTGTATACCGCTAACACGGTTTGGCTGCCACCGTCTCTGTATATTGATTGAGTATATATCCGTCACGTAATCAAACAGTCTGAATTCTCTATAGCGAGTTGGATATTCGCGCCGATCCGTTAGCCCGGTTTTCTGAGGTAAATCTTCTTTCGACTGTACAAAGTTCTGAAAGAATAAAGATAAGAATACCAGTGAAGGGAGTTACGAATTACTCCCTTAATCGTATAGCCATGTTATCTTTGTTTTAACGTTGGGTTGTTTTTTTTTTGCTTCTCAAGCTCTGTCTCTTTAACCCTCTCGGGTGTTCACAGTTTTACGTTATTTGTGGCGATGTTGTGGAAATGTTAAATTTGTTGTACAAATGGCATTGATACTTAAAAGGACACACCGCCTAAGTTTGTTGCGATTTTTCGTTGATCCCCAAATTAGAAGTGAAATCAATCTCGGAGAAGGATCTTAGGTCAATTTTCCACCTAAGTTCACTTTTTTAGGAAATTCAATTTGCTATTGTTTTCTGTGTGACAAAGTAAACAAAGAGCCGAGAATTCCCCACGCGCGCAGCTAAAAGGCTGAATAAAACAAGCACAGCTAGGCCAACTAAATTTTCATAACCCAAACAAAACAAAGAAATTCTCAAATAAAATTCGCTGCGCAGCGAACTTATCTTTGGCGATCCCTTTAAAATGACTTGAGCTATCAAAATTCGGGTATTTTTAATAAATTCCGATCGTCAAGAGAAGTTGAGCATTGAAGTACTCTTAAAAAACTAAACAAGTGCTCCGATATATCACGTGATTCAACATTAAATATGTGTCACATTTCTATATCCGGTAAATTGAAACTAATAGTCTTTTCATGGTCAAGGAAAAACCTTTTAGCTTGCTTTGAAATACCAACAAGTAACTTCCGCTGCAGTATATTTTTCAATTAACCGTTTGCAGAAAACGAGCGCGGGGTTTCGTTTTTAATGGTCTCTATTTTCAGACTTCACCCAGTTAAGCATTTTACAATTGTAGGAATGTCAGTTAAAAGTGCAATTAAAAACGTAATTAGTTCAATTGAGTTCAATGGGTATACTTTAAAGTCACGTTCCTACACTATTCATCATTTCAAACATAAACCCAAACGTAATAAACCGGAAATCGGATTTTTAAAAGCAGCTTATTACCCCCCCCCCCCCCCCCCTCCCTCCCTGCCGTCCTCAAAGCACTAAGATTGATTGATTGATTGGTGTTTTACGCCGCGCTCAAGATTATTTCACTTGTATGGCGGCGTTGCCAGTTTTATTGTGGGAGGAAACCGGGCTCTATGCCCGAAGGAAACCCAAGACCTTCCGTTGGTAACTGGCAACCATCCCACATATGTCGTTCGAGTGTCAAAGCACTAAAAAGCCATAGACATATACGAGACAGACGATGCATTTTTCTTGGAGAGGTTCTAAAAGAAATGACAAAGCTACACCACGTGGTGATTCTTTGACCAATCAGCATGTTTGTATTAAAATGAAACCAGAACAAATTTGGACATCTGTAAGTGATCTTAAGGCGAAGAATAACTTATGGATAACAACTTCTTGGTTTATTAGGTGACGACGTTTCGATGTAGTTCTTACATCGTTATCAAAGTCAATGTTGAAGAAGTTGTTATCCATAAGTAATTCTTCACCTTATTATAACGTTCTAACTTCTAAATGGCATTGAAAGATTTGTAAGTGATCTTCTCGGTTTAGGTTGTGAAAAATTAACACTCGGGTTTCCACTAAATTGAGAATATTTAAAATGTCAACCGTTGGAACGTCCTTGAAAAAAATAACATCTGACTTAAACTACAACTGCTTCGGCTGACATCACAGATCGAACTAAAACACCCCTGAACAAATTTTTACTTTTCCTCACTCTGAGTGGGATCGCACCCGTGACCCTGGGAGAAACCGTAGCTCTGCTGACTAACCCCCCAAGTGGACACAAATCACTGAGTGAAGGAACGCACCTGTTGGCCAACGTTTTACATTGCAACCTTCTTGAATTATTAATAAACTTTGAAACATTATAGCGGAAATGCCTTGGTGATTTCTTAAATAAAACAGTATTTTGAGGTACAGATTAGTCAATGCATTCTTAAAGTGGCATGAGCTTCCAAAATTGAGATATTTGGCCATTACTACAGAATGTGAAAATTATCGGCTATTTTTCTCAAGGCGTATAATTCAGAAGCTTTTGAGTGCTTCTAGTCTCGAGAATGTACGATAAAGTATTGTTTTCAACTAACTTAGGCTTAGAAAGGATGAATGGTCGTCCCGGTTATTTAAATTTTGTTTACTTTTCGAACACTATTTCGGTTCGTATAGGCCACATACTGTATGGATTTTCCTCATTTCAACGCCAATCATTTAGTTTTTCCATGGCCTTCAAAGCCTCTTACTGTCGTGACGATCAGAAATTATGAAAGAAGTGTGAATTTTGGCAGCTCATGCCACTTTAACTACCAAAGATTTCATTTTTGAGTGTGTATGTTTTTTTATTGTGTAGTTTCAGCAAGCTATTGTTTTTCAAGTTATTGTTTCTTTGACTTAATTTCCCGAAGTAGTATTTCCCCGTTGACGTTTAATCGACGACCCGCTTTTTTACATAAATTCCAATATATACGGATCTTTAATACAAATTTAGTTATTTTGTGTCGATAAATACACTAAATAAGGATTTAATGGAGCAGGAAAAATAACAGTATTTATTATTGTAATAAATGTGCATGTCTTTGGCTTGAATCTAGATGTTTTTATTGATAATGTCGACGTTATCAGGGAGTGAATTATATATGTTTCATTATAGGATCATTTTGCCACCATACCAATTATCGTTGAAGCACATAAGAGCGTTGTATAAATGTGTAAGCCGTGCCAAACTGGAAAGTACCACGTTTGTGGAGAGCTATATAGACACATTGTATACCTTTGGTATAAATAGATTATGTCTAACATAGAGGCTAATATGAATCTGCCTGACAGAGTTTCTTTAATGGATTTACAGAAAAATGGCTCACAATTCCCTAGAAAAGCTTGATGGATAATGTCAACTTTGTACTAGCTTATGATTAGCGTTTCTATATGCATTGTTTAATATACTGTAAATGGGTTCGATGCCAAGATAAAAAAAAACATATTTTGTCATTTTCTGGTCTTCGTAATATCTTTACGTTAGCCATGGTTACTGACCTTGCAAGAAGAAACATTAAGTATGCCCAATAAATAAGCTGGCGTTCTAAAGCCTGCAGGGCGTAACGTAAAAAACTAAAATGGGTTCGGGGAGGTGGATGTGATCCCCACAGACTCATGGTATACTAACTATGCAAAAGGTAAAGTTTGAACGCTGATCGTATCGATTCTCTTGATGTTAGGGTGCATATTTCATACTTTAATATAAACGAATGTGACCAGATCTTTTACATGAACTGCAAAGTTCATTTAACTTTGAAGATTTAAAACTTGGCTCTACATCCCTATCAATGTACTCTTTGAGCAAACAAATGTATAATTATTTTTAACACTATAACACAGGGGCACAGGGAAAATCTTCTTGTCTAAAACAACCACGATTGATTGATTGATTGATTGTTTGGCGTTTTACGCCGCGCTCAAGATTATTTCACCTATATGGCGGCGTTGCCAGTTTTATTGTGGGAGGAAACCGGGCTCTATGCCCGGAGGAAACACACGACCTTCCGTTGGTAACTGGCAACCATCCCACATAGGTCGTTCGAGTGAAAACCCAGTCAGATAAAACAACCACGAAGATAAGTTTATAATGGACAAGTTCAAGATGGCTTGGTCTGCTGTAAATAGATACCATCTAAGATAATTTGTATAATTCAATGCAAATACCCGCCAACAATGTGCAATTTTAATCAGCATGGGTTGTTTTGCTGACTAAATGTTATTAGGCGCAGGACATTCCTAAATCATTGATTGATTAATGTGTTACGCCACACTCAAGATTATTTCCCTTCAATGGCGGCGTGGTCAGGTTTAATGGGGAAGGAAACCCCGGACCTTCGGCGAGTACCTGACAACCCCGGACCTTCGGCGAGTACCTGACAACCCCGGACCTTCGGCGAGTACCTGACAACCCCAGACCTTCGGCGGGGACCTGACAACTCTTCCACATAGATATTCGTAACAGAACATCGCCTATCAACATGTTTTTCTCCATGCTAAAATCTTCGTAGAGTTACTTTATTTATTCTCAATTTGAAAATGCACTGTGAAAGGAGGAATCTCTGAACTGACGGGCCGGATATACTACTTAAATATTTGCTGTTGTTGCAATGGACAAATTAAGCTGCTTTTAGTACTTACTTTCAGAAATATAATAATTAACATTTTTTTCTTTTATATTAATTCGTTTTCAGTGCTGTACCAAATAATGAAAATTTACCGTTTGAAAAATAATGAAATATGGTCAAAATCATTCAACGAGCTAACGGTACACCCATTTTAGGAACTTGATCAACATGTGATTTACAGACGAACGAGTTGGTTTCGGGAGCAAAACAAGTCTGGCGATAAGTTTGGGGTCGTAAACTAAACACTTTTCAGTCACGTAACGATCCAAGTGGAAACACTTAAAGGTATCCAATAAAAATAAGATGACGTTAGCGACAATCTGTCTATATATTCTGTAATCAGACGTAGTTATGTCAGTTAAGCGTCAGATTTAATTGATGTTTTATACACAACATTACAATAAAACGGGCAATAACACTTATATTAAGGACCAGTAGAAATTCCTACGCGATGTCGCCCAAGGACACTGAAGCTGGCACAGTAACTTTTTATAACGGGAATAAATTTAATGTTACGAGAGAATGGGTTTAAATCGGAAAACTAAATGGCTGGCAGCGAGAAAACAAATAAAGCTTCTAACTGTAGTACGTGCCAACGCGAACCCCGTGGTCAAATACTGATGTTAACACGGTATTGTGATTTGCCTACCTATACCATCTTTTCCCTGACATATATAGATAGACCTACTTAGTAGCCGCACACATGTGTCTCATCCTATTTTACTTACTTGCCGGCCAGGATGATATAATCTTGAGCGCGGCGCTCAACTCGAGTCAATCAATTTGAATTTTAAGAAAGCAGCATAACTTTAATTTTTGGGTTATTTAACACAAGACCTATAAATACACAAATGTACGTTGATACCACCCTTTAAACGCTAGCCGGCGCGGGTTCGAATCACACTCAGACCAAATAAAAGTTGAAACATTTCTGAGTGGATTTTCCGTTAAAACAGAATATTGTAATTATCGGCTATTTTTCTCAAGGCTAACAATTTAGAAGCTTTTTAGTGCTTCCAATCTCCAGGATGTACCGTAAAGTATTGTTTTGAAGTAAGGCTTAAAACGAAATCACGCTCCCCCTGATTATTCAAATTTGGTTCACTATTTAGGCTCGTATAGGTTGTATGGATTTCACTCATTCCAACGTCAATCATTTACATTTTCGGCGACCTCCAAAGCATCTTAGTGTCAGGACAATCATAACTATAAAAATTATGAATTATGAATTTTGGCAGCTCGCGCCAATTTAAATTTAAAAGTGAATATATAGGCCCAGCGAAAATAGAATACATCAGGGAGCCTTTTTATAACTTGCAATTCAAACCGGAAACTTTTTGTTTATATCAACACATATTTTCCATTACAAATTACAATGTCATGATCGAACGTCATGGGATAACCCCTTGTAAACTTACAAGCCATACTCGATGGGGTGCACTTTAACAGGTTAACGTCAGATTACGTATGTATGCATTTAATCAATATGTAAGTTACAGTGTTCTATAAAAGACTATTTAACGCTTAGAAAGTTCTATGGCAATTAAACGTCTATTTTACTGATTTTTAACTCACCGGATAATTTCCTTTTGCAGTGTATTTATAAATTCATCCTTTTTATACCGATTGCAGGGGTTTGTTCTTTGTCCTGTTCATTTATATAGAACTTGATCACAAGGCTCCTCTAGGCATTCCAGTAGACGGGAGTAAATCTATCGATGCAAGGCCAATTGTTCAATGTCTGTAACACTAAAATAAAAGCACGTTAGTGTAATTCGTATTCCAATCGTCTTTGAATTTTATAGGTTATTTTCCGGTTACCAATTAAATTGGGTAAAATACAATTGATGATCAGTATCCCAAAGCAATTGATTTTTTGTACATTTACGCGTAAGGGACAATTTTAAACGCGCTAGTAATGTATCAGACCTTTACCGAATTATTTTTTCCCTGGAAATGGGATTTGAGGGTTTTTGGTTGCAGGTAGTCGTCGATTGATTGATTGATATTTTACCTGACGTTTAAGATTCTTTTTCTTTATTGGTCGATGCATCAGCGGGTCGATCATTCTCGAAAAATTTGCAATAAAAGAGTAATTAGTATTTTTGTTTATGTCTCCCAACAAAGTAAAATGTTCCGACAGATTCTTGGAATAGACGGGGTTCACTTACATCAAAGAGAGTAGATTGACAAGAATGGTCACTCCGTCCAATCACCATTGCCGGCATGTTCTTCTGCCCCCCCCCCCCCCCTAGCGGAAGGGTTTTCCGACTGTACACGATTCGATTAGGGCGCCCCCTACAGGAAGGAGGTACCTAATCGAATCGTGTCAGTTCAAATTCAACATGGCGCGAACGAAGTGACCACTCTTGTCAATCTACTCTCTTTGGTTACATTCGATAATTCCCTTTGTGTTTCGCCCCTTATTTCAACGATAAAATAGGACTCGAAAATCTTTTTTGGTTGTTTCGACAATTGATAATAACGATAGAAGGAGGAAACAGCTAAACGATAGGACTTCGGGCAGAGGGAAACTTCAAGTCGTTGTCTAAGGAAAGTTATGACAACATAAATATATGAACTGGAGATCTTACATCGTCGGAACTTACGCTTACGCTCACTTTACCCGTGGGACAAGTGGAACCAAATCCGTCGTTTCTAATTTAATATCCATGTAGACTTTGATTGGTTCCGCCACACAACTGTGGCGGAAATTTCACCAATCAGGATCAGCATTACGTAAGCATCCAGGCAGTGTTCAAAACAAAGATGGACGACTTTTCGGTTTACACTTCAATTCGGTAAACGTGTCTCAAAAACTGAAGAGTTCCAACTTTTAGAAGAGAATTTTTGATTGGTCCGTCAGTGAATGGGCGTTCCCAGAAAACAAGGCTTTGAATCGCAGTTGGCCCAGGGGTAAAAGGTGAGCTTGCTGAGAATTTAACCCTGGGTATCCGAGGATGGAGGTCTTAAAGTGGTCAACGATCGTCCGAAGATCTTGTCTTTACAGCAAAGAAAAATATTATTGTTTGCTATTTTCGTCTACTGAATATGTCCTTTTAAATAGTAACGCCCTGTTTAAATACAAGAAATACGACCGATTTGCTTCAGTATTTATGGTGTTGTTTTTTTATACCAAAGAAGTTTTTATTTTGAAATGGCTCAATACGTTTTTTTTTTAAGTTTTCTCTGAAAGGTAATCCCTGAAGCAATCTGTTTTAGCCGTTAAATACAATGGCGGGACATTGATTCCGGGTTATGTCATCTTGTACAGATTTCATGAATGAATTCAAAGGGGAAAGAAATCGATTTGCTCTAGGGGATTACCATTCTACGCTCGTAGATAAGACGAAGAGTGGAACAGTTTCTTTGTCGAACGCAACCGAAAAAAGTATCTAATTTCAAAATTCTTGGCGAAACTTCAAACACCTGTCTCTTTGAGGAAAATAGAAATTTGATTTGCTAAAAATATTCCGACAGGGTTTTTGATTGCATCGCCTTTTGTGGAAAGAATCCCATGTAGGTCTCTTACCAGAGGCTCGAAATTTGCTGTTTTTCTGCGGTATTTACGTAAGAGAATGCCACTTCCATATATTCGTTTTCATTTAAAAGTTTAGAACCAAAACTTAATTTATAAAAATCATTTAAGGGGGAGGTGGAATGCTGTTTTTTTTATTTTTGAAATACAGTTGGAACTGTAAAAAAAAATGCTACATTAATATTTATAGACACTAAAACACACGGGCAAAGGGACAATTGTATTGACTATGGAGGCCAGTTTCTAGTTGTGTTTAAAGGGGGTATGTAATTTAGACCTTTATACCCAACCATAGCTTGTATCAGAAGTCTATGATTCATAGACTTCTGGTTGTATATATAAGGAAACGGCCTTTTCGTGTCGACGGTGTAATAAAAGACAACAGTAAAGCTTTAGTGGGTCAGATTCAAAGATATGGGTCAGACTTTGATCCAAGTTACGTCATGGTAACCGAATTTTATTTAAATTAAATCAAAGAGGAGATATATTGGTTTGCTCTGGACTGTGTGATTACATTGGCCTAATTAGCACCAGGAATAACATCGTTGCTCGGTGAAATATGAAAGAAGAAAAGACAGGAAATCGATCTCGGGACAAATGTCATATGATGTAATATCACTCCATATCAATTGTAAATTTGGAAGACATTTGGTAAAAGTAGATCAAATCTTAAAGGGGCATGAGCTGCCAAAATTTTGATATTTTGACGTTAAAACAGAACGTTGAAATTATTGGCTATTTTTCTCAAGACGTATAATTCAGACGCTTTTTAGTGCTTCTAGTCTCGAAAATGTACCCTAAAATATTGTTTTAAACTAACTTTGCCTTAGACTGAATGAATGGTCGTCACGGTTAATTAAATTTTGTTTACTTTTCGAACACGTTTTCGGTTCGTACAAGCCACATACTGTATGGATTTTCCTTACTCCAACGCCAACCATTTAGTTTTTTGATGGCCTTCAAAGCCTCTTACTGTTGTGACAATCAGAAACTGTGGAAAAAATGTGAATTTCGGCAGCTTGTGCCACTTTAATGAGACCCAGAAGCAATATGAGAAAGTAAAACATTGTACAGAAAAAACAGTTCTTATTTTGAATTTGATAGACGGGGCCTCGGTGGCTCACTCGGCAGAGCGATAAAGACTTTTAGGTAGAGTGCATGATAGTCTCTCATGGCGACACAGGCCTTCCGTCGACGACTCGCGGGTTTGAATCGCAATTTGACCAAATCGATGGATTTACTCCCGTGTACTTAATGCCTGGAAAAGCGTTACAAAAAATAAATTGTTAGTGGATTTTTCACTTCATGGCTCTTTGTGTAAGGTTTGACAATTAGTCATCAAATGTTTGGGGTTTTATCCGGTTAAAGGTCCAGTTTCTTCCCCACTAAACCTTGCAACGCCACCATGTAAATTAATAGATTAGAATGCGGCGAAAACATCAATCTATCAATCAGATCGTATAATCATGACAAAACCACAACGATTAAAGCTTCTGGTTTATATTTTTTGTTTAAATTTAAGTGGTCGATTCAATTGTTCAACACAATTCCATTGGCTGTCTCTTTTTGCCAATCTGAATTCAGAAGAAGAAAAAATAGCCACATTTTCGCATCTCAATTCATTCCAGAATACAACCTTTTGTGTCCAAGCTTAAAATATCTTATATCTAAAGAGACCGATTTGAGGAAGACGAAAACTTGTATACCTTTAGCAATCTGAAACTTCGGGGATTTACGTGCGTGACATACGTCAAAGCCGACCGGTAGCGAGCGAAGATAGCCGAAGGATGTACCGAGTGCCTTGCTCGGTCAAAGTAAAAGGGGATAGAAATATACCTGTGTACATGTTAGAGTTATTGAATGGCTTCCCGAGGGTATTGAAGATATTTTGAAAGGTTGGCCAAGTGCGAAGCACGAGGACACACCTTTCAGAATGTCTTCCATACTCAAGGGAGCCATTCAATAACGTGCTTGTATCATGGTTCGAGTGATTGACGTTGTCAGTCAACTAGCCCGTGTTCAAACGCTGACCAATCAGACAACATTGGCCAAAATGCCTCAATTCCCACACTGACACAACTTTGAAACAAAGTTCAACTCTGCAGGTGGCTGGCGTCAGAATGTCTCCAACTGTCAGTTATGTCTCATTGGTCGTTCAGAGTCAGACGTAAGACGACAAAGTTAGCATTTTCTCTATGCTGGTTTCTATGATAATCAAAGAAGAAATTTAAAAAAATCTTTCTTGAACAGTGTTTGACATTTTTTCTTTTGTCAATGCACCATTTAGTTAACAGAGCAGTGCGAATTGTTTGGATAAAAATGCCGTCGTGAAATCACTTTTGCCGTGAAAAATAAACTTTTCCGCGGCAACTTTTTTTTTTTTTTTTTTTTTTTTGCCGTGGGAAAAATTTGAATTGAGGGCCGTGATACCCAGTCAAGAGAGCCATACAATAACTTCCAGATCGGGAAGTTATTCAACGCTTTTAAGCCACGCCCACTCTCTGTCCATTGGGTATCGGATTTGTCGAGAACTGCTCATCAAAAGAAAAACGCCGCAACCATGATACAAGAATGTTATAGCCGTTTAATGAGGGTATTTCACGCACGTAAATCCCCGAAGTTATCAGACCGGTCAAAGCCGACCGGTAGCGAGCGAAGATAGCCGAAGTGTGTTCCGACTGGGCATTGATATGCATAGATAGCCGCGTCGTCACAATTAGTCCCTGATAAGTCTTATTCGAACACATCCCGTAATCGATAAAGCATTTTATTGAGTATAGAGATATGATAGAAGCCAATCGTTTCCCGACTGGAACTAGAGCCAGGTTGCGTAATGTCAGCCGAACTCATGAATAAATTAGTATGACCAAACCGGCATGTATATCAGACTTTTTATTGGGACGGCACGTCGATGAATAATTCGAGTATCCAGAAGGCAAAATGAAAAAAAATAATCGATAGGCTGATATCGCGGTGTATAGTCGGGAGAAACCGGAATTTACTTCGGACAGACTTTTTCCGTAATTCGAGCTAGAAGACAATACAAACTATGTTTATTCATAGCGAAATCAGGCAGAATGAAAAATTGATTGCTGGCTTGATTGGAGATTTACCTTGCTTTCAAAATTATTTCACAATTCAACAAATGCGTATTCATGGAGAAATTACTCTAAATGAAAAATTGATTGCCTGCTTGATTGGGGAATTACGTTGCTTTAAAAAATTATTCCACAATAAAAGAATTGTCTATTTATGGAGAATCCAAAGACATTACACAGCGAGAAAGTATCTTAGAATCAAATCTTAACAAAGAATGGTATGTGGAAGAGTTGTCAGGTATTCGCTGAAGATCGAGGGTTTCCTCCGGGCAATGGGCCCGGTTTCCTCCTCATGAACCTGGCAACACCGCCATATAACTGAAAAAAAATCTTGTATGCGACGTGAAACATCAATCAATGAATCAATCAACAAAGAATTCTATATTAAGTTTCGTACTCTGATTTGGAATGGTCTCTGCTGGACACGATTATTTGATTGATTGATTGATTGTTTGGTGTTTAACGCCGCGCTCAAGATTATTTCACTTATATGGCGGCGTTGTCAGTTTATTGTGGGAGGAAACCCACGACCTTCCGCTGGTAGCTGGCAACAATCCCACATAGGTCGTTCGAGTGAAAACCCAGTCAGAAAAATTTTCCAATTTTTTTTAGACTGAGTGGGATTCGAACCCGCGACCCATTGGTGGTGGACACGATTGAGATTGCTGCGTGAAGATTTGATATTACCGGAAATATATCCAAACCTGCGGCGAAACTACGACTGAAAGCATCCGTGAAAGGGTAATTAGGCCTACCTTAGAGGAAAATATAACATTTAACACCATTGGCATATAAAGCAGCAAATCATTATCACTTCTCATAAAATAGAGGCGTCTAAAACATATACGCAATCTATCCCTGTTTAGCCCATGTTATTTCATTCGAAACAAACTTCGGCTATCTCCGCTCGTTCCCGGTCGGCTTTGGCTGTATTTGCACAATCTAAAATTAGAACTTACCCTAGTCCTAAAGTCCAGATTTAACCTCTACGGCCGTTGCCATTTTTATCTGAAAAATTCATTGGAATGGGGCTGGAGAGTTCATCTAGGAGGTCAACTGATCATGTGACTTTTAAGCATTCGACAAAACAACAACATCGTCGAATTCTACCTGACGTTGGCTACCATTTACCCGCTTTTCTATTGCTCTCTTACATTCGGTTAGAGATATCGTAAGTTCCATCGACATATCATAAACTAGCAGCTATTGGAAACGACCCGTAGAGGCTATGACCGTGGCCAGTTCAATTGTGAGTGGACCCGACGGGAACGTCGCCATCTTGCCTGTTTTCGTCAAAATGGGACTATTTCGTGAAATTGACTCTACGTTTTCTTTACTAGTTTAACGTTTTCTTTAATTCAAAGTATATAGTCCCATTAAATCTGATGTCAGGGTTGTTATATTTTTTTATAGCTTTTAAAAATTTTGCCCTAGATGTCACACGAAAATCCCTGCGCTATGTCCGGTAAAGGCGTACGAGGTCTATCTTAGCCACATCTAAAGGAGGTCTCGCGAGAATACGATTGGGTATTTGCAGTCTGAAAATCACCGAAGAGTGATGTTTTTTATCAGCCACAGAAAGAGGGAAGTGCCCGGATATCCGAAGCGTCGAGTACAATAAACGGACGAGCGGTATTACCTTCGTTAAGATGATGAAGGTCATGTTTCAAAACAATCCAATACATCAACTGCGTTTTTCGGAGAATAGAACAGCTTAGCAGCCAACATATCGAGTGTGACTTAACCAATTATTGGAATACTTTCAGAAAAAGATATTTAGCAATCAATCAATTTCAACTCAAATTATCCAGTTAGCTTGACAAAACAAGTCCATGAAAGGTCGTTCTAGAGTAGCTAAAACAAACGTCAGATTTGTTGTTTAAGTGAAAATACACAAAATTGCTGTTTTCAACTGTTAAAGGGGCTGTCAAAACTCGCACTTATTTCATAGATTCTGATTGCCAAGGAAATAACAGGCTTCGAATGTCATCGAAAAACTAAATAATCGGCGTTGGAATGAGGAAAATCCATACAGTAGGCCTATGTGGCCTCTACGAACAGAAATGATGTTCGAAAAGTAAACAAAATTTAAATAACCGGGATGATTCCATTCGTTCTAAGCAGTAGTATGCCTATGGGCAGTTGCGTCCGTATGTCAGTCTAACCAAATGTGTCAGGGAAACGGTATGTAGTGAAAACCTTATATAGGCCTATACAAAGAAGCTATACGGACACCTACCTCTCTCACTTACTGCTGTAAGTGGCATGAGCTGCTAAATATATAGCACATTTTGTTGAAATAGAATTAGCTTATCCTTTAAGACGTGCAAAATCAGAACTATCTGTTGAAACAAATCTCGAGAATGCATGTTAAAAGTACTTTTGTTGGTGATAATATCCCCTAGAGAGCCCATGTTTTCTGTTGGGAAAATCGACGTTAAATGAAATGTAACTTATCTTATCTAAGGGCGTTAAATGGTACGGTCTACACGATAAAACAAACGCCCTTCAGCAGTGTGATACAAAAGCTATGGCTTGTTGTACAGCAAAAGTAAGTACTGCAATAGTTACCTCATAGAGTTTTTAAACACAGATATACGTCCAACGTATCTTATGTCAGTTTTCATTTCATGCTGGTTCAATCATTTTTTTTTTTCTTCAAAAGTTTTCTCGGAAAGGTAATCCCTGAAGCAATCTCATGTAGCCGATAAATACAATATTTTTCTCAAGACGTATAATTCAGACGCTTTTTAGTGCTTTTAGTCTCGAAAATGTACCATAAAGTATTGTTTTAAACTAACTTTGCCTTAAAATGGAATGAATGGTTATTTAAATTTTGTTTACTTTTCGAACACTGTTTCGGTTCGTATAGGTGACATACTGTATGGGTTTTCCTCATTCCAACGCCAATCATTTAGTTTTTGGATGGCCTTCAAATCCTCTTACTGTCGTGACGATCAGAAATTATGAAGAAAGTGTGAATTTTGGCAGCTCGTGCCACTTTAATTAGACCCAGAAGCAATATGAGAAAGTAAAACATTGTACAGAAAAAACAGTTCTTATTTTGAATTTGATAGACGGGGCCTCGGTGGCTCACTCGGCAGAGCGATAAAGACTTTTAGGTAGAGTGCATGATAGTCTCTCATGGCGACACAGGCCTTCCGTCGACGACTCGCGGGTTTGAATCGCAATTTGACCAAATCGATGGATTTACTCCCGTGTACTTAATGCCTGGAAAAGCGTTACAAAAAATAAATTGTTAGTGGATTTTTCACTTCATGGCTCTTTGTGTAAGGTTTGACAATTAGTCATCAAATGTTTGGGGTTTTATCCGGTTAAAGGTCCAGTTTCTTCCCCACTAAACCTTGCAACGCCACCATGTAAATTAATAGATTAGAATGCGGCGAAAACATCAATCTATCAATCAGATCGTATAATCATGACAAAACCACAACGATTAAAGCTTCTGGTTTATATTTTTTGTTTAAATTTAAGTGGTCGATTCAATTGTTCAACACAATTCCATTGGCTGTCTCTTTTTGCCAATCTGAATTCAGAAGAAGAAAAAATAGCCACATTTTCGCATCTCAATTCATTCCAGAATACAACCTTTTGTGTCCAAGCTTAAAATATCTTATATCTAAAGAGACCGATTTGAGGAAGACGAAAACTTGTATACCTTTAGCAATCTGAAACTTCGGGGATTTACGTGCGTGACATACGTCAAAGCCGACCGGTAGCGAGCGAAGATAGCCGAAGGATGTACCGAGTGCCTTGCTCGGTCAAAGTAAAAGGGGATAGAAATATACCTGTGTACATGTTAGAGTTATTGAATGGCTTCCCGAGGGTATTGAAGATATTTTGAAAGGTTGGCCAAGTGCGAAGCACGAGGACACACCTTTCAGAATGTCTTCCATACTCAAGGGAGCCATTCAATAACGTGCTTGTATCATGGTTCGAGTGATTGACGTTGTCAGTCAACTAGCCCGTGTTCAAACGCTGACCAATCAGACAACATTGGCCAAAATGCCTCAATTCCCACACTGACACAACTTTGAAACAAAGTTCAACTCTGCAGGTGGCTGGCGTCAGAATGTCTCCAACTGTCAGTTATGTCTCATTGGTCGTTCAGAGTCAGACGTAAGACGACAAAGTTAGCATTTTCTCTATGCTGGTTTCTATGATAATCAAAGAAGAAATTTAAAAAAATCTTTCTTGAACAGTGTTTGACATTTTTTCTTTTGTCAATGCACCATTTAGTTAACAGAGCAGTGCGAATTGTTTGGATAAAAATGCCGTCGTGAAATCACTTTTGCCGTGAAAAATAAACTTTTCCGCGGCAACTTTTTTTTTTTTTTTTTTTTTTTGCCGTGGGAAAAATTTGAATTGAGGGCCGTGATACCCAGTCAAGAGAGCCATACAATAACTTCCAGATCGGGAAGTTATTCAACGCTTTTAAGCCACGCCCACTCTCTGTCCATTGGGTATCGGATTTGTCGAGAACTGCTCATCAAAAGAAAAACGCCGCAACCATGATACAAGAATGTTATAGCCGTTTAATGAGTTTGTAACGACCGATAACTCTATTTGGTATCAGAATTGTATTGCAATATGCGAATGAAACAATCGAGCCATATAACCAATAGCTATTTGCTATACATGTCAATATTTTCATAAGTGTGACAATGATTTCATAAATGTTGGCTCTGGTCCGTAAGATTTAACTTTACAAAACTTATAGTTTGTCTTTTAACATTTCCCCGTTTTTACCCGCGGCTACGATCGACCTTTTCATGGTACACACAGACGTACAAGTGATAACCACATTGTTCTACAGGTAAATGAAGACAAAACGAAAATGCTATACGTTTGTAAGCTGATAAGCTGACTTGAAGTGGCATGAGCTGCCTAAATGTTAATATTTGGACGTTAAAACAGGATGTTGAAATTATTGGCTATTTTTCTCAAGGCCTATAATTCATAAGCTTTGCAGTGCTTCTATTCTCAAAGTATTGTTTTGAACTATACCTTTAGCTTAGAATGACGGCCAAGGTTTATTCAAATAACCGATAGGCTTGTGCCTGGATAGTACTTACTACATATAACATTAATATATTACGTATTTTTGGCCTGAATGAAAATGGCGTCGAAGTACATAATATTTTCTTTGCGGCGAACAAAGAAAATAAAAATAATTATAAATGTATTAAATGCTTATTTCATTTAGAAAGATATTTGTTTATATATTTTATTCAGCCCGGTAAACCACATGATTTGTAACGCAAAAAAGACATGCAGTTTCAGTACATATCAGGAATCCTCCAATGCTTCAATTATATAACTGATCGAGGCTGAAAGTTAAAGTGGCATGAGCTGCCAAAATTCACACTCTTTTCATAGTTTCTGATCGTCACGACGGTAAGAGGCTTTGAAGGCCATCGAAAAACTAAATGATTAGCGTTGGAATGAGGAAAATCCATACAGTATGTGGCCTGTACGAACCGAAAACGTGTTCGAAAAGTAAACAAAATTTAAATAACCGGGACGACCATTCATTCATTCTAAGCCCAAGTTAGTTAAAAACAATACTTTATCGTACATTTTCGAGACTAGAAGCACTAAAAAGCTTCTGAATTATACATCTTGAGAAAAATAGCCAATAATTTCAACATTTTGTTTTAGGTCAAAATATCAACATTTTGGCAGCTCATGCCCCTTTAACAAACCGAATGTTTCGGTCCCTTACATTATAACGGGTACATTTTGTGGGCCCCTGAAGAGAATATGGAAGTTGTACGTATCACGGCTACCTTTTTGGTCGCCACAATCAAAATTACCTGCAGTCTATCAGAGGGTATTTCACGCACGTAAATCCCCGAAGTTATCAGACCGGTCAAAGCCGACCGGTAGCGAGCGAAGATAGCCGAAGTGTGTTCCGACTGGGCATTGATATGCATAGATAGCCGCGTCGTCACAATTAGTCCCTGATAAGTCTTATTCGAACACATCCCGTAATCGATAAAGCATTTTATTGAGTATAGAGATATGATAGAAGCCAATCGTTTCCCGACTGGAACTAGAGCCAGGTTGCGTAATGTCAGCCGAACTCATGAATAAATTAGTATGACCAAACCGGCATGTATATCAGACTTTTTATTGGGACGGCACGTCGATGAATAATTCGAGTATCCAGAAGGCAAAATGAAAAAAAATAATCGATAGGCTGATATCGCGGTGTATAGTCGGGAGAAACCGGAATTTACTTCGGACAGACTTTTTCCGTAATTCGAGCTAGAAGACAATACAAACTATGTTTATTCATAGCGAAATCAGGCAGAATGAAAAATTGATTGCTGGCTTGATTGGAGATTTACCTTGCTTTCAAAATTATTTCACAATTCAACAAATGCGTATTCATGGAGAAATTACTCTAAATGAAAAATTGATTGCCTGCTTGATTGGGGAATTACGTTGCTTTAAAAAATTATTCCACAATAAAAGAATTGTCTATTTATGGAGAATCCAAAGACATTACACAGCGAGAAAGTATCTTAGAATCAAATCTTAACAAAGAATGGTATGTGGAAGAGTTGTCAGGTATTCGCTGAAGATCGAGGGTTTCCTCCGGGCAATGGGCCCGGTTTCCTCATCATGAACCTGGCAACACCGCCATATAACTGAAAAAAAATCTTGTATGCGACGTGAAACATCAATCAATGAATCAATCAACAAAGAATTCTATATTAAGTTTCGTACTCTGATTTGGAATGGTCTCTGCTGGACACGATTATTTGATTGATTGATTGATTGTTTGGTGTTTAACGCCGCGCTCAAGATTATTTCACTTATATGGCGGCGTTGTCAGTTTATTGTGGGAGGAAACCCACGACCTTCCGCTGGTAGCTGGCAACAATCCCACATAGGTCGTTCGAGTGAAAACCCAGTCAGAAAAATTTTCCAATTTTTTTTAGACTGAGTGGGATTCGAACCCGCGACCCATTGGTGGTGGACACGATTGAGATTGCTGCGTGAAGATTTGATATTACCGGAAATATATCCAAACCTGCGGCGAAACTACGACTGAAAGCATCCGTGAAAGGGTAATTAGGCCTACCTTAGAGGAAAATATAACATTTAACACCATTGGCATATAAAGCAGCAAATCATTATCACTTCTCATAAAATAGAGGCGTCTAAAACATATACGCAATCTATCCCTGTTTAGCCCATGTTATTTCATTCGAAACAAACTTCGGCTATCTCCGCTCGTTCCCGGTCGGCTTTGGCTGTATTTGCACAATCTAAAATTAGAACTTACCCTAGTCCTAAAGTCCAGATTTAACCTCTACGGCCGTTGCCATTTTTATCTGAAAAATTCATTGGAATGGGGCTGGAGAGTTCATCTAGGAGGTCAACTGATCATGTGACTTTTAAGCATTCGACAAAACAACAACATCGTCGAATTCTACCTGACGTTGGCTACCATTTACCCGCTTTTCTATTGCTCTCTTACATTCGGTTAGAGATATCGTAAGTTCCATCGACATATCATAAACTAGCAGCTATTGGAAACGACCCGTAGAGGCTATGACCGTGGCCAGTTCAATTGTGAGTGGACCCGACGGGAACGTCGCCATCTTGCCTGTTTTCGTCAAAATGGGACTATTTCGTGAAATTGACTCTACGTTTTCTTTACTAGTTTAACGTTTTCTTTAATTCAAAGTATATAGTCCCATTAAATCTGATGTCAGGGTTGTTATATTTTTTTATAGCTTTTAAAAATTTTGCCCTAGATGTCACACGAAAATCCCTGCGCTATGTCCGGTAAAGGCGTACGAGGTCTATCTTAGCCACATCTAAAGGAGGTCTCGCGAGAATACGATTGGGTATTTGCAGTCTGAAAATCACCGAAGAGTGATGTTTTTTATCAGCCACAGAAAGAGGGAAGTGCCCGGATATCCGAAGCGTCGAGTACAATAAACGGACGAGCGGTATTACCTTCGTTAAGATGATGAAGGTCATGTTTCAAAACAATCCAATACATCAACTGCGTTTTTCGGAGAATAGAACAGCTTAGCAGCCAACATATCGAGTGTGACTTAACCAATTATTGGAATACTTTCAGAAAAAGATATTTAGCAATCAATCAATTTCAACTCAAATTATCCAGTTAGCTTGACAAAACAAGTCCATGAAAGGTCGTTCTAGAGTAGCTAAAACAAACGTCAGATTTGTTGTTTAAGTGAAAATACACAAAATTGCTGTTTTCAACTGTTAAAGGGGCTGTCAAAACTCGCACTTATTTCATAGATTCTGATTGCCAAGGAAATAACAGGCTTCGAATGTCATCGAAAAACTAAATAATCGGCGTTGGAATGAGGAAAATCCATACAGTAGGCCTATGTGGCCTCTACGAACAGAAATGATGTTCGAAAAGTAAACAAAATTTAAATAACCGGGATGATTCCATTCGTTCTAAGCAGTAGTATGCCTATGGGCAGTTGCGTCCGTATGTCAGTCTAACCAAATGTGTCAGGGAAACGGTATGTAGTGAAAACCTTATATAGGCCTATACAAAGAAGCTATACGGACACCTACCTCTCTCACTTACTGCTGTAAGTGGCATGAGCTGCTAAATATATAGCACATTTTGTTGAAATAGAATTAGCTTATCCTTTAAGACGTGCAAAATCAGAACTATCTGTTGAAACAAATCTCGAGAATGCATGTTAAAAGTACTTTTGTTGGTGATAATATCCCCTAGAGAGCCCATGTTTTCTGTTGGGAAAATCGACGTTAAATGAAATGTAACTTATCTTATCTAAGGGCGTTAAATGGTACGGTCTACACGATAAAACAAACGCCCTTCAGCAGTGTGATACAAAAGCTATGGCTTGTTGTACAGCAAAAGTAAGTACTGCAATAGTTACCTCATAGAGTTTTTAAACACAGATATACGTCCAACGTATCTTATGTCAGTTTTCATTACATGCTGGTTCAATCATTTTTTTTTCTTCAAAAGTTTTCTCGGAAAGGTAATCCCTGAAGCAATCTGATTTAGCCGTTAAATAAAATGGCGGGACATTTATTCCGGGTTATGTCATCTTGTACAGATTTCATGAATGAATTCAAAGCGGAAAGAAATCGATTCACTCTAGGAGATTCTACTCTCTTAAATAAGACGCAGAATGTAACAGTTACTTTGTTGAAGGCAAAAACGTGTTATTTCAAAACTCTGATCGACAATTTAAACCTTTGTAACCTGAAGAAAATAGAAGTTTGGTTCGCTAAAAATATAAAAACAGGGTTTGTGATTTCATTGCCCTTTGTGGAAAGAATCACATGTAGGTCATTTGCTCTCGGGGGAAAATAATAAATAGGACGTAAGATGGTAGGGCCTACAGTTGATTTGTTGAAGGCAAAACTCCAAACTCTGGGCGACACTACAAACATGACTCTGTGACGTAAAATAGAAATTAGGTTTATAAAGACATTCGGACTGGGTTTTTTTTATTGCAGGAATCCCATGTAGGTTTCTCACCGGAGGCTCCAGTTTGGGTGTTTTTTTTCTCGGGCATTTGCTTAAGAGAATTTCTCCCTTTTATATAATAACTTTTACTCAATAATTTGTAGTCAATTTTGACTTTATAAAAAATCGTTGTTTGAGGGGGCTGTGCTGTTTTTCGTGTCTTGTTTTTTTTTTTGTTTTTTTTTTTGCACCAGCCAATATTTTTAACTTCTGGAAAGGCAGCTTGGGCAGTGAATAATGTCACATTAATATATACAGGGAACTGCATATACATATATCGACGGCGTAAAGACCATACAAGACTATTTCAGCTTAAGTGGGGGCACAGTCAAAAATATGGTTTAGACTTTGATCCAAGTTACGTGATGTTAACCGAATTTCATTAATAAAATCAAAGAGGAGATATATTGGTTTGCTCTGGACTGTGTGATTACATTGGCCTAAATAAGACGAGGAATAAAACGTAAAATATACGGGTGATATCATTTTAATAATAACGCCTTGTTTAAAAACAAGAAATAAGACCAATTCGCTTCAGTATTTATCTGGGTTTTTTTTTAATACCGAAGAAGTTTTTATTTTGAAATGGCTCAATACGTTTTTTTTTCAAAAGTTTTCTCAGAAAGGTAATCACTGAAGCAATCTCATGTAGCCGTTAAATACAATGGCGGGACATTGATTCCGGGTTATGTCATCTTGTACAGATTTCAGGAATGAATTCAAAGGGGAAAGAAATCGATTTGCTCTAGGAGATTACCATTCTACTCTCATAAATAAGACGCAGAGTGGAACAGTTTCGTTGTCGAACGCAACCGAAAAAGGATCTGATTTCAAAACTCTTGGCGAAACTTCAAACACCTGTCTCTTTGAGGAAAATAGAAATTTGATTTGCTAAAAATATTCCGACAGGGTTTTTGATTGCATCGCCCTTTGTGGAAAGATTCTCATAATTGCCTTTTACGGAGGCTCTAGTTGGATGTCATTCTCGGCCATTTACCTATAAGAACATATCACATTCATATAATCGTTTTTATTTAGTAGTTTAGAACCAAAACCTGAAGTAATAAAAAATCGTTTTAGGGGGAGGTGGAATGCTGTTTTGTCTTTTTTTAAAGATGGTTGGAACTGTAAAAAAAATGCTACATTAATATTTGCAGACACATTAAAACACACGGACAAAGGGACAATTGTATTGACTAAAATAACCATGGAGACCGGTTTCTAGTTGTGTTTAAAGGGGATGTGTCATTTAGACCTTTATACCCAACCATAGCTTGTATCAGAAGTCTATGATTCATAGACTTCTGGTTGTATATATAAGTAAACGGCTTTTTCGTGTTGACGGTGTAATAAAAGACAACAGTAACGCTCTACTGAGTCAGATTCAAAGATATGGGTTAGGCTTTGATCCAAGTTACGTCATATTAACCGAATTTTATAGTTGAAATCAAAGAGGAGATATATTGGTTTGCTCTGGACTGTGTTATTACATTGGCCTAATTACGACGAGGAATAACACCGTTGTTTGGTGAAATATGAAAGAAGAAAAGACGGAAAATCGATCTCGGGACAAAGGTCATATGATGTAATATCACTCCATATCAATTGTAAATTTGGAAGACATTTGGCAAACGTAGATCAAATCTTAATTAGATCCAGAGGCAATCTGAGAAATTAAAACATTGTACAGAAAAAACAGTACTTATTTTGAATTTGATAGACGGGGCCTCGGTGGCTCACTCGGCAGAGCGATACACTTTTAGGTAGAGTGCATGATAGCCTTTCATGCCGACACAGGCCTTCCGTTGACGATTCGCGGGTTTGAATCGCAATTTGACCAAATCGATACATTTACTCCCGTATATTAAACGCCTTACAAAAAAATAATAAAAATAAATTGTTAGTGGATTTTTCACTTCATGGCCCTTTGTGTAAGGTTTGCAAGAGGCAAATGTTTGGGGTCTTATCCGGTTAAAGGTCCGGTTTCCTTCCCCACTAAACCTTGCAACACCACCGTGTAAATCAATAGTTTAGAATGCGGTGAAAACATCAATCTATCAATCAGACCGTATAACCATGATCGATTCAGTTTTGTAATCAATTTCATTGGCTGTTTGGTTTTGTTTTTTTGGCAATTTGAAGAAAAAATAGTGACATTTTCGCCTCTCAATATGTGATTTGCCAATTACTTTCAAATGACGTAATTTAGCGACGTCACAATTACTGCCACAAGTAGTAGACCGGACAAAGGATCCGTCTGTTTTTAACTTTGTATTTTTGGTATTTCACAAAAGATATAAGAAATGAAAACCTATAGTCGGACAATTTATATCCGAATGAATCTAGAAATGTGAAAAAAATCGTGGATGAAAAGGCATTTTGACCTAATTTGACAAAAGTCAAAATGACTGCTGGGCTTGTCCGGTGTAAGTTTGGTGCAGCGACGTCATTTCATTGTTGCGCGCAAAACTGGCAAATCGTCTATTCACTCCAGAATACAACATTTTGTGTCCAAGCTTAAAATATCTTATATCTAAAGAGACCGATTTGAGGAAGACGAAAACTTGTATACCTTTAGCAATCTGAAACTTCGGGGATTTACGTGCGTGACATACGTCAAAGCACTCTGAAACTTCGGGGATTTACGTGCGTGAAATACCCTCTGATAGACTGCAGATCATTTTGAATATGGCGACCAAATAGGTAGCCGTGAAGCGTACAAATCCCAAATCCCCTTGAGGGCCCCACAAAAGTGTCCCCGTGATAATGTAAGGGACTGACACACTCGGTTTGTTAATTTTCAGCCTCGATCAGTTATATAATTGAAGTATTTGAAGATTGCTGATATGTACCGAAACTGCGTCTGTCTACAGCATGTGGTTTACCGGGCTAAATAAAATATATAAACAAATATCTTTCTAAATGATATTAGCATTTAATAAATTTATAATTATTTTTATTTTCTGTTTTCGTCTGTAGTAAAATATTTTGATATTTACTTTCGACGCCATTTTTATTCAGCCCCAAAATACGGCGATTTGCCGTATAAAAAGCGCAGACTGCCCGAGGCGTGTCAAAGCCGACCGGTAGCGAGCGAAGATAGCCGAAGGGAGTTCCGAGTGACGTCAAAGCCGACCGGTAGCGAGCGAAGATAGCCGAAGGATGTACCGAGTGCCTTGCTCGGTCAAAGTAAAAGGGGATAGAAATATACCTGTGTACATGAATGTTATAGCCGTTTAATGAGTTTGTAACGACCGATAACTCTATTTGGTATCAGAATTGTATTGCAATATGCGAATGAAACAATCGAGCCATATAACCAATAGCTATTTGCTATACATGTCAATATTTTCATAAATGTGTCAATGATTTCATAAATGTTGGCTCTGGCCCGTGGGATTTAACTTTACAAAACTTGTAGTTTGTCTTTTCACATTTCCCCCTTTTTACCCGCGGCTACGATCGACCTTTTCACGGTACACGCAGACGTACAAGTGATAACCACGTTGTCCTACAGGTAAATGAAGACAAAACGGAAATGCTATACATTTGTAAGCTGATAAGCTGACTTGAAGTGGCATGAGCTGCCAAAATGGTAATATTTTGACGTTAAACAGAATGTTGAAATTATTGGCTATTTTTCTCAAGGCCTAGACCTATAATTCAAAAGCTTTCAGTGCTTCTATTCTCACCAATGTACGATAAAGTATTGTTTTGAACTAACTTTGACTTAGAATGAATGAATGGTCGTCCCGGTTTTTTAAATTTAAACGTTCGAACACATAAGCAGTCTGCATTGTCTGTCCTTTCTTGTCTAAAACTTACCAAAGACAAATGTTACCATAACAGTTTTCATGAATTTCAATTACTTAAAGAGGAAAGCCGTTACTATTACGGTAAACTGAAATAGTCAAACATCTCTGTCAAATAAAAACAAACAATTTCCACCCATAACAAACCTGGCAACACAGCCATATATGACCGCCATCGCGTCGATTGTGGTGATAAACATAGGTCAATCAGTCAATCAATTCGTTCATTAACGGGCAAGGTTTATTCAAATAACCGATAGGCTTGTGCCTGGATTGTGCTTAGTACATATAACAATAATTATTTTAGACAAGAAGATTTTCCCTGTGCCCGTGTGTTTTAGTGATCATAAATATATTAATATATTACGGTAAATCATCGTATTTTTGGCCTGAATAAAAATGGCGTCCAAGTACATTTGAGACGAAAAAATAAAATAAAAATAATTATAAATTTATTAAATGCGAATTTCATTTAGAAAGATATTTGTTTATATATTTTATTTAACCCGGTAAACCACATGATTTGTAACGCAAAAAAGACAGATGCAGTTTCGGTACATATCAGGAATCCTCCAGTGATTCAATTATATAACTGACCGAGGCTGAAAGTTAACAAACCCAGTGTTTCGGTCCCTTACATTATAACGGGTACACTTTCGTGGGCCCCTGAAGAGAATGTGGAAGTTGTACGTATCACGGCTACCTTTTTGGTCACCACATTCAAAATAACCTGCAGTCTATCAGAGGGTATTTCACGCACGTAAACCCCCGAAGTTATCAAACTGGTCAAAGCCGACCGGTAGCGAGCGAAGATAGCCGAAGTGTGTTCCGACTGGGCATTGATATGCATAGATAGCCGCGTCATCACAATTAGTCCCTGATAAGTCTTATTCGAACACATCCCGTAATCGATAAAGCATTTTATTGGGTATAGAGATAGGATAGTAGCCAATCGTTTCCCGACTGGAACTAGAGCCAGGTTGCGTAATGTCAGCCGAACTCATGAATAAATTCGTATGACCACACTGGCATGTATATCAGACTCTACCTTTTTATTGAGACGGCACGTCGATGAATAATTCGAGAATCCAGAAGACGAAATGAAAAAAATAATCGATAGGCTGATATCGATGGCCGCGGTGTATAATCGGGAGAAACCGGAATTTACTTCCAACAGAATTTTTCCGTAATTCGAGCTAGGAGACAATAAAAACTATGTTTATTCATAGCAAAATCAGGCAGAATGAAAATTGATTGCTGGCTTGATTGGAGATTTACCTTGCTTTCAAAATTATTTCACAATCAAATAAATGCTTATTCATGGAAAAAATTGATTGCCCGCTTGATTGGGAAATTACCTTGCTTTTAAAATTATTCCACAATAAAACAATTGTCTATTCATGGAGAATCCAAAGGCATTACACAGCGAGAAAGTATTTTAGAATCAAATCTTAACAAAGAATGGTATGTGGAAGAGTTGTCAGGTACTCGCCGGAGGTCATGGGTTTCCTCCGGGCAATGGGCACGGTTTCCTCCTCACTAAACCTGGCAACACCGCCATATAAACTGAAAAAAAAATCTTGAATGCGACGTAAAACATCAATCAATGAATCAATCAACAAAGAATTCTATATTAAGTTTCGTACTCTGATTTGGAATGGTCTCTGCTGGACACGATTGATTGATTGATTGATTGTTTGGTGTTTAACGCCGCGCTCAAGATTATTTCACTTATATGGCGGCGTTGTCAGTTTATTGTGGGAGGAAACCCACGACCTTCCGCTGGTAGCTGGCAACAATCCCACATAGGTCGTTCGAGTGAAAACCCAGTCAGAAAAAATTTCCAATTTTTTGGACTGAGTGGGATTTAAACCCGCGACCCATTGGTGGTGGACACGATTGAGATTGCTGCGTGAAGATTTAATATTACGGGAAATAAATCCAAACCTGCAGCGAAACTACGACTGAAAGCATCCGTGAAAGGGTAATCAGGCCTACCTTAGAGGAAAATAGATCATTTAACAACATTGGCATATAAAGCAGCAAATCATTATCACTTCGCATATAATAGAGACGTCTAAAACATATACGCAATCTATCCCTGTTTAGCCTATGCTATTTCATTCGGAACAAACTTCGGCTATCTCCGCTCGTTCCCGGTCGGCTTTGGCGGTATTTGCACAATCTACAAGTTACCCTAGTCCTTAAGTCCAGATTTAACCTCTACGGCCGTTGCCATTTTTGTCGTAAAAATCTATTGGAATGGGGCTGGA
This sequence comes from Lepidochitona cinerea, assembly GCA_963971465.1. NCBI lineage: Eukaryota > Metazoa > Mollusca > Polyplacophora > Chitonida > Tonicellidae > Lepidochitona > Lepidochitona cinerea. Next base: position 3,212,542 of record OZ020556.1, on the reverse strand, counting down.
GAGTTCATCTAGGAGGTCAACTGATCATGTGACTTTTAAGCATTCGACAAAACAACAACATCGTGGAATTCTACCTGACGTTTGCTACCATTTACCCGCTTTTCAATTGCTCTCTTACACTCGGCTAGAGATATCGTAAGTTCCATCGACATATCAAAAACTAGCAACTATTGGAAACGACCCGTGGAGCCTATGACAGTGGCCAGTTGAATTGTGAGTGGACCCGACGGGAACGTCGCCATCTTGCCTGTTTTCGTCAAATGGGACTATTTCGTGAAATTGACTCTACGTTTTCTTTACTAGTTTAACGTTTTCTTAAATTCAAAGTACATAGTCCCATAAAGTCTGATGCCTGGGTTGTTATATTTTTTTTTATAGCTTTTAAGAATTTTACTCTAGATGTCACGCAAAAATCCCTGCGCTATGCCCGGTAAAGGCGTACGAGGTCTATCTTAGCCACATCTAAAGGAGGTCTCGCGAGAATACGATGGGGTATTTGCAGTCTGAAAATCCCCGAAGATAACCGAGTGATGTTATTTATCAGCCACAGGAAGAGGGAAGTGCCCGGATATCCGAAGCGTCGAGTACAATAAACGGAGTACCGATATTACCTTCGTTAAGACTATGAAGGTCATGATTCAAAACAATCCAATACATCAACTGTGTTTTTCGGACAATAGAACAGCTTAGCAGCAAACATATCGAGTGTGGCTTAACCAATTATTGGGATACTTTCAGAAAAAGATATTTAGCAATCAATCAATTTCTATCTAAATTATCCAATTAGCTTGACAAAGCAAGTCCATAGGTCATTCTAGAGTAGCTAAAACAAACGTCAGATTTATTGTTAAGTGAAAATTCTCAAATTGCTGTTTTCAACTGTTAAAGGGACAATCGAGATCTCGTGCCATTCTACGAGATCTTCAACACGAGATATGGCTCGAGAGCAGTCGCACTCCATTTTCGCGCATAGTGAACTGTAAGAATCTTACTGATAATTTATAATGTGTATGATATTTAATTCTCTGTTCTATACTGTTCCCAAACATGTAACCCTACTTCACCTGTATCGCAAGGCCTTTGGGCAGAAATACTTGTTAAAAATCTAAAATATAATCGGCACTACATCAGCTCATATATACATTCTAAAACAAGATGGCAGCGCCCATGGATGTCAAGGCAAAATATGATATGGACTTCAAGGTATTTCAAGGTATTTTATATGTATTAGGAGAGTAGCAATCAATATACCAAAACAGGTTATCGGCGGCTTAAACGTTACCTACCAGAATTATATCGGATATCTCTCTACACAACCGAGTCAACTATCAGTGTCACGTGTCGTTGTTTACAATTTTAAGGACGTCGACAGCAGTGGCCTCCCTTTGTTCAAGCAACGTGTCACTCAATCGTTTTAGAGTTGATATCTCGACGAATGGCAAAAGGATCAATCTCTATTTTAGATTGTTAAAGGGACTGTCACAACTCGCACTTATTTCATAGATTCTGGCTGCTACGGCAGTAAGAGGCTTCGAACGTCATCGAAAAACTAAATGATCGGCGTTGGAATGAGGAAAATCCATACAGTATGTGGCCTCTGCGAACAGAAATGATGTTCGAAAAGTAAAAAAAAATTAAATAACCGGGATGAACTTCCATTCGTTCTAAGCAGTAGTAGGTACGCCTATGGGCAGTTGCGTCCGTATGTCAGTCTAACCAAATGTGACAGGGAAACTATGTAATGAAAACATTATATAGGCCTATACAGGTTACATGATACAGTTTCATTTCCCATTTGCGGTAATGTTAACGTTTTGATTTGTGGCTAATTACCTAAATCTCGTTAAGACTTTTCCTAACCATTTTCAAATAGATCAACACATGAGAAATCCTTTACAACCAAACAAAGTTGACATAGTGCATGTCGGTTTCAAGCTACACACAATTTAACATGGGTACCGCCATTTTGACAGTTTTAGGCTTACTTATTCTAGCCAAACTTTGGTATTTTCAAAATTGGGTGAACATTAAAAAAAAAAACACAAAAATCTGTTATCAGGCATTGATTGAAAGCTTAAAGTATGTACAGTAGCCCTATGTTAGTTTCAATCCAATATTCAAATAACCCAGATACCAAACTATCACTATGTAAGCCACCTTCTAGCTTCTGTATAACCGAAGTCAATTTCCATTGGCTGAGAAAACACAAACTGGGTGTTGTGACCTATAAAGAAAAACGTTAAGCACCCCCCTGGAAAGTCTGCACCGACCGATAAAATCATTGGTGTAGGGAAATTGTTGGCAAACTGATGTTGCAGAAACGATTGTGATCATAAAGGGCAATATTCTGGCGTTAAGAAATCACCATTAATGGCAATAAGCTATCAATTTATTCAGGATATCGTTAGCCAAATGAAAAGCGAATTTCAACAAAATAGAAAGATGCTTGTAAGTATGAAACTCCAGAGTCCACCTGGCTTCGCAAGGCGAACTGATTAAAGTAGAAATGTCACTTTGAGTGTGTAGAACAGTGGTACTAAATTTTCTAATGCACAGTGTCTTTTTTCCGCTAGTATACTTGTAAGCTAGACAACGTTTTAATTCCAAATTCCTCTTTAAGGCCCGACCAATTACTTCCGAAAAAGTCTTTTCACTCGAACTTATTGTAAATACCATGTATAGCCTACACTTGAACATTCGTCCCGGTTATTTCAATTTCGTTAACTTTTCGGACACTAATGCGGTTGGCACAGACCACACACAATCTAAACAGAGAAGTAAATCTTCGCATGCGAGACTTAGTTCTGAAGCGAAGGGGAGGTAAGCATGTGGGCACGATTGAGACCACACATTGTATGGTTGGTTGGTTGAATGATCTTTTACACTGCACTCAAGATTATTTCACTTATATGGCGGCGTAGCCAGGTTTAGGGAGGAAACCAGGATCATTGCCCGGAGGAAACTCCCAACCTTCGGCGAGTACCTGGCAACTCTTCCACATACGGCGACCGAAAGAAAACTCCACTCAGATATTTTAAAATTTTCATTCCGTCTGAGTGAGATTCGAACCCGCGCCGCATCGATGGAAGGACTGAGAGACGATCACTCTATCCCACTGGACCACCGAGACCTCTCACGTTGTATGGATTTTCCTCATTCCAGTGAGAACTATTTGATTTTTCAATGAACTACAAAACCCTGTGATTGTCCTGGCAGAATTTATGAAATAGCAGTGGATTTCTGCAGCTCATGCCACTTTAAATATACGAGTTTAATTAATAAGTGTCTTAGTGCTGGCGATAGGTGCCATACTCTGGGACCTGGGTTCGATTCCCGTTTCGGGCGTCACCCAAAATCGGTAGAGCAATTTGTACCATATTTTCAAGAAAGTGTAATCCCAAAATAACGAGAATACTGTAAGACTTTAAATATACTTTGAGAAAGAGAAGAAAAAAATCTGCTTTGTTGTAAAAGTGAAATACCCCCAAATTAATTTCATTTAATTACGGATAAAAGAATAGAAATAAGGTGCCCTGCAACTCATTTGATCACCATGGTTATCAAAATGTTGTTTGGATACAATTAAGCTCTACTGTGAAACCACAGACAGATTAAGAGCCATTTCCTCGATTACTGAATGCCAAAAGGATGGATGACTTTTTTTGGTCGACACATATAGCGAGACCCAATTTACTTTTAGTACAGGACACATCGTCTATTTGTAAGCTAGTTATAACTGAATTTTTTTTTATTAAATCCATGCAATAGTTCCCAAGTTACTAACTGCCAAAAGGTAGGCGACTGTTTTGGTCGCCACAAATATCTAGAGCTCAATTTAATTTTGGTACGGGACACACCATTTACTCATAAGCTAGATACATGTATAACTGAAACAAGAAAAGTATCAGTAAAACTGATGGGTGCTCCCCGGTTCCCCATCGCAGATATACGCGCAGCAAATTATTCTCGTATCTCTGCACAAGGTCTTGGTAATGACTATATACCAGCCAAGTCTCAAAACAATACTGACAATATTAATTAAAATATGGCCCGGACAAGCAGTCTGGGTAAAATTTGACAAATTGAAGAAATCAAGGGCAATAACTCTAAAATTATTCTTGTCACGGAGAGAAAAGCGTAACACTGCACAATGTCTTGGTAATGAGGATATACCAGCGAAGTTTCAAACCAATCCTGACAATATTACCAGAAATATGCCCCGGACAAGAAATCCGGATGGACGGACAAAGCAGCGACTGTTCTGGTCGCAACAAATATCGAGACCCCCATTTAATTTTGGTACATGACAGATCGTCCAAGCATAAGCTTGATATATCGAAGAAAAAAAATCTATAATCCATGAAAGAATTACAGAGTAGCTTAATGACAAAAGGCTGGTGACTGTTTTGGTCGCCGCAAATATGAAGACCCCAATTTAATTTTGGTACAGGACACACTATCTACTCATAAGCAAGTTATAACTGAAAAAAATGTATAATACATGCAACAAGTACCGAGTTATCCAATGCCAAAAGGATGGTGACTGTTCTGGTCGCCACAAATATCGAGACCCCAATTTAATTTTGGTACATGACAGATCGTCCAAGCATAAGCTTCATATATCAGAAGAAAAAAATGTATAATCCATGAAATAATTACAGAGTAACTCAATGTCAAACGGCTGGTGACTATTTCGGTCGCCGCAATTATCAAGACCCCAATTTAATTTTGGTTCAGGACACACTATCTACTCATAAGCTAGTTATAACTGGAAAAAAATTAAATCCATGGAATAGTTCCAGAGTTATTAAATGTCAAAAGCTGGGTTGCTGTTTCGGTCGCCAAAAATAGTGAGACTCAAATTTAATTTTGGTACGCGACACATCGTCTACCCATAAGCTACATTTATCAGAAGAAAAAAAATAAATTCAGGCAATAGGTTTTAAGTTATGGAGCGGACAGGAATCCGAGACGGACAGATGGACAACGGTATAAGCTTTAAGAGCGGGCGTATAAAAAGGAAGTGTCTATTGTTTTTTGCCGCCCTGAAGGTTATTTCCCTTGTGGGAGAAAACCTTGGCCTTCGACAAATACATCTTGCACATGGGGCGATCAAGGGAAATCGTTAAATTTGAACGGAGAGGGATTTGAACCCGTGACCCTTTGAAGGAAGGCTGGAGTCAGACCAAGGGACTATAGGGAGCGCAAGTCACGTGTGAATTCCACAAATTTCCTTTCACCGGCACTGCATTGCGCATGTGACTGAGCGTTTTTCGTTCCAAAATGACGTTTAAATCTGATGTTATGGAACAAAATACGTCAAATGGAATTGCAACGTCATCAAAAACGTTCTTAATGGCGTCATCTGTCACCGGATATCACAAAATCACGTAATAATTCTTGTGAGACTTGCGCTCCCTATTGCTCTGCTGATTGAGCAATTGCGACCCAGAAAAAAACAAATATGAAATTGCAAACAAGAACAAATATTGTTACAAGTGTTTACTTGATTTAACTAAAATTACAATTTGACTGCATGAATTTAACCACTCCACACCACTCCAAAGCAGTTCTTCTTCCCATAAACAAATATTTCCTAGCCACATTAATTACACTGTTTCCATGGTTACATAACACCATATGAATCCCGTGGAGGCTGTTCCATAAACTTCTTCTTCTGTTTTCTCCTCTCAGCTTGAATCAAGATGTATCGATCAGTCTGAAAATTGAAAATGAAAACGTTAGTTTAAAAAAAATGCTTAAACATACAAATTAATTATTTGGGGTTTAATGCCACAAGAAGTGCTATTTCACGGTTCCATTACAGAGCAGTGCCATCTTTTCCATATCGTTCATTTCTTAATTTGGTTGAGAAAACTGGTTGGAATGCCCAAAGATTGTCGGGGTTCTCTGTTCTTTTAACACCCCAGCACACCCCAACGATGTTTGATTGGTTTATGTCTTATGCAACCATTCCACCTTAAGTGAAACCACACCCTGAAAACTTTTTTTCTTTGCACTGAAATTTCTGAGTGGATTTTCACTCGGTCGTCGTATGTGGAAGAGTTGCCCGTTACTCCCCGAAGGTCGTGATTTTCCTCGGGGTAATGAAACCGGTATTCTCCCCCACTATATTTGGCAATGCTGCCATATAAGTGAAATAATCTTGAGTGCGGAGTAAAACATCAATCAATCCATCAATGTTTGGACTGAGTTGGATTTGAACCAGTAAGCTATCGATGGAAAGCTTGTGTCTGTGTCTGTGTCGGCGTGAGAGATTTTCACAGCCATATTGACCACTAAGACCTGTAATATAATGGCTGATGGAATTTGAAAACCAACCTGTTTAGTCTCATTGACACATTCGTTTAAATCCTCAAACTCTTTTTTACAGACTTTAGGGCCTTTGACAGCCCCCACCCGGGCAGCACATCGATAATAATCCAACTCGATACCGGCACATTTTGTCCACTGATGGGTCAGCCAGTGATTACTGACACCCGTTAACGGGGTGTAGAAAATCGGTCCAGACATATCTGCAAATTTGAGAGACAAACCAATGATTAAAATATCTTAAAAATCTTATATCTTATAAATAGCTTAATGATAAAAAATTAAAACATCACCACGTCGTCAGTTCTTTTTGAACAACACGAGCTTTCGACATTTGTGCCGGTGTCTTCGTCAAGTGTAACAAAGATATGTTACATATCATTAGTATGGAACCCACGTTTAAAGAGAGTTTCAAACATTTCTTATATCTTAGCTTGTTCCAGGCCATAAAATTTCGGTGTCGGTCAGAAACATTGAATCAGTTCCGTATATTGAAATGCTGGGAACCAACCAGTACCGATGCTTGTTTCTTTATACATCATATCATATACTGGCTTTCATGATGGGTAACAGATTTTTGTTTCCGTAACAACAATAACAACAGGCTACCAGAACCGATTGTTACTGTGAAATCCTATGGCCTGTTGTTCTTGTACTTTGTTCTTCTCTTTACCAATTTAAAGTGGCATGAGCTGCCGAAATTCACACTTTTTTTCATAATTTCTGATCGTCACAACAGTAAGAGGCTTTGAAGCCTATCGAAAAACTAAATGATTGGCGCTGGAATGAGGAAAATCCATACAGTATGTGGCCTGTATGAACCGAAAACGTGTTCGAAAAGTAAACAAAATTTAAATAACCGGGACGACCATTCATTCATTCTAGGCCAAAGTTAGTTAAAAAAAATAGCCAACAATTTCAACATTCTGTTTTAATGTCAAAATATCAACATTTTGGCAGCTCATGCCACTTTAAATGAAAGAAATCCAGCCAAACATGTACGCTTACTAAAATAGAGCAACTTTACTATAAAAAGAAGTATGCAGTTTATTCAAACGTTTTTTTTTGTCGACTTAGAAAGGTTTTTAAATTCAGCGTAACGAGTTTAAGCGAGAACAAAAACAGATCATCCATGTTCATTTGACACATCCATGTGTGATATTTTCCAGTAAACCATGAAGCTATCCAGCAATACAAAGATTCCCTCGCAGAAAGCTTGTTCAACCATAGTCCACTCGGGTTTCTGACTCCAAAATGACTATACTGACAACCGTATCTTGGAGTAAAAAAGCTGGAGTAGACAGCTCACTTCTGAACGGGCAGTTTGTGGTCATGAATGCAGATTTAGATAGTGAATAACAATATAACTTATGCAAATAGTGTCAAAACGACATTCATGGATAATTTAGTGTGCTGTAAAGTGAATTTAACACTCAAAAACTTAAAAATAGCAAAACAGTGTTACATCATCAATGGCGGGGAAGTTTGAGACTACAGGGGGCAAAAGTGTTTTCAGGGGCCAGGGGACGATAAATATTTACTGAACGCCCTTGAACGCACGAGTAGGTAGCTAAATTATTCATGAACGCAAATATGGCCATTTTGACATGATTTATGTAGCTTATAATATTGTTATTTCACACTTTATATCAGACCTCATCCTGCCCGCTTCCGCTCGGACTTTTTCTCCGGCTAAAAAATACGGCCGTCAATAATTAAAAAATAGTCATTTTGGAGTTGGAAAACAGCCAAAAATATGAATGAGGGAGGGTAATCTACAGGTGACATTTTACAAGCGTTTTCTACCTAAAACTACATGTACATCATACATGTAGTCTTAATTCTTGTGCCTACATTTTTGTATACTATAAATTGCAATTATTATTAATTTAAATATGAATATTAGAATAAGAGGACACAGAGAATTTCTGTGGGTTTCATTCTTTGGAATCGGCCACACTATTTTCATGTGGACATGCTACATGTATCTCTGCAGGCAATCAGTTTTGATTTGAGTTTTCCCTCCTGGCCAAAAAAAAACTCGAGTTCACATCAAGTGATATTCCTGTGCCAGAACTTGTTGTTGTTGTTGTTGCTAATGTCACTCAAACAAACTTGCCCTTACAACTTAGTTTGAGATTAAAATAGCTGACAAATCGATATAGCACTGATAGGGGATTTCAACGCAAAACTTATCGTATAACTTATACATCAAAACACATAATTCCTCACCAGTAAGTTAATGTAAAAGATTCGTCCTACGAACTAAGGACTGACATCAACTCTCACTTCGGCCCGTCAGTGCAGGGGAGCTAACTCTAAATTTATTTTTTTTGTTTGTAAATCAAACAGCGATTACCTCCCCTACTTCTTTTCTTCTAAAATGAGTTTAGACTACTTCTTTTTGTTCTCTTGTAATGTAGATACTCAAGATTTTAGGAACAAAACAGTTTTTTTTTGGTAAATTCTTGAAAAATTATAACATTGAAGGATACACTTAATTATGAAATTGACAGTTAGTGGACCAAAAACTTAAAAATAGCAAAACAGTGTTACATCATCAATGGCGGGGAAGTTTGAGACTACAGGGGGCAAAAGTGTTTTCAGGGGCCAGGGGACGATAAATATTTACTGAACGCCCTTGAACGCACGAAGCCCCGAATTGTAAAGGTGTAAGAAAACAAATGCTCACACGAGCTACTTACTGCAGTTATTGTAGAATACATTATTCAACTAATTAAAATTCACGTAAATTACGATTTTGTCCTACCTCGAAAGAAATGGGAAAATTCAATAAAGTGACATGAGCTGCATAATTAAGGAGAAATTTCGTTGAAACATACTAGGCTAAATGCTCGTTCTTTTGGTCAAGAAGAACAAAATACAAGAGCTTTCCGCTGAATGAATCTTGGACTTGCGCTTTAAGGGCATTTTTATAAGCAACAAAGCCCTTAAAATGTACTCAGGGATCATACAATTTTGGCAGCTTTAACTAACAACATTACGTCTAAGTAAAAGTGGCATGAGCTGGCAAAGTGTGGATATTTTGACGTTAAAACAGGTGATTTTTCTCAAGATGTATAATTCAGAAGATTTTTAGTGCTTCTAGTCTCGAAAATGTACAATAAAGTATTGTTTTGAACTAACTTTGGCTTAGATTGAATGAATGGTCGTCCCGGTTATTTAAATTTTGCTTACCGGGTACTTTTCGAACACGTTTTCCGTTCGTACAGGCCATATACTATATGGACTTTCCTTATTCCAACGCCAGCCATTTAGTTTTCTGATAACCTTCTCACTGTCGTGACGATCAGAAATTATAATAAAAAGTGTGAATTTTGGCAGCTCCTGCCACTTTAAAGGGGCTTGAGCTGCCAAAATGTTGATATTTTGACGTTGAAACAGAATGTTGAAATTATTAGCTATTTTTCTCAAGACGTATAATTCAGAAGCTTTTTAGTGCTTCTAGTCTCGAAAATGTAGGACAAAGTATTGTTTTGAACTAAGTTTGGCTTAGAATGAATGAATGGTCGTCCCGGTTATTTAAATTTTGCTTACTTTTCGAACACGCTTTCGCGGTTTGTACAGACCACATACTGTGTGGATTTTCCTCATTCCAACGCCAATCATTTAGTTTTCTGATAACCTTCTCACTGTCGTGACGATCAGAAATTATAATAAAAAGTGGGAATTTTGGCAGCTCATGCCACTTTGATATTTAAGGACAGCAATTTCCTTGATTGTCTCTTTCTTGATTTTATTATCCCAGATTTGTTCATTCGGTTGACTGACCTCTAAAATATGTGTAAATTACATGGATAAACCAGAACAGTGTATAAACTGTCAATATAACCGGTTTTATATTCTGCTATATTTCATCCAAAGATTCAGTCATTCCATAAACTAACAAATTTTATCAGCACAAGACAGAAAAGTCCTTGGTCGCCTCTCAGTCATCTAACACTTTATACCATTTTCCCTTAAAGTGGCATGAGCTGCCAAATTTCACGACAGTAAGAGGCTTTGAAGGCCATCGAAAAACTAAATGATTGGCGTTGGAATGAGAAAAATCCACACTGTATGTGGCCTATACGAGCCGCTAGGAGCGATAACTCTCTATTGGCCGAATTTCGATGTTTCCAGTGTATTTCTCTTGGAAGTAATTCCAATGGCAAAAAGTGGCAGAATCTTTAGATGACATTTGATAGAATAAAATACATGTTAAACAAACTTAAAACTGCATCTAGACGGGCAGTTTTGTTTCTCCAAGAGGTATCGTTATTGTACCAGGTTTCGACAAAAAAACAAGGATCGAATCCCACCTCAGATAAAAAAAAAACTTAGGGTCAACGTTTTAAATTCGACCAATAGGTCTGGAACTGCATGCATGAGCTGCCAAAATTGGAACGTTTGATTGTCACGACAGTGAGAGGCTTTGGAAACCGGCAAATAACTGAACGGTTGACGATGGAATTCGTGGCACTAATGTCAATTACGGGCTGAAGTGAACAATTAATTGATGTTTTACGCCGCACTCAGGACGTATTTCACTTATATCGCGACTTTGCTAGGTTTAATGTATGGGTGATGGATGCGGGTTCGAGCTTTGCCCTTAATAAACCCGCTACCTTCGGCGAGAACCTAGCAACTCCACACACGCGACAAAACTCACAAAAAAAAACTTCAATTGTATTTGGTCTGAGTGTGATTCGAAGCAACAACGTATCGATGGAATGCCTGTGTCGGACTATCGCTTTGCCAACTGAGCCACCAAGGCACCGTGAAGTGACTAGATACTGTAGCCGCACTTATGTGTTTCATCTTGTTTTACTTACTTTGTCGGCCAGGGCCCGGTCTTACAAAGCTGGCGTAAATTTGTGCCTACAACATGGGCCTGTTGCGTCCAAAGCGTACGTTCCTATAGTTTTAACACTGATTTACGTCTGACGTAACTTACGCCAGTTTCGTAAGACAGGGCCCTGGAAGAAATAACAACAGTAAACTTCCAGAATTTAACAACTGTATATAAAACTTTATTCATGGTGGAATGTTCAACGTTTGTTCACAGACTTGAATAAATAATTGAGTAACAGTTATTTGAACAGCTGTACACAATAATTCAAAGCAATAACAAAACCCACACAATCCTGTACCCTTTACTGAAATATAAGGCACAGAATTAACAAACAAGGAACTAAAATATGCCAAACGGTTTGGTAATGCCATTTTCAGAAAATAAAGTTTACGGGCGAGTTAACGAGTTATGGCTTGGGTAGGTTTACTTCACTCAAGTATTGGTCTTACTCCGTTATTTCATAATTTCTGACATTTATTGGTCGACCAGGTGCCGACCAATAGATATCCAAACGTAAACAGACATTTAATATTATTGAATTAGGGTGGGTTAGCTACAGACAACTCTTGTATTCAATAGGACGGGCTTGGAGATTCAGATTTCAACCAAAGGCAATGCGTCTATAAAATCCACTGACGTTTTGCATAGTAACTTATAGCTTCCTTTTCTCCTACATAATTAGCTTTTGGTTTGTTAACTTGTTAATTTGTGGACTGGTCCCAGCCGAGAAATCTGGGCTCTGACGAATTTTTTTTCTCCGTAAGGCGACAAGGCACATTACCAGCCATATAATACCAGACCGATAATCCGGACTAGGACTAGTCCTAATTATGGATTTGTCCTGTGATTTCCAATAATTGCATATATTGCTAATTAAATCTCTCATCGTCAGACAGCGTGTAGATTTTAATAATAATGATTAATATTTAATAAATATAGCATAAGTTATAAAAAGTACAAATATGTAATGTTATAGAATGAAAGTAAAACTATAACAGATAAAATCGATAAAAAATAATTGTCCGAAGCTCTTTCAATAATGTGAGAGTTTTTAGCGTCATTCCTATAAGCCAATCGTATTCTCGCGAGATCTCTTTTAATAGACGTGGCTAAGATATAGCCTTTAGGACTAGGGTAACTTCTAATTTTGGATTGATCTGGGCTTTAGGACTGGGGTAACTTCTAATTTTGGATTGATCTGGGCTTTAGGACTGGGGTAACTTCTAATTTTGGATTGATCTGTCTGTGTTTTCTGTAAAACGTTCAGTAAAATTGACAGGACAAATACAGGGTTTTCTATTATTGTCTGGGTGGTTGACCATGTACCTGACTATATCACATGCATGGTGAGGGAGACTCACTGTCATTTGATTGATTGATTGATTGATTGTTTGGTCTTTTACACGGCACTCAAGATTATTTCACTTATATGGCGGCGTTGGCAGTTTTTGGTAACTGGCAACCATCCCACATAGGTCGTTCAAGTGAACACCCAGTCAGAAAATTTTCCAATTTTTTTGGACTGAGTGGGATTCGAACCCGCGACCCATTGGTGGAAGGCTGTTCGGTTTGACACTGTCACTTGAAGCACTATGCCATGCCCATAATAATAGGAAAAAGTTCCGAAGTCACCAATCACCAAAGTCTCAAACAAAAACGATTTTAAATTAATCTATAGATTCCTCATGGCCAAAACAGTTCACCTGTCAGCATATTCTACACTTAATCTTCTTGACACTCAGTTTCAATATTTAAAAAAAAAGACTCACACAACCTCTTTTTTTTTGTTGACTTCAATAAAAGAATACCACCTTCAAAGTTTTCTAAAAAGTTGTGTCTTGGGTGATAGGTTGTTTCTGAACTTTCTGATTTTTCCTAAAAAAAAAAAATGGGCATGGCAAGGCCCTTCAGTCGACTGTGGGAGAACCCCCAGCGGAGATCATCTGATGGCAGTGATGAATATATCTTACATAGGACATAATGAGTTGTGCTTTAGATTCAAGCTAAACTTATCTCAAAAATTAACCATTCCTTCAGAAAAGTGTTACTCAAATAAAACCAAATTTAACAAATAAAATTTCAAATGTTCTTTCCAAAAATACACATTTAAAAAAGCTAAAAAATATAATTTTAAGTCGATATCAAAATTCAAAAAGTAGCCTACGCCTGAGACAGTTTTTGATAAGTAAAAAGGCTGATTGTACAAACATTACCAAGTTAATTAATAAAGGCACCATAACAAACCGGAATTTATAGTGAATGTATATTTGTAAAGAAAACAATGCAGATGTATATTTTCTCCAGTACTTTAATAAAGAGGCATGAGCTGCCAAAATTCACACCTTTTTCATAGATTCTGATTGTCATGACAGTAAGAGGGTTTGAAGGTCGTTGAAAAAGTTGAAGTGGCATGAGCTGCCAAAATTCACACCTTTTTCATAGATTCTGATCGTCACGACAGTAAGAGGCTTTGAAGGTTGTCAAAAAAACTTAATGATTGTTGTTGGAATGAGGAAAATCCATACAGTATGTGGCCTGTACGAACCAAAATAGTATTCGAAAACTAAACAAAACTAAAAAACCATTCATTCATTCTAAGCCTAAGTTAGTTGAAAACATTGCTTTATCCTACATTCTCGAGACTATAAGTACTAAAAAGCTTCTGAATCGTACGTCTTGAGAAAAATAGCCGATAATTTTATCATCCTGTTATAATGGCCAAATATCTCAATTTTGGCAGCTCATGCCACTTTGAACATTTTTAAGATATTCACTTCTTTAATATATTTTATATCAAGCATAAAGCCGTGGGTTAGAATGCATCCTCGGTCCCGAGTGTTTAAATCACAACAAACTCACAATGTACCCCTGGGCAAACTGAATGAAATTTTGTCGTTTAACTAGAAACATCCATTTACTGACCAATAAGACGCTTTGCTAAAGTCTAACAACAAGGTAACCCTTCTTTTCTTGAGGAAGGAAGACTGTGAAGAGAGTGAAATTAACTCATTCGGTACCACAGCTCAGTCCTAGGCTCTGCCTCACACATCGTTCTCGGCCTCAGTCCCACAGCCGTAGCAGCCCTGCCCTGCCAAATCTACAGTCGCTTATATTACGTAAATTGCTATGTTATTTTTGTCGAATATCAGTTGTAAATGACACTAAAATAAAGTCTGATATCTGGGCTGGCCAGTCGTGTTTTTAGAAATACGGTACGCCAACCACCGAAAAATATAATGGGATTTAAATTTAGATTTTCACAAAAATAAACAAATATAAAAATTCACAGACTAGAAATATACACCACCTATCAAAAGTTGGAGAAAACCAGGGGAAAACGCATTTGATTAACGAAAATAATATATAAGATGCAAAATGGTAGTTGATATTTAATATTCTAAACTTAGCAGAACGAAATTCCGAGGAAATAAGCTCGTAAAATTAATTTTAGAGTAGCGGTCAATGGCAATAAACTGAAGAGTTACCGGCCGCCATTTTATGTAACTCGTAAACAAGTCGCAGCACAAATCAATTTTCAACGGTAGGATCCTCACCTCTTAGGTGATCGAATAAAACATGGTTCAGACTACTGTAATCCGACAGAATTTACCACCAAGATTCCAGGTTGAATTTTTCACAGTAAGATCCTAAAAGTACAGAATTTTAACGAATCCATCGGACGGTTTGTTTTCGCACGTTACTGTCAACTGAATATTTCATCGCGTACAAAAATGACTCCACTTTCAGTGAAATTTTATGTACAGGAACTCGGAAACGAAGATTACAACTGGAAGAAACTATTGTCTTTAGTCACCGATGATTCGTTTGGTTTTTAATAATTAGCAATTGAGAGCGAAATAACGAAGTACAAGCGGTTTATAAAATAGTCAGCAGTTCACGCCTCGGACAATTTGCCGCCTTGACCGGAGTTGAACTGCGGGCCGCATTATATGGATAAAGTAGGTCACTCACTGTGCAGCTTGTCACACACAGCATTCATATAGCGGACTCTTTAATATGCTTGTTCCGGGGCCCGCTGTCAGCTCAAAATGGAGCTTGTGTAAAGCCAGCAAGAGATCGACTAAACACCAGTCAGAAAATATATCCGATATATTATTTTCGGTACAGTCAGATTATAAAAAACAAAGAAAAGTCTACGCCAGATTCATAAGTGTTTATCCAGTTTAAATTTGGGCGATGTCGGCTTTTGCAAATATCGATAATATCTCTTTGAACACGACCGTTTTATCGGGCAACTTGAGTCATATCGGCAGTAAACAAAATTACAAGCCGTAAGTTTTGCATGATTTCTCATCCTTTTTACGGGCGAAACTTTTATATTTTAGCGAAAAAAAATGTTCCCAACATATAAAGAATACACAAAAGTAAATATTTATTTGGTTTATTAACGGGTAAATACGAAATTTTGCGAAATGAAAGAGTCAACAGGAGTCTGTCGCCAAAAGACGTCAGTGGGATATAGGCACTGAATATCGCGACGTCTTTTGGCGACAGTGGTACTGAGGCAGGCTTTCACAGCGACGTCTTTTGACGTCTGTGGTACCGAATGGGTTAACGTGGGTTTAAAGGCTAGATATTGGCTTTTGAACAAGTTGTTTGGTGTGTGCTAGCTTAATAAAGTATTTTCTAAACTTCGCTCTCAGGCAGGAAAATCAAAATATTGGTTTGGTGCTGGTAAATTTAACCCATGTCTAGAAAATTCCATTGTTTTTTTTTTCTCCTTTAAACTGAACCACTGGTGGCTAAAAATGGATGCTGCAAAAAATCTAAGATTTATAAATCTTTTCATTTGCTCTAAAAGATATAAAAACTGACACTAGCCCAATATTTTAGGCACAAAAACTAGTAAAAAAATTCAGCAGTTTTTGAAATAAATAAAGTTTCAAAATAAAGTGGTTTCATAATATCCTAAACTTTTTAGCCTTCTAATATATATGTAATAATTGTTAGATCTTCTTCTTTTCAAATAATTTTCCATAATGAAATTCAAATATTTGTAAGACTACGGTAATTTTTATGATTTTCCTTGATTTAAAATGTTTGGACAGCAAAAGTTCAAAACATCAAATTGTCAGCATTAATTCTGTAAAAATTAGAAATATAACAGTTTTCTTCAAGTAACAAAATGCTTTGTCAGCAAAAATTCAAGATATAAAATTCAAGACATGAAATTGCCAGCAGAAATTCTGTAAAAATTGTACTATGACAGTTTTCCTCAAGTAACAAAATGCTTTGTCAGTAAAAATTCAAGATACCAAATTACCAGCAGAAATTCTATAAAAATTGTACTATAACAGTTTTCCTCAAGTAACAAAATGCTTTGTCAGCAAAAATTCAAGACATCAAATTACCAGTAGAAATTCTATAAAAAATTTGTGTTATAAAAGTTTTCCTCGAGTAACAAAATGCTGACAGCAAAAATTCAAGATATCAGATTGAAGACATAAAATTGCCAGCAGAAATTCTATAAAAATTGTACTATAACAGTTTTCCTCAAGTAACAAAATGCTTTGTCAGCAAAAATTCAAGACATCAAATTACCAGTAGAAATTCTATAAAAATTGTATTATAAAAGTTTTCCTTAAGCAAAAGACAAAATCCAACGCGGACGGTCCGGGAAGAAATAAATCCGGCGCGGACGGTCCGGGAAGAAATAAATCCGGCGCGGACGGTCCGGGAAGAAATAGCATGTAATTTGTATCACAGACAAAAAGATTTACACAGTGTTGCAGTTTGAACTAGGGCGTGATCCAGATATTCAATGGTTGCTCGGCAACGCTTCCACATGAGACTGTTGCATGAAAGTGTTAAACCCAATCAGAAATTTGTCGATTTTTTCTTTGCACAAACTGTGATTCCAAACAGCAACTCATCAACAGAGGGCTAGTGCCCATCCCAACATTAACGGTAACCCAGTGGCCCAAAAAATGTACAATTTACATATGCATGTTGTTTAGTCTGCTTATTGGTTAATATACACGTTCTCTCGTGCAAACTAGGGGTGGGGGCAGTTTCTCAAAACACCGACGTAAGTAAGTCGTTAGTTCAACGAAAGGCATAATTGTCATGGCAACATATACCTTCAACATTACGTTACCACCAGGTGCAAAGTTACATCCGGCTCAAACCTTTTGAGAAACAGACCCTTTGTCTTCGCCTAATCTCGCAATGCAGCTAGCTTCAGTTTGTTCAGATAAATTCTTTTAAGTGGCATGAGTTGCCAAATAAAGGAAAAATTTCAGTGAAATAGAATTAGCTAATTATTGATCATTTGTATCAAAAAGTACAAAATGAAAGCTTTCAGCAGATACACTGTGCCAATCTTGAAGATGTACCGATCTGGATCGAAATTGCACCATCTCTTAGTAATGGCGGCATTCGATGGAAATCAAATACCACGTGACCTCATTCCAGGCATATAGTTCATTGGATGTACATGTACGTTAAGGTAGCTTTATAAGGAGCCAAACAACAAAAAATAAACTCCTATATGTACTTCATTCATACGAATGGACGTGCCAATAAGCTAAAACAACCATCCTATATGTACATCACGGCCATTTGAATTTTGTTCGTTATCAGTACATATCTTCGTTCCTACGGTCTACTTACTTCAAGTTTGCCAATATTTTTTATTTCAACGTTAACCCTTTATTTTTTTTAAAGTGCTTCAAACGCTGAAGTTCTCTTGATAATCTCTTGAAAAAAAATCCAAATTTTTGCAGCTCATGCCACTTAAATCAGAGTTTCAGAGCATACACGTAGGAAAGGCTGAAATCCTGTCAATCGTAAAGAATACCGGGGAGCAGTTTCATAAAGCAGCCACATCACAAAAAAATAGCACAGTTGTTGTCCGTTACGATGTTGAAGAGATAAAGGCAATTGGGGATTAATCTCACTTTGCGCCGGTTTCATGAAATGGAGCCAAATCGTTGATATATACATTCAGGGCAGCATAAATAGTCCGGACTCACACTTGAAATTAAAGAAGTTGTTTTTTTGATTTTCCAAATTTGATTCTTCAGTTGTTCAAACCCTATTATTAATATTATAAAAATATTCAAACATTCTGCACTTTGCACCACTCTCACAATCAGGGTCACTAAATGATCCAAGGGAGATGACTCCTGTATGCTTTACTACTGGATTACTTCCCTTTGGTCATACTTTGAGATTCAGAAAATATTCACCGGTGAGGATAATTATCAGTGGCTATAATATTACACATTTTCCGGGCAACGCTGATTTTTTCCCGTGTGTTCTTCGTTTAGAAGGCTGCAAAGATATGGTATTCAAGTTTTCCCCGTTCATTTCTGACGATTTACTGCTTCCGTTTTGAACGTGAATATCTGAGAGAGCTGAAAAATAAAATAAATTCAATAAACGTCGATCAGAGCATAACTCATAAATCCTAAAGATGGGAATTTAATTGTCTGAAAGGCATTCAAACCTGTAACCCATCGTAGGAAGGCTTGTGTGGGCATGATAGACAATTACTTTACCCACTGTACCATAGAAGTCACCAATATTAATAGATGGAATGATGTTTTACGCCACCCTCAAGATTATTCCACTTATGGGGCGGAGTTGTCGGATTTATTACGGGAGAAAAATGGACTCTGTGTTTGGAATAATAACCCATCTTTCCACTGGTACATTGTATGTATTTTTGAACAACCAGTAGTCACATTTGGTTGAAAACGGTATTAGTATCTATACCGAAACGTACCAACATCAATAAATGAGAAGTTGTTATCCAGAAATCTCTTCCTTTGTGTCATTATGCAGGGAACCGGGAAAATCTTATTGTCTAAAATAACCATGGAGACAAGTTTCTTATAGTGTTAAAAAGAGGCATATCATTAAGACCTTTATACCCAATCATAAGTTGTTATAATAAACCACAACCTATTAGGTTGACGACAGGCATTGTATATACATGTAGCAGAAATCCTAAAATTATCCCACTGCAGGCATGATTCTGGAGGCCCAGAAAAAAAACTGACTTTCTTGTAAGACTCGTCAGCCAGACTATGATTTCATCAAGTTAGAAAAAATGTCCTCTTATATCAATATAATTGATATTTACGTTTTTTCTTTACTTGTCTTAACTGATTCTTAAAAATAAAACAAATTTAAAGAACTTGAAATCTGGATTTGTGATAAAAAAAACTGAAGTCAGTAGAAAAAAACTGATTTGGCTCTTTAAAAAACCTGAAAAGAATCATGCCTGCCACTGTCAGTAGTGTTGTTTTTACCTGCTTAAAATTATAGAGAATGTATACTTACTTGGTCCTATTTTCTGTGGTAAAACAGTTTCTGTTTCAATTATTAAATTCATCTGACTTAGATATCTATCAGCCAAGTAACGAAAAACTGCAAGAAAAAAAAGATGGATTAAATGGATTAAAGGATTTATGAACTTTAAACTACTGGGATAAACTCGTCAAAAGTGAGATCACACATTAAACAAGAGATCCCTTAAAGGGATCTTAACGCCCGCGTTCATCTATTCATATTAAATTGATTGATTGATTGTTTGGTGTTTTACGCTGCGCTCAAGATTATTTCACTTACAGCAATAACTGGATATAGGAATTGGGGCCTACATAAAAAATCTTATTACAGGGAGATAACTATTGTTGAGGAAAATTAAATTGTGAATTGCAAAATTAAGCTCCCCTTGAAATTTTGGTTGAAAACAACATTGCCACCTGGAAGCCATCTTCAATATGCTAATGAAATGGTAATGTACGGTGCACAGCTAGAACTTAGAGGGATGATGTGTGTCATGTTTGGTTAAGATCAGGTCAGTAGTTTTCTTGGAATAATGATAATAAGTTTCATTTTCAAATTTGGTTAAAAAACAACATTGCTTCCTGGCGGCCATATTTAAAAAGCAAATGAGATGAAAATGTAGGGTGCACAACTAGATCAGAGGGAGATAATGTAGGCCAAGTTTGGTCAAAATCAGACCAGTATTTTCTTGGAATAGAAGTAACAAAAAAACAATATCGCCCTCCTGGCGGCCATATTGAATATGCTAATGAGATCAAAATGAACGCTGCATAACTAGACCATAGGGTGATAATGTATGTTGATTTTGATTAATGTCAGGTAGTTTTCTTGGAACAAAGATAAAGAAAAAAATCATCGCACCCTGGCGGCCATATTGAATATGCAAATGAGATGAAAATGTACAGTACACAACATGGCTATAGGGAGATAATGTGAGCCAAGTTTGGTGAAAATCGGATTGGTAGTTTTCTTGGAAAAAAGTAACAAAAAAAAATATATTGCCCCTGACAGCCATATTGAATATGCAAATGAGATGAAAATGTATGGTGCACAACTAGACCATAGGGTGATGTATGTTCAGTTTGATTAAGATTGGACTGATAGTTTTATTGGAATAAAGGTAACAAGCAAAAGTTTTCTTGCAATAAACGAAAAAAAAAACATCTCCCCCTGGCGGCCATATTGAATATGCAAATGAGATGAAAATGTACGGCGCACAACTACACCATAGGGTGAGATGATGTATGTTAAGTTTGATTAAGATTGGACAGATAGTTTTCTTGGAACAAAGATAAAGAAAAAAAACATCGCCCCCTGGCGGCCATATTGAATATGCAAATGAGATGAAAATGTACAGTACACAACATGGCTATAGGGAGATAATGTGAGCCAAGTTTGGTGAAAATCGGATTGGTAGTTTTCTTGGAAAAAAGTAACAAAAAAAAACATCTCCCCCTGGCGGCCATATTGAATATGCAAATGAGATGAAAATGTACGGTGCACAACTAGACCAAAGGGTGAGATGATGTATGTTAAGTTTGATTAGGATTGGACAGGTAGTTTTCTTGGAATAAAGGTAACAAAAAAAAAACAACATCGCCCCCTGGTGGCCATATTGAATATGCAAATGAGATGAAACTGTAGGATGCACAACTAGATTATATGGAGATAATGTCAGCCAAGTTTGGCGAAAATCGGACTAGTAGTTTCCTTGAAATAAAGGTAACAAAAAAAAACAATATCGCCCCCTGGTGGCCATATTGAATATGCAAAATGAGATGAAAATGTACGGTGCACAACTAGACCGTAGGGTGATGATGTACGTTGAGTTTGATTAAGATTGGACTGATAGTTTTCTTGGAATAAAGGTAACAAGCGAAAGTTTTCTTGCAATAAACGTAACAAAGAAAAACAACATCTCCCCCTGGCGGCCATATTGATTATGCAAATGAGATGAAAATGTACGATGCACAACTAGACCACAGGGTGATGATGTATGTTAAGTTTGATTAAGATTTGACATGTAGTTTTCTTGGAATAAAGGTAACTAAGAAGAACAACATCGCCCCCTGGTGGCCATATTGAATATGCAAATGAGATGAAACTGTACGATGCACAACTAGACTATATGGAGATAATGTCAGCCAAGTTTGATGAAAATCGGACTAGTAGTTTCCTTGGAATAAAGCTAGGTAACAAAAAAAAAACAATATCACCTTCTGGTGGCCATATTGAATATGCAAATGAGATGAAAATGTACGGTGTACAACTAGACCGTAGAGTGATGATGCATGTTGAGTTTGATTAAGATTGGACTAATAGTTTTCTTGGAATAAAGGTAACTACCGAAAGTTTTCTTGCAATAAACATAACAAAGAAAAAAAACATCTCCCCCTGGCGGCCATATTGTTTATGCAAATGAGATGAAAATGTACGGTGCACAACTAGACCATAGGGTGATGATGTATGTTAAGTTTGATAAAGATTGGACAGGTAGTTTTCTTGAAATAAAGGTAACAAAGAAAAAACAACATCGCCCCCTGGCGGCCATATTGAATATGCAAATGAGATGAAAATGTAGGATGCACAACTAGACTATATGGAGATAATGTCAGCCAAGTTTGGTGAAAATCGGACAGGTAGTTTTCTTGGAATAAAGGTAACAAAAAAAAACAATATCGCCCCCTGGTGGCCACATTGAATATGCAAATGAGATGAAAACGTACGGTGCACAACTAGACCATAGGGTGATGTTGTATGTTAAGTTTGATTACGATTGGACAGGTAGTTTTCTTGGAATAAAGGTAACAAGCAAAAAGTTAACGGACGGACGACGGACGACGGACGACGGACGACGGACCACGGAAAAGCGATTTGAATACCCCACCATCAGAATGATGGCGGGCTAAAAAGGGCACAATCAAATGTTGGTCAAGTTCGGGTATAAAAGTTCACAAAAAATGTGTCCCTTAAAGTGGCATGAGCTGCCAAAATGTTGATATTTTTACATTAAAACAGAATGTTGAAATTATTGGCAATTTTTCTCAAGGCGCATAATTCAGAAGCTTTTTAGTACTTCTAGTCTCGAAAATGTACAGTAAAGTATTGTTTTGAACTAACTTTGGCTTAGAATGAATGAATGGTCGTCCCGGTTATTTAAATTTTGTTTACTTTTCTAACATGTTTTCGGTTCGTACAGGTCACATACTGTATGGATTTTCCTCATTCCAACGCCAATCATTTAGTTTTTCGGTGGGCTCCAAAGCCTCTTACTGTTGTTTAGAAGCCTTACCTTCACTAACGTTGAGGTTATCTTTAACCGATGTTCGATAAAAACGTAAACTTAATTTTTTTGCTAAACTTTCAGCTTCCTCTCTGAAACGAAAACGAAAAAGAAAACGTTACTCCATCATCAAACTGTCACATGTTTGACTTCAACATTTCTTTCACGGGTTCAAATCCTACTCATTCCAAAAATTGGAAAATTTTCGAACGACCTATGTGGGATGGTTGCCAGTTACCACCGGAAGATCGTGGGTTTCCTCCGGGCATAGAGCCCGGTTTCCTCCCACAATAAAACTGGCAATGCTGCCATACAAATGAAATAATCTTGAGCGCGGCGTAAAACACCAAACAATCAAAATTTCTTAAAGGGTTCTTTTTCGTTAAACATCCAATAATCAGTATTCTCGTTATTTTTGGGATTGAAAAAAAGACACAAACTAATTAATCTTCAAGTAAATTTTAACAGTTGCCAAATACCAAAGGAAATTTCACGATTTTCTCATTGTATAGAACTACTATTGTCACACTATTGTCACAGTTGGTAAACTCTTTGCCCCATGCAGTATTTCATCCTGTGGTCAAAATTCATCTCATTTGGACACCCAAAAATCCAGCAATTTAACATGGCCAATATACAAAAGTAGGTCATAATGGATACCCCATTTTGTGGAGAATGTGCAAAAATAGCTATTTTGGAAACCCTATTTTCAAACCCTGGATGAATGTATGATTGCCGTCAGTACTTACGCTGTGACCACAGCTTCATCAATAAGGTCAATCTTATTCTGTACAATAACCATTCCTATTTCCCCAACTTCATCTTCAACCTGACCGACAAAAAAAGAAAGTATTTAATAATTATTTAAAGGAGAAGAAAACAAAAATACGATACCTCTAGGGGTGTCTATTCTTGCCACAATATTTTTATATATATTTTTTCTTCTTAACAAATTGCTATTTATAAATATCAGCTACAATATTGTGAAACATGACATCTTGAAATAAATCAAATCAAACCTTGCAATTGATTGCAATGGGTAAATCTTACATGAGACTTTAATAAGGTGTGAAAAAAAAAAAACCCTGAAAATGAATCTGTCAGACAAACTCAGTGGAACGCACCTTTTACTATTACAAATTGTATGCAAAAAGCATTAGAGAATAACTTGCCTTGCGACATTACCGAGATGTAGTTTATAACCTTGTTGTTTGCTAGAAAAGGGTTATGAGATGGAGTTTATAACCTTGTTTTTTGTGCTGGTTGTAGGATATGAGATGGAGTTCATAGCCTTGTAGTTTGCTGGTTGTGAGATGGAGTTTATGGTTGTTTTGTTCGTTGTTTGTTACATAGTTTTGTAGAAAGCAAAATTTATGGGGTTCAATCTCAGTCCACCGATATACTTGCCATAGTTAAGATGCGTAACCATTGTCAATGTGTTACAAAAGGAATCCAGACAAGAGATCAGTAAAGCTGATCTAGGCGACCACCATAGAACACTATCAGAAAGTGAGGCTGCTTGTAAACGGATCGCAAATTTGATATGTGAAATTTATTTCTTCAGTTGGTGCCTGGCTGGACAGAACAAAGTTTCTTCGGTAGATAGTGGCTGTTATCTGAAAACTCAAAACCAACTTTCTTCAAGGAGGCCGCACATTGACGCTACTTACCGGAGCTACATAGTAGGGCCTATATGTACATTGTATGCACACAGGCCAGTCAGTGATATCGCTTGTTTGAGTCCTGTACACAATTAAAATTTACAAAATCAACTATGATTGTAGTATTGTACACATGTTACTAAGATGCATTTAGTGTTAGTTTACAAATCAAAAGACAATGTATATCTGTCAAAAATAACCCGTGAAAAGTGAAGAATGGGCGACGTATCACTCTTTACAAAATTTACACATGACGAAAGTCAGTTTAAAATTAATGGCAAAAAATGTCCCGATTCGTTCAGAAATTAGTAAACTCTTGTAAAAAAATCTTCATGCACGATTTGATATAAATATATGATTGAATAAAAACATTTCAGTTACTTTATTGGTAAATAGCATTTACAATTGCGAAGTCAGTTGCTGTACATAGCTGCCTGAATGCATATTCGATCGGCAAAATAGTGATTGTACGTTGCCGTGTATTTCATTTCATTTTGAAATATTCCTTCCTTTCACACTCCGAAAAATACAATATGAATCTTCTTAAGTGTCTTAGGGAACACTCTCCTTTAAAAATACTTATTATTGTTACATTTTTGGAAAGAATTTAGGCCTTTCAAATCCAAATTCGAGAAGGCCATTTTACCGGCTTCGAACAAGCCACGGCCGGCAACATGCATAGAATAAACTATGTCTTACACTAGTCGCCCTTGGAAATCTGAAAGGAGTCGATTTTTATACGTTTTAAAATGACCCGAGGATTGCAATTTCACTCTGGGGTTTATAAAAGCTCCGATAAATGTCTTGTTTTTCACTACTCTGGACTCGGAAATTCCAAAATAACGTCCTCAGTGCCAAAAAGAGCTAATCTGTCTTTAACTGGGTCATGCTTTTAAAATGCCTGGTAGGGGCCCTGTGATTGACAGCGGGAACTCCACTAGCAAACTAATTTCACCACCCGATTTTAGCACTTTTTAATCATAGATATTTAAATATCTCACTCACAGTCAGTATATTGGAGACAAATAACGTAAGACTTTCGTATGGGTAACACACTTCTGGGTTTATTTAATGATGACGTTTCTGTCTTTCTCCGAAGACTGTTTTCAAATCATGAATTGCAATGCATCAACATATCATATATATACAGGACAAGAGTAACATGGCTTTGATTTTAAAGTATACATGGTTAAGGATATACAAATATAATTGTGGCTTATCTCCTGCTGTTGTTGAAATCTGTCTGCAGGGTTATCAGCTGGTCATAAGCAGTGGGGAGGAAGAACCCCTTGTCCCGATTAAGGTGTGGGTTTAGTCTCTTGATCAGAATGGCTTCCTGGAGTTTCCTTTTCTTTAGGTCAGTTTGCTTTGTAGCCAATATTTCAGTTTTATCCCATTCTATGTAGTGTCCAGGGTTGGCAATTATGTGTTCTGAGAGGGCTGATTTTTGATCGGAATTGTTAACAGAGGTTTGGTGCTCTTTGAGTCTGGTGTTGAGAGGGCGGAGGGTTTCACCTATGTATGATTCAGAACAGTCGCAGTTCAAGAGGCACCATCCACTATGCTCTAGCGCAGCACCTCTGCAAAATACTATCACCACTTGGAAAGACGGCCAACTCTCACATCAAAGATTCTGGTGACTTCTGCAGGCGCATTAACAGCATCAAAGAAAACTGCCAGCTAGTAAGTTATGATGTTGTTGACTTATTCACGAACATTCCTCGAGACCATGCCATATCTATCATCAACAGGAAGATACAAAACCCTACTCAGATCTCCCCAACAAAATTAACAACCGAGAGCATTATCAACCTTCTTAAGATCTGCATTGATTCTACCTACTTCACCTGGGGCGACACCATCTTTGAACAAACACACGGACTCCCCATGGGATCACCACTCAGCCCACTCATTGCCGAAATTTACCTAACTGACCTCGAAGAAACAGCACTCCACTCCTCACCCACTCGGCCTATTTGCTGGTACAGGAAAGTGGACGACACATTTGTAGCCCTCCAACAACAGGATGACCCCAACACCCTCCTCCAGCACCTGAATAACCAGCACCCAAGAATAAAATTTACCATGGAAACCCAAACCAACAACCAAATCCCGTTCCTTGATGTACTTGTAAAGCAAACGGACAACAAACTTGAAACCAGCGTATACAGGAAACCCACTCACACCGATCTCTATATTCACCACACGTCCAACCACCCAAGTAAAGTCAAATCAGCCACCATCACCACCCTTACCCGCCGAGCCCTAGATATATCGTCCCACCCGAACAATGAACTCAACCACCTCAGGAAAGTCTTCACAGACCTGAATGGATACCCCAGTAAATATGTAGACAAAGTAATTCGCCGAACCACCCACCCTAACACCAGAACTCCCCCACCACCTTCACAACAATCCCCCATTCTTATCACTCTCCCATACATAGGAAAAACCAGCCATCAAATAGCTAGATTACTGGAATCGAAAGCTCCAGTACGCACAGTATTCACCAGTGGAACAACCATCAAAGCCCATCTGCAGGCCACAGGAAAGAAACCCTCTACCACCCCTACTGAACCTAAAGGAGTGGTCTACAAAATAAACTGCGACTGTTCTGAATCATACATAGGTGAAACCCTCCGCCCTCTCAACACCAGACTCAAAGAGCACCAAACCTCTGTTAACAATTCCGATCAAAAATCAGCCCTCTCAGAACACATAATTGCCAACCCTGGACACTACATAGAATGGGATAAAACTGAAATATTGGCTACAAAGCAAACTGACCTAAAGAAAAGGAAACTCCAGGAAGCCATTCTGATCAAGAGACTAAACCCACACCTTAATCGGGACAAGGGGTTCTTCCTCCCCACTGCTTATGACCAGCTGATAACCCTGCAGACAGATTTCAACAACAGCAGGAGATAAGCCACAATTATATTTGTATATCCTTAACCATGTATACTTTAAAATCAAAGCCATGTTACTCTTGTCCTGTATATATATGATATGTTGATGCATTGCAATTCATGATTTGAAAACAGTCTTCGGAGAAAGACAGAAACGTCATCATTAAATAAACCCAGAAGTGTGTTACCCATACGAAAGTCTTACGTTATTTATCTATACCACCTTCTAAATGCCACTAAAGACAGTCATACGACATCTGTATTGGAGACAAGGAAAATATATATTAAGATCTGAAGCTGTAAATATAAGGAATTCCTTTTCTTGTTATGTACGTATGCTTGAAGTGTCCGTTCTAACCTAGACAACGTTGGAAGTTATCAGTGAATTACACGTCCCTTAAACTAAGTAAATTAAACCTCTTTACCGTATTCGAAGACTGAAAAAACAAAACACAAAGCAACCAACAGATGCAACATGTGGTTTTATTTGTTCATTTTCAAAATTAGTTGAAGTTGTAAGAAAAAATAACCATACGGCGTCAGTAGGCTTTTTGCCAATTTTTCTGCTGTCGCCATACGATGTCTTCGGTAATGATGCAGGCTAGCACTCTAACGCCATATGGCGACAGCGGTACCGAATGTGTTAAATGAAAACATCAACGACGAACAAAATACATGTTGCATCACTTCACCATATGAGGAAGCAACACAAAAAAATTCATTAAGATCCGCCTGGTAGTTTTCTTGATTCCGCGATCACAAACTATGTAGATAGAAATCACATAAAAAGCTACTGGCCGCCATTTTTAATATGCAAATGAGCAGCGAGTGCATAGTGCACAACGAGACCATAGGGCTAACGTGCGTAAATTAGTTTACGAAAATCCTAGCCTTTCTTTACTTTAGGAGAAAAGTGACAAAAAAAAGGAAAACAAAATGGTCGCCCAGCGGCCATTTTAATATGCAAACGAGCAAAAAAGTACATAGTACGCAACGAGGCCATAGGGTTAACCTGCGTACAAAGTTTTACGAAGATCCTCTCATTACTTTAGGAGAAAAGCGATAAAAAGTAGAAAAACAAAATGGTTGCCCAGCGGCCATTTTGATATGCAAATGAGCAAATGAAATAAATGTTGCACAACTAGACCATAGGAGGAACGTGCGTGTGAAATTTAAAGAAGATCCGACTAGCACTTCTCTTGGAATCGCGATCACAAGAGAGAAAAGTCATAAAAAATAGAAAAACAAAATGGTCGCCTAGCGGCCATTTTAATATGCAAATGAGCTCAGAAAAATAGATGTTGCACAACTAGACCATATGGGGAACTTACACAAAAACATTTCATCAAGATCGGCCCGGTGGGTTTCTAGATTCCGCGATCACAAACTATGTAGGTAAAAATCACAAAAATGGCCGCTGGCGGCCATTTTAATATGCAAATTAGCAAACAAAATAGATGTTGCACAACTAGACCATAAGGAGAACATGTCTGTAAAATTTGATGAAGATCCGACCAGTAGTTCTCTTGGAATCGCGATCACAAGAAAAGTTTACAGACACCGGACGACAGACGACGGACGACGGACGACGGACCACGGACAAAAAGCGATTTGATAAGACCACCATGAGATCATGGTGGTCTAAAAATTCAACTGACCACGGCTAAGCTCTTGTCAGTCGTCAACCTAATGAAATGTCATAGGTTTGGTTTGTTACAACAATTTATGGGGTGTAAAGGTCTAAATGATATACCTCTTTTTAACACAATTAGAAACTTGTCTCCATGGTTATTTTAGACAAGAAGATTTTCCCTTTGCCTGTGTGTTTTAGTGATCATAAATAAAAGTATGATTTTGGTACAGTTGGAAAAGAAAATTTAAAGTACATGTATTGTATATACTAGTTTCTTTACCTTTCCTTTAAAGGTGGGCTAGGAACGAATATTGTCAAAATGTGTGATACATGTATTCTACCATTAAGGTTTCCAGGTGGCCATTGGTAACTTTCCCAGCTCCCACAGAACGCTGGATAGGGAGTTTTATTTGAGGATTCCAATGTCTGCTTCGTTGTGGTAAAAAGAATGGAGTGCACAGTAGAGCCCTTTCTGGCTGCGCGTTTGGTCTACTTTTGGCTGTTTGTTTACGGACAGTCAAACACAAAACAATAGCAACACGAGATTCCCTAAATAACTCGTTAAATGTACATTTTTGGCGGAAAGTTGACTTGCAGCCTTTTATCCGAGATTGATCATTCTGTATTTTTCTAATAATCTGAAGGTCAACGGAGAGCCACAACAAACTTAAGTCATGTCTCCTTTTAACGGAACTCATTGCCAAAAGCTGGTCATAAGATGGTTTATGGTTCATCACAATGATGAAGTGAAATAATCAAGTGTCCACAATAGATCAATACAATTGATTGATTGATTATTTCACTTATATGGCGGCATTTGCAGGTTTAGTGGAGGCTATTGGCCTGAAGAAAACTGTTGACTACAGACGAGTACATATGTACCTAGTAACTCTTATACATAGAGTAATCAGTAAAAAAAACGCACTCAGAAACCCGTACCTATCGATGGAAGACCTGTATCCAATCAAAACAATTTGAACAATTAAATCAACTTACTTTTTTCTTCCAGCTTTCTAAGGCATCAAATGACTCCCTATCCACTGTAGAGAAAGCTAAGACACAGGCCTGGGCACCTGAAAAGCAAAAAGACCACTTCTGTTATCTTGATCATGACCAGCCAAAAGAGAAGATAGGAAAATTTATGATAAAATGTTTCTTTTTATTTTCGTAAGACACATGTTAAACGTAGAGTGAGCAATCCGAAGAAAGACATGTAATAAAGACTCAATATTTCGGTTTATTCTTAAACCATTCTCCTGATGATGGTTTGAGAATAAACCGAAATATTGAGTTAATATGTCTTACATGTCTTTCTTCGGATTGCTCACTCTACTTTATTATGTCAAGCTAGTCAGTGGAAATTCTAGCATGTAAAAAGGAAATACTAAAATGCTAATGTATTGTTACATGCTTTTGATATTGTTGAATTCACATTGCATTTGTATGTACACACAATGTTTTTGAACACCTCAAAATTAAACACCTAATAAAATAAGTTTACCATGATTAGGATATTAAAGTAAGTTATTTTGGACGGTTGATAGAAAAGGCTTTTTTGGACGCCTAATTTTCAAATCCTGCGTTTCAAATCTAGGTATGCTTCTACATGCAACATTGTCCGTGTACATTTAACTTGTAACTCACTCATCAAAATCTGTCATTTAGTTTTCTCATAGTTTTTTTTGTTGTCTTTTTTCTTAATTTTCTAACAAAATGTCAATGGGCTCAGTCATTAAAAATTCTGAGCCTGTTAAAGTGACATGAGCTGCCAAAATGTTGATATTTTGACGTAAGGTCAGAATGTTGAAATTATCCGTTATTTTTCTCAAGACGTATATTTCAGAAGCTTTTTGGTGCTTCTAGTCTCGAGAATGTACGATACAGTATTGTTTTGAACTAACTTTGGCTTAGAATGAATGAATGGTCGTCCCTGTTATTTAAATTTTGCTTACTTTTTGAACACTATTCCGGTTCGTACAGACCACATACTATGGATTTTCCTCATTCCAATGCTAATCATTTAGTTTTTCGATGGCATTCAAAGCCTCTTACTGTCGTGACGATGAGAAATTATGAAAAGATTGTGCATTTTGGCAGCTCATGCCACTTGAATCATACCCTACTCACCTCTGTAATATGCTTTAGTTATAGCATCAAACTCTTCTTGACCTGCTGTATCCCACAGCATTAACCGGACATCCTCACCGTTGACTCTTAAAATACACAAACAAAAAATGTCAAAGGGCGATTGTCAAAGAGAATAGGGGGCCTCCGTAGCTCAGTAGGTAGAGCGTTGGACGCTCAATCCCAACAGCCTTCCACCAATGTGTCGCGGGTTCAAATCCCACTCAGTCCAAAAAAAATAAAAAATTGGTTGCCAGTTACTAGCGGAAGGTCGTGGGTTTCCTCCTGTCACAGAGCCCGGTTTCCTCCCACAATAAAACTGGCAGCGCCGGCATATAAGTGAAATAATCTTGAGCGTGGCGTAAAACACCAAACAATCAACCAATCAATCAAAGAGTATAATACATAATCCAATATGGACGCCATTGAAAGAATTGTACAGATCGGATCAAAACTCTTCAAGTAATGGAGCAGACGGTAACCTGTATGGACAGATGGACGAACGGACGGACGGCGCTGGTGAATCCATAATACAACTGAGTTTGGAGCAGTGTAGAATCATTAAAAATAATAATAACCAGGGCTCGCTTTTTCCATGGGAAAATGAGAATCTGGTTCACGTGATATTCACATAATCCATAAACATGGGAATCTATCTTACTGAGAGGGATTCGAACCTGTGACCCAATTGATGAAAGGCCTGTGTTGGATTTTATACCATTACTTTACTGACTGAACCACAGAGGTCACCAATACATTTAGATTGATTGATTGATTGATGTTTTACTCCACACTCAACATTATTTCACTTATATGCCAATATTGCGAGGTTTAGTTGGGGACGAAACCTCCGCTCTTTGCCGAGTACCATCAACATTTCTGGAGGACAATTGAAAAATCCACTCAGAAATTTTAAAATTTGCATTTTGTCTGAATGGGGTTCAAAACCATGCAGCATCGATGGAAGGCCTCTGTCAAATGGACTACATGTAACACCTTGCAAATACCTTTAGAACCCTCCCCCCCCCCCCAAAAAAAAACAAAACCCAAAACAAATAAGTAAATACACTTACTCAATTTGTCTCTCCAAGAAGTCGACACCTATCGTCTTTTTGTAATCCGACGTGAAAATTCCTTTGCAGTATCTTTGAATCATGCTAGATTTACCGACGGCGCCGTTGCCCACGACAACCACTTTAATGGCTGTCTCAATCTCCTCTTCCCTCATGGCGGAAGTTTTGCCGAAAGACCGAGCTACTGATCCTCACCTATTGCACAAGCACGGCAAAGCTTTCTAGGTCAGGAGCAAACATGGTTACAGCACTTGCAATCCTGTACATTTACTGTGTACCATAAAAAACACTCCTGTTAATTGTATACGAGACGTTTAAATAACACAGGATGGGGAGCGAATGTAGCTTAAAAGCTGAGAATAGTTGGACTTGTAGGCTAGACTTGAGCACATGTACATTCAATTTCAAACAGTCTAGACCTCACAAGGCAATAAACTGAGGGACACAGTTAACTTGAAAACCACAATACATTAAGATATATGTTACCTACATGTACTCATTACACAGAATTGCATACATTAACTTCTAAGGAAACTTAGTTTTGACTGGCCGGCATACTGTAAGAATCTTGTAACTGCGTAGATTTGGCTGTGACTGCTAAGCGAACACACAGCATCTCTGCAAACAAGGTTAGCCGAGAGCACTGCGGGTGTGAGATGGGAAGACAAGAGAGTTGGACTGGCCTTCAAACGTTTATCGTGGGCTCTATCACCTCAACACAGACTCACTGAAAAGAGAAAGGGCTTTAGTGTCAACAATTTACTCACAACTTCTCCCAGCTCAGCTGAGCACATACACCCACACTTAATGACAATAGGCAGAATTTCACAGAACAATCGGTTACAGGGACTGATCCAGGGAAA
This sequence comes from Lepidochitona cinerea, assembly GCA_963971465.1. Classification (NCBI taxonomy): domain Eukaryota; kingdom Metazoa; phylum Mollusca; class Polyplacophora; order Chitonida; family Tonicellidae; genus Lepidochitona; species Lepidochitona cinerea. The sequence continues at coordinate 3,179,489 of OZ020556.1, read as the reverse complement.
ATTTGGGCATACCATTTCGGTTCAAAATTTTCCTACAATAAGACAAAAACAACATCTCTGGCCCAAAATTCAACATTAAATGCTATTTTGACATTAAAATCTGTTTCAGAATTTGGGCGGATTTTTGCTTGTGAGTTTGGGCGCCCATACCGGTATACAGGTATCAAAATGTCTCTGGATCAGTCTATGGGTTATTTGGATTCATACATGTGTGTGTTTTATCATTGTGTCCCAAAATAATTAATTTTAATACATTGTTAAGTTGAATGAACACGTTTCATGATCTGAATGTACATTTAGTATTGTAGACACTACATGTATGTTAAACATGACAGTTATGTTTTAAAAATATTCAATGAAATTCTTCACAGTCCGTAAAACTATAAATAGTTCCTATTCAATTTAATAATATAGCGTAAAAATTGTAATAAACCAACGCAAAATGGTCAGATTCATCGATCGATTGATTGATGTTTTACACCGCACTCCAGATTATTTCACTTACATGGCGACATGGCTAGGTTTTAGTGGGGAAGAAACGGGATCATTGCACGGAGGAAACACCTGACCTTCGACAAGTACCTCTTCAACATACAACAGATTTTTGTTTGGTCTGAGTGTGATTGGAACTCGTGCCGCATCGATGGGAGGCCTGTGTGGGACTGAGGGACGATCACTCTAACCCACTGGACCACCGAGGCCCCTTGGTTCTAGATGAGTGAGCTTGAACGAAAAGACCTTTATTATCTGCATAGATAATATTACATATGGAAGGATCCCAGTAACTCAGTCTGTCACTATCAGTAAATCGTCAGTTCGTTATAATTAGTAATTAAAGGAAAGTGATTAACCTTTGATAATGACCATCTAAATCTTAACATGTAGACAGCTTTCATGTAGCAATGGCATGAATTGGGTTAATTGTATTGGAGATAAACGAAAGAATTTCAGTTCATAGCAACAACCAGGCAGATAATTAATTCAGCAGTTGACATTTACACATGGTGGTTTTGAGTGGGCCACAGAGACTGGGTCTTTTTGCTTCTTTAATAAGACTGTCAGTTACATGTACCTGAGTTTACCACACTGTCTCTACATTTATTTCAGGCTAAGGATATAATCTGCCAAATGTACAAGTACATGTATCGTATTTCTTCTAAATAGTCAGCCATTCTAATGGCCTAAATTTTCCATTTTGTCAGACAAAAAAAGGGGACATGGAGTTGTGTTTAAGGATAACCATTTTCACACACTGCTCAGTGGGTCATATTGCCTTAAATTCCCTCTAATGAGCAAATTTGTCTGGCCTCATTTAGCATATTTCTTTTCTTATGATTGAATCCTTATGAGAAAAAAAGTGACTGAATCTTTAGAAGAAATACGGTAACTACATGTAGATATTGAAGCAAACTCGGAATCACATTTCTTTAAAGGTTTTATGAAAAATTTTTGGCAATATTTTCCAAGTTTCTCGTAATGGTAGAATAGTCTGACCAAAAAAGAAAATTAAACTTCTAGTGCAGAGCATACAAAATTCATCCTACATTTGCCGCTCCACAATGCTTACGAAATTATCTAGGTGACATATGACGTCAAACAAGACCTCCGCTGTGTACGTACCCTCACAGTGGTGACGTAATACACAATCTCCGCTGTGTCGGTGAGTCTTTGAGGCTGTTTGTACACATGGAAGGTTGTGCATGACGTCACTTTTGAAGAGTTTTTTGCCTGTATTTTCGAAAAATATATAAGTTTTCTGTTCACTCCTTTTATGTGACTATCAGGGAACTAACGACAAAAGTTGTTTCGATTTAACTGATGTTTTTCAATTATTAACACAAACCAGCTTTAATCCTTGTTCAAAATCCTTTGTAGTGACATAAACTGTAAAAACGTTAAAAATAAAATTTGGAAACTTTCAATAGTTTTTTTCAAGATACCTAAATTGGGAGGTTTTTATTGCAACAGTCGTCACAGCACAAGAATGTTGTGAAAGTAATGCTATTGCTTCAGAGTAAGCGTAAAATGTGTGAATGTTTGTCCAGGTTATCTAATTTTTCTGTTAAAGTGGCATGAGATGCCAAAATGTTGATATCTTGATGTTAAAACAGAATGTTGAAAATCTTTTTAGTGCTTCTAGTCTTGAAAATGTACAATGAAGTGTTGTTTTGAACTATAAAGTTTGGTTTAGAATGAATGAATGGTCGTCCAGTTTATTTAAATTTTGTTTACTTTTCGAACACGTTTTCGGTTCGTACAGGCCACATATTCACTGTATGGATTTTTTTCATTCCAATGCCAATCATTTGGTTTTTCGATGCCTTCAAAGCCTCTTACTGTCGTGACGATCAGAAATTATGAAAAAAGTGTGAATTTTGGCAGCTCATGCCCCTTTAACATTTGAATTTTTAATACAATTTTTAGTAATATTAAGTGGAAATATAAAGTTTTAATTGAATTTTTCAGACATGAAATGGCAATGTACAATTCAGAAACATCAGAAAAGAGGGAACTTTGACATCCTTGTTAATAATTTGGAAAATAAAATTGACAAGGGTATAATTAGTTTGCGTTAAAGTGAGAGAACAAGCCATAGAATTTCACGGTAACAATCTGTTCCAGTAGCCTGTTGTTACTGTTGCTCTAAAACTACGGAAACGGAAAATTGTTACCCATGATCATGAAAGCCAGTATCGGTATATGGTATGATTTATTACGAAAATAGCTTTGATACCAGTAGGTTCCCAGCATTTCAATATATGGAACCAATACAAAGTTTCTGACTGACACCGAAATTATATGGCCTGCATGAACAGCCAAAATTCACACTTTTTTCCTGAACTCTTTATATTGTCAAGACAAAAAGATGACTTGAAGTTCATCATAAACGAAATTATAGAGGGTGAAAAAGCAAGATCCACGGCCAAACCAATATTAGTAAGAAAATGAAACAAATTTCAAATAATATACATATGTTCTAATGGGCTTGGTTTTGGCTCTGCATGTACATGTATAAGAGAATCTAACAAGCGAACCATTCCCAATCGCTCAGTTGGTAGAGCCATGGGACGGTAACCCTAAGTCGTGAGTTCGATTCTCACCCTGACCCGGAATTTTTTTCGGGTCAATTAGTGCCGGTTATTTACAAATTACAAATAATCAAGACAAACATTATTCAGTCTCATTTTAGAGATATAGGTCTTCTAAACATTACTTAAACGCACATACGTGAGAGTCAGACTGGTCAGAATTTCAGAGTTCTGTTTTAACAAAAAAATGTCAATATTTTGGAAACTTTCGACATTCCTATTTCAGTTAAGGTTAGAATATCGTTAGTGTAAAAATTAGTAGATTTCTAGTAATTAAAAGGTTCAATGTTCTCATTGCCTTTAATTTGTTTGAACAAGTGGACCATGTTTTATTTATAATGCATAGATAAGACTTTGCACATCGCTGATCAGTCACACCCCAATGGAAATCACACACACATGTGTATGTATGTATGCACTATTTAGGCCATTCCAAAAAATAGGTTTGTTCCACTACGTCTAAAGGTACATGTAGCTCTCATTAAAAATATATTTTTTTGTTTTGAGGACCACATACCTGTATTGTGTTGGGTGGCCAAACTAGAGATAGAGAAATTGAAAAAAATCCCTGTACTAATATAAAAATATGAAATACAGTACACAAGAAAATGCTCCCCAAACTATATAAAATGTACTACTTGTGTTTCAGTATAACAAGGCCAGTAGCGTTATGGTCAAGATTATAGTAGAATGCAAACTACTTCAAAGTAAAATGGCTCGACCCTTTACAATGTACATGTACCCAGAGGCCAGTCATTGCTTATAATTTAAAGATATACTGGTCAGGGCTAAACTCTCCCGACCTGTCTTCTACAGGTTTTCTGTGGGGAACCAACATTTGCACTTTCTTTTCTAATGACCCTATAGATGGGGTTCAATGATTCAATCTCGATATTCTTACCATCGCTGAAGATGTGTACGCATTGTCAATGTATTGCAAAGTATTCCAGAAAATTCTACTGACTAAGGCCAAGCTGTCTGTCATCAACTTTAAAGGCACACTTGCCGCGAAAATCAGGAATATTGTTTACATTAAAAAAGAAAGTCTGTTTTCTGTATTTTTCCCAGACAGTATAAGTTAAAAAACTTTAAAAGTTTAGACGTCACTTTGTATTTTTAATTTAAATTTGAAAATTTGAATTGTTAGGTGCCCGTAACGTAAACAAACCAAACTGCCCCCTGGCGATTTGATGTTTCAGTAGAGTGAGTGAATTAACGGCACAGTGTAATTTTACGTAGGCCTATTTATCTGAGAAATACAGACTGACGATCGGTTAACAGCGACTGGAAAAGCCTGCTGATAATTGTTTGAGTGTAAACCACAGATAAGAAGGCCTGAAATGAGGGTAACCCAACACGAAAGTTGACCGACACTGATCGTTGTTGTTGTAATCAGGCTTCAATTCTTCGTTTGTTTTTCACTCCATTTCTACATTCTAAAGCTAACTAGACATGTTTTATGTGTCCTGTGTTTAAGTTTAGTTGTATTAGTCGTAGTAAGCTCATGTAAATTGGTTTTCTTAGCAAATTTAAACAGGCTATGGCGGCAAGTGGGCCTTTAATATGAAATATCATGGGTTTTAGTTTATTACAACAACTTATGATTCAGATTGGGTATAAAGGTTTAAATGATATACCTTTTTTTAGCACAACCAGGGCATTAGCCAGAAATTCGAAGTAGCCCGTCCAAAAATCTAGAGCCACGGGCGCTTGACCCCCACCCCCCCCCCCCCCCCCATCCAAAAAAAAAAAAAAAAATTCTCAACTTTTTTTTTTTTTTTTTTTTTTTTAATTTATTATTTGAAGAAATAACAAACAACAAATTACGTCGTGAGCAAACATGATAAATTTATTTTTTATATCTGTACACGTAGAGCTGTACTGTAGGCTATGCGATTAATCCTACTGATTGTTTATGCTGCCGTACATCGTACCGTAGTAAGTTCAAACACTCGTTAACGCATTGATTTAGTACAATCTTCTAAGTGTATCCAGAAGTCTATGCATAGGCTTCTGGTGTATCATATATTCAAAGTTCCGACTTTGACTAAATGTACAACAAACAGAGAATAAAAAAGAAAAGGATGCTTGAACAAATCACTCCTACATAGGGTCGTCTGTCGGTCAACCCACTAAATCACCATTCCAAAGCAAAAACAGACGAACCAGTTATCGTACATCCAACGTTAAAGCTGATGTGACGTCATTTCTCGTGTTCGAAAAAGTCCCCGACACGGCAGAAGGCGACTATTCTTGGGTAGGCTGACAAATGTAACACAATAAAAAGTTTTATTTATATTTGGAGGTTGAATTTTTGAAAGGAGATGCCTCGATACGTAAGCCTGTTGTCATCGGCGGGAAAGCCTGATCGCTTGGGTTAAACACGCATAAGTGTTGGGTGTATACTATAGGTTACGGATCGGATAACTGATCGGATACCCGTACGGTGTAAACTCTATCAAAAAATTCCAAGGAAAATGACATTTCACTCCAATCACTCGCGTAAACACTTGCATGAGTGGCACTGTTGTCAATTAAAAGATATTCGTAGCCAAGACACTACGCCGTAAGTGTGAATAAAAAGCTTCCTAACCTGGCTAAAGGTCAAACAAGGAAGGCCATTACGTCACGAAGATCACGTGGTCGCATTGTGAACTTGCGATGTGGCACCGTCTTTTACTTTGCGAAATCCCATTTTATTACAAAGTATAAGGATCATAAACAGTAAATAAAAGCCTTTCAAGATTAAAGCTGCTTTACAACAAACATTAAAACTAGGCTACAGATTACAGAAGGCGTTAAACCGAGCGCGAGGCCTGATAGCTGGCCGGCTGTTACGGGCACCATCCCACTACTGCACGCAGATTTTTGCTATTTGAGCTCCAGGCGGTCCTTCCGACGGCAGTATAAAATCGACAAGTACATTGATAAACGAAATAATTGAGTCCTAATTTCTAATTTACCGACATAACAGTTGATACAGGCGACATGAAGTCTGTCGTGTCATTTTTTTTACGCATTTTACGTAATTTTTAGGGTGTTAAAAATTTTTTTTGTTTTTTTTAATTTTTTTTTAAATTTTTTTTGCCCGTCCAAAATAGCCCCTGTCGGCCAATTGCCCGTCCACTTGGACGGGTGGACGGGTGTCTGGCTAACCCTATGAGCACAACTAGAAACTTGTCTCCATGGTTATTTTAGACAAGAGGATTTTCCCTGTGCCCGTGTGTTTTAGTGTTCATAAATATATAAAATGTAAATATTGGGCCCATGTCAGACATAAATCCTTTCGTAAAGCAGGAGTTTTCTCCGGGCAGCTTTCAATTAGAGCTTGTGCGTTCATGCCAAAGATATTCAGGCTGTACCAGTCCTTTGGTGCCCAAAAGTTTGCCCTTATCCCCTGCTTCTTTAAATGCAGGAGGAGTGGGTGGGGTCATTGAATCAATGACAACGTTCAACAAAATTAATTTCAAACGCTGGCCTGCATAAAATTTATCTCAGGGTATGCATTATCATTTTTGCAATCTATTCCCCTGGGCTATTACACTGACTGAGTTTTCACATCCAATATTGTTTTCTTATCAATGCAATGAAGACAACACTAAATTAAACTTAACTTTACAGGGAATAATTTCGCAATAAAAACTACACATAGAATGATTACATTAATGCACACTACAACACACGGGCACAGGGAAAATCTTCTTGTCTAAAATAACCATGAATGAATGACAATTCATGTATAATGGTCTTAGACATAATAATTTCATGTTGATATCCCTAAAAATGACATGGTAACTAAAGTAAAATTGCCCTAATAAAACAATTCACACCATTTTATTTATTGTTCTGCTTCCTGCTTTCTAAAGTGGCTAAGAATGACATTACTGATTACATTTCTACACTAGGCGCCATTTTTGACGTGTAAATGCCACAGGTCGGATTATAGCTTCCCAAATATACAAAATGGCGATCATGTGATGTAATTCAAGTTCATTTAAAAGGGACATGACACTGTGACAAGCTCATTTTCAACATTGGGAAAGTTCCAAGAATCAAAGGGAATCAGATTTTTTTAAAAAAACAATATTTTTTACAAACTAACAGCAAACTAACTTTAAGCTAAAAATAGGAGGCAAGGAGGGTCAAATGTGGTTGTAAGTTTATTTACAAACAAATTTTAAGTTTTGATTGGGTTGAACTCTGAACCCCAAGCCCTTTCCATGGATTGATTGATGTTTTACGCGCCACTCAAGATTATTTCACTTACACATGTACACGTAACAAAGTATGGCATCATTCCCAGGCTTAGTGGGGGAGTAAAACGGGCTATTAGTTCTTAGCCTGGAAGTAACCTTTCACCTTGGGTGAGAACCTGTCAACACTTCCACATACAGAAATCCATGCAGAATTTTTTTATTTGGTCAGAGTAGGATTCGATCCCACGCTGCATCAATGGAAGGCCTATGTCGGACTGAGGGACTATCTTTCTATCCCACTGAGCCACCAAAATCCCCCCCCCCCCCCCTACCTCCCTCCATTCAATTGAATGTAGGTTACTACTACTGCCCAAAAAATGATCCAGTGAAATCCCTGCACATATCTTGAACTTCAGATAACTTTCTTTAGTTTATATCTACATTTTAATATAACAAGAGTTTTAGTAAACTCAACATACGCCCGCTGTGGCAAAGTCGAACCGCTACGATTAACAACTTTACAATTAATATAACATTTGTTTTAATTTCATCAATTCTAATTTCTTGTTCACATTAGAAGTTGTTCTTTTCTGAATTTGATGAAGCTGCAGCTAAATACCAGTACGTTATAGTACACATATATTATCTGTTCAGGTAATTTCAATCACATTTTAATTGCAAAAACTGAAATATTGTGGCTGTTTTGACATTGCTGTTATGTTCCATAATTGGGAAGGAGCAATGAATATAATAGCTTACAATTCTTGAATTTTAACAGTTTTGACTGGGACACTGTTCTATTGGACTGTAATAGTTTTATTACAAAGCAAACAATCTTCAGGCTGACCACTGATATGGTGTGTAAATATACAAACCTTGTGTGTGGATGTCATTGTCCCCTTATCTCTATTTAAACAGCCACTCTGATAAATACCAGATGGGTAATAAAGTGGGAAAATGGTCTTTTTTTGTTATTATAGCGCACATTAAACAGTCTCAGAATGCATAAATTAATTGGCTTCCAGTATTACTCTGGACCAAGTGTACTAAAAAAAGCATTGATATATATTAAAGGCACACTTGCCGCGAAAATCAGGAATATTGTTTACATTAAAAAAGAAAGACCGTTTTCTGTATTTTTCCCAGACAATATAAGTTAGGAACTTTCTATTTTTACCAAAATTTAAAAGTTTGGACGTCACTTTGTATTTTTAATTTGAATTTGAAAATTTGAATTGTTACGTACCCGGAACGTAAACAAACCGATCTGCCCCCTATTGGCGATTTTATGTTTCAGTCGAGTGAGTGAACTAACGGCACAGTGTAATTTTACGTAGGCCTATTTATCTGAGAAATACAGACTGACGATCGGTTAACAGCGACTGGAAAAGCCTGCTGATTATTGTTTGAGTGTAAAGCACAGATACAAAGGCCTGAAATGAGGGTAATCCAACACGAAAGTTGACCGACACTGATCATTGTTGTTGTAATCAGGCTTCGATTCTTCGTTTGTTTTTCACCCCATTTTTACAGTCTAAAGCTAACTATAGACATGTTTTATGTGTCCTATGTTTAAGTTTAGTGGTATTAGTCGTAGTAAGCTCATGTAAATTGGTTTTCTTAGCAAATTTAAACAGGCTACGGCGGCAAGTGTGCCTTTAATATATATATATATTAAACATCAGGTACACATTTCTGATAAAAAAAAACTTTTGAAAACAAAAAATATGTGTACCCAAATCAAATTTGGTAAGCGACACATCATCTACCTATAAGGTATATATACTCTAAAAGAATTGGAGATTATATCAAAACGAAAGAAGTTCTGCAGCCGAAAGGGAATATTACATAATCTAATAGGGCTGCCATATTATGCAACAGGTGGTGTCAGAAATGGTACATGAAACACTGTCTGCCCATAAGGTATATACTCTGAAAGAATTGTCGAGATCGGATCAAAACTCTTCAAGTTATGGAGCGGAAGGGAACGAAGATATAGACTAAGACAGAATATTACATAATCCAATGTAAAGGTCATATTATGCAATCGACAATGTCCTAAATGGTTCAAGACACACCTTCTACCCCTAAACTATATGTTGTAAAAAAATTTGTAAAGATCGGATCAAAACTCTTCAAGCTATGGAGCGGAAGGGAACGAAGATATAGACTAAGCCAGAATACTACATAATCCAATGTAGAAGCCATATTATGCAATGGACAATGTTCCTAATGGTTCATGACACACCTTCTACCCCTAGAGTATATGTTGTAAAAACAATTGTAAAGATCGGATCAAAACTCTTCAAGTTATGGAGCGGAAGGGAACGAAGATATAGACTAAGACAGAATACTACATAATCCAATGTAGAAACCACATTATGCAATCGACGATGTCATAAATGGTTCATGACACACCTTCTACCCACAAGGTATATGTTGTGAAAGATTTGTAAAGATTAGATCAAAACTCTTTAAGTTATGGAGCGGAAGGGAATCCGGGACGGACGGACGGACGGACGGCCGGACGGTGCTGGTGATACCATAATACGACCGACTTTTTTTAAGTCGGGCGTATAAAAATAGGACAAAAAAGTCAAAAGACTATGAAACGACCTGCAATGCTGTAACAATATTATATGGGACAGATACATCATACATGTACATGTACACTGTTTCTGACCGTAACCGAAATTATCTCGTAGGATCATCAGGTGAAGGCCTTTAATTTTGGATAATTTGGGGCACCCAACAAATAATGCATGGATGCCTAGATGATGGACAACGGAGGTCACTGACCTCCGTGCCCTCCAGGCTTTGAATACGGTAATTTATATTTAACACAATACAATAAATGGTTCTGTATGATACATGTAGCTGATGATCTGATATACATGTACCTCTCTCAATTGTATCAACTTGTACTACAAACCAGATGAGGCCAGCTGCGCATGTAACTCTACAGTCTACAGCGCCAACGTAAGACGTTCGCGATTTCGTTGTGACGTCTGACATCATTGTGAAAATGAGACTGTTAATCAGAAGGTGGACACTTTAAAAATGACTGATGGCGTAATTATTTTATGACGTCATTTTTTTTTCAGTTTTTTAGCAAGGTCATCGAGTTACTAGGTTGCGGAAAGTAGCCCATTGGCAGGTTGTCTACCGATCTGTGCGTAAACCGCGGAACGACGGAGAATAGACCCTGTCGAACAGTTGGTTACGTTTGGACAAAAATGACAATTTCCTCTCTACCTGCCCACTCTTGTGCTATTGTCCGGCTATCAATTGACACGGCCTATTCTCCGTCGATCGGCGACTTTCCCCAGCCTGGTTGTTTGGGCCATAATTTTACATTGATAATGCTAACAATAACATACTGTCTGGGAGTGAAAATATACATGTATGGGTGTAGTGTGAGAAATGAATTTAAATTTTGATTATGGTGGCGTTTGGTTGCAACTTGCCAGGTTTACCCATCTAGTAGTTACGGCTTTTAAATGAATTATTTGGAAGGACTTCCTTAATCTCAACTACCTTTCAGCTATTACTGCCTAGTATTATATCTTTGAAACATTCCTCTTTTCACTGAACCAGTTCATATCTTCGAAATCCGTTGTTAAACTGTTAAATCGCTCTTTGTAAAGCATAGCATAAAAATTGGCCAAATGAGGTTACATGAGTTATCTCACCCTTATAATGGCGGTTTAATGTGTGGCTCTGACCGGCAAAGTAAGTAAATCAGGATAGAAACACACGAGTGCGGCTACCTCCACATAGCCTGATCAACGATTTTTCGATGAGATGCCAGATAATATGAAGTTTGTAAGTGTAAGTGTTGGGTGCAAATATAGAATAGGTCCGTCGTTTTTAACTTCTCTTCAAATTCTTCTTTTAGATGTTATTTCTTTTAGCTTTTACTTTTAGTAGGGATAGTTTAGTTTTAAGCGTTGTAATATTAAAATTAAATTAGTCATAAGTTGTAGAACTTGAAATGAATACAACGGGGGGTTTCAGGGGGGCTTGCCCCCTGACGATTATAGCGGTTTGAGACTGACGGACCTATTCTATAGTCTGTCCAAGTGTTGTTTGTTGCTTCTGCAAGTGCAGCAAACTTACAGTTAATGTCAAAGTTGAAATTGTACCACCACCGCACCAGACATAACTTCATAAGTTCATAAATTTAATCATACAGGTCAGGGAAAGTAGCCGAAAACAGGTATAATAGCTGTAAACAGGTATAATAGCTAAAAAGAGCTACCGACCGGTAGCTGAATTCGGCTATACAAGCATATCAATGCATGAAAAAACGCTCTTATTTAATCTAAATATTTGTTTTTCTTCAATCCGGTAGCTCACTTTTATTTTTACTGAATGTATTAGAGCCCTGATTACAAGTATTCTGGAAAAAATTATGTAACGAAAGACTACTACCTCCTGCAAAACACCACTACCAAATGTACACAAATAGACTCAAAATTCAATGCTGTCTCTTTATTAAAATTTCATCGCAATTTACTCATGCTTGCTCTTGTAAGCAGTTACTTCCTGTGTGTGTGTTATGCATATTATTAGGTTGCCTTTTATAATGAGTTTCCGTGTGTTTTGAAGAAAAAAAAGGCCAACTGAAAAATCTATGGATGCCTAGAATAACCATTATTTTATTTTTTTACTCACTTCAAAGCATGTTGTTTGTCTTAAATAAACCAAAACAAGCTTACAAACAATATAAGTTAAAATTACAGTAATTTTAATTCTTAAATAAAGACAATTTTGGGAAAAATAATAAATTATGGCATTACTGGATATTCATAGTTTTCAATATTGTTTCTGTGAAACGCACCATAACTGGTTATTAATGCCAACTTTCTGCCTTCTTCATGCACACACATATAGGTTAAGGCTTAGAAAAGTAAGTATGAATGAAATTAGACAGAAGTTTGACAGATAATTTTCATTGAATGGGAAGTTTTACTTGTGTACATTGGGTAGTGGTGTTTTTCAGATGGTAGTAGTCTTTTGTTACATATTTTTTTCCGGCATACTTGTAATCAAGGCTCCAATACATCTGTTAAAAATAATATTCCGCTACTGAATTGCAGAAGAACAGTTGTTTAGAATTAATCAAGCGCTTTTTCTTTCATTGATAAGCTTGTATAGCTGAATTCAGCTACCGGCCGGTAGCTCTTTTTAGCTATTATACCTGTTTACAGCTATTATACCTGTTTTCAGCTACTTTCCCTAACCTGTCATAGTAGGGATGCTCACCCTGGAATGATCTGCCAGCTAATAGCTGATACTGAGTTGAATGGGGAAAATGTGAAATTCAAAAAGAGGCTTCCAAGGTCACATGGGTTCATTTGCATACAAAAATAGCCTATAACTGAAATTATTATCTTGATTACATGGGAACTGTTAGGATTTGTTAACAGTCATTGTACACATGAAATCTAACAACAACAACAGCATAAACATTCAGTATTTGGATCTGAAAGACAATGTCTAGGCCAAGCAAGAAAATTTATTTTTAACGTCAAAGTGTCAATTCAAACAACAAGCAGAAAACTGATACCACCAATAAACAACAAAACATCTAATGGCTGGTTAAATTGGCTACTTTTACCTGTGTCTTTCTATAGTTATTCCATTTTGGTCCTAGAGTAAAACATTCTGGCTCAGGAGAGGGTCCAAATGAGGGGACAACTTTGAATTGTGATATGACATTCCTGAACAGTAAATGTGTTCCTTCATTTGAACCCTCACACTTCCCTGTGAACTTTAGGCCAATGAAAATTGTGCTCTCCTACATATAGTTTTTTTGTCCAAGAATATTGTGTGGAGAACTGAATTATGGGCATATTTGGAACTCTTGTGTGTTTAACCAGTTCTACATTAGCAAGCTGAGACTTAGGTGGGACACTTTGTTACTCTTTCCTAGAGTTCGTCTGTCAAGGTTTGGTATAAATGGTCAATTGTAAGGTATTTTGGCATCTGCTTATTCATTTCCATCCATTATTTAGTACAAAAAGTGTATTTAAATTTTATGCTGCACATCCCTAGTCATAGGCGGCAGGCCGATGAGGCAATAAACTGAATTTTCTTAGTACTATAACCATTCTGACTGTAGCAAAATAAGGTCTAACTGTTGCGGAAAACGTTAAAACAATAGCTTACTTACACAGATCCTGTCAAACCGAGAGGTATTGTCCGAACAAAGATAGCTTTTTGACGGAAAGAATGTCGATCGGCCTACCGATGACATGTGGAAACACCTTAGGCTTAGAAAGTTTTGTGGTCATTCGGTGTGTTTATATCACGTGACCATAACTTTTTCATCCCAAAACTATAATTATTTTCTGTTTTAAAACTCATTACAAAAAATATTACAGTTTTTTGCATAGCATTAATTCAGAATTTGTTTAGACCGGAAGTTCATATATTCAGTGCGAGATCGTTTAAGTTGATCTGCAAAGTCATTTCCGGTGCAGCACATTTTGAAAGATTGGTCTTGTTGTTTATCGAAAATGCCGACTTACAAAGGTGACAAATGCTATGTTTTTCATTGTTTTCAGTTTTTGGAGCAAGTCTCTATTAGGATCGAGCGATGTTTGTAATTATATTCTTTTTGGCTGTCGGTATTCACGATATGATGACAGCTTGGTGAGCGTTGTTGTTGTTGCTGTTGTCGGGTGGGGAAAAATTGACGATCGTTGGGTTGACCGTTCTCTACCGATCTGATAAACTGACTAACTGACCAATTCCGTATTCTGATTGTGGGCTTTCGAAGACCACATGACCCTGTTGCCTACGGGTATCCAATCAGTTATCGTACACTTTTGTTTTGCCAGGCTGGGAAAGTATGTGAATCGACAGATATCCGTGAATAGACGGACAGCTTTGTCTCAAAACAGCGGATAGGCACCTGTCAGAAATGATAAAAATTCTCAGTCTTCCAATTCTTACGAACACTTCTAGCTTTGCAGTTCAACAACAACAGTACAGCTCTCAAACTTTCCGTCCACACTCTTATTTCGTCCCAAGCTTCAATATTTTTCTGCGCTGAAGCGGTCAAAGTCGCTGACACAAACTATCAAAAAGTATTTTGCTATTTTGGATAAATAATTTCTAAAAGAAAATGAATATTTCCATACATATGAAACCCTGCAAAGTAAAGCATTCTGCTTCCTCTTTCCATACCCGTTGGCAAGATCACATAAGAGGCGTATAAAGTAGGGTCGTCCAAGAATACAGTGATAGTAACCATTGTATGGGGAACCAAAGGGCACTAATCTAGCAAACCTATCATGTACAAAAGGCCTATAGTATCCAAGGCAAATTGGTTCTCCATACAATGGCTACTAGCAGGGACTGATCCAGGGAAAATTTGGGCATACCATTTCGGTTCAAAATGTTCCAACAATAAGACAAAAACAACATCTCTGGCCCAAAATTCCACATTTTAAATGCTATTTTGACATTAAAATCTGTTGGTTTTAAGAATTTGGGCGGATTTTTTGCTTGTGAGTTTGGGCACCCATACCTGTATACAGGTATCAAAATGTCACTGGATCAGTCTATGACTAGCGCTGTATTCTTGAACGGCCATACTTGAAGAGCCTCTTGGATAATCTTGCCGGCAAACATATTTAAACCATGTGACCAGTACGGAAAAAGGAAGCAGCATGCTTTAATTTACAGAGTTTCAAATGTATGTAAATGATCATCAGCGAAATGCTTTTTTGTGTCAGCGACTTTGACAGCCACAGCGCTGAAAAATATTGAAGCTTGGGACAAAATAAGAGTGTGGATGGAAAGCTTCAGAGCTGCTCTGCTATTGTTCAACTGCAAACTTTGTAAGAATTTGAAGACCGAGAACTTTTATCGTGTTTGACAGGTGCTTATTAGTTGTTCTGTGACAAAACTTTCCGTCTATTCACGGATAGTCTGTCAATTCACGTATTCCCCAACCAGTTTACCGGGTTTTCAGTGCTAGAATTTATAACCATGTTTGCAATGAAAAGAAATTTCAAAGAAATAAAGCTGGGCTCGGCCGACTTTTGTTAAAATAGTTTAATTGCTCCAAGACTCTTAAATGAAGTTTTAGGAACCTTTTACTACACAAAAAAAATATATGTGACCTCGTTCTCTTTACAAGATTGGCTGTCCGAAGAGAGACTCGTTAGAGCATTGAAACTTCACATATGATGTCACTAACGACAGCACCACAGACCCTTCAGTATAAGGTTGCTGCTAAACGCTTCATCTTTACACCATAATGACTGATGACGTAATCCAGTTCTTTCGTGCGGTCATAGCGTTATTTGGGCCATAATTTCACACGTTGATAATGACAAAAATAGCAGACTGCATGGAAGTCAAATTATCAGGGGTGTAGTGTGAGAAAAAGCATTATTTTAGGACCTTATCATGAAAACCCTTATTATTTTTCAGTGCATGTGAAATGGGGAAAGGAGAATTTCCGAGATATAGAATGTGACACAACTGAACCTTTGATTGTGTTCAAAGCCCAGTTATTTGCACTATCAGGAGTTGCCCCAGAAAGACAAAAGATTATGGTTAGAGGGAAAACACTTCGGGTAAGCTACACATTTGACAAAGAAACATTTGTGTTTTTACTTAACTGTCAACCCTTTTTAATGTACTTGTACGTCTACGGTGCGTGCTGTTCAGTTGTCACTATAAAATTTTAACTTCTCAGATCCCTTATAAACAATGTCGTAACATATTTGCTAAAACAATTAACAACATGTTGCAAGGCAGGGACTGATCCAGGGAAAATTTGGGCATACCATTTCGGTTCAAAATGTTCCAACAATAAGACAAAAACAATCTCTCTGGCCCAAAATTCAACATTAAATGCTATTTTGACATTAAAATCTGTTGGTTTTAATAATTTGGGCGGATTTTTTGCTTGTGAGTTTGGGCGCCCAAACCTGTATACAGGTATCAAAATGTCTCTGGATCAGTCTATGCAAGGATTTGAATGTTGTAGCATATTGTACCTTTATCAGAATTTTAGTATGATAGTTACATGGATCTGTTTTGAATATGGGTTGATTCAATATGCATTCAACACAAAGTCCGCCGCTGACTAGGTCCCTTTTTATTATATTCCGTGGGACGTTTGACTGGAAGGTTCTTGGGTTTTAATACTATGTGATATCTGGTGAAAGATGATATTTTTTAATGACTTAATTGCGATTGACGTTTTTTTTCTTCTACAACTGAGCGTCACATTACATCGATAAAGGCTCCCCACATGCGCAATGACAACGCTTGGTGACAGGAAATTTATGGAATGCTCACGATACTCTCGCTTCCTATTAATCCATCAACCCTTATAATTTTTACTTATGTTTTCCTAACTTTTGCTACAGGACGAAGACTGGGACAAAACACCAATCAAAGATGTAAGTACAATTTTTCTTCTCTTTAAATTAAACGATTTTGACAGGTCTCTGTAGCTTACAGTTATACTCTTATTATCCACTTGCTGCGCTGTTTCGAAGAAGTTCTTACATGAAAAAGGGAAAAACCTGCCCTTGTCAAGGTCATGAAATTCTTGGTCTAGATTGGCATTTTGCAGAAATATTTCGGATGTACTGTAGTGCTGGCAATATAATCTAGTTCTCTGGAACTCCAGGTTTTCTCCGAGCAAAGAGCCCGATTTTCTGTCCCAATTGACCTGGCAATGCCAGCAAGTGAATAATCTAGATGGTGGCGATAAACATTAAACAAGCAATCCCCCATCAGTTTAAAATGTCGATCTTCAGCACCAACTAGTTCGAATAATTTTGCCTTTTAAAAGTTCAAAGAAAACTGTTACCTATTAGCTCAGGTTGACACAAATTTCAGTTTCTAGTGGTCGCTGGAGGTCAAGGGTTTCCTGCGAGAAATGGTCTCGGTTTCCTCCCCCACTAAACCTGGCAACGTCGCCATATAAGTGAAATAATCGTGAGTGTGGCGTAAAACATCAATCAATCAGATTCTTGCAAACAGTCTGTTTGTATGGGTTTTTTCAGATACAGACAATCCCCCCACCCCCCACTCAAACCTCTCAAACTAAACTTAGCCATTCCACCAAATAAGAGAAAGAATCTTGCAATGTCAAAAAACTGTAGTCTATCAATCTATCCATATTTACACTGTTTTTGTTTTTATTTCTATAGGGTATGAAGTTATTAATGATGGGAACTACTGATGAGTTGCCCCAGGAGCCCTCGGAGAGACCCCTCTTTATGGAGGACATGAGTGAACAGCAGCTCGCTAAGGCCGTAAGTTACGCAGGCGATCTTATTTCCACAACTAATTATGTAAAGGTGTTGTGTTATTGATACGCTTATGACATTGCCACCATAAAAGTGAATTTTGTCTTGTCATCATGTAACAGGGTTTCCTGGAAGTCAAGTTTTGAGGTCGAATATCTACCTCAAAATGACCATAAAAACTCAAATCATTCCATAAAAAAAGTGAATTTTAGTTAAATTTCTTCAATTTCTGGAAACTAAAATACTCAATTGGACTTGAAATTAACTCAAAACTTGGTTTATGGCCTCAAACATTTGAGCTTCTATGAATCCCTGTGTAAGTGAAATACCGTATTTCTTCTAAATATTCAGCCATTCTAATGGCCTAAATTTTCCATTGAGTCAGACAAAAATGGAGACGTGGAGTTGTGTTTCAGGATTCCCATTTTCACACACTGTACAGCGGGTCGTATTGCCTTAAATTCCCTCTAATGGGCAAATTTGTCTGACCTTCTTTAGCATATTTCTATTCAAATGGCCGAATCCTTATGAGGGAAAAAGTGGCTGAATCTTTAGAAGAAATACAGTATACAATTCTTCATACCCGCAACATAATCTGTGGTGGCTGCCTTTAAATGCACACTTGCCAGATTACTGTTTACATAAAAAACAGTGGGTGCTTTTCTGTATTTTTCCTGGACAGAAGAAGTTAGGAACTTTCTATTTTTACCAAAAACTTTTGGCATCATTTAGTATTTTTAATTTGAAATTGAAAGATACATTTAATCAGGTACCCGCGATGTAAACAAACCCCAAACCTGAACAAGCGCCCAAATGTTTTGAGTCCACTCGTGTGAGTTACCTAACGGCACAATATAATTTTACGTACTTTACCTGAGAAAGACAGACTGACGATCTGGTAAGAGAAACTCAAAAAGCCTGCTGATGATTTTTTGAGTGCAAAGCACTGATAAAAAGGCCTGAAATGAGGGTAATCCAACACTTAAGTTAACCGGCACTGATTGTTGTTTTCTCCGGGCAATCAGCCTGGTTTCCTCCCCACTAAACCTGGCAACGCCACCATAGAAGTGAAATAATCTTGAGTGCAGCGTAAAACATCAATCGTTCTAATTGTGTTACAAAAGCAAGTATGTCAATATATACAGGGAAAACTGCCTAAACCAAAACATTAATAAACAAGAACCCTGTCCAAACCAACAGCAGGCAAAAAATATATAAAGAAAAATAGATATAAACATAAATTATTACAGATTATTTACATAATTGGAGTAGTACTATTATGTACTCATTTATTCAGATGCATAAAGATTGATTGTTTGGTGTTTTACGTCGCGCTCAAGATTATTTCACTTAAATGGCGGCGTTGCCAGCTTTATTGTGGAAGGAAACCGGGCTCTTTGCCCTGAGGAAACACACGACCTCTCAGTGATAACTGGCAACCATCCCACATAGGTCGTTCAAGTGAAAACCCAGTCAGAAAATTTTCCAATTTTTTTTTGACTGAGTGGGATACGAACCCGCAACCCATTGGTGGAAGGCTGTTCGGATTGAGCGTCTAATGCTCCACCTACTGAGCCACGGAGGCCCCAGGTGCATATAGAGTGATGGTTCTAATCTAACTATTTAAGTAAAAAAAATTAGAAAAATTCTCGTGGAAGAGTTTTCAGGTACTCAATCGAATTATATCCCTAACTAAACTTGACAATGCTGCGATGTAAAGGAAATAAACTTGAGTGTGACATAAAACATCAACCAATAAATCAATCTTTGTTATGGGGACATCTGTAACTAGAATTACATGTACATTTAATTTTAAATTGCGTTGATAAAACATATTTTATGTCAGGGATGTTGTCTAGAAATAAATTAAATATTTTTGTAGTAGTGATATCGTTTATAAATAAATTAAATGTATTATTTTTCTATTTTTTCAGACTGCAAAGCCAGCTGGCCTCAATAACTTGGGAAACACTTGTTATATGAATGCTACGTTACAGTGTTTGAAGTCTGTTCCTGAGCTAAGGCAGTCTCTCCAAAAGTAGGCATATTAATAGCTTTGTCATTGCTTGAATTTAAACACATTACTTTGTCATTGCTTGAATTTAAACACATTACTTTGTCATTGCTTGAATTTAAACACATTACTTTGTCATTGCTTGAATTTAAACACATTTGTTTGTCATTGCTTGAATTTAAACACATTTTGTTGGCTTGTGAGGGGGATTACACATCCGCGGATATCCCGGGTTAAATTCTCAACAAGCTCACCTTTTACCCCTGGGACAACTGCGATTCAAAGCCTCGTTTTCTGGGAACACCCATTTACTGTCGAGCAAATCAAAAACGCTCTTCTAAACGTTGGAACTCTTCAGTTTTTGAGACACGTTCATCGAATTAAAGTGTAAACGGAAAAGCGTCTATGTTTGTTTTGAACACTGCCTGGATGCTTACGTAACGCCGATTCTGATTGGTGTTATTTCCGCCACAGTTTTGCGGCGGAACCAATCAAAGTGTACATGCGTATTGAATTAGAAACGACGGATTCGGTTCAACTTGTCCCACGGGTAAAGTGAGCGTAAGTTTTAATCGTGGGTTCCGACGATAGCCGGGATTGCAAGGACCTTAGTGACTCAAGGGGCAGTTTCTCAACACACGCATGTCTTAACTTTGCGCCTGGTTGTAACGTAATGTTGAAGCTATATGTTGGCATGACAGTTAGGCCTTGCGTTGGACTTTCGTCGGGCGTAAATGTTTTGAGAAACAGCCCTCAGTCCAGTTGAAGCGCTTGGCACAAACCCAAAATTGATTGAGCAGGGCCTCGGTGGCTCAGTCGGCTGAACAATAGTCTCACTCATACACAAGCCTTCTATCGATGGCTCAAGGATTCAAATCCCTTTTAGTACAAAGAAACCTTTAATTTCTGTTTTTTTCACGAAGGTCATCGGTTCCCTTCATGGAAAGAGCCTTGTTTCGTCTCTCAATGCTGCTATATAAGGGAAATAACCATGAGTGTGACAGGATAGCTCAATCAATCAATCCATTGATTTGTGGCACTTTTGAATTCTGAAAAAGAAAAAAATGTATACCTGGGTTTTAACTGACATTATGGGGATGGGCAGGGGCTCAGAACCTCAGTTACTTACGACACCCAACTTGACAATGGCATCAATAGGGAGCGCAAGTCACGTGTGAATTCCACATATTTCCTGTTACTGAGCGTTTTTCGTTCCAACATGACGTTTACATCTGACGTTATGGAACAAAATGCGTCAAATGGAATTGCAACGTCATCAAAAACGTGCTAAATGGCGTCATCTGTCAACGGATATCACCAAATCTCGTAATGATTCTTATGAGACTTGCGCTCCCTATATGGCTCCTAAAATTTCTTAAATTCAAAAGTCATTTAATCAAGTAGTACGGATGTTATATGAGACTTGATTTTATAAGAATGGCATGAGCTGCCAAATTTTCCTCATATGTCAAGATAATAAGAGAATCTGCAGCTCATATCAAAACGAAATAATTAACGTTGAAATAAGGAAAATCCATACAGTATAAGGGCTGTACAATTCAGAATACTTTTAATAACTAAACTTTAGTGTTAAAAAGATTACACACTCGCTCAGTCTATTTCTCTACATTAACATACATTTTTGAAAGTAGTAAAACTACGAAGCTTCAAATTTGGACTGCTAGAGAAAAATAAGGTGAAGAATGACTCATGGATGAAAATTTCTTGGTTTATTGAGTGACGACGTTTCAATGTAGTTGTTATATCGTTTTCAAAGTCATTGACTTCAGGCACTGTTATATAAGTAATTCTTCACCTTATTGTAATCGTTCAACTTCCAAATGCCATTGAAAGATTAGACAAAAATAGTGGAAAACTTCAAAATGTTGCTTTGATAGAAAAATATCAGTACTTTGCAGCTCATGCCACTTTAATGTGTGATTTGTCTGATATTTATTGTTTTTGGGTTTAAGGTTACCAGGAATGTTATCGCTAGGTAGTGTGGCCATTAACCCCTCTGACTCAATTACTAAAGGTAAGTGCCCTCCTTTTTTTGTGGTTGGACATTAAAGGCCCACTTGCCGCCGTAGCCTGTTTAAAAGAAAACCAATTTACATGAGCTTACTACGACTAATACCACTAAACTTAAACATAGGACACATAAAACATGTCTAGTTAGCTTTAGAATGTAGAAATGGGGTGAAAAACAAACGAAGAATTGAAGCCTGATTACAACAACAACGACCAGTGTCGGTCAACGTTCGTGTTGGATTACCCTCCTTTCAGGCCTTTTTATCTGTGGTTTACACTCAAACTGTATTTCTCAGATAAATAGGCCTACGTAAAATTACACTGTGCCGTTAGTTCACTCATTCGACTGAAACATAAAATCGCCCCCTGTGAGCAGTTTGGTTCGTTTACGTTACGGGCACCTAGCAATTCACCTAGCAATTCAAATTTTCAAATTAAAAATACAAAGTGACGTCCAAACTTTAAAATTTTGGTAAAAATAGAAAGTTCCTAACTTTTATTGTCTGGGAAAAATACAGAAAAGGGTATTTCTTTTTTAATGTAAACAATATTCCTGATTTTCGCGGCAAGTGTGCCTTTAAATTGATTGATTGATTGATTGGGGCCTAACGTCTCACTCGACAGGCAATTTCATTTAGCAACAAAATACAAAGCAATCAACCAAAAGACCACGCACGGAAAATGTTTAAAGAATGGTCACAAAACCCTGTTTCTTGCTGTTTCTTGAACATGTACTTTAAAAGTCTGTCCAAAAAGAAAATTAGATTTCGGTCGTAGCACATACAAAATTTAAGCTACGTTTGCCGATCTACAATGCTTACGAAAGTTAATTATCTCAGAGACTTATGATGTCAAACACGACCTCTGTTGTGTACGTACCCTCACAGCGATGACGTAATAAACGATTTCTGCTGTCTCAGTACGTCTTCGTGGCAGTTTGTACTCATCGAAGGTCGTGCATGACGTCATTTTTTCGAGTAGTTGTGGAAAATATGCATATTTCCTTCCAGTTCTTTTTTGACTACCAGGGAACTAACGTGATGGTTGTTTTGTTTCAACTGATACATTTAGTCCATAAACAAACATAAACCAGCTTTAAATCCTCTTCATAAATCCTTGAAATAATAATAATGATGGGTGCACTGTAAAAGTCAATCTAACAGTTTTTCTATAAAATGTCGTTGGAATCCCACTCAGACCAAATATAAATTGAAAAATTTCTGAGTGCATTTTTCACTCGGTCAACGTCGTTGCCAGGTACTCACCGAAGGCTGGAAATTTTCTCCAGGCAATGAGCCCGGTTTCCTCCATCATTAAACCTGGCAACGCCGCCATATAAGTGAAATAATCTTGAGTGCGACGTAAAACACCAATCAATCAATCTTTAAAGTGGCATGAGCTGCCAAAATGTGGATATTTTGAAGTTAAAACAGAATGTTGGCTATTTTTCTCAAGACGTATAAATCAGAAGCTTTTTAGTGCTTCTAGTCACGAAAATGTACGATAAAGTATTGTTTTGAACTAACTTTGGCTTAGAATGAATGAATGGTCGTCCCGGTTATTTAAATTTTGTTTACTTTTCGAACACGTTTTCGGTTCGTACAGGCCACATACTGTATGGATCTTCCTCATTCCAACGCCAATGATTTAGTTCTTTCATGGCCTTCAAAGCCTCTTACTGTCGTGATGATCAGAAATTATGAAAAAAGTGTAAATTTTGGCAGCTCATGCCACTTTAACATATGCTTTTTTTATTTGCCAGGTATGAGGGATTTGTTTGGTACTATGGAGAAGACTGGTGGAGCTATTCCACCCATTATCTTTCTACAGGCCCTACACATGGCATTTCCACGATTCTCAGAAAAGGGCGAACAGGGTGGCTTTACCCAACAGGTGAGCCCATTCTGGCTGAAAACCCCCTCCCATCAATATAGACTGATCCAGAGACAGTTTAATACCTGTATACAGGTATGGGCGCCCAAACTCACAAGCAAAAAATCCGCCCAAATTCTTAAAACCAACAGATTTTAATGTCAAAATAGCATTTAATGCTGAATTCTGGGCCAGAGATGTTTTTGTCTTATTGTTGGAACATTTTGAACCAAAATGGTATGCCCAAATTTTCCCTGGATCAGTCCCTGATTCAATACATTGTAGGCTTGAATAACATTCCCTCAGCAGTCTTCTGGAAAATTGAGAGAAAAAAAATTATCAATTTTCTATTGTTTGTAGCACTTGACATGTCTCTTGATTTGTGTGTTAATTTTACTAAGGGGATAGTATCTCCCTGATGGTCAGTGCGATTGCATTTGGTTGGTTGATTGATTGATGTTTTACACCACACTCAAGATTATTTCACTTATCTGATTGATGTTTTCACCACACCCAAGATTTTTTCATCTTTATGGCGGCATTTCCAGGTTTATTGGGGGAGGAAACGGAGCTTATTGGCCGCAGGAGACCCCTGACCTTTGGCGAGTACCTGGCAACTCTTCTGAGGGACGACCAATGAGGGACGACCAATCTAAACCACTGTATCTTCGAGGCCCCACGCAATTGCATTTGGAATCTTCCTACTAATTTTCAAACTACTGAGGCTTAAATCCTAAAATTAGAAACAATATTCGGATTTTATGGTATACATTTTTAGGATAGGAGCATTTAAAATCTGAACTCTGGGCAGTTTATCCTGCTTCAGGTTAATTAACTGATTGATGTTTTCTGTCACTCTCAAGATTATTTCACTTATACCCCGGCATTGCCAGCTTTAGTGGGAGAAAACCGGGCTCTGTGCCTCGAGGAAACCGGTTACCTTCAGCAAGCATCTGGCAATTCTTCCACTTAGAGCGATCCAGTGAAAAATTTGTTTGATCCGAGTGGGATTTGAACTTTTGCACCGCTCATCTGCTTTATGTGTTGATTTGTTAAATTATAATTAAATTTTATTTCAGGATGCAAATGAATGTTGGACTGAGATAGTGAGATGTCTTCAACAGAAGTTACCCGCCCTTGATCCCCCACAGGTTAGACCGTTCAAAATGAGCCCAGAAATCTTGTCTCTGGCTCTTTGTCAATTTTTTGATTTGTTACCAGAGCCCAGATAACTTTGGACAAAACTAAGTTGATTGATTGCTTGTTTTAAATCTTAATTAGAAAGAAATGATTGGCCAAACTAGTTTAAATCTGAATTAGAAAGAGATGATTGGCCAAACAAGTTTAAATCTTAATTAAAATTGATTGTTTGGTGTTTCACGCCACGCTTAAGATTATTTCACTTATATGCCGGCGTTGCCAGTTTTATTGTGAGAGGAATCCGGGCTCTATGCCCGGAGGAAACCCACGATCTTCTGGCGGTAGCAGGCAACCATCCCACATAGGTCGTTCGAGTGAAAACCCCGTCAGAAAATTTTTCAATTTTTTTGTGACTGAGTGGGATTCAAACCTGCGACCCATTGGTGGAAGGCTGTTTGGATTGAGCGTTCAACACTCTACCTACTGAGCCACAGAGGTTTCCATTGATTGATCGTATCAAGTATTATTTTTTTTCTGTAAGATGAAAATTTTGCTTTCATTTGATTAAATAACTATTTCAGTGATTAGTTTGTGTTTATATGTAAAATAAATTTGTATTAGCAATACATTTTGGTTTTGAAGGGTTTACTAGAATTTTGCTCATAACTGAAATATCCATGTTATTTTTGAAGAGTTTACCAGAGGGAGCAAGCTCAACAAAAGGTTTCATGGATCAATATTTTGCAGGAGAATTCGATGTTACGTATCCTTTTATTAATTATGGTACAATTGACTTACAGATTCTACAATAGCAGGCCATAGGATCTCACAGTAATGATCAGGGTCCTGTTTCACAAAGCAGCGTAGATGTATTTTTTGCGTAACTTTCATACTAACGTATCTCTACAGTATGGGTTGCGTGAAATCTTATGCTACGCCGCTTTGTGAAACAGGCTCCAGTTCTGGTAGCCTGTTACTATTGGTCTAAAACTACGAAAACGGAATACTATAGAGACCGCAAGTCTCATTGGAATTCCATAAATTTCCGGTTTCCGGCGTTGAATTGCGCATGTGGCTGAGCGTTTTTCGTTCCAACATGACGTTTACGGCTGACGCTACGGAGCAAAATATGTCAAATGGAGCTGCAACGTAACCAAAAACGGTCTTAATAGCATCATCTCTCACCGGATATCACGAAATCGCGTCCGAATTCTTACGAAACTTGCGCTCCCTATTACCCATCATGAAAGCCAGTTTATGGTATGATGAGTAACGAAACTAGCATCGGCATCGATTGGTTCCCAACATTTCTATAAATGAAACGGATTCAATGTTTCGGACTGATAACGAAATTATATGGCCTGCAATAGTTAACAAAAAAAGCATGAATCCCTCAGAACGGAGAGGCTTTGCCTCTTATCTAAGCTTATAATAGAAAGTGCAATGATATTTCATTAGGTTGACGACAGACAGGAGCTTGGCCTTTGTAGAATTTTCTGGAACACTTTGTTATACATTAAGTTGATTTACAATGTTAGGTATTATGAGGTTTGAGTTTAATTAGTTAGTGTCTAAAAGACAACAGTATTCACGTTATTTTTTTGGGGGATTACACTTTCTTGAAAAATAGCAGAAGTTCTTCTACAGTTTTTAGATGACCCGTGAAACGGGAGTTGAACCAGAGTCCCAAAGGATGACACCTATCGCCAGCACTAAAGGCTGGCTGTCTTATCCATTCAGCCAACTGGCCTCCCAGTCTGGGCTTCACCCAAAACTGATACAAGAACTGCTGCCATTTTTCAAGAAAGTGTAATCCAAAAAAATAACAAGTTCTTGAGTTTTCGTGTTAATTTCATTTGCTAATCGAGGGCCACATGCGTTGGATGCTCAATCCAAACAGCCTTCCACCAATGGGCCACGGGTTCGAATCCCACTATTCCAAAAAAAATTGGAAAATTTTCTGCCTGGGTTTTCGCTCGAAGGACCTATGTGGGATGGTTGCCAGTTACCAACGGAAGGTTGTGGGTTTCCGCAGGGCATAGAGCCTGGTTTCCTCCCACAATAAAACTGGCAACGCCGCCATATAAGCGAAATAATCTTGAGCGCGGCGTAAAACACCAACGATCAATCAATCAATAATTTGCTAATCCTTTACAATGCTGTCAGTATGAAATGTACAGAGTCGGAAGACGAGCCAGTCACCAAGTCATCGGAAACTTTCTATCAACTTAGCTGCTTTATAGAAAAAGGTACAGTAAATCTTACTGTATTTCTTCTAAAGATTCAGCCACTTTTTTCCTCCTAAGGATTCGATCATTAGAAATGATATATGCTAAATGAGGCCAGACAAATTTGCCCATAAGAGGGAATTTAAGGCAATATGACCCACTGAGCAGTGTGTGAAAATGGTTATCCTTAAACACAACTCCATGTCCTCTTTTTTGTCTGACTCAGTGGAAAATTTAGGCCATTAGAATGGCTGAATATTTAGAAGAAATATGGTAATCGTTTTATTCTCCTTAAAAGCTTGGTCCTTCCCTACCCCCAGTACACCTTGTCAAACGACCATATAATTTAAATAATTTTGACTGCCAAGGCATAAAACATTAATTAATCTTTCAAACCTGTCTCAGTCACAAAACTTAAATTTCCAAGCCTAGTTGGGATGGTTTTATTCAGTACTAAATAAAACAGACCCCGGCTTGTTGTCATTTTGGTGGGAAAATTGAGTGCAGTGTAAAACACACAAAATCCTTTTTAATAACATAATAAGGGAAATAAATTTGCCAGTTTTTCCGTCCCCAATATGTTGTATTTCCATTAGTAGAAGTCTTCAAAGTGGAGGTGCATTTGGTGGTATGAGTGGCACAGTCTCCTCGTTGTAATAGGGGCCTCCGTGGCTCAGTAGGTAGAGCGTTGGATGCTCAATCTCAATCCGAACAGCCTTCCACCTGGGTTTTCACTCGAACGACCTATGTGGGATGGTTGTCAGTTACCAACGGAAGATCATGGGTTTCCTCCGGGCATAGAGCCCGGTTTCCTCCCACACTAAAACTGGCAACGCCAATCAATCCTCGTTGTAATGCACAGGAATACAAATAATGAGAGAGATCTATTTATGGATAATTTCTGTTAGGTTTTAATGAATTTATTTAACCTTGATATTTATATTTTTGCGGTAAAACGGAAAGAAATATTTTGAGCGTATGGTCGATATACAGTTTTCTGTACGATTCCCCATTCATTTAACACAAGGCCCGCCCCGGAAACCTCTTGAGAGTGGAGAAATGCTTCCTCCTTTATACAAACAACAATGCAATAGCACAAGGCAGCATAACCCTTCATATGTCTTTTCTGAGATCTTGCTTTTAAGTGGCATGAGCTGCCAAAATTCACACTTTTTTGATAATTTCTGATCGTCAGGACAGTAAGAGGCTTTGAAGGCAATCGAAAAAGTAAATGATTGGCGTTGGAATGAGGAAAATCCATACAGTATGTGGCCTCTACGAACCGAAATAGTGTTCGAAAAGTAAACAAAATTTAAATAACCGGGACGACCATTCATTCATTCCAAGCTAAAGTTAGTTCAAAACAATACTTTATCGTACATTCTCGAGACTAGAAGCACTAAAAAGCTTCTGAATTATACGTCTTGAGAAAAATAGAAAATAATTCAAACATTCTGTTTTAACGTCAAAATATCAACATTTTGGCGGCTCATGCCACTGTAAATATCGTAGTTATTTTAAAATTTAATTTCTTTTGTAGAAGTAAAATATATGGATACAGGGTTAAAATCAGTAAGTATTGTTGTTTTCGTAATAATTTTTTAGAATTATTTGAATTTTAGATGGATTTCCAAAAGGGCTCTCTCGTTTGTGCTTTTCTTTGAACTTGAAATCCTAAGGTTCTTATTCCATGTGCCAGTAAATTGAGACCTTTCTGAATTCAATATCTATGTGTAATGGTTGCAATGCTCCCGCTACGGTCTGAATTTGGTTCATCCTCCAGGCTTTCTTCACCAGGCAGAGACGACAAGAGACCAAATCCCACTCAGACCAAATAAAACTTGAAAAAAATTCTGAGTGGATTTTTCACTCGATCACCGTTTGTGGGAGAGTTGACAGGTACTCACCAAACGTCTGGCGTTTCCTCCGGGAAAATATCAATCAATCCCCTGCCAGTGATTATCATGGTTCAGCGCTTAATCCGAACAGCCTTCCACCAATGGGTCGTGGGTTCGAATCACACTTAGTCCCAAAAAATTGGATTGGGTTTTCACTCGATTGACCTATGTAGGATAGTTGCCAGTTACCACCGGAAGGTCGTGGGTTTCCTCCGGGCATAGAGCCCGGTTTCCTCCCACAATAGAACTGGCAAAGCCGTCATATAAGTGAAATAATCTTGAGCGTGGCGTAAAACACCAAACAATCAATCAATCATGGCCCAGAAGGTAGAAGCATATAGGTCTATTGTGATGAGTCCACAAGGTAAAAAATTGAAAAAAAAGAAAGAAAAATCAAACCGGTTTTCACGCGAGAGTTGACGCTCTACTGGCCAAAGGTCGAGTCTTTCCAAAATCCTCAAGGGAAAGAGGTACG
This sequence comes from Lepidochitona cinerea, assembly GCA_963971465.1. NCBI lineage: Eukaryota > Metazoa > Mollusca > Polyplacophora > Chitonida > Tonicellidae > Lepidochitona > Lepidochitona cinerea. The sequence continues at coordinate 3,150,257 of OZ020556.1, read as the reverse complement.
TTTCCTCCCCAACTAAAGCTGGTCATGACTCCATTTAATTTAAAGAATTTAGAATTCAGTTTAAAGCATCAAACAATCAAAGTTTCCCTCAGGCTTGTCAATATGACTACATTCCTGTACATTTAAGTGAAATAATCTCGAAAGTGAAATAATCTCGAAAGTGAAATAATCTCAAAAGTGAAATAATCTCAAAAGCAGTACAAATCCCAAAAGGTAACAAAGTTCATCAAAAGGTCATAGAATTAAGAATTTATATCTTGTTCTCCATTTTATTTGTCTGTTAATTTCCAGAGACTTGAAGAACATATAACAAAGCATTCCCCTACACTGAACAGAGATGCCGTCTATCAGAAATCTGTAAGTTGTTTTATACTTGATAGATATTTGTTCTTTGTAATGTACCATGCCAATTTTACCAAGCAATTCTTACTTAAAGGATAAATGCCAAGCTCTTTCTGAACACCTAGGGGTGATTTGTTGTTGTAAATTGAGTAAATATGTATTTAAAAACATAATATTGAAACAAAATGAACTTCCAGTAAGGTCCCAGGGTGTCAAAGAAACTGCGATTGAACATATGCATATCTTCCGTCAAAAATCGGAAATATCTTTGTTTTTGACGTCATAGTTGACATTTTAACGCTTTCGGCGTCATTTTAACCAACCACGAAGAGGCCCTGGCTTAACGTCGTTTGTGTATGACGTCACAACAATAGTAATGTACATCTCAAATGTCAACTGTGATATCACGGCGCTAAAGCTAATTAATTTCCGTATCTACATGTAGTCTGTAGAGAGAGATAGAATGCCTTGAATTGTAGGTTTCGTGCCTAAAACCTTATTTTGCTTTTGGCTACTTTCGTAAGTTTATACGGTGAAAGTTTTTAAACAAATTGATAATCAAACAGGAGGCATTGATTTTAACGTGGCATTTATCCTTTAACAAACAAATTGCCATAACTAATTCTGTGTCTCAGAGATGTTATTTTATACTAAACAGATATTTGTTCTTTGTAATGTACCATGATATCTTACTAAGTGATTGTTACTTAATTAAACAAATTGCCATATCTAACTCTGTCTCAGAGATGCTGTTTATCAGAAATCTGTAAGTTTATCTCAACCATTCTGATATATTATATATATACACTAGACAAATGTTTGTTCTTTACCAATGTACCATGTCAACCTTACCAAGCAATTGTTACTTACCGTATTTCTTCTAAATATTCAGGGGCCTCCATGGCTCAGTAGGTAGAGCGTTGGACGCTCAATCCGAACAGCTTTCCACCAATGGGTCGCGGGTTTGAATCCCACTCAGTCCAAAAAATTGGAAAATTTTCTGATTGGGTTTTCACTCGAATGACCTATGTGGGATGGTTGCCAGTTACCAACGGAAGGTCGTGGGTTTCCTCCGGGCATAGAGCCCGGTTTCCTCCCACAATAAAACTGGCAACGCCGCCATATAAGTGAAATAATCTTGAGTGCGGCGTAAAACACCAAACAATCAATCAATCAATCTAAATATTCAACCATTCTAATAGCCTGAAATTTCCATCGAGTCCGACAAAAATTGAGACGTGGAGTTGTGTTTAAGGATAACCATTTTCACACACTGCACGGTGGGTCATATTGCCTTAAATTCCCTCTAATGGGCAAATTTTTCTCGCCACATTTAGCATATTTCTTTTCTAATGGTCGAATCCTTATGAGGAAAAAAGTGGCCGAATCTTTAGAAGAAATACGGTAATTAAACAAATTGCCATAACTAATTCTGTGTGTCAGTCGATACTCTCTCTGTCCAGATCCTACTTACTTAAAATTAACACATTTTTGAGCGAATTTTTACTCTATCCCCGTATGTGGAAGAGTTGCCAAGGTCGGGGGTTCCCTTCCTCGTATGTGGAAGAGTTGCCAGTTACTCGCCCAAGGTCGGGGGTTCCCTTGTGTTGTGTGAACAAATGGTTCTCCCCCTTAATAGAGATCCCTTATTTTCTGGTGCTGTTATAACCTGCATGTGAAGTCCGTAACATTATTTAGATTATCGAATGATAGGTGGTCAGTTTCACATTTTCACCGGTCGCGGGTTCGATTCCCATTCAGTCCAAAAAAAATTGGAAATTTTTCTGATTGGGTTTTCACTCTAACGACCAATGTGGGATGGTTGCCAGTTATCACCAGAAGCTCGTGGGTTTCCTCCCACAATAAAACTGGCAACGCTGCCATATAAGTGAAAGAATTTTGAGCGCGGCGTAAAACACGAAACAACCAACCAATCTCAGTTTCACAGTTTACGTTCTGATGTGATTGAAGCCAGCTAGTCAGAAAAGGGAAGAGTGTCATTGAGGCATTTTTTTATCTTCCCAAAAAGCCTGCCATTTGGCTCCCTATTAATGACACTTGAGTGTAGTGCTAGTGGAATGAGTGTTAATGAAACTGAATTAGCTTACAGACCAATCGCTTCATAACATCATATTCTGACTGGGTTTTTACTCGAACGACCTATGTGGGATGGTTGCCAGTTACCAGCGGAAGGTCGTGGGTTTCCTCCGGGCACAGAGCCCGGTTTCCTCCCACAATAAAACTGGCAACGCCGCCATATAAGTGAAATAATCTTGAGCGCGGCGTAAAACACCAATCAATCACTCACTCATAACATCATAGTCGAGATAAAATGGCACATGGAAATTAACATGAAAAGTACAGGTTGGGGGTCATGTGTGTCGCTATAAAGGGCTTTAAAAACAAGGAGGAGCATCTGTGCCAAGTGTCAATTTTATCTACATATTTCATTGAATATTGTTGAAACTTGGTGAGGATGGTTGTTATCAAGTGGGGATGTGGATATCCTGTATGGAAATGAACTTTTGTCTGTCCTTCGTATGTTTCCACTTCCACAATCTTTTGTGGGGCTGGGGGGATTCGTCATTCTCTGATGACTTTTGTTTTTTTTTTATTATTTTTCCCCAGAGCAAGTTGAAGAGATTACCAGCTTATTTGTCTATCCAATTTGTCCGTTTCTACTTCAAAGAAAAGGAGTCGATAAACGCCAAAATTTTGAAGGTATGTCATTTCTTCTTTGTTGGAAGTGGACAATCGGGTAACTGCTAATGTTCCACTTGACGTCGAAGCCGTTCGTAAATTTGTGAAGAAACACAATTTATACTAGCTTAATATGGGCAAATCTCTGAAATTGGGCAAATTATATCTGTTGATTTATGTTCAGTTCGATGGTGATGTAAAAGCAAACGCAAATGAAGCCAGAAATAAATTCATATGAATATCGAAAGGAGACCGAGTTACTTGCATGGAAGTTTCACATGTGTGGAATCGTAGACATGCTAGGCTAAAGCCCCGTTGAGTTCAAGTTAAGATACGATCCGATCGTCGTAAGCTCCAGTCTGTTATGAATCTGCGATCAGCTGTAGAACGTTTTTCGACATGAGCGGCCTTATGACTCTTCAAATCGGTCTCAGACTGATCAGTCTTACAATCGTAAGGATGGAGCATGTTCTATTTTCTTCCGATCAGTCTTAAGATCGCAGACAATCGGTGACCTATATTTCATCACGTGATCATTTTTTCTCGGCATTTCTGTGGGGTTTTTTTGTTACGTCACTCCTAGTCGTGTGCCAGTCTGCCTAATATGATGACAAAGTTCCCTTCCGATCAACTGATCACATCGACCTGCGAGCCTTGAGATTTATCAGTCAGAAATGATTTGGCTGAACGATGAACCAGTCTCAGTCAACGTAAACGGTCTTAAGACTCATTCGCAGACAATCGGATCGAATCTTAACTCGACCTGAGCTGGGCTGTAGACGCGCCAGTTGGAAAAGTTTGAAATTAACTCACTGTATGTTTCTCCCTAGGATGTGAAATTTACTATGACCTTAGATGTTTTTGACCTGTGCACGGAGGAACTTCAGAAGAAACTGTTACCCATGCGAGAGAAGTTCAAGGCTGATGAGGATGCGAAAGTGGAAGAGGCCAGAAAGGTGAGAGGTCAAGGTTAAATGCCTGTTGGGGCTTTGAGGTGAAATATCCACCACACATAGAGTAATAGGTCAGAAAGGGGAGGGGACAAGGTTTACTGCATGTCAAGTTTGATTGATTGTTTACGACGCACTCAAGAGTACCGTATTTCACTTATATGGCGGCACTGCCAGGTTTAGTAGGGGAGGAAACCCACGACGTGACGTCCGGCGAGTACCTGGCCACTCTTATACATACGGCAATCAAGTGAAAAATCCACCCCAAATTTTTTCAGTTTTATTTGGTCTGAGTGGGATCTGAACCAGCACTGCATCAATGGAAGGCCTATGTCGGACTGAGGGACTATCACTCCAACCGACCGACTGGGCCACCGCAGCCCCAGTGATTATTGGGTATTGTCTGATAACGTCTTTATGAATAGAAATATAATTTTTGTTCAATTAAATTTTTTCTTCCCATCAGGTGAAGGCTGGAGGAGGAAAACAGGATAAAACTGCTGGTGGAGATGAAGATTTAGATAATGTGAAGAAATTACCTTACTGGTTTGATGATGGTATGTCATACATTTCACAAGATTGATTGATTATTTCACTTACGATAAGAATTCCACTAATTCAAGGAGGTAAGACACCCAACGAAAAGTCTCAAACTTTTAGAGTGCTTTTCGTAATGTTTTGAGTACTTGAATTAGCGGAATTCTTACCGTATATCGCGGCCTTGCCAGGTTTAGTGGGGGAGGAAACTGGGCTCATTGCCTGGAGGAAGCCCCGGACCTTCGGTGAGTAGCCGGCTACTCATCCACATACGCGCTGACCACATGAAAAATCCACTCAGAAATTTTTATTTGATTTGAATATGCATTTCAGAGGATTGATTGATATAAGAAATTTTTGAAAGACTCTTTAAATGTGGGTTCCATACTAATCAGAAATGATTACGGTAAGAATTCCGCTAATTCAAGTATTCAAAACATTACGAAAAGCACTCTAAAAGTTTGAGACTTTTCGTTGGGTGTCTTACTTCCTGCATAGAGCGACCGAAAAATCTATCGAGCAATCGCTATTGTTGTTTTAGACCAAACATGGCAGAAAGCAATCTAATAATTTGTTATCTTCACATTGCTCGTCCTTAAATTAGCGGAATTCTTACCGTGAAGCATCAAGTTAGTTGATTATGAACAACACAAGCTTTTGACACGTATGCCAGTGCCTGACAAGTGTAACTGAATTTCAAAACATGAATATAAATACTAAATAAATGTGGCCATTCAGTGAAACTGTTTATATGAGTAACTATTTTACACAGTAATAACATTCTGATGTCGGAAACTAGAAAACGACATCAGTCAAGAATGCCATAAATATGTAAACATTACAATACTCGGATGACCTGTTATGTTAACGTTACAATACAATGACATCATAATAAACAAGCCTCACCTTAAACAGGAATAAAATTCATTGTTATCCCTCAGAGAAATTTCTTTGCCATCCAATGGATACTCTAATCTGGTTTCCTGTCACCCGATATAAAATACCTCATTTTGACACATACAGTACCATAAAATGGCGTCGCTAGAACGCTATTCTGAACTATGTTTAGTACCGCCGTTTGATGGATGTTGTTTGCGCTTACTTGCATCATGCCACCTTTTGCAATTATATGATTGGCATCAAGCGAACATTATGCTGACATTTTGTGATGTCATACCTCGTGCTCGTGCTGGGACTGAACCAGGGAAAATTTGGGCATACCATTTCGGTTCAAAATGTTCCAACAATAAGACAAAAACAACATCTCTGGCCCAAAATTCAACATTAAATGCTATTTTGACATTAAAATCTGTTGGTTTTAAGAATTTGGGCGGATTTTTTGCTTGTGAGTTTGGGCGCCCAAACCTGTATACAGGTATCAAAATGTCTCTGGATCAGTCTATGTCGTGTTATGTCATCTTTAGCAACTATTTGGTTTGTGCAATTGAATGAAGGAACAATATTTTGGTTAATTTCACACGAAAGAAAAGCTCTCCAAGATAATAAAATCGTTATCATGTTTCGTGGAAGGGGAAAACGAAGTATTTACATGGTCAAATAGTTATCAATTACTATGTGGGATGGTTGCCAGTTACCAACGGAAGGTCGTGGGTTTCCTCCCACACTAAAACTGGCAAAGCCGCCATTTAAGTCAGTGAAATACTCTTGAGCGCGGCGTAAAACACCAATCAATCAGTTATCAATTACTATGCTGGTTATGTAAATAGCGACAACCTGTAAACCGCGACCAACTGTCTTAAGCGGCCACCCCACGACGCCCCCGAAAGAAATCCTGTACTTAGACACTGTATAGAGCGACCACCCGTCTATCGCGACCAGCTGTGAAGCTGATGAAGTATACACAAAATCTGTATTAAACGACCAAAACTTGGTTCTATAATCGCTAAAACGCTCCACATAGTCTTAAAAAAACAAAAACCGCGGCTTTACAGCGCATGCTTAATCCCGCTGTAGCAGGCAATCCACGATTGTCGTAATAACTAAAGCCTACAATTAAAGCTGGACACCAGCCGTTTGTATTATACCTTTGAATTGCAATATACTAAACAGAATTGACAAAAAAAAATTTTTTTAATCCTATACAAATCGGATGTACAAAAATCAGGGAAATAATTCAAAATGCAATCGCCTAAGACTGGAATAGCCCTCATTTTTCATGAGAAAAGATGACAGGTTATCGAGATGTCGGTTGCATAAAACCTGGATTAAGAGACCACCTGTCTTAAAAGACCACTTTTCACGTTTCCCTTAGTTGGTCGCTTAAACCAGGTTTGACTGTAGTTTGTATCCCCTCTCCACGAACCATGAAAATACTAGTTACAGGCTTTGTTTGAGGGGAAGGTACTGAAATATATGGGGTCGGTAAACAAATATATACCAGGCCTGTCATTAAGAATAGACTGGGAGAGTTACAACATGCTCTCCCAAAACTGTCAGGGTGACCCGTTTCAGTCTCCCCAAAAATGGTCTTCCAAAATTCAACAGGAGTGCACTTCCTCTCCCATGTTTTTCAGCGAAAGAACACAATCATGATGAAATAAAAGGGTCTGAAGTTACAGAAAAGGAATTTTTATTTTGGTATACTTTTTCATATGTCAGATTTGCTGTGCAAATTCGAGAGAATAGTTTCATCTTTGGAAACATAAACAAGGGGCCTGAAACCGGTAGGGGGAGTTAGGAGGAGTGATAAACAGGTCTCCTTTTCTCTGGGGGTGTGTGGAGGGGAAGGAGGGCAATCACTCTCAATTTAATGACAGCCCTGTATACTGTTGCCAGTTACCACCGGAAGGTTGTGGGGTTTCCTCCTGCCATAGAGCCTGGTTTCCTCCCACAATAAAACTGGCAACGCCGCCATACAAGTGAAATAATCTTGAGTGCGGCGTAAAACACCAAACAATCAATCAATCAATCAATTTGTATAGGTATAATCAGCTGCATGTCGCAATTAACCATTTTGTTTATTTTTTCTCGTTTCAGATATAGGATCCAATAATAGTGGGTATTATGAACTGTCAGCTGTGTTGACTCATAAAGGACGTTCAAGCTCAAGTGGACATTACGTGGCGTGGGTACGCAGAAAGGGAGGTAAGCATGTCCTTTAAAAGTCAATTTGTCTTGCACTTTTTTATCTTTAAAGCCCGGTATACACTGAGAGTTTTGCTGCGACCCGACCCGACTGGAAAATCGCGTCGCAGAGAAAAAGTGTAGTGTATACCAGTCCACGACGCAAATCGGGTTCAGTCGGCTTCAGTTGCGTCGGGTCGGAAGTGATCTGGACGTGCCAGATATTTTGTTAAGAATCGGGTTGAGTCGGGTCTGGTCAGACAGTGTATCCACTCTTGCGACGATCGTCGTAGAGAGTCTGAATCCGTAGGCCAATCAGAAATTTTACTACAGTCACGTGACGTCAAACAAGCGTCTTTTTTCTACCTTTTTTGCTAGAGAGTTCCGAATGTCATGTTTCCCAATGACTTTATTTGTGTACAGTGTATACCGGTCTACGACGCGACGCAACTCAAGCCGACTGAACCCGACTCGAGTCGGGTACAGTCGCGTCGGGTCGGGTCGCAGCAAAACTCTCAGTGTATACCGGGCTTTAAAGAACCAAGCTTTCCTCCAAACAGCTGTTTGTACTTCATAATCTATTTTGATTTTCCGTATTTTGGTTGGATTATTTGATTGTCTTTATTTGATTGTCTTTTTTCGATTGACAGTAAAATTCAAACCACTGAGTATAAAATAGTCGAGATTCAAACTCTGGGCTGAGAGGCTGGAGGCTTGGAGGGCGGGATCACTCTAACATTTTACTCTGGGTTCAGTCGCGAGTTCCCGCCCGGACTTTTCCCTTCAGTGTCGTTGATTTTCTGTGTTTGGTATTTTGGTTGGATTATCTGATCCCGTTTTTTGGGATTGGCAGTGAAAATCAAACCACTGAGTATGAAATAGTCAAGATTCAAACTCTGGGTACCAACGGCAGTTCGTGGGTTTCCCCCGGGCATAGAGCCCGGTTTCCTCCCTCAATAAAACTGGCCGCCATATAAGTGAAATAATCTTGAGCGCGGCGTTAAACACCAAACAATCAAACTCTGGGCTGAGAGGCTGGAGATTACTCGGTATCACTCTAACATTTTACTCTGGGTTCAGTCGCGAGTTCTCGCCCGAACTCATTTTTTTTTCCTTCAGTGTTGGTTAATTATTAATTTATCCTCCATGCATTTGCTTACTTTCTCCTCTATCTGTATTTACCTGTTTTTCCCCAATAATGTTCTTTCTGCAGACCACTGGTTGATGTTTGACGATGACAATGTTGCAGATGTGACATCAGAGGACATACTCAAACTATCAGGGGGAGGTAACTATGTAGTTCAAATTCTGTTTCTCTGTTGGCTCCATTATTTTGGCTGGCTTGAAAAAAACCCTGCTATATGAGAACTTAAATAACTCAATAAATTCAAAAGATATCAACACATAAAAATGTATACTGTGCCAGACAGAATAAAAAGTTCTCTTACATCAAAATAACTTCAATAATTCAAATTGTTCCATGTCAGACGGGGGCCTCGGTGGTCTACTGGGTGAGAGTGATTGTTCCTTAGTCCCACACTGACCTTCCAGCGATATGGCGCGGGTTCGAATCCCACTCAGACCAAATAAAAATTCAAAAAATTCTGAGTAGATTTTTCATTTGTATGTGGAAGAGTTCCTAGGTACTCACTGAAGGTTGGGCGTTTCCTCCAGGCTATGAGCCCAGTTTCCTCCACCACTAAACCTTGGCAACGCCGCGATATAAGTAAAATAATCTTGAGTGCGGCGTAAAACATCAATAAGTTAATCAATCTGTGTCTGGCACTAGCGTTATCATCTCACTTCTATTACCATGATAGCATAGCTACTTGGCTACTTCGGTACAAAGATTTTTTTTTTTTAATAAATATTAATTTCATTAGAGTGGCGAGCAAAGGCCATTTTGCTTCCCATTCCATAATTTACATCAACAATATTTTGAAATGAACCGGAGAGTAGTGCATATCTACATAAGTGCAATAAATAATGACTGATGACAAAATTGTTTTGTGATTTTGAGGGCCTCGAGGTTGAACCCCCCACATGTCTGACAATTGCTTAATAATCAATGGATCGTTTTACCCCTCGGGCAAATTTTGCTGTAAAAAAAGGCTGTAAAAAGCCTTGTAAACACATTATCTAAAAAAGTTTTTAACTTACAATTTTGAAACTTCACACATTTGTTAAATACAGCAAGTACAAGAAGCCTATTTAAAATCGACCCGCTCGGACGTGTTTTTCAAGAGCCCCTTACATGACCGTCAGCCAAAAACCTCCTTGTAAATGTGATACATGTATGTGGAGTAGTTTTTCACTCGCAACAAATTGTCTGGAAAAGAAATATATCTTCGGTTTCTTTTGCCCAGACCTGAGGGGTCCTGATGGCGACAGCCACTTATTTTACTGTATGTGTTTACTTGGATAAATACTTTGATAAAATATTTACATTTTTTTTCTGTTTTACCAGGTGATTGGCATTGTGCTTATGTCTTGTTATATTCTCCTAAAGTCTTGGCAGTGACGGATGCAGTTGAACCTATGGAGGGCTAAATTGAACATATCTTTTATTGTAAAGAATAAAGAAAATTTATAATTTAATCTGTTGAGCAATTGAAAAAAGATTTTAGCATAGTAATGGGAATCTGTTGCCTTTTCCTTGGGAGCATTCTGTGGTAACCACCCCAACCCACCTAACATTACATTCCTATAAACCCTTTCAGCTTAAGGACTGGCGCTTGCACGAGAGCCTTGTCGTATGGCAAAATGGCGCTAAATTGAGTTTTTGGATCAATCTGACGTCATAATCATGTTCTATACGTCTATGACGTAATGCAAAAGAGGCCTGTCATAGCGCCCGCAACAGAGAGATGACGTCAATGCCCTACAATTCAAACGTCATAAAATCGTCATTCTATGCCAAAAGGGTCTATTAGCATTGGGTATTTATACCTTCGTTCAACACACCGACTGCTTTACTTCTAGGCCAGCCTCAGACCAATTACGAGGTCAGCCAACGACACTTAAGAATTCTGCGCTTCTACTTAAAAAAGTGAGGCGTTGGGGTATCAACTGATCTCTTACTCGGTCAGCGAAAAATCTGACCTAGAAGTAAAGCTGGGGGCTGACTCTCAACACACTTACGCTTGTCGTAACTTTGCGCCTGGTCGTAACGTAATGTTAAAGGTATATGTTGCCATGACGTTACGACCAGGCGCAAAGTTACGTCGGTGTCGAGAAACAGCCCCCTGTTGAGCGAATGGATAAATATCCGCTGCTTTTAGGAGTGCATCCAAACATCAGCATATATACCAAGTAATCTTTAGTACAACCTACATTTCATATGCAAAAATACACAATTGTTTGAGTTTTGTCTAAATGTGGTGCTCAACTCTTTGTGATAAACTTGCGTCAAAATTAACGGTAGTGTCTGGTGTCTTAACCTGATTTGAATAGGCGAAAAGTTTCTTATTTCCGAATATTCAAATCACGTTAACTCTTGGTATCTTCTTATTCATATTCGCTTCATTGACAAAAGGCAAACTGTCGCTCAAATTTATTCATATACCATGTTTTTGCAGCTGAAATTCTAAATGTTAAAGATATAAGCAGAAGTCAGAAAATTACTTTTTAGTAACTTGCTAATACTTTGAGGTAATTTCTCATTAAATGACAAAAATTTCGTACCTGGATAAATTTTTTTCACCATTACAAACTTTATATGTAGACCAGTTACTTGCAAGTGCTAAAAGTATGCTTTTCATCAATAATGGTGCCAAAAATATTTTTTCTGGATTTTTTTCTGTAATACTAATACAGCAAATTTTTACCTCTTAAATTTGTGTATATCTTTGTTCTTATAAACCTTTCAATTTAATATTCATTCCTGTCAATTCTTATGTAATAAACCAATGTTCCTATCAGAAACAAAAAAAATAGTTTGTTTTTTTTTTGGTTGAAACAAATTTATTTCAATAGGAGCGCTATAAGCCGAAGCTTGTAAGTGCGTCTCCTTTGGTTATTTTTTAACATAAAAAAAAAACAAGCAGACACAGTCGACTTTATCCCTTGCCTGAAGAAAACGATATTGAAGAATACTTGAAGAAAGGTGACTATGACAAAATTTCCAATTTATGTTTCCATGGAAATAGTTAAAAACAAATTTCAAGAAGTTGGAAACCTCAAAAGGCACACCTACACATGATGATTGTTCCACATACCAAGTTAAATTTAAGCTGCAATCATCATCAGGGAAATTACTGAATTAGTCAATAGCCGACACTTATTGACGCACGAAAAATTCCGGGCCAGGGTGAGAATCGAACTCATGTCCTAATGGGCTTTGTTTAAGCTCGGCGTTTGTAAGAGAATCTAAGAAGCGAACTGTTCCCAACAGGGCCTGGTAGCTCAGTTGGTAGAGCGGTGGGATGGTAACCTTAAGTCGTGAGTTCGATTCTCACCCTGGCCCGGAATTTTTTTTCGGGTCAATTAGTGTCGGTTATTTACTAAGTTTCATTTAGTTATGTGTAATAGTTTTCGAGTTCTGCTCCGGAAATGAAATTTCTATGTTATGTTTTCATGGAAATGGCCAAAAATAATAAAAAATTCAATCACTTGAAAACATCAAAAGGCACATCTACACATGGTGATTGTTCCACACACCAAGTTTGATTGAGTCATGTCTAATAATTTTCAAGTTCTGCTCCGGAAACGAAATCCGGACAGACAGTGCCGGGGGATAAAAAAATCTACAATATTTATGCCGCAACCCTTCCATAACGTTTTCTGATCTATGTAGCTTATGGGTAGGCGATATGGCGTGTACCAACATAAAATTGGGGTCTCGATATTTGTGGCGCCCAAAACGGTCACCCAGCCTTTTGGCATTCAGTAACCCAAGAACTGTTGCAGGGATTTCAAGAAAAAATTTAATCGTAACTATCTTTTGAGTAGACTGTGACCTGTGGCAAAAGTAAATTGGGGTCTCGATATTCGTTGCCACCAAAAAAGTTATTCGTCTTTGGGTATTCAGGAACTATTGCATGGAATTTAATGTTTTTTTTCAGTTATAACTAGCTTATGAGTAGACGGTGTTTTCTGCCAAAACTAAACTAAGAATCTTGATATCTGTGACCCTCAGGCTGGAGCATTGCGGCTCTGCTTTAGCCATGTTTGCTGACCCAGCAAGGAGGAACATTAAGTATGCCACATACATCAGCCTATGGTCTGTGGAGCTTTATGTCCAAATTTTGATGTGGTTGGGGGAGGGTGATCTTTTGGTCAGTTGGTAATTCTGTCGCCATGTAACCTTAGCTGTTGGGTGCGATGGTAAACAATGATCAATCAATCTTTTGTTTTTATCCGTAATTAAATGAAATGGCTGTTTCCCAATGTAGTATGCATACATGTACATGTAGTGCAGACACTTTTGTGAGTAGCTTTGGTGAAAGATGTCCTCCTGTCAGTCCGTCTGCCTGTCTGTATCAGATTACATGTGTTACAAGCTGCATGACTGAGACCGTCTGTGGCTCAGTCGGTTAGAGTGATAGTCCCTCAGTCCGTCACAGGCCTCCCAGCGATGCGGCGTAAAACATAAATCAATCAATCCACAATTGTAAAGCAAGTATTCAGATGTAAGAAATGTTAGAAACTCTCTTTAAATGTGGGTTCCATACTAATGAGAAAAAATTACGACAATTACCCCTTCAACAGATTCGACGTCTCACTGGAGGATTGAGACACAGGTTGGAAACTAATGGAGGCTATAAGCGCTTATGACCTTCTGCTCAAGGGATGTGTTCAACACACTCAGTGACATTTTTACTTCAATATGTTTGCCCTGTGAAGCCAGATGGACTCTGCCACTATGACGGTGGTCCAGTGGGTTAGATTGATTGATTGATTGGTGTTTTACGCCGCGCTCAAGATTATTTCACTTATATGGCGGCGTTGCCAGTTTTATTGTGGGAGGAAACCGGGCTCTATGCCCGGAGGAAACCCACGACCTTCCGCTGGTAACTGGCAACCATCTCACATAGGTCGTTCGAGTGAAAACCCAGTCAGAAAATTTTCCAATTTTTGGACTGAGTGGGAATCGAACCCGCGACCCATTGTTGGAAGGCTGTTCGGATTGATTCCATGATCTTCATTGCGGCGTAAATCATGATTCAATCAATCAAAGAACCTTATGTATCCATAGAAATTGCTGCAATCTTTAACCATGCACGATTCTTGCTAAATTAGTTTTGACATATTATAAAAAACCCTATTTTTTGCAACAAGTCTACTTAATAAATTGATGCAGTAATTAAGGCTTCAGAAGCAAGCCAGATACATGTAATTTTACTTACAATGGAAAGCATCAAAGTGGTTCGTGGATTAGAATGCTGGAAACCAACCGATACCGATGGTAGTTTGCGTATACTTCAAATTATATACAGGCTGGTCATGAAGGGTAACAGATTTTCATTTCTGTAGTTTTACACACAGGCACACGGAGTGCTCTCTTGTTACCCCTGGCTCAAATACATATAACATGGGACCACATTTCCGTAGTTTAGACACAGAGTGCTCTCCCCTTACCCCTGGCTCTAGTACATATACCATATTTCTTCTAAATATTCAGCCATTCTAATGGCCTAAACTTTCCATTGAGTCAGACAAAAACAGAGACATGGATTTATGTTTAAGGATAACCATTTTCACACACTGCTTGGTGGGTCATATTGCCTTAAATTCCCTCTAATGGGCAAATTTGTCTGGCCTCATTTAACATATTTCTTTTCTAATGATCGAATCCTTATGAGGAAAAAAGTGACTGAATCTTTAGAAGAAATACGGTAACATGAGACCATTTTGTCAGTCGGAACAAACTTCAGTTGTCGTTGCTCGCTAGCAGTTGGCTTTGTCACTAACATAAATCCCCTAAATTTCAGACTGCAATATTATATGTGTTGCAGCGAGACGTGAAAGCTTTCTGTGTGCCAGAGTTTTAGAACAGCGGTAACGGGCTACCAGAACCTTATGCAAGGCAATTATATTTGCAATATTTATTCTTGAATCCATACTTTAATTAACATGATTAAAGTTCGTAAATTTTTACATTCAAGGATACTGGGTGTTAAAGACAAATGTCCTTATCTTTTAACCGTCCATTCTTCCTCGATGCTCTTTTTCTCCATTTGGAATCGAGCTGACGCTAACAACCGTCGTCGATCGGTAAACACTTGCCGACTGTGAGCAAATTCAATCGATTTTGTTATCGAACATGGATATGATTGCTCTTTCAAAAAACGCTCTAAAGAACAGCGAAAATTAGACATAGAATCAGCGGAATATGCAGAGCCGTTTGGTTTCTGTAAAATTTGAAAAAATTCAGCTAGATAATTGTCTAGATCTTCTGGGGGCATGTTTTCAATATTACGATTTTCAGTGTATTTGTTCCACAGCCAACGTTCCAGTGTTCCCACGGCTCCCACCATATTTACTATTGCATTCTGTGGCTTGTTGTGATGACCAACCAAACGGCTTCTTATCACGTTGTTACTAAGGCGTTCCGGGAAACTGACTGGATAGAGTTCGGTACCACCTCCTTGGAGATTACGCGATGTGTCTCCGTCCTCTGTGTCTCGTCTGTCTGTCCTCAATGATGTATATTCCGTTACGGAACCCCCTTACAAAAGAAAATGAAAAAAAGATTGACGATTAAAATCACATTTCATCATCATGTGATACAATGAGTGGCATCAGCTACCAAATATGGGTTTAGGCAAAAATCCCATTTACCCATTATGTGATACAATAACTTTTTTTCTGAAAATTTTTTGACTGGGTTTTCACTTTTCATGTGGGATGGTTGCCAGTTACCACTGCATAGACCCCGGTTTCCTCCAACAATAAAACTAGCAACGCTGCCATAGAAGTGAAATAATCTTGAGCGCGGCGTAAAACTTCAAACAATCAAGCAATAAAGAAAGAAACGCTTTTGATTTTTTGAAGAAGAAAAAAATTGTCAAATTTTGAGTCCCTGTAGAATGTAAATAATGCAATTTTTTCTTCCTTCTTTGTTTTTACATACGGTGTTACATGTATTTCATATTCTTATGTAACAACTGTGTAGTTAACAAAAAAATGTGTACCGGGTACAGCAGTAAAAAGTCAAATTTGTGTAAAAAAAAATTTAATAATAGGGAGCGCAAGTCTCATAAGAATTATTACGAGATTTTGTGATATCCGGTGACATATGACGCAATTAAGAACGTTTTTGACGACGTTGCAATTCCATATGATGTATTTTGTTCCATAACGTCAGATTTAAACGTCATTTTGGAACGAAAATCACTCAGTCACATGCGCAATGCAGTGCCGGTGACAGGAAATTTGTGGAATTCACACGTGACTTTAGCCCCACTCGTGTGTCTCTATCCTGCTTTACTTACTTTGCCGGTCAGGTAGAGCCACACATCTAACCGCCATTATAAGGGTGAGACAACTCGTGTAAAGTCATTGGGCCAATTTTTATGCTATGCTTTACAAAGAGCGATTTAACAGTTTAACAACGGATTTCGAAGAAATCAACTGGTTCAGTGAAAAGAGGAATGATTCAAAGATATAATAGGCAGTAATAGCTGAAAGGTAGTTGAGATTAAGGATAGTTAAGACTTAGCTTAAATCTGAAATCCGAAGTCCTTCCAAATAATTCACTTAAAGGCCGTAACTAACGTGACTTGCGCTCCCTATTAAAATAGAAACTTCACAAGTCATAACAAATAATTTGTCGATGATTGATAATTAGAACTTGCCTGATGTCTGGCCAGTATCTTCAGTAGGTGACTTGGTGAATGATGACATTTGCTGGTCTAGAGTTTGGTTAACATACACCACTGTCTCTTCTTCTTTTGATTTCTCCAGGTCACACCCAGGGGAGATAACCTCGTCTGTAAGGGAGATAACTCTGTCTTTTGGAAATAACTTTTCTCCATCCAAATGTTCAGGGGAAGTAAATCTATCTTTAAGAAGCTTTGCCTCTCCAGGGGAGGTAATTCTATCTCTAGGCAACAATCTTGCTACTTTATCAACTGATACCAACTCAGTGTTTTCAGTTTGTGAGTTCATAGGATAATGGCGTTTTCTGTTTAATTTGCTTGTAGTTTTAGAAATTTCATTCGGAGGGGACGACACAGAATCCAGGATCTTGTTGATCGGACTTTCATATCCATTTAGCCAGCTTGGTGTAGGACTTTCACCTGGACAATCTAAAAGAATATTGAAAACGTTGACAGTAATTTGGTTTATTGATTAAAAGTCTGGCAGCAATTGGATTGATTGATCTAACCTAGGCAGTAATTTGATTGAGTAATTGATATTTGGCGCCACACTCAAGATTATTTCACTTATATGGCGCATTGCTAGGTTTAGTGGGGGAGGATACTGGCTTCTTGCTCGGAGTATTTTATTTGGTCAGAGTGGCATACAATCAATGGATGGCCGGTCTCGGATTGAGGGACTATTACTCTGACTGAGTGACCAAGGCCGCTAATTTGATTGAATTTTTTATCAAACAACATTTGGCAGTAATTTGACTGACTGATTGATTGTTTGGCAGTAATTTAATTGATTGAAGGTTTGGTACAATTTGATTGATTGGAAGTTTGGTAGTTATTTAATTGATTGAATGTTTGGCAGTAATTTGAATGGCTGATTGACAAACTTTCCATCAATGGGTCACAACTTTGAGTTCCACTAAGTCGAGAAAGAAAATTGAAAGATTTCAGTGGGGTTTCCCCGAATCACCCTTTGAAGGTTAGGGGTTCTTCTAGTCCAATTTACCGAACTTATGGTGATATTACATATACCAACGTTCAGTCAATGAATTTTGAAATGCTGGTCGGTAAAGTCCGACGCACTTTTGTCGGAAATTACAAGCCATGAAAATAATATTGTAACTGCTCTGTATGGACAATTCCTACCCCAGACTTCTTTAGAACCCATAAAAGATTATTCTTGTCCTCTTTTATTTATTTTATTTATTTGGCATGCACTGTTTGACCCAGTTCGAACATCACGCAAAATGGCGGCAAAGTCTCCAAGAAATGACACTTTGAGTTTGTTGTTGTTTAAGACCAGGTGTACGCCCTTTGGAATAGCTACATGTAATAAAAGCGGACAAGAATAATCTTTTATGAGTTTTAAAGAAGTCTGAGGTAGGAATCGTCCATATCGAGGAGTTACAATAATATTTTCATGGCTTGTAATTTAAGCATCATTTCCACCTTGTATTTCAAATTCGTATACCGAACGTTGGTATATGTAATATCACCATAAGTTCGGTAAATTGAACTAGCTTCTTCCAGCAAAGTCCACTTAACTTGATGAAGCTGTCGTATACGTGATTGACGGTCAAGAAAAGGCATCAATCAAGGCATGTTATTTTTTCATAAAATATACATTTATAAGCTCACCTAGTGAAATGACTCCTTTTGTTTTGAACTCAGCGATTCTCAAATCCAGCCATATTGAAAACTGGGACAGTAAAGTAGGGTGAGAAGATAAATTTTGGATGATGGAAACAAACTGAAGCTGAACACTTTGAAGGGTTAACGACATGATTCTCAACTCAGCATGGGAAAAACAAACACTGGCAAAAGCTAAAACAAGAACAATATCATAAGTGTCATTAAGAAAGTGAGTATAGCAGTATTCTCGTTATTTTTGGGATAAGAATTTCTTGAAAAATGGCTGAAATTCTTCTACCGATTAAGGGTCCCAGAGTATGGCACCAGGGACTGATCCAGGGAAAATTTGGGCATACCATTTCGGTTCAAAATGTTCCAACAATAAGACAAAAACAACATCTCTGGCCCAAAATTCAACATTAAATGCTATTTCGGCATTCAAATCTGTTGGTTTTAAGAATTTGGGCGGATTTTTTGCTTGTGAGTTTGGGCGCCCATACCTGTATACAGGTATCAAAATGTCTCTGGATTAGTCTATGGGCACAGATTGCCAGCACTAAATGCCGGCTGTCTTATCCATTCAGCCAACCGGCCTCCACTGAAAAAGGAGATAGTCGACAGGTAAATACTACAGCGGACATTTAGTACGCATCTAGTAACGTAACTAACACAGCTGAATGCAGAAGGTTAATTACATGTAGTTTGTGTCATTTAGAAAGTGAGTAAAACTTTATTACTATTCTAGTTATTTTTGGGATAACACTTTATTGAAAATGGCAGAAATTCTTCTACCAAATATATTCTTTCCCAAAATAATGAGAATAAACAACTGTTATACTCCAGTTAGGAGTAATTTCTTTATTATTTACATTTCTCTACTTTACTTGTTTGTTTACTGCATTATATAATTGACACCCCTGTTGTATTATGGACTCTCCCTAGGCATTGTGCAATTGGGATGCGGCCAATTGACCCCTGACTTGTTACAGAGGAGAGCTTGTCAACATGTGGTTTTATCGTTTCAACTTCAAGTAAAGTTTTGACAAACAAGTCTATTTTGAAATTGCTTTGTGCATCTGCCTCCGCCATCTACCGCTAGTTCCCCACCAGCACAATACAACAATAACAGTAAAACAATACTAATACAAGAATGGGACAGTGGACTCTTTAAAATACAACCATACAGTAAAAACAAAATACTTTTATCCAACAATCATGCGTCGAAATTTGGACACCTGTCAACGTCGACAATACAGAAAGATATTTCAACTTTAACTTCGTTCAAAACTAAAATCTACCGGTACAGGAAAAATAATTTGGTTTAATTGAAGAAATATTTCAATATGAATCTGCTCTTTCCCAATAGTAAGCAACTTACGATCGCAAAAATGGGAAGATTTGCTGCAAACACTTGTCAAATGTTTCGCTTGCTGTCAAAACCAGGGGAAGTAACTCTTATTTTGCTCAAGAGTTACCTCCCCATGTCATGCTCAAGCAAGGTGGAAACTGCCTTGACCACAATTTCCCGAGCCGACCAAAACATGCCACAGTATTTTCAGCATCTCCAGTAGTAGCCTCCATAATTTTCATTTGCATGTCTTATTGACACTTCCAAAGAATAGGCCTATAAAAGATATTTCTAGAGGCGTTGTCTCCTGCTAAAACATTCGCCCACCCTCTCGAAATATGTTTCAATCTTTCATATTACCAGGAAGCCAGATCCTAATAAAGCTCTTGATAAGTTGATAGCTTTGATTTCAGTTTTTATGTTTAATTGAAAATTTCTTTCGTACCCGCAATGTAAACAAACTTCCAGCTTTGTCATGCGCACAAGCACCCTATAGTATAATGATTTCAACCGTGTGATCGATTAGTCCGCAATATGTTGAGCATCTTCTCTAGCCAAGTTAAAATCTTTACCCATTCCGTGTTTTACCTTGGCGGACGACTCCACTTCAACCCGTAATCGAACAGCTCGTTTTGATTGGATGCGAGTAAAACTTCTCGCAGCTAATCAAATCCTCAGGCACTTACACTGAAAATAGCGTAATGGCGGCTGTGTACACCTTGAACTTTTGTTTAACGAGTGCTGATTGGCTAAGACTCTGTACATCTAGGAAAGACAACTCTTACATTCCCACCAGTGGGCGCTGTTCGATTTACGGGTTGAAGTGGAGTCGTCCGCCAAGGTAAAACACGGAATGGGGACATGAAGATTTTAACTTGGCTTGCGAAGATGTATGTTGAGTGGATTGAAGGATAAATTCTGATACGCCCGCAAGGGCTTCTTCAATACCCGTGCGGGCGTATCAGAAATTATCCTTCAATCCACTCAACTTATTGCGGACTAGTGATCGATCTAACTGTAGGCATACATACTATTTTACCGACTTTCTGAATACAACAGAATGACGGGATAGTCACCTGGGGCTACTATTTTACGGACTTTCTCTTGAACAGGCGATCTGGTTTGAGGGACGCAAACAGCCTCCCGATAAATTTGAGACTGACAAACGGACGGATTTGACACGACTCAAATGAGGGTAATTCAACGTAGGCCTACTTTGAAGTTAACTGGCTATTGTTGTTGCAATCTGGCTTCAAATCCACGTATGATTTTACAGTCTCATTTAAACGTGCAAGCATAAACGTACATATCTTGTGTCCAATGTTTAATTTTAGTAGCTTTACATGTAGTAAAAAAGGCCATAGCGGCGAGCGAGACAACATTGAGTGCAGTTAAAAACACAATGCACTGAACAACCTGTAATTTGATTGGCTGATTGGAAGGGTCACAAGTTTGAGTGCCCCGAAGTCAAGAAAGAAAATAGAAAGATGTCAATCAGTAGGGTTTCCATCCAACCATGCAATTATAGCTTTTGGTGAATCAACTGTCTCATTGAATTGCCATTCCAAGAGATTTTTCTGTCCATTTTTTTTTTAATCAAAGTGTCTTTTAAAGACTTTTTTTTAGGTATCCCAAATCAATCCAATCCAGGCCCGTTTGACAGCATAAATTCTAATTAAAATAGAAATAAATTAAAACATTATTTGGACGGCTTACATATTTTATTGTCGATTTCTTACAAGATCCAATATAGAAAACAATATTGTTTATTCTTTTTGGAGCCAACAAAGACAAATATTCACAAAAACAACACCGCAGGGAATGTAAAACATTATTCACGTATTAATTGATCAATAAATGCAAGAATAATTTTAGACGATCATGCATGAATATCTATAACTGTAGGCTATATATACTCGTGGCGTTAATTTAGCGGCTGCACTTTCTTAAAAAAAATGTATACAATATTCAGCCTTCTTCCTATAA
Organism: Lepidochitona cinerea; assembly: GCA_963971465.1. Classification (NCBI taxonomy): domain Eukaryota; kingdom Metazoa; phylum Mollusca; class Polyplacophora; order Chitonida; family Tonicellidae; genus Lepidochitona; species Lepidochitona cinerea. The sequence goes on along the minus strand of OZ020556.1, from coordinate 3,128,859 downwards.
TATTTCATGTTCTTTCGTTAATGGGATGGAACAAGTTCCATTGGAACTTCACTCCCGCCTTCTATACTCACTACAACTTCTGTACTGCCAATCTAAACAGAGAAGTTAATCTTCGCATGCGAGACTTAGTTCTGAAGCGAAGGGGAGGTAAGCATGTGGGCACGATTGCTGTGCTGCCACACTGATTTTATAGTGAAAAAAATCAAATCAAATGAAAAAAAAACGAAGAACGATTGTAGACCTATACAGGCCTAGTGGTGAATGCACGATTTTATAAAAACAAAAAATGCCAAATATTATATATTGCAATAAAAAAATAAACAGAATACAAAAATCTACACTATGAAGTAGAAACAAAATCACAGGTGGCGTTGTGACCTGTAAATATATATTTATGAACACTAAAACACACGGACACAGGGAAAATCTTCTTGTCTAAAATAACCATGGAGACAAGTTTCTAATTGTGTAAAAAAGTGGTATATCATTTAGACCTTTATACCCCATCATAAGTTGTTGTAGTAAACTGAAACCCGTGATATATTCCATAAGATGGATGACTGACAGGAACTTGGCCTTAGTCAGTAGAATTTTCTGAAACACTTTGTGGTACATTGACAAAGGTTACGCATCTTGAGCTATGGCAAGAACGTCAGTAGACTGAACCCCATGGGATCGTGGAAAAAGAAAGTGAAAATTTTGGTTACCTGAAAACAACTTATGATAGGTTATATAGGTCTAAATGATATAGGCCTACCTCTTTTTTTAACACAAGTAGAAACTTGTCTCGGTGGTTATTTTAGACAAGAAGATTTTCCCTGTGCCGGTGAGTTTTAGTGTTGGTAAATATATACATATATAATTACATACTTGTGTTTGAAAGCACAACCATCCAGCACCTTAACTTTAAAGTGGCATGAGCTGCCAAAATTCACACTTTTTTCATAATTTCTGATCGTCACGACAGTAAGAGGCTTTGAAGGCCATCGAAAAACTAAATGATTAGCGTTGGAATGAGGAAAATCCATACAGTATGTGGCCAGTACGAACCGAAAACGTGTTCGAAAAGTAAACAAAATTTAAATAACCGGGACGACTATTCATTCATTCTAAGCCAAAGTTAGTTCAAAACAATACTTTATCGTACATTTTCGAGACTATAAACACTAAAAAGCTTCTGAATCATACGTCTTGAGAAAAATAGCCAATAATTTCAACGTTCTGTTTAAACCTCAAAATATCAACATTTTGGCAGCTCATGCCCCTTTAATTTGTGCCAAACGTAGGCTGTATATAGGCCCTAAGAATTAGAAAATCCCGATCCATACAAAGCATTATCCTCGGAGTTAAACTCGCAATAAACTCACAAGAAACTGAGCGTCAGTGTAACTTTGAATCGTGGGTTCCGATGACGACAAAGCAAACGCACAAAACAAAAACAATTCTGAGATTGAGCAAGCTAAAGTATTCTACAAGTTTTAAAATTTGTGCATTGTAATTTTTAGAGATTAGGGGAAAGCTCTTCGTCAGCCTTCAACAAGTCTTCGGCGTCATTACGAGAAAAAATCCTCACCAACCCTTGGTGACTCCTGAAATAAAAATCAGAAATAAATCCAATATATCCACAGATTGATTGATTGATGTTTTACACCGCACTCAAGATTATTTCACTTATATGGCGGTATTGCCAGGTTTAGTGGGGCGGAAACCGGGTTTCTTGCCCGGGGGAAACCCCCAACCTTCGGTGAGTACCTGGCAATTCTTCCACATACAGCGACCGAGTGAAAAATTCTCTCAGAATTTTTTGAATTTGTATTTGGTCTGAGTGTGACTCGAACCCGGTATCCACACAAGTGTTCCTTCAATTTGATCAACCCTCCGGCTGGGAGCGGTGTGGTTTTTGCCATAGCCATTTTCGCCTACCTAGCATTGAGGAAAATTAAGTATGCCAAATACATTAGCCTTCCTGACGTTTATATGGTCTGTGGAGGTTTTAATGTTAAAATTTAGGTGGGTTGGGGGTGGGTAAGATCTTTTGGTCAGTTGGTACTTTTGTCGCCATATAACCTTAGCTGTTGAGTGCGACGTTAAGCCCCAATCAATCAATCAATTTGATCAAAGGAATATCTTTTCAGTTTGATCAAAGAGCAAATTTATATACAAAAAAAAAAGTTAAGCACCCCCCCCCCCCCCCCCACCCCGATAAAATCGATAAAATCATTGGTGTAGGGAGGTTGTTGGCAAACTGATGTTGCAGGAACGATTGTGATCATAAAGGGCAACATTCACCATTAATGGCATTCCTGCAGATTTTGTACAGGAGGCTCTAGGGCTTGAATGTTTCAGCCCATCCTATCCCAAATGTGCTCTAAAGGATCCAAATACGCGCAGTTACCTCTTAAGTTTCATACTTACAAGCATCTTTTTATTTCGTTAAAATACACTTTTGATTTGGCTAACGATATCCTGAATAAATTATATAGCTAATTGCCATTAATGGTGATTTCTTATCGCCAGAATGTTGCCCTTTATGGTCACAATCGTTTCTGCAATATCAGTTTACCAACAATCTCCCTACACCAATGATTTTATCGGTCGGTGCAGACTTTCCACGGGGGTGCTTAACTTTTTTCTTTGTGTATATTTGGAAAACATAGTTCTAAGTGAAAAGATTGATTGATTGATTGATTGATGCTCCAGGTGAACTTCGACAGTTTGATTCTCAGATTCTTTAGATTACTTCCACCAATGGGTCGCGGGTTCGGATCCCACTCAGTCCAAAAAAATTGGAAAATGTTCTGACTGGGTTTTCACTCGAACGACCTATGTGGGATGGTTGCCAGTTACCAAAGGAAGGTCGTGGGTTTCCTCCGGGCATAGAGCCCGGTTTCCTCCTACAATAAAACTGGCAACGCCACCATATAAGTGAAATAATCTTGAGCACGGCCTAAAACACCAAACAATCAATCTTTAGATTACAGTTAAAAGGATGTTTATTTGTTATGGACGACAATCGATAGGGGACATCTTGCGGTTTAGCCTTTTATAACCACTCGAGCACGTAAAAATAAAGATAGCTTTTGATGGTTTTGGAAATAAAACTTACTTCACTTCAAAATGGGGTTCTGGGAGGTCGAAAATATCTCCATCTAAATTGAAAATTATTCCCGTTTTGGAATCCTTGGTCTTGCCTGTTGCCCGAATACGATATTCCTTCAGAGCATAGCGCTCAATAAAGTCAACGTCAAACTGAAAATAGAGCATTGGAGAAGATACCTGTGATAATGTTCTTTCTTAAAGTGGCATGAGCTGCCAAAATGTTGATATTTTGACGTTAAAACAGAATGTTGAAATTATTGGCTATTTTTCTCAAGACGTATAATTCAGAAGCTTTTAAGTGCTTCTAGTCTCGAAAATGAACGATAAAGTATTCTTTTGAACTAACTTAGGCTTAGAATGAATAAATGGTCGTCCCGGTTATTTAAATTTTGCTTACTTTTCGAACACGTTTTCGGTTCGTACAGGCCACATGCTGTATGGATTTTCCTCATTCCAACGCCAATCATTTAGTTTTTCGATGGCCTTCAAAACCTCTTACTGTCGTGACAAGCAGAAATTATGAAAAAAATGTGTATTTTGGCAGCTCATGCCACTTTAATCTCACCAGGTTATTCAATCATTATCAATGGATTGGCTGGGGAAAGTGATCGTCTTTGGGCCCAGACACATTTCTGTTTCTGTTGTCAACGAACGAAATCATTGTCAGATATCATGGGTTAATTTCCAGCATACACGTATACGCTTGCTGGCATCCAACGATGAAATTAAATGGGTTTTGAATGGCCTTGGAGAGCTGTTTCTCAAAACTGAAGTATAATGCAATAGTCTGATGCATGACTTATAACTATCACGGTAACGTATAGTGTCGTAGGATTATGTTGGTACCGGCAAAGGCGAAGGCGTTTATGTTTCGAGAAACAGTTCCCAGGCTGCGGTGTCCTAAAATATTAACGACCGACGTACATGTAAGTCCTTGCTACCATTAGCCCGGATTATCGGTCTTACAGCGACTGGTATTATATGGCTGGTAATGTGTCTTGTCGCCTTATGACGAACACGGAGAGAGAAAAAATTCGGCAGAGCCCAGATTTCTCGGCTATGCTACCATAACCTATCTCGTACCATTCTACGAGATCATGATATCTCAACAGTAGGATCTATCTCTATTTTAGATTGACATACCTCGTGTTGAAGATCTCGTAGAATGGCACGAGATCTCGATTGTACCAAGGCCTTATACTACCATAGTTATAGCATTAGGTTAGCCCAGGCGTAAGGGCCTAAATGTTTCGAGAAAGAGAAACAGTCCCAGATCGGAGCATTATCACCTCGTTCAATTCGAAAAAAGTGAGATAAAGTTAAAGTGGCATGAGCTGCCAAAATGTTGATATTTTGACGTTAAAACAGAATGTTGAAATTATTGGCTTTTTTTCTCAAGACATATAATTCAGAAGCTTTTAAGTGATTCTAGTCTCTTAGATGTACGATAAAGTATTGTTTTGAACTATCTTTGGCTTAGAATGAATGAATGGTCGTTCCGGTTATTTAAATTTTGTTTACTTTTCACACACTATTCCGGTTCGTATTGGCAACATACTGTACGGATTTGCCTCATTCCAACGCCAATCATTTAGTTTTTCGATGGCCTTCAAAGTGTCTAACCGTCAAGACGATAAAAAATAATGAAAAAAGTGTGAATTTTGGCAGCTCATGCCACTTTAAAATTGAAATGTAACTTTATTTGGACTTCTCCTGCGCCTTCAACATAAAGTTAGGAGCAGTCACAGAGTTATACGTCGACTGGACGTAAATGTTCTGAGAAACAGCTCCTTGTTTCTAAGAAATTGACAAGGCACTTACCGCGGTGTGATCACACTTTGTGAGTTTTTTGAAGAACTCCACCTGTTGCATTCGGCCACATGTCTTGGTGAGCCAAAGGTATATCTTTCCGTCGTTTAAAGTGGATTGAATGCAGTAAGGCTTTTTATAGCCCGGTGAAGATACGTTGATCATCGTCATATCTCCGGAATGGTATCTACCCGATACAGTCTTCCAACCTGAAGAGATATAAACCAAAATGAACAACTGAATATGATGTCTTGTTATTGATTGATTAATTAATTGCTATTTTACGCTTCATTTACATGGCGGCGTTGCCAGGTTTAGTGCAGTGGGGAAGGAAGCCCCCGACCTTCGGCGATTAGCCCGACCTGGCAACTCTTCCATATACTGCAACCGAGTGGAATTTTTTTTTATAAAATGTCAAAAATAATGTAGCAAGAATCGTGATTGCATCAATTTCTATGGCGACGTGGGCGGGTTTGTTGATACAATAAATCAGGTTCTTGATTGTGGAACTGATGGACGATCAGTCTAACCCACTGTTCCACCAAGGCCCCGATGTCTTTTGACCACTCCACTTTGACCCCATTGACTAATCGGAATAATCCTCGGGAATTTCCGCTTGATGTATTACGTTACGGGAATCCCCGAATCTGTCTGGGGTGAGTTTTTTAGTAACAAATCCATTCTATTTAAATTACGATCGGTTTCCTCCCCCACTATACCTGGGAACGCCGCCATATATTAAGTGAAGTAATTTTTTGATGAAACCTCTAAGGCCAAAACTGGCCATTAAAAAAATCACATATAACAGGATTGTTGTATTTTTCTTATAGCTTTCAAAATGTTTTCCAAGCTGACACGTGATACACTCTGAGCTGTGTGGTGTAAGCCTACAAGGTCTATCTTAGCCACGTTTAAAGGAGAATATGGTTGAAACCCATTATGGGAACCTCCGTCTGTGAACAGTCTTAGCATCATTGTCTAAAAATCCGCGATTGCATGATAACTGTATGGAATTTTATACATTTTAAAACCTTGTTGATAAATGTGCCACTTAAGAGGCAGACAAATACTGCAGCTAAACGTCTGATTGGACAGCGTTTTTACGCTTTCTCTGCTTTCCGGTTAACTCCTATCACAAAGCGAATACCCTTACTTGACTTATAGGGAAGTAGGTATGTCTGCATCCTCGGATACCCAGGGTTAAATTCTCAACAAGCTCACCTTTTACCCCTGGGACAACTGAGATTGAAAGCCTTGTTTTCTGGGAACGCCCATCTACTGTCGGACCGATCAAAAGTTCTCTTATAAACGTTGTAACTCTTCAGCTTGGAGACACGTTTATCGAATTGAAGTGTAAACCGAAACGTCGTCCATCTTTGTTTTGAACACTGCATAGATGCTTAGGTAACACGAACCAGTTTGTGGCGGAACCAATCAAAGTCAACATGCATATTAAATTAGAAACGACGGATCTGCTTCCATTTCTCCCACAGGTAAAGTGAGTGTGAGCGTAAGTTTTAATCGTGGGTTCCGACTGATGGTATGTCTGTAGTTTCTTACCTTCTCCTAAACCCCCGGAGGCACCTTCCGCGGTTTCCTGTGGACGCTTCGACTCTTCTGTCCTGAACAATATCAAATAGTTTAGAACTACGTTACGTAAAGTATATATGACTTTCCTTCAGTAGTGTACTCTCTCATATATAGGGTTTGTGTATATATGACTTTCCTTCAGTAGTGTACTCTCTCATATATAGGGTTTGTGTATATATGACTTTCCTTCAGTAGTGTACTCTCATATATAGGGTTTGTGTATATATGACTTTCATTCAGTAGTATACTCTCTCATATATAGGGTTTGTGTATATATGACTTTCATTCAGTATGACTTGTTTAAGTGGCATTTAGAAGTTGAGCATAATAATGAAAGAAAGAAAACTCTTGCGTATGGATTTACAACTTCTTGGTTTATTGGGAACACGACGTTTCGGTGTAGCTCCTAACACCGTTATCAAGTGATGAGTAACAGATATGTAAGATGATTATTTATACTAAACTGTAACAAAGGATAAAGGATATAACAACAAGCTCTTAAAACAATAAAGCACATAAATGGAGAAAAGGGTTTAAACTCTGTGGGGTTCTCTTAAGATTAATAGATCATAAATGTTAGGGATAAAGAGAGTAGTATACTCTCCCATATATAGGGTTTGTGTATATATGACTTTCATTCAGTAGTATACTCTCTCATATATCGGGTTTGTGTATATATGACTTTCATTCAGTAGTATACTCTCTCATATATAGGGTTTGTGTATATATGACTTTCATTCAGTAGTATACTCTCCCATATATAGGGTTTGTGTATATATGACTTTCATTCAGTAGTATACTCTCTCATATATAGGGTTTGTGTATATATGACTTTCATTCAGTAGTATACTCTCTCATATATAGGGTTTGTGTATATATGACTTTCATTCAGTAGTATACTCTTCATATTTAAGGTTTGTGTATATATCACTTTCATTCAGTAGTATACTCTCTCATATATAGGGTTTGTTTGATTAGGCCTACATATTTAAGCCTATCCCTGTTCAAGATTCTTCCAGTCAAATAGCCTCGTAGCCATTTCAACAGAACTGAACTTCATCGTTTCCCTTTACCACCTCGACTACGGCTTCAACTACAGTAGGCCAGTCTGAACGATATCTCAAGAAGCTGTTCCCAACACCCCCAAATAACGACGAAAACGGACACGGGCGAAAAGCTAGTTAGGTAGGGTGAATCTTGAGCAATATATATCAGGTTGGTCTATTCGAGTGCAATGTTAAACAACGAATCAGTCAACCAATCAGTGTCTTACTTTGAGTCGTCTGCCAGGAGGTAATCCATCTCAAAGTCAACCATTTCTCGCTTGATGAAAAGACCGAAGGGTAGAGCTGAAATTAAAATGAAAACATTTCCAGCATAATCACTACAAGTATCCAGGAGAACTAAACGTGCCAACCATACTCATCTTTTGAAAAGCTTGCTGGACTTTGTGATTGACAATTAACGAATTACCGAAAATCTGGAAGAGAAAACTGTTTACTTTGCCCTAAGACAAATACAAGCACTTCCTGTTGGAATTAGAAAGTATCCCGCTCTATCAAATTTTAAGATCAGCTCTAGCATTTTTTCGAGCGAAACCCACATGGTTTGATCAACGACATCCACCCACTAAAAACCTCTCATGCGGATGGGGAACTGGACTGGCACGAAAAAAAACCCGGCATTCGAGAAGAATACCTGGACATGTTTGCATTTAGACGGAGTGGCATTCGAATCAGCGACTCATCAATGGAAAGCTTGTGTCAGACTGATGGACTATCGATCTACCGACTGAGCCACTGACGACCCCTGCAATCTTTCGAAGAGCGGCGTTAAACACCTGCCAATCCAAGAAGTCTGCTTAGTGCTTACCAAGGTACCTGGCAGGTCCGGCCCACCTGTTGTTTTCCATAACTGACATTATAGAAGCCATTTGACCATAACCAAGTAACAGCCACCCATACTGCATCAGTTTCTGTCCGCAATGAACCGTGAAAATATCCATGGTCTGGTCGTGCCCTGAAAGAAAAATCAGTGTCATATGGCATTTTAAAATAGAGAAAATAATTGTATCACATTAACACAAACGTTAAGCATGTATGTATCTGAAAATGCTTTTATACTTAAGAACCTTATCCAGAAAAAGACAAGCATATTCAATTTTTTTTTTTTTTCATTTTTCTGATAGAGTTTATTGATAAAAGACGTTTCCCTTTTATTTTGAATATCAACATTTTGTCTTGATGTCAACAAATTGTTTACCTATTCTTGTGACTCACCAATGGCTATCATAATAGTACTTGAAGTAGGAATTTTGCTCATCCCAGCGAACAGCGGATGACCGTTTGCAGAACCTAAAACAAACAAGGCTAGTGAGAGAGCTAAGTACATCAGATTAACTTTAAGGCCACATGGGGCACCTTTCTGGGGAGGAGGTGTAAAATACAACGACCATAATATGTTAAGCTTGAAAGGCAACGTACATGTATGTGATTGCACTCGAAATTTGACGGGGAAGCTGCTGCTTGGTCTGCCTACACTGGTAACTTAAACTTGAGTGCTTCAATAGAACAAAGCTACCATTTAAAAAACACTGCCACCACCAAAAACTCGAGTTCGGCTTACCAAGCAAACAAATCCAGCATTTAAGTTTTTCCCTTTAGTTCTTGAACAGGTTTCCGCGTAACAAGCCAATGGATCATTTTTATCAATTAAGTTTTGACTTTGACTTGTCTTGAACAGAGTCTTCTTTCATTCTTTGATTCAAAGTTTTGAAATCTGTGGGTCATTTCTTACCCCAGAGCTCTGGTGTTATCGCCACATTCAAAATATATTTACTTATATTGTGGACTTGCAAGTATATTTAGGGACAAAAGTGTGCCCTATTGCCGCAACACATCCACGACCTGGCACCCGTACCTGGCAACCATCCAAAGTACCAGATCAGGTGCGACTTACCTCCGGATATCATACTGCAGATTAGGTGTGGACTTTTTAGGGCCGTTTTAGGATCATTTGCGTCAATTTGTGCATCTTTCATTGTCCGCTTAAGCAAAGCTGATATTACCTCGGTTAAGGTACCGTCTCCTCCGACAGCAACCACGCTGTAAAGAGATTCCGAGGAATGCAAAGACCCGGTTCGATAAAAGGCGTAAGCATAGAACTAGTCTAACTCTTACGACAATATGTCTCTTAAAGTGGCATGAGCTGCCAAAATGTGGATATTTTGACGTTAAAACAGAATGTTGAAATAATTGCCTATTTTTCTCAAGACGTATAAATCATAAGCTTCTTAGTGCTTCTAGTCACGAAAATGTACGATAAAGTATTGTTTTGAACTAACTTTGGCTTGGAATGAATGAATGGTCGTCCTGGTTATTTAAATTTTGTTTACTTTTCGAACACGTTTTCGGTTCGTACAGGCCACATACTGTATGGATTTTCCTTATTCCAACGCCAATGATTTAGTTTTTCAATGGCCTTTAAAGTCTCTTGCTATTGTGACGATAAAAAATTATGAAAAAAGTTTCAATTTTGGCAGCTCATGCCTCTTTAAGTAGCCTTGTCATGTTGTATTGGCTTTTGCATAGTGATAACAGTCTGCTATGATTGTTATAGTCGAAATAACACTTGGTAGATTAAATCACCAAAATCCTTGACTCTGGATATTGCATCGTTATGACAGTCAGCTTTTATGAAAAAAGGTAAAAAGTCTGGTTAGCAATACGTTCTATTTCCATTAGTAGGACTCTTCAAAATGGAGGTGCATTTGGTGGTACGAGTGGGACAGCCTCCTCGTTATAACGCAAAGCAATACAAACAATGAAACATATCTATTTACAGATAATTTCGTTAGGTTTTAATGGATTAATCTTTACATATTCATTTTTACTATCTGAGGTAAAATTCAAAGACATATTTTGATCTTACAGCCTGTCAACAGTTTTCTGTACAATTCCCCATTCATTTAACACAAGGCCTGTCCGAGAAATCTCGCGAGAGTGGAGAAATGCTTCCTCCGTTCAATAGAGAGCACAGTAAGGGGAGTAACTTTTCCTTGATGGAAATATAACGTATTGTGTAGCAAAACAAACATGCACACTAAGAAAACTTAAGTTTTGACTATACGTACAGTACACAATAGGTATCTTTTATCAGAGTGATCTGTGAGAGTATCAAGAATGTGTTGAAAAAACCCCAATAAAGATAAGTCACATTGTGTGTTAAGTTAAAAAAAAATTATATTCAGACGTTCGCAGCTTTAAAACGTACCCTTGAACTTTTGATAAATCATACTGGTCCAAAATTTCATCGGAATGTTTCGCCTTTTTGGTAACTGCAAAAAGATAAAATCACAAGTTCCAAACAGATACAAAAAGATGTTTTACCTGAAACCCCTTCCTCTGCAATGACAGCGGTTTTGTTTTAGCATGTATCTATTCATAAACTAAAAAAGTGAACTTTCAAAGGGCAATGTTCAAATATTCTTTGAATGAAGCATTAGATATCCACCAATGTATAACTGCATCCAAATTTAACGTTTGGAAAAGTTAGAAATTATAAAAGTTGTCTTCGTTTTTTATAAATACCAAAATGGCGCCCATCTATTCTCGTGACATATATTGTAAGGAAGCTCGGGTTTATTGTCTTCCCTACCTATGACGTCAACATTTATTCCGCATAACTTGAAGATTGGCAGACAATCTTTGTTAAAGGTGTTCACAGCCTTTCCATTTCCACTCTTCGGATTAATGATCACCAATAAGTCCTTTGGGCGGTTAGGAACTAAAACAAAAAAGTTTACTGATATAATATGTACTTAATAAGTTGCTGAATTAATGCAACCGAAAACAAAAAATATGAATTCAAAACGTAACATACATTTATTACTATAACATACCTATCATGTCAGTAGTTCGTTTCACAAATTTGTAAATTTATCATTTATGATTCCATTCTACTTCTCTTATTATACATATTTATTACCAGTATTTCAGGTGCTCCGCTGGGGTTACATGCGGTTATTTTGCAACGCAATGGTCTATTACACTATACGTGACCACTCAGCTATGTCCACCTGAGCATCATCATTTTGCTCTGAGCAGGATCAATCCGCTTTAATATGTCGATCACAGCAGGATCAGTCGGCTTTACTATGTCGATCTGAGCATGCAGGATCAGTCGGCTTTACTATGTTGATCTGACTCTGAGCAGCATCAATCCACTTTATTATGTCAACCTGAGCGGGAATAATCAGATTTAATGTGTAGACCTGAGCAGGAGCAATCGGCTTTACGATGTCGATCTGAGCGGGAACAATCGCTTCACGATGTTGACTTTAGCGGGAAAATCAGCTCTACTGTGACAACCTGAGTGGGAACAATCAGCTTTACGATGTCGACCTGAGTGGGAGCAATCTCGAGGAGGATACTTATCAAAACTATATATATATAGTGAAAAAGATAGTCAAAGCTTTCGGGTGATTTGTGGTGTATACATTTTTTTCAAATAACGTTGAACATGATAACGAAAGTCTTTACCTTTTTTGTGGACCTGTTCCTCTGTCTTTTGGAGAAGCTGTGAACAGTGCTCGCGCGGGCCACTGAAAGTCACTTGAGCAAGAGAAAGGTCGCTGCTGAAATCCTTGTTCAGGGTCCTTGTGGCGTAATGGACGGTTAAACGACTGTTACTCTCGCCTTCGTCGACTTGCTCTAACTTCAACACCCAGCTGACCCGGACTGCAGGGGAAAATAAAAAGTATTTTCCTAAGCCGGAAACTAGTTAGGCAATATACATGCAGGTACATATTCTTGGACTATTTAGGATCATTTGTTGCCGAGCTTGTCAATTTATCACAGAGCTATAGCTCTCGCGAATTTCTTCCGGGGGGGGGGCAATGAGCTCAGTTTTCTCCCCCACTAAAATCTGGTAACGCCGCCATATCAGTGAAATAAACTTGAGTCCGGCTTAAAACAGAAATCAACCAATCTTTCACATTAAACCGTGACACCTGAATAGAACTTGAATTGATTCAGGTATAGGGCTCAATTTAAAATGTAACAATCAAGTCTTTCATCTTACCAGATTGAACCTCGGAAGTATTTTCCTTTTCGGCCCAGGTAAAAGTTTCCTCGCCGACGCTGACTTTACAAGGCACTGATTTCTCACCCAACACCTTGTTTAGTTCGGTCTCGAAGAGAACAGTCATTTTTGCCACCTTTCCAACTGGGTTCTGAAACTGTAGTTGTAAGGGTTTGAGTGGCACATTATATCACAAAATATAATATTACCATACATTGGTCAGATTAAAAACATTTATACATTGTGTTATCCAGCCAAACTCTACTCAAATTTGTTACATTTTCGCTTCTTTGCAATGAGTGGGATTCAAACTCGTGATCGAACCGATGGCACGCTTGCGTCGGCGTGATAGACCCGCGTGATAGATATATTAAAGTATTGATCACAAAACAACAATATAGGCCTAGTTTTATATGCAAACCAAGGTTTGGGAACGTGATATTTTTTACATATAATGGCCTAAACACGTAAAGGTCTTCTGATACGTGTGTCTCAATTTGTATTTTTCTGAGACATTGCTATTTCTGCATGCATGGCGACGCCTGTTGCCTGTTGTCGACGCACACATGCACACTGCCACTGTTACACGAAGTAGACTGGGTTGTAGCCGGATCCGAACCCGCGACAAATTAATTGAAAGTGACATGATAAGTGACATGAAAGTGACATGTCATTATCTGCAGTGTCAGATACATTTCAAACAGTTGCGGAATTATATGCAGAATAATGTTGAGAAGTATCCAACACCAAACCCCACCTCGATCTTCACCGCCTAGGTCTATCCACAAATGACAAATGCTATTTCATTTAAAGTATGGTGAAAAGTAGGGTAACTGAAAACACGTAGTCCACAATATATGCAAGGAATACTATTCATCACATGTTTAGTATAAAAACAGGTGATTTGCCAATTACTTTCAAATGATGTAATTTAGCAGCGTCACAATTGCGGTCCTAAATGGTAGCCTACACCCAATGAACTATATGTGTGGAATAGACACGTCGCATTGGCTAGCTTGGATCTGACTTTGTAAAATGTGCCGCCAGTGGCAGTTGAAGCGCGCGTGCATAACAGATCTGGATCGGAATTGAATCATCTCCTAGTAATGACGGCATTCAATACACATCAAATACCACGTGACCTCCATTCCACGCATATAGTTCATTGGGTACACCGGACAAAGCATGGGTCAGTTTTTAGCTCAAAATTTTAAGCATTTTACATCCTTTTTTAGAAAAGAGATCCGATGTTGTGACAGTTCATGTCTGAAATAATTAAAGGCCCACTTGCCGCGAAAATCCGGAATATTGTTTACATTAAAAAAAGACGACCATTTTCTGTATTTTTCCCAGACAATATAAGTTAGGAGCTTTCTATTTTTACCAAAATTTAAAAGTTTGGACATCACTTTGTATTTTTAATTTGAATTTGAAAATTTGAATTGTTAGGTACCCGGAACGTAAACAAACCAGACTGCCCCCTATTGGCGATTTTATGTTTCAGTCGAGTGAGTGAACTAACGGCACAGTGTAATTTACGTAGGCCTATTTATCTGAGAAATACAGACTGACGATCGGTTAACAGCGACTGGAAAAGCCTGCAGATAATTGTTTGAGTGTAAACCACATATAAAAAGGCCTGAAATGAGGGTAATCCAACACGAAAGTTGACCGACACTGATCGTTGTTGTTGTAATCGAGCTTCGATTTATACATTCTAAACCTAAGTGGACATGTTTTATGTGTCCTATGTTTAAGTTTAGTGGTATTAGTCGTAGTAAGCTCATGTAAATTGGTTTTCTTAACAAATGTCAAACAGGTTACGGCGGCAAGTGGGCCTTTAAGTAGGCCCTATTGCGAAAAAAAATTGCATGAAATGGGAGCTAAACCGATAAACAATGAACTATATGCGTGGAATGGACACATCTCATTGGTTGGCTTCATCTGACTTTGTAAAACGTGCCGTCATCGATAGTTGAAGCGCGCATGCATAACAGATCTGGATAGACATTGCGTCATCTCCTAGTAATGGCAGTAGCCTACTCGATGTACATCAAATACCAAGTGACCTTCATTCCACACATATAGTTCATTTCTGATTATAGCTGTAGAAGCTATAGAGAAAAGGGGAACATGGCATAACCCAATATGGTTGATGTATTATGCAACAGGTGATTTCATAAACAATTGTTGGCAACCGTTTGTTCATCTGGTATGTAATGTGAAAGAGGAAAAACATCGAATCATATTTTTAAAGTTATGGAGAGAAAGAGTAAATATTACATAATCCAATATGGCTGCCATTTTATGCAATGTATGATGCAATGTATGATGTCATAAAAAATTTGCCATACACCCACAGTTCATAATGTAGGTCTATACAGATATGAAAGAATTGTCCACATCGCATCAAACATGTAGAGGCCGTTAAGGGCTAAAGGGATCATTACATATTCGAGTACGTATACATGTAGCTGCCATATTATGTAACCAGTGATGTCAAAAATTGTTCATAACACAACGTCTACCCATAAGGTATATAAAAATTTCAAATGGAATCAAAACTTTGGAAGTTATTAAGCGGAAGGGAAATCGGTAGCCGCACTGCAGTGCTTCGCGGACAGAGATGATACCAGAATACAGCCCACTTTTCAAGGCGGCCTTATAAAAATGAGACAATTTTCTAATTATTTTCAAATAATGTCGAACAGGCTACGGCGGCAAGTGGGCCTTTAAAAGATCCTCTAACATATATAGCCTATATATGCGCTTCGGGTCAAATAATTTAGGTGAGCGTTTTTATTCAGGCCAACCTAGGACAAATTTACGCAGTCAACTATAGAAATGGGCAAAGTATAATACTATGGGGGCGAGGGGCTAACGTTTTACATAACATAATACGTACAGCCATTAGGCCTACAGGCCCTACAGATAATTTACTACGGAACTGTGTTGCGATAGTACGAGACTCTCGCACAGTTGCACTTCGAGATCGGGATTTGCTGAATCCTGTAGTTTCGTGGGCCTACTCTATTTTAAGCTGGGATTGGGGTTGGAATCACTCAACTGTCAGTGTCAAAAACCGAAGCGACATTGGGTTAAATCCAACACGTCGACTAAAACCGGTAGCCTTACATAAGCTCCTATTCTAGCATGACTCAATTTATGTTGATGGGCAATTTTTTAATTAATGGGCGTTGGCCAATGGAAAAAAGAAAACACACTTACCGTTTGCAAGGCCGGTAGTTTATTGTCTGTTAAGTCAAACTATTGATGTGAAATAGACTATAGTCGGTCCCATTCATTCAAATAGGGGTCGGAGGCTGTATGTGATTTCCGGGAGCCGTCACGAAAACGACCCAGATTTTCACCACTTTCTATAATCTTGTAAACAAAAACGAGTGTTTTAGCAGACAAGCAACTCTGAATACGTAAAATGGCTGGAGCTACAGCTTGCATATTAGAGGACGATTTTCAGCTGAAGAACGGGAGATGTCCGACTTTTCGTCTGACCCTCACAGCCAATCAACTTTCATGGACGGACAAAAGCAAGCCAAATGAAAGTGAGTTTTTAAAAGTTCGTCAGGCTCAGTCTTACTCTTTGCCGGTCGATAGCTCAGTCTAGACCTTCAATTTCAAAGGCCCTGCGTGGGCAGTCGGAGTCCCATAAAATAACCCCAGGTTCAGTCGGTTAGACTTAGACTGGTAGCCCTTCAGTCCGATACAGGCCTCCCATCGATGCGGCGCGGGTTCAAATCCCACTCAGACCTAAGTCTAGCCCTAATTATTAGGCCCTAACTAAATGTCTATGAACTTGTACAACCTAGCTAACAGCCGTACTCCTGACTAGCCCCAGGTGACTATCCTGCCATTCTACAACAGAATGGCAGGATAGTCACCTGGGGGGGTATTTCATAAACAGGTTTAGACGGCTAAACTGACCTAGCCGACTAGAATAGCAATGCTTTAACATTACTGCTTAGTCAACTATCTGACCGTAGTCGGCTATATGTGGTTTATGAAATACCCCCCTGGGGCTAACTCATGACATGTGTCTCTTTCCTGTGTTACTTACTTGCCGGTCAGTACCAAGCTACAGGTATCTTAGTTACAGCTTTTAAATGAAATATGTCGAGGTCATTCGCATTACACATTCGAGCTAAGTCTTAACTATCCTTAATCTCACTTACCTTTCAGTTATTACCTCCTGTTATACCTTTGAAACATTCCTCTTTTCACCGAACCCGTTAATTTCTTCGAATTCCGTTGTTAAACTGTTAAATCCCTCAATTTAAAAACCGGTGTCAAAAATTTGTCCGTCAGATTTCAAACTCTCCTCGAACAACGACAACATATCACATGATTCGGGTTTTCCCGGTACTTTTCCAAGTAACGTGACCTTTTTTCGGAGGGCTTCCCAATGAATTGTATGCGTGGAATGGAGGTCACGTGGTATTTGATATGCATCGAATGCCGCCATTACTAGGAAATGATGCGACTTCTATACAGGTCTGTTATGCACGCGCGCTTCAACTATCAATGGCGGCACATTTTACTAAGTCAGATCAAACCAGCCAATGAGACGTGTCCATTCCCCGCATATAGTTCATTGGGGCTTCCCCATCGAGATCTTAAAATAACTGGCCTTTGCACACGACACGAATCCTCGCATCCCGTGACTCCTTGCTTTTGAACAGCCTGTCGATCGAGCCAACGGATATAATGGTGGTCTAATGTGTGGCTCTACCTGACCGTCAAAGTAAGTAAACCAGGATAGAGACACATGTGTGCGGCTACAGGTATCTTAATTGTTATTTATATGTGGATAAATTATTGGTCGGTATTGGTATAGTCCAAGACCAATGTATAACATTATTAAATTACAGAGAAAGACCTTTACTTCAGTTTAGTAGATATATCCAAATTAGGCCTACATTAGCCAAAACTTTGACCATACTCAATAGCTCTCGTTTTATGGTCAAAGATTGATGCCATTAAAAAAAACGAGAGCTATTGAATATGGTCAAAGGTTTCGCTACGCCTACATGTACAGCATATTGATGATGTGTGGCTATTATTCATCAAAAACCTTACCTGCCTCCTTGTCCAATAATCTGATATTTATTGTGTGGTCAGGTAGCCTGTCAGAGCTGT
This sequence comes from Lepidochitona cinerea, assembly GCA_963971465.1. Classification (NCBI taxonomy): domain Eukaryota; kingdom Metazoa; phylum Mollusca; class Polyplacophora; order Chitonida; family Tonicellidae; genus Lepidochitona; species Lepidochitona cinerea. The sequence goes on along the minus strand of OZ020556.1, from coordinate 3,111,126 downwards.
TAAATTCCGACGACCAGTAAATTTATATCAGAATGGAGATAACGACTCAGATTCAATGTTGAAGAGATACATGTAGTACATGTATGTCATCATTCAGTGACCCAAGTCATTCCTGCAACTCTGACCCCCTCCCCCCTCCCCATCCCAGGTCATCATTCAGTGACCCAAGTCATTCCTGTTATATAGATTAATGTAATATGTTTTAACTTTATAGACTTCATTTAATTACATACAATATTTGTTATATTTTCAGAACAAACCTCTATAGAATTATGTGATTTGTTAAATGCTGAAATATATTCAGAGAAAGGAAGGAATAATAGTCTGAAGCTACATTATGTAAAACATCATCGAAGGAAAACAGAACATCGACTATCAGCCGAGCAGATTTCATTTCTAAATACCGAGGAAATCTGTGAGAAATGGAGGAAGAAAATACACGAACATCTTCGTAGTAATTGTGAGTACTTTTTTTTTTATACGAACAAATTTTCTTCGAAAACAAAAGTTATTATTTTTGAAAAAAATATATCTGCCCTGCCACTAATCCTGGCAACTCCACGCTGTCGCTCTAAGTGAAATTACCTTGAGTGTGGCATAAAACATAGTTCATTCCACCTATCGATGTGTCTTACTTTTGTATCCCGTTCTGACCCTATTAAAAAAAATTCAAAGAAAATCTAACTGGGTTTTTACTCAACCAACCTCAAATATTTTGTTCAAATTCCATTTTATATTTAACAACGAAAAATAAAATAATTCAGAAAGGTTTCAACTTGATTGTTGTATATATAGAATCATAACCATACTGCTGAATGGGGAGGGTTTCCATGAGGCATAGCGCCTGGTTTCCTCCCAGCATAGAGCCTGGTTTCCTCCCAGCATAGACCTCAGTTTCCTCTCAGCATAGAGCCTGGTTTCCTCCCAACATAGAGCGTGGTTTCCTTCCAGCATAGCGCCTGGTTTCCTTCCAGCATAGCGCCTGGTTTCCTTCCAGCATAGCGCCTGGTTTCCTCCCAACATAGACCTCAGTTTCCTTCCAGCATAGAGCCTGGTTTCCTCCCAGCATAGACCTCAGTTTCCTCTCAGCATAGAGCCTGGTTTCCTCCCAGCATAGCGCCTGGTTTCCTTCCAACATAGACCTCAGTTTCCTCTCAGCATAGAGCCTGGTTTCCTCCCAACATAGACCTCAGTTTCCTCTCAGCATAGCGCCTGGTTTCCTCCCAACATAGAGCCTGATTTCCTCCCATCATAGAGCCTGGTTTCCTCCCAGCATAGAGCCTGGTTTCCTCCTAGCCTAGAGCCTGGTTTCCTCCCAGCATAGAGCCTGATTTCCTTCCAGCATAGAGCCTGGTTTCCTTCCAGCATAGAGCCTGGTTTCCTCCCAGCATAGAGCCTGGTTTCCTCCCAACATAGAGCCTGGTTTCCTCCCAACATAGACCTCAGTTTCCTCTCAGCATAGAGCCTGGTTTCCTCCCAGCATAGAGCCTGGTTTCCTCCCAGCATAGCGCCTGGTTTCATCCAGGCATAGCACCTGGTTTCCTCTCTGCATAGACCTCAGTTTCCTCCAGGCATAGACCTCATTTTGCTCCAGGCATAGATCCCAGTTTCCGCCAGACATAGAGCCTGGTTTCACTTAGGCATAGAGCCTGGTTTCCTCCCAACATAGACCTCAGTTTCCTCTCGGCATAGACCTCAGTTTCCTCCAGGCATATACCTCAGTTTCCTCTCTGCGTAGACCTCAGTTTCCTCCAGGCATAGAGCCAAGTTTGCTATTGGCATAGAGCCCGGTTTCCTCCCACCATAGAGCCTGTTTCCTTCAACACTAAACATGGCAGCTACCCTCTGACCTTAAAAATGAAATAATCTTGAATTTGGCGTAGAACGAAAGGAGGTGAAGTAATTCATGGTATTAGAATTATCAATTTTATTTTCTCTCAGATCCACAACGGCCCAGGGGTCGAATTCAAATTTTTTGACTGGGTGCACGCCGTGCACCCAAAATATGACCTTTTTTGAAAACGGGTGCACCAAGTTATATTAGGGTGCACAAGGTAAAAAGTTAAAAACGCTCAGTAAATGAAGGAGGAAGGCTTAAAACCGATCTGCATTCGACGTAACAATGCAGAATAGTTTATTTCCATTTGTAAATTAAAAATGAAAAAAAAAGTGTGAATTACCGTCTATAGGCCTACATAGAAGTCTAAGACTCTTGCATGGCCGTCCGTGAGATTTGTTGATAGTTGACTGGTTCTAATGACTAAGTATACCGAAATTGTCATCAAAATATTTGATACGAAAATAAATCTTACCAAACCGTATGGATAAAGGGTGTTTTATTTGTTTTTTTTACTAAATTGAGTCCTCCGTGAGGGGTCGTTTGGTTCAAGCGTCCCGCTCGTGTCTGTTGCAGTAACGCTGACGGAGGAAATCGGTAAAATGAAGAATCGTTGAAGGCGTTTTTTTCTGTCCGTTGTCTGAGTTAAATTGATTGTAACAAGTGACATGCATTCAAACTTCGTCGCCTTCCCACACCGACCCCCTAATGATAAACGAAGCGACTCGAGAGAAGAGAAAAAACAACAACCACGTGCTTGCATGCTCGCCTCAAGTTTTGTCTATCCTCAATTCGGGCCGATATTACCAGGAACTAATGGCCCGGTTTATTGCCTATTGGGACCCCGTGGATATCAATTGTACAACCTGTATATATGAGTGCTAAAGCGGTAGAAAGTTTCAGTGAAAGATCGACCACGCTCAATGTTGAATATTTGAAGTTTACGTCAATTTTGTTTTTCAACAAACCAGTAATGATTAGATTTGTATGTCCACACTCTGGTTATATGCTCTGTTACGGCAATTATCAGCGAGAAACATCGATGAATCGCTGCTCGCAGCATTACGGCGTACAGACGTAAGCTACCGTTCTTTGGTCGTTACGATCTATCGCTATACCCTAAGTTATAGTTATAGCTTGACAAGTCGGTAAATGAATTTCCTCGCTGTTTCTCGCAAGTTGAAAGTAAATTAAGTTAAGTCCCACAAACCAACTTTTCAATAAAAGCTACATTTACCAATTATTGTCTAGCGGATTAATACGTATCCACCCAGCCTTTCGGACCGCTCAAAGTTTGTGACTTCGACGACTTGTGCTTACGAATAGGGCCTACATTACAGACCTTTCCGGCCGTAGTACAGTGTTTTTTACAGGATGCCCGCTGGGTGCACTGCGTGCACCCATTTTTACTCTCTTTTATATTTTTGGGTGCACCAACAAAAAATTGGGTGCATTTGTGCACCCGTGCACCCGTCATTTCGAACCCTGCCGGCCAAAACGTCTTTTAGTTCTGATAAACCCAGTCAGTGGGAAAAAGAGTGGACCCAAAGTGTACAGTACTCTAGCTCTGCCTATCTTTCAAAACTGTGGTATTGAAGTACATAAAATTGGTAAGTCAAAGATTTTTACATTGATTCATTGATTGATGTATTTCACCACACTCAAGATTTTTTCACTTTTATGTCCGTGTTGCCGGGTTAACGGAGGATGAAACTGAGCTCTTCTTTCACAGGAAAACCCCAACCTCGCGCGAGTACCTGGCAACTCTTCTAGATTGGGCAATCAAGTCAAAAACCCTCTCAGAAATTTTTAGATTTTTGTCTGTGGGCTGAGTGGGATTCAAACCCCCTGCCCATGGATGGTAGGCCTATATGTCACACGGAGTGACTCGACTGACTGATTTATGTTTCACTATAGATTATTTTGCCCGATCGATTAATTGATTGATTGTTTGGTGTTTTACGCCGCGCTCAAGATTATTTCACTTATATGGCGGCGTCTCCAGTTTTATTGTGAGCCCGGAGGAAACCCACGACCTTCCGTTGGTAACTGTTGCCCTATTGAAGAAATTTATTCTGTTAGCAATCTGAAATCAATCAATCAATAACTACGTTTTCAATTAGCTGACTTCATTAGCCATTGTGCAGTATACCAGCAAATTATTTTCTAATATGAAATTAACGAATTTATTTTAAAATAATTTTTATTTTCAGAAACAGAAAAGGCTCATCACATAGAGGAAATATTAAGTGACTATGATCTCAACAGCATTGATGGGTAAGTTAAATTATTTATTAAAGTGGCATGAGCTGCCAAAATGTTGATATTTTGAAGTAAAAACAGAATGTTGAAATTATCGACCATTTTTGTCAAGACATATAATTCAGAAGCTTTTTAGTGCTTCTAGGCTCGAAAGTGTACGATAAAGTATTGTTTTGAACTAACTTTGGCTTAGAATGAATGAATGTTCGTCACAGTTTTTTAAATTTTATTTGCTTTTTGAGCATTTTTCCGGTTCGTACAGGCCACATACTGTATGGATTTTCCTCATTCCAACGCCAATCATTTAGTTCTTTGATAGCCTTCAAAGCCTCTTACTGTCGTGACGATCAGAAATTATGAAAAAAGTGTGAATTTTGGCAGCTCATGCCACTTAAAAGTAGTGTTTTGTATTTACTTTGGCATAAAATGACTGAATGTTCGTCTCGGTATTTTACATTTTTTTAAACTTTTCTGCTTGTACAGCAAACAGACAGTATGGATTTTCCTCATTCCAACATCATTCATTAAAAATTTTCCATGACACTTTCATAGCCCTTTACTGTCATGGACAATCAGGGTTTATCAAAAAAGTTTGAATTTTGGTAACTGATGTCACTAAAGCTTTATCAAACGAATTTTTTTTGAAAATTGTAAAAAAAAAAAAAAATTGTAGTTCCAAGGTTATTATCCCATCCACTACTATATCCAATTTTGTTATATTTCTGTTTAGTATCGTGGCGGTGGGCGGAGATGGAACTTATGGTGAGGTCATCGGTGGTCTGGCCCACAGAGCTGAACGTGAACGACAAGTTGACATTAACGATCCGGAATACGACATGATACCTTTAAAAATGCCCGTCGGTATCATTGGAACAGGTTAGTTATCGTTTTGGCCGTCACTCAAAATGGGTCAAAGAATTCCTGTAATTTTTCAAGAAAGTGTAATTCCAAAAGAACAAGAATACTGTTTTCTCGATAATTCCACTCCCAGGCAGTGTGTTATTTTTGTCATAATCAACGTGTGAAATTATGGCCCAAGTAACGCTATGACCTCACGAAAGATCGGTCAAAAGTGACGTCACAAATGAATTACGTCATCAGTCATTATGACGTTAAGATCAAGCGTCCAGAAGCAACCCTATATTGAAGGGCCTGGGATGCTATCGTTGATGACGTCATTTCTGAAGTGACAATGCCATATTGAGTCTTTTTTTGGACAGCCATTCTTGAAAATAGAGCTACCATATATTTTTTTAGCTAGAGCTGTGTTTTTTGATAAAACGCTGTATATTTTTTGTGTAGTGTGAGAAAAAGATTATCCAACTCGAGCGAGTGTGTTACAATGAATATCACTCTCGTTTATTAATTTCCAAAGTCACTCGCCAGAGGCTCGTGATTTTGTTAATTAATAGAAGAGTGATATTCATTGTAACACACTGGCTCTCGTTATATAACCTCTATATATTCACTTTCTAATAGACACTAATTTAACTCTGAATTGTTTGTAGGAACTGGAAATGGTATAGTTGACATCGTTAATACAACAAAGGATCAAACAACTGCCGTGCTTTTGATTGCCCTAGGTAATTAAAGTGACCCATCATTACAAATCCCAACGGGAAATTAACCGGATTAAAACGTATTCCAACTAACTATTTTTAGCCCGCCATCAATTTGATGGAGGGCTATTCAAATCGCTTTTCCGTGGTCCGTCGTCCGTTGCATATAAAGTATGGCTGCCAGGGGGGCGATGTTGTTTTTCTTTGTTACGTTTATTCCAAGAAAACTATCAGTCCAATTTTAATCAAACTCAACATACGTACATCATCATCCTATGGTCTAGTTGCACACCGTACATTTTCATCTCATTTGCATATTCAATATGGCCACCAGGGGGCAATATTGTTTTTTTTTGTTACCTTTATTCCAAGAAAACTACTAGTCCGATTTTCACCAAACTTGGCTCACATTATCTCCATATAGTCTAGTTGTGCGTTGACATTTTCATCTCATTTGCATATTCAATATGGCCGCCAGGGGGCGATGTTGTTTTTCTTTGTTACCTTTATTCCAAGAAAACTACCTGTCTAATCTTAATCCAACTTAACATACATTATCACCCTATGGTCTAGTTATGTATTATCATAATTCCAAGAAAACTACTGACCTGATCTTAACCGAACATGACACACATCATCCTTCTAAGTTCTAGCTGTGCACCGTACATTATCATTTCATTAGCATATTGAAGATGGCTACCTGGTGGCAATGTTGTTTTCAACGGAGCTTACTTTGTAATTCACAATTTAATTTTCCTCAACAATAGTTATCTCCCTGGAATAAGATTTTTCCAATGCCAGGGTCTTTGTGGCTCAGTCATCAGAGCGATAGTCTCTCAGTTCAACCCCACTCAATTCAAAGATTGATTGATTGATTGATGTTAAAATCTCACTATTATTTGTTGCCAGGTTTAGTGGTGGGCCGGGTGGGGGGAGGGGGAAACCAATCCCATTGCCTGGAGGAAACCCTGGACCATAGACAAGTACCTGCCTACTCTTCCATATACAATGATCAAGTGAAAAATCGACTCAGAAATTTTTAATTTTTATTTGGTCCGAGTAGGATTGGAATCCAGAGGCGATAGCATCGATGGAAGGTCTGTGTCAGACCGAGTGATCGATGGAAGGTCTGTGTCGGACCAAGTGATCGATGGAAGGTCTGTGTCGGACCGAGTGATCGATGGAAGGTCTGTGTTGGACCGAGGGATCGATAGAAGGTCTGTGTCGGACAGAGTGACTATCACTGTAACCGACTGAACCCCTTAATCCAAAGAAACACAAATTGCAGAATTTCTTCTTGGGTTTTTAGTCCAATTACCCTTTGTCTGTGAAAGGTTTCTCATTTACCAGCCTAAGACCCTGGTTTCCTTCCCTACTAAACCCATAAAAATAAAATTTTGGAGCGCTGCCTAAAACCTCAGTCAATCAATTTACCCAGGGCAAAAACTCTGGTCTCCTTCCCCACAGAGATCATAGAAAATTGTCTGTTGAATTTATCGTAAAAAAATTAAAAGATCATTCTTGTTATTAAATATCCCTGTGAGTTTATTAATATTTTCGAAGATATAAAAATATGAAATTATCCTGATTGTGGCATAAAACATCGTATCAAGCGATCTTGCCACTCATTGGGGGGTGGGTGAGTTTGTTGGAGTGCCCGGGGTTCAGTAGGGCTTCCAACAGTCTTCTCCCAATTGGGCACTTTATCATCGTATAAAACTAGTGATGGAACTGTCTGTTTTTTTTAACTCCAGAATTGGGTGTAAAAAATACAAAAAATTATTAAACAAATATTAATTTCTCACACATGGCTTTTTAGATTTTATTTGTCACAGTTTCTGAAGTCCAAAATATTCATGTATGTCCTCCGCTAATTTTTAAAAAGGTCCGTAGGTGTTTTATTTTAAATGTAGGGTTCAAAATATTCATGTAACTCTTTGTCTCCATTTTTGTCCGACGCAATGGAAAATTTAGGCCATTAGAATGGCTGAATATTTAGAAGAAATAAGGTATGCTAATTATTAACAAAATTCAGTGAGATTTTTTTTTTCAATCCAGGGGATAGAATTCCAAAGGACATCGCCACAGTACACGAAGGGAACAAGTTCAGAGTATATTCAGTGCTTTTAACTGCCGCTGGGATGTTAGCGGAAGCAATACGTAAAGCAGAGACAAATCGTTCAATGGGCAGAGCCAGGTACGCATGTAAGTGTTACGATAAATTGACGCCAAAATGTTATGATGTATGAACTTTGAAGCTTATTTGAAGAAATTAATATTCTTTTTGCTGACCATCTGATTGGGGTCCCTCTTTGTCGGGGGGGGGGGGGGGGGGGGGGTTGAGTGATAGTCCCTCAGCCAGGCAAAGACCTCTTATATGTGCGACACGGGTTCGAATCCCACTCAAACCAAATAAAAATTTCTGAGTAGATTTTTCACTGGATTGTCGTATGTGGGAGAGTTGCCAGGTCCTCACTGAAGGTCTGGGGTTTCCTGGTAACGGCGCCATATAAATTTTAAGTGCGTAAAATATCAATCAGTTCCCATTTCTGGAGCCTGTTTCACAAAACTGCTATTCTAAGAAACTAGCTGCCCCATTCTTATCCGCAATTAGATAACGCACATAATCTTTCAAGTGGCAAAATTCAGATTTTTTTTCATAAAAAGAGATTGATTGTTTGGTCTTTTACGCCGCGCTTTAGATTATTTCACTTACATGGTGGCATTGCCAGTTTTATTGTGGGAGGAAACCGGACTCTATGCCTGAAGGAAACCCACGACCTTCCGTTGGTAACGGGCAACTACCCACATAGGTCGTTCGAGTGAAAACCCAGTCAGAAAATTTTCCATGTTTTTTCGACTTGAGTGGGATTTGAACCCGCGACCCATTGGTGGAAGGCTGTTCGGATGGAGCATCCAACACTCTATCTACTGAGCCATGAAGGCCCCCATAAAAACAGAAGTGCAGCGTATGAAGAAAATTCAAAAAAAATATTGGTTGTGCAAGTAACAGAACAAATTTGAATAGTTGGGATGTATGAGTTCAATTTTGGAGTTTTCTTGCCTCAACGTACACCCCCGAGATTGGTAACAGTGGAAAGCTCTTATTTTCTATTTCTTGATAAAATAGAAACATCAGCTGATTCTGTTTCAACGTTTTACATGTATTTGGCAGCTCATGCCACTTCATGTGTAGTTTTTAATCAAAACATGTAAAGGTATTAGCAGTCAATTAGAATCTTCGTTATTTTTATAGATGGAATGCTATATTGCTTCATAAAGCAGAGGGTGATCGAAGTGGAAGTGGACTATCTTCCAGTCACAAGGTAGGTGTCAAGCCTAGCTCACACGAGAGGATCCCGGCTGAGCTGCGGGCCACGCGTGGCTGAGAGCTATAAAGCTGTTTCTCCCGTGTGCGCGTAAATTTTGGTGAGGAAAATATCTAGCATGTTTAATATTTTCTGCCCCTCGAGGCAAGAATCTCACTGAGTGCGCAATGTGAGCTGCCAGCTGAGCTGAGAGGAGGGAAAGGCCAATCGTGTGTACCTATTGAAACATGTGATCACTTAGAATATTACGTAACACGGGTAGTGACATTTATGTAGGTCAGTGAACTTGGATATCCAGGAACTGGCCTCAGCCGAGAGCTCATCGTCTGCGCTGAAATCTGTAGCTGCTCCCTCGGCCAAGCGTGCCCTGTAGCTCAGCAGAATCCCCTCCTCGTCCCTGGGGTTCAGAGGCCCATTCATTAGAGTGATAGTCTCCAAGTCTGACCCAAGCCTTCTATCTATGCATCGCTGGTTTGGAATTCTCTTTGCTCTCCCTGAAAATTTTAACTTTTCAAAGTATTTTTTTTTATAGATTGCCCAATGTGGAAAAGGTGCCAGGTGCCTGTCAAAGTTCAGGGTTTAGCCACGGAAAGAGCCTTGATTCCTCCCCATTAAACTATAAGGCAATGTCCTTTAAGCCAAATGTAGTGCAAAGCATTTATCAATCAATCAATCTGCCCTATTGCTCTGAGGTCTTATTACGATAGGCATTGGAAAGAGTTTTGAATCCCACTCAGACCAAACAAAAATTTTAAAAAATTTATGTCAGTTTTTCACTTAATTGCGCTATGCCGAAAAGTCGGTTGTTTACTCTCTGGCAACTCCCCCACTAAACCTGGCAACTCCCCCACTAAACCTGGCAACTCCCCCCACTAAACCTGGCAACTCCCCCACTAAACCTGGCAACGTCCCCACTAAACCTGGCAACTCCCCCCACTAAACCTGGCAACTCCTCCACTAAACCTGGCAACTCCCCCTTATTATAATTGAAGTAATCTCAAGCGCTGATTAAAACAACAATCAATCAATTTATCAATCAATCAATCAATCAATTTTACTGTTCATTCACACTTCCCAGATAATCTACATGAGATTGTACTTTATTTTTATTCTTTAATATTGCTTTTTTTGGTTTGCAGATTTGAAGGAAGGACTAAAAATTTGACGACTGATCCAACTCTGTCCGAAAAACAGAAAGACTCCGAGAAAGAAACCACAGAAATTTCTGATAGCGCCAACGATATTGAAAAGAAACCCGAGGGGTCTGCTGAAAATGAAAATGAAAAAAAAGGTATTTGGAAAATACTAGAGGATGTGGGTCACCTTTGTTTGGGATAAGGAATAGAGGGATTGGAAGCTGCAGTTTGTTGTGAAATGGTTGCCTTGGCATTGTTTGACTCGGATGCCTATTTGTAAATTAACACCAGGAAACAATTGCCATTTTGATTGCTGCTAACGTGCAAATAGACATCCACAATCCACATGTCTGTAATATCAGTAAGGTTTCAATAGAATCGAAATACAGTCAAACTTGGTTTAAGCGACCAACTAAGGGAAACGAGAAAGGTGGTCTCTTTCTTAAAGTGGCATGAGCTGCCAAAATTCACACTTTTTTCATGATTTCTGATCGTCCAACAGTAAGAGGCTTTGAAGGTCATCGAAAAACTAATCGATTGGCTTTGGAATGAGGAAAATCCATACAGTATGTGGCCTGTACCAACCGAAAACGTGTTCGAAAAGTAAACAAAATTTAAATAACCGGGACGACCATTCATTCATTCTAAGCCAAAGTTAGTTCAAAACAATACTTTATAGTACATTTTCGAGACTAAAAGTACTTAAAAGCTTCGTTCACTGATTTGTGTACATCTCTATGATTTGTATAGGATTAAAAAAGAACCCAACCACGATAGATATATTGATTTTATTTGAGATGTTTTTTTTTGTCAAGTCTGTGTAGTATAATGCAATTCACAGGTATAATACAAATGGCTAGTGTCCGGCTTTATTTGTAGGCGTTAGTTATTAGGACGGTCGTGGATTTCCTACTACATACAGTGGGTACATGCGCGGTAAAGCCTCAGGTGTTTGTTTAAAGCCCCACTTGGTGCCTGTTGAACATTTGTTAAGAAAACCAATTTACATGAGCTTACTACAACTAAAACCACTAAAATTAAACACAGGACACATCAAACATGTCCAGTTAGATTTAGAATATAGAAATGAGAGTGAAAAACAAACGAGTTCTGCCGACTTGTAGCATTCGATAAAAATTGATGTATTTGATTGGTTGACAAATCGTATCAACCAATTAAAAGTATCCATTTTAATCGCATGCTACAAGTCGGCACGACAAATGGCACTATGTAAGCGGACCTTTAAGTGTTGGATTATCCTCATTTCAGGGATTTTTATCAGTCGTTTACACTAAAAAAATCATAGCCAGGCTTTTCATGTCCCTCTTACCCGATCGTTAGTCTGTATTTCTCAGATAATGTACGTAAAATTATACTGTGCCGTAAGATCACTCACACGACTCAAAACGTTACGCCGCTTGTGCGCATTTTCAGGTTCGGTTTTGTTTGTTTACATTGCGCGTACTTGATAAATCTAATTTTCAATTTCAAATTAAAAATACTAAATGATGCCAAAACTTTCAATATTTGGTAAAAACAGTAAGTTCCTAACTTATTTTGTCTGAGAAAAATACAGAAAATCGCCCACTGTTTTTTTATGTAAACAGTATTCTCGATTTTCGCAGCAAGTGTGCCTTTAAGAACATGTGGAGCATTTTACAGATTATAGTTTTGGTTGCTTAATACAGGTTTGGTGTATACTTTATCAGCTTCACGGTCGCGCTAGACAGGTTGTCGCTCTATACAGTGTCTTAAGCATGTGATTTCGCTTGGGGGGTGTCGTGGGGTGGGCGCTTACGACAGTTGGCCACTGTTTACACGTGGTTGCTGTACTGTACAGGGCCCTGTTTCACAAAGCGACGTAGATGTGTTTTTTGCGTAACTTTCATACTAACGTATCTCTACAGTATGGGTTGCTATGGCATTTACGTGAAAACTTACGTTACGCCGCTTTGTGAAACAGGCCCCAGGTGTCTGTAGTGGTGGTAATAGAAATACCCTCACCAGATGTCAAAGGTCAAACAATGACGGGGTACAGATTTCTCCGCACACTGACTGTAGTAAAATAGGGCTTCTAATCCCTTCTATTCTATGTTAAAGAGTTGCCACAATTCAGAATGCATAAATCTAGTCAGAATGTGAGACCCCAAAAATACTAAATGAGACCATCAAAGTATCCATTTTTCTACAACTTTGTGCATCAGGGCTTGATTATAATCGTCCTTGAGACATACCATAATGATTGCAATATTCATCTTTAACCTGTGCAGTTTCAAGCTAATTTACTCGGTCACTGTATGTGGAAAAGTTACGAGGTACTCGCCAAAAGTCAGAGCTTTCCTCAGAGGAAACCCCCGACCTTCGGCGAGTATCTGGCAACTCTTCCTCATGCAGCGACCAAGAAATAATCTTGAGTGTGGCGTAACGTATCAATAAACCAACTAATTAATCTAATTTTTACAATTTGTAGGTATGTGGTTACTAATTTTTTTATGGCATGTTACATAATCAGGCGGCCATATTGAATTATGAAATTTAACTTTCTGTGACTAGAAAAAATATTGCAGTACCATCGGTTGGTGATTTGTTCGGAATGTTTTTGCTATCACCTATTAGATTAAATGGCAGCCATATTGAATTTTGAAATTTGTGATTTGTGCAGTTTTAATTCAATCTTGACAATTATATAAGAATATAATTTATATTTGTTCAGGTTGGATAACGAGGTCTGGAGAGTTTATACGCGTGGACGATTTTTTATACGAAGTGCGACCAGATTCTCGCCATACTGTGTATAATGGACAAATGGGTTTAACTTTTGTGAAACCGTGTGGTAGAATCGCTCATCTATGCTACGTAAAGAAATGGTATGATGGTGAAATAGACGAAGTAAGTATTGATGTTACAAGCTTAAAGTGGCATGAGCTGCCAAAGTTCACGCTGTTTTAATAATTTCTGATCGTCACAACAGTAAGAGGCTTTGAAGGCCACCGAAAAACTAAATGACTGGTGTTGGAATGAGGAAAATCCATACAGTCTGTGGCCTGTACAAACCGAAAACGTGTTTGAAAAGTAACAAAATTGGCGTGGGGCATAGAGCCCGGTTTCCTCCCAAAATAAAACTGGCAATGCCGCCATATAAGTGAAATAATCTTGAGCTCGGCTTAAAACCCCAAACAATCAATCCATCAAATTAGCCAGTACTATAGTGACAAGAAAAAAATTATCTGTAGCACTGGTTATCCGGTAACCTTTATATAAACTACAATAAAATCACTTCTTAAATGCCCACCTGGCGTATATATTTATGAATACTAAAATGCACGAGCACAGGGAACATCTTTTTGACTAAAATAACCATGGTGACAAGTTCCTAACACAGAAACCAATGATCTCAGATTTGAATCTTAATCCCCCCCCCCCCCCCCCAGTAAAAATAATGATATAAAACTTCAACTGAAAACTCTTGTTTAAAATTCCAGTTTCATTTCAGGACAACCCCAATGAATTTGGCAGCGAAGTCCCGGTGACGGAGTATCGTGTACGGGCTATTGGGCAATGGAGAGAAAATCCTTTGTCTCGATACATCAATGTGGACGGGGAAATATTACATCTTGATACACCAGACTATTCTGTAAAGTAAGTATTTTGACTGAACTTGAGCTTTTTATATGCCTACTCTTCAAGTGTGGGGAAGAGGGGGTGGGGGGCTCTGTGGCTCAGTCGGCTAGAGTGATAGTCTCTTAGTCTGACACAAGTCTTATATATTGATGCGCCGTGCGATCAAATCCCAAATAAAATTGAAAACTTCCGAGTGGATTTTTCACTTTTCACTGTCTTCTTGTCTGTCTGTCCGTTCGTCCTTACTATATGTTCACTCCATAGCATTTAAATTTTACACGGAGTTCAATTTCTTTCAAAATGCACCAGAGGGACCTGGAGGCCTCAGTCTCTCAATTCGACATAAGCCTTCCAGCGATGGGTCTCTGGAGGCCTCAGTCTCTCAATTCGACATAAGCCTTCCAGCGATGGGTCTCTGGGGGCCTCAGTCTCTCAATTCAACATTAGCCTTCCAGCTATGGGTCTCTGGAGGCCTCAGTCTCTCAATTCAACATAAGCCTTCCAGCGATGGGTCTCTGGAGGCCTCAGTCTCTCAGTTCAACATTAGCCTTCCAGCGATGGGTCTCTGGAGGCCTCAGTCTCTCAATTCGACATTAGCCTTCCAGCGATGGGTCTCTGGAGGCCTCAGTCTCTCAATTCGACATAAGCCTTCTAGTGATGGGTCTCTGGGGGCCTCAGTCTCTCAATTCGACATTAGCCTTCCAGCTATGGGTCTCTGGAGGCCTCAGTCTCTCAATTCAACATAAGCCTTCCAGCTATGGGTCTCTGGAGGCCTCAGTCTCTCAATTCGACATAAGCCTTCCAGCGATGGGTCTCTGGGGGCCTCAGTCTCTCAATTCGACATTAGCCTTCCAGCGATGGGTCTCTGGAGGCCTCAGTCTCTCAATTCGACATAAGCCTTCCAGCTATGGGTCTCTGGAGGCCTCAGTCTCTCAATTCAACATAAGCCTTCCAGCGATGGGTCTCGGGATCAAATCCTACTCAGTCTGAATTTAAATAAAAAAATCTCCATAGACCCATTCGGCTTAAGGATTGACGATTGTGCAGAAGCTTGGCTGTAAGGCAATGCTAAATTGAGGTTTTTAATCAATCTGACGTCGAAATCGCGCTCATTTTGTCTATGACGCAATGCAAAAGAGGCGTGTCACAGCAACTGCAACAGAGAAATGACGTCAATGCCATACAATTCAAACAACGTCATAAAAACGTCATTTTAAGCCAAAAGGGTCTATTGGGGTTTTCACTAAGTGTAAGAGTTACCTGCTTAAGTTCGGTGGTTTATGTTCACAAGAGGAAAATGTTGAAAGAAAGCAATCAATCAATCAATCAAAGAATTGGTAAGAATGCAATCAATCAAAACTTTGAGAATTTTTTTATTTATTTTTCAGAATCCATAAATCTGTCTCACAGCTTTTTACGTGGCCAGTGGACCATGATATCCAGGCAGAATCCCTGAATAGTTGAAGAAGGCGTTATCAGCAAGTGATTTTATGGTTTTGAAGAAAAATGGCACAAAGTTCAGAGTTTGACTGTTTTAGTTAAAGTGGCACTGGCTGCCAAAATAGGCACGTTTTTTTTCTCGTAAATTGTGATGTTAGACCCGATGTGTCTCTACTTCCAACAGCATTCAGGCGTTCAATTCCATTAGATTAGAAATTGGCATGCTACTTTTTCTCTACACTTTTTAGTTTTTCATCAGAATAAAAGTATTGAACATAAGCTTATTATACAGTGTACATCTTTTTATATTGTATAAAACATACCAGCTTTTTATAGACAGTATATTTTAGAACCTTAACAAAATTTGTTTTATTTTTGCTTAAAATGCATTCCTGTGGAATGTGGTATTTTTAGACACCATATAAATCAAATGAAATATTGATCAATTTTCTTTCAAATAAATCTATTTTTCTAAATATTGCTGTTAAATTGTTAACTTGAAGAAACTGTTGTTTTTGATAATTTGTTTATTTTGTTTTTTTAATAAAAAAAAAGTAAGTAAACGATTTTATTTACATACAAACTGTGTGCTGTAATTCTTTTGTGATGTTATTTTAACGCCAATTTAACAAAATAAGCCACTCAATGGATACATGAACCTAATTACAGAGCCCACAATGTTCTAATTATAGAGCCCACAATGTTCTAATTACAGAGCCCACAATGTTCTAATTACACAGCCCACAATGTTCTAATTACACAGCCCACAATGTTCTAATTACACAGGCCACAATGTTCTAATGACAGAGCCCACAATGTTCTAATTGCAGAGCCCACAATGTTGTTTTTTTCATTAGATTTACTTCTTGAATGAAATATCATTAATTAAAGTTTCCCTTTGGTGATAAAAACAAAAAAATGGGAAAGGGGGGCGATGAGGCCTATCAAGGGGGAGATGAACACACACAACATTTTAAAATTTCACATTGGCAAACTTATTGAAACGCATCAAATCCACCCTTCTCATTAAATACTTGTAAGAGAATCTTGAAAGTGTCGACAAAACAGAATAAAGTGCATCAATCATTTTTAAAAACTTAAAAATCTATTTATGTGCAGAGCATTTTGTAAGAGTGGCGATGTTATTAAGCCCTCAACTTCTGCGGGGTGTTCTTCATGTAATATTTTTATTACGCCGAAAATGCGATGAATTTTTTTTCATTGAGAACAGAAATCAGATGACCATATGAGCGCGTAAACAAATTTAAACATGATGAAAACAGCAAAAAATGGATGTGTGTTATTAGTAGGCAGGTCGGTGCATCATCAAATGTTGGTACAAGGTATTTGTTCATAAAAGTTAAAAAACAAAAGTGAGTCTCAAAAGTTACGAATAAAACAAAAAGTCTAGTCTGTATATTTTTTCAGGGCCCTTTCACTGGACCCTGTTTGCTCATTTTGGCTTGAACAGAAAAATAACTACCATTCATTAAAATGCTTGAAAAAGACCCATATTTAGGGACATCAGGTACATCTTATAACTATGTGAAGAATAGTTTGGTATAGGTTTTAGAAACAAACTATGGATGATTAAAATTGACCTGACCTGCCTAATGTTAGTGAAAGCATTCTAATTTCTGTACGACATTTCTTGGGAGTGCATTTTGTATAGCTGTAGTTACTAAGCATATACAAGTGTACTAATCAAAGGCTTGGTGCGGGTGTGTGTGTGAGGGGGGGGGGGGCGGGGGCGGGGCTATGAGCAAGCAGTCTCAAGGGGGCGATGAGTTTGACAAGTTTGAAAACCACTGCACTAAATGACTACTTTAATACGATTTTTTAATTCGTTATCAGCCAATATGTTTACTTTTAGTTTCGGCTGGGCTGAAGTTCTAACAGAGATACCGTAAAGTGCTATCTCAAGGTTCTTGAAGTTCTGACTTTTTTACGTTTTTGTCTTGATCGCATAGCGTAAAATTAAACTAAAGAATGTCGGATCTTTTCAGTTTATCATGAATATTAGTAACGCTTTCACAACCCAATACCTTACTCTTGAGTGCGGCGTAAAACACCAATCAATCATTATTTGCCCAGTGGAACTTACAGCATGTACCAGGCAACCATTTTACTGAGCCCACGAAGCTCTTCATTCAAAAAGATATACAAGTCAATAAGCAGAATTAACAATGTAAAAAGATAGAATTTTTTATTTTCTGTGAAAATTATTTCAGAAATTTTTGAAAAGATCGATACAGGTATCGAGTCTTTTAAAATCCAATTTTCAAAAATGGTAAATTGGGTATTCAGATAAATATAAGAGAATGTCTAATTTAAAGTGGCACGAGCTGCCAAAATGTTGATATTTTGACGTTAAAACATAATCTTGAAATTATCGGCTATTTTTCTCGAGACATATAATTCAGAAGCTTTTTAGTGCTTCTAGTCTCAAATATACGCTAAAGTATTGTTTTGAACTAACTTTGGCTTAGAATGAATGAATGGTGGTCTCAGTTATTTAAATTTTGTTTACTTTTCGGACAGGCTTTCGGTTCGCAAAGGCCACATACTGTATGGATTTTCCCCATTGCGATGCCTTCAAAGCCTCTTACTGTCGTGACGATCAGAAATTATGAAAAAAGTGTGAATTTTGGCAGCTCATGCCACTTTAAGTTTATATTATGATATTTTGTCAAGAATGTTTTTACACGCAGGAAAGAATAATGGTTAACTATGCACATTATTTTTGAGAACATCTAATTTTCCAACAAAATGACCTACTTTGATCTTGACATCCTCCCATTTAAAATAATAATTTACAAACAAAATAGCCAAGCTGATTGATTGATTGTTATTTAATGCCACACTCCTCTGTTTTTATTTTTGTTAAGAGAGGATTGAGGAGGATTGTTTGATTGATGTTTTACGCCACACTCAGGATTTTTTCATTTCACTTACATGGCGGCGTTGCCAGGTTTTACTAACGATGCCGCCATGTAAGTGAAATAATCTAGGGCCTGGCGTAAAACGTCGATCAATCAATCTTACAATAAAATATTTTGGCAAGAAATGTCCTCAATACGCAAGACATTTTTATGAAAAACTACAAAATCTAACAAGATATAAAACTAGTCCTCCAAATTTCTAAATTACTATGAGATCTATCATAATTGATATTAAGCTTTCAGACAATTTTTCAAACATTATCACAAACATTTATTGCAAGTTAAAGATCAAATCATGATTTCTCGATAAAACACTACAGAAGTTCAAGAATTCTTGATATTTTTCTGGATTGATTGTTTGATGTTTTACGCCACACTCAAGATTATTTCACAAATATGGCAGCGTTGCCAGGTTTATTGGGGGAGGAAACCGATTGCCGCTTTATGACAGTGAAAGACGAAGACACTTCTCTACTTATCCAGGAACAAAAAAAGGGTTGGACGTCAATTTGTTTAAGGCATGGATGAAATGTTCGGAGGGCGACCAGCGGCTTCCTAAAAACATACCTCCTGTTCAACTTCACAGCTTGCATGGAAATAACTTCCACAGTTTATTAATAACAATATTATGAATCCAGTGTTTTCGTATTGCCTTGGTATTGGCCTTCGAGTGGTTGTATTGGTCAATACGGCCACCGTTAAGTCTAATAACCATTTGTGAAAGAGTTGTCCGGTACTCACCGAAGGTCGGAGGTTTCCTTCAGTCAAAGAGCTGGTTTCCTCCTCAAGTAAACCTGACAATGCTGCCATATATAAGTGAAATAATCCATCGGTAGTTCAAAAGTGTATTAGGCTTAATACCGCGGTATAACTTTGTAACGTCACAATTGAATTTCTTTGTTATTTAGAACTGTATTTGCCTAATACACTTTTTAACAACTCAGCCCAGGGGGGTATTTCATAAACAGGTTTAGACGGCTAAACTGACCTAGCCGACTAAACAGCACTGCTTTAACATTACTGCTTAGTCGACTATCTGACCGTAGTCGGCTATATGTGGTTTATGAAATACCCCCCAGGTGACTTTCCTGCCATTCTGTTGTATAACACTGTGGTACTAGATTTACCTGGGGCTAAGCCCAGTGCAGTTTCATTACTGTTTTACACTGAACTCATGATTATTTCACTTATATAGCGGCCTTGACAGGTTAAGTGGGGAGGAAATCGGGCCCTTTGCCTGGAGGAAACCCTGAACTTTTTTGAATACCTGGAAACTCTTCAAAATAGGCTTGAGGAAAAAAAAACACAATCCTTTAACCCAGGGGTTAAACCCTAACGATAGTTTGACACAGGTTAAATAAATTTAGAAATAATCCATTGATGGCACAATATCGGATAATATTTAATTTTTAACAGTTAGTAATCAAAAGCAACAATATATTAAGCATAATTTGAGATTTCATTGGCTGCCAAAATTTGGATTTTCAATCCCTTCTGACTGTGGGTAGCTGCCAACATTCCCACAACTCAACTTATAAACTTTTTTTTTGACTAAATGGAATTCAAACCAGCGACCCATAGAGACTATGTCATTACCAAAAGTAACAAATTTGTAGTTGAATAGAAATTTTTTCATAACATTTGCTTTCACTATTGGGAGTTTCTAGTTCTTTATGTTACTATGTACACAAATCACTCAATATGTATATAAAGATCTATAGAAAAATATCGTTAGACTTCGTAAATCTATCTTCTTCCCGCTGTTTCAAACGTGCTGTCTCTATGGTTCCCAAACTGGGCACTCCATGGGGCAACTGTAACAAGACACTTTCCTCGTCCATAATACGATTTGCTTCACCTAAAACATAAATAAAATATTAAAGTGGCATGAGCTGCCAAATGTTGATATTTTGCTGTTAAAACAGAATATTGAAATTATTCGCTATTTTTCTCAAGACGCATAATTCAGAAGCTTTTTAATGCTTCTAGTCTCGAAAGTGTACGATAAAGTATTGTTTTGAACTAACTTTGGCTTAGAATGAACGAATGGTCGTCCCGGTTATTTAAATTTTGTTTACTTTTCGAACACATTTTCGGTTCGTACAGGCCACATACTGTATGGATTTTCCTCATTCCAACGCCAATCATTTAGTTTTTCAATGGCCTTCAAAGCCTCTTACTGTTGTGACGATCAGAAATTATGAAAAAAGTGTGAATTTTGGCAGCTCATGCCACTTTAATGGAAGGCTTGTGTCCCACTGAGAGTATATTACTCTTCTAACTGTGGCCATGGTCTTCTGAAAGGTTCATAACTGTTGCCAGGCTACATGTACGTAAGGGAGGAAACAGGGCTCGGTATTTTTAAAGCTGATGCCCCGCACTGTAGATTATTTCTTGTTTACGTCATTGTTGCAAGGCTAAGTGGTGGAGGAAATAGGGCTCATTAATTCCCAGGCTCATTTCCAGCACTGGATTATTTCACTTTTATGGCAGTGTTGCTCGGCTAAGTGGGGGAGGAAACCGGGCTGAATATTTTCCACACAAAAACGCCACACTCTTAATTTTTTAACTCACGATGTATGTGGCACTGTTGCCAAGCTAAGTGGGGGAGGAAACCGGGCTCAATATTTTCCACGCAAAAACGCCACACTCTCAATTTTTTAACTCACGATGTATGTGGCACTGTTGCCCAGCTATGTGGGGGAGGAAACCGGGCTCAATATTTTCCACGCAAAAACGCCACACTCTCAATTTTTTAACTCACGATGTATGTGGCACTGTTGCCAAGCTAAGTGGGGGAGGATACCGGGCTGAATATTTTCCACGCAAAAACGCCACACTCTCAATTTTTTAAACTTAGGTGGCAGTGTTGGCTGACTAAAGGGGGGGAGGAAACCAGGCTGAATATTTTTCTGGCTCATTTGTCGCACTGAAGATTATTTCACAAACGACGGCAATGTTTTCAAAGCCGATCCACACAGAGAACTAACCTCTTATTCTTTGAACTTTACTCCCATAAGCCATGTCATATTGATACCCCAGGATGAAGGTCAAGGGCAACAGGGGTACAACTACAGCCTTGTTCTTCTTCGCTCTAAAAACGCACAGAAAAAAAGTATTTTTATAAATTGTTTTGAGCCGCCAAATTTTTTGGGTAATTAGTCATTTAACGAAACAGAATTTATTTCTCCAAAAAGTTTAAATGGGTTTACTGAATGACGTGAAAAGTTCAATATCATTATTAATACAAATTATCAATCATTATTAATACAAGACTCAGAAAGTTAAAAAAAAACCAGTTAATTATGCTCAATATAATGTTGCTTTTGATTGACGCACTGATTGATTTATTGATTAGTGTTTACGTCGCGCTCAAGATTATTTCACATATATAGCGGCGTTGCAATGGATTTTGCAACCCGCGGATAGGCAGTGGAAGGTTGGTGTCATTAATCTGCAATAATAGCGAGCAAAGTCCAATAGGAATTCCTCCGGGCTGCATTGCTTATGTGCGTGAGTCAGTTTTATGGTGGGAGGAAATGGGGCTCTATGTCCGGGAGGAAACCCACGACCTTCTGGTGGTAACTGGCAACCATCCCACATAGGTCGTTCGAGTGAAAACCCAGTCAGAAAATTTTACAATTTTGTTTAGACTGAGTGGGATTTGAACCCGCGACAGACGCACTGAACAATCACAAAAGTAGTTTCCAGGAATGAAAAACCAGAGCTCCACGCAGTTTGTTTTTTGTTAACAGAGATAGGTTTTTTGTTCTACCAAGCAAGGTTCGATGTTCCTGAATATTTTAGACTAGCCACCAGTGCTTTTGGATCTTCCTATGTTTTACTAGACTTGATCACCAGGAAACTTAAAAAATTTGTGAAACTTTTAAATTTAGAATTTTCGTACTCATTTAACATACTATTTTAATGTTGTATACACACAAGGAAAGTGATCTATTTACAGCTAATTTCGTTAGGTTTTACTGAATCAATTAAACTTTTATATTTTATTATTATACCTCATTAATATTCATTAGGCTTTACTCCCATTCTATTGGTCAATTAGTACCACGTTACGGGTCAATATTTTTCGATGTATGACCTGGAGAGGAGTCCGAAACAGATATTTTATATGACATCATTAAATGAACAGTCTTGAATGGATAACCTGATCACGTGATGTCTGTTTCATTGTCCAAACATGGCGCAAAGTTATCACTTCGCCGAACTATCGGATCCAGGTCTGCAGATATTTAATGAAAATCGAGATAACAATAACACACCAAAAATAGTTCCAATATAAAGAAATCGGTATAATAAAACACTTATTAACTCGCATCAGAGTCATTACCATGAATTCCGTACCCTCGACCAGACGCTGCCAAGCTAACCTCCCCTCGGCCTACGGCCTCGGTCAGGTCACCTTGGCCTACGGCCTCGGTCAGGTCACCTTGGCCTACGGCCTCGGTCAGGTCACCTTGGCAGCGTCTCACCTCGGGTCCGGTATTCATGGTAATGACTGGTGCGAGTTAATAAGTGTATAATGATAACTATCTGAGGTAAAATCCAAAGTAATATTTTTGAGCACAATATAAAGGGGGTAACTTTTCCTTAACGGAAAAATAACGCATTAACTATACAGTTTTACTGGACCTAGATCAATGGAACTACAGAGAAAATCAATCTATCAAACATTGAAATTTTTAAATAATTTATAATTCTACGAACCCAAGAAGAGCGACAGCTGCATATGTCCCGTAGAAACCCCCGAACCACAGAAACATATCTCTAGCTCTTGCTATCTGCATTGCCATCATTCTTTCTCTCATCTGATTCTGCATTTGGATTTGGCGCTCCAACTGAAAAGCAAAATGAACCAGTTTTATTTCTACTTTCACTTTTAGTTCAACATAGAGACTAGAGTCATTAATTGATGTTTTACGCGACACTTAAAGGTCAAATGTAAATATTTCATTGAAATCTGGAACGAATTGCTCATACATTACCTTCATGGATGTGGCTGTTAGCCAGACACAAGCTTTTGTCTCGTATTAGGCCATTTTGGCATTTTTTAAATGAAATAAATCAAGCCTGTCAATTCTTGAAATCCGAGAATCAAAATGAATACATGAGTTATATTCCTTTGATCTTTGACGTCACTAGAGATTTGTTTCCGGCGTGCTTCCACTTCGGAACGTATGACAATGAGTACTAACGATTTTTAAAGGCAACGACTCTTTACACTTTCGCTCTAAGATGCCCTTCTGCACTGCCCTAAACAAACTGCAGGAATACATATCGGTTCGGACTCAGCTTCCATCATTTCCCGAAAGATGATGAGCTCAAAAATGGTTAGTGAAGATGAAGCGAGCGAATTTCTATCCCACCTCAACATTCCACGGTCTGCTTCGCGTGATGCGTTATTGGCAGGGGGCTGATATATATACGGGACTGGAAAATCGTCGTTGTCAGTTGACGAGGAGCAATTTTCGGCCTCTACGGAGCTAAATTTTTTAGTAAAAACTCCACCATAGAACATGGTAAACAACATGAAACTTTCACTTTCAGCTCTGCTTTCACTCTCAGTTCTACTTTCACTCTCAGTTCTGCTTTCACTCTCAGTTCTACTTTCACTCTTAGTTCTACTTTCACTCTCAGTTCTGCTTTCACTCTCAGTTCTACTTTCACTCTTAGTTCTACTTTCACTCTCAGTTCTGCTTTCATTCTCAGTTCTACTTTCATTCTCAGTTCTACTTTCACTCTCAGTTCTGCTTTCATTCTCAGTTCTACTTTCACTCTCAGTTCTGCTTTCATTCTCAGTTCTGCTTTCATTCTCAGTTCTGCTTTCACTCTCAGTTCTGCTTTCACTCTCAGTTCTGCTTTCATTCTCAGTTCTACTTTCACTCTCAGTTCTGCTTCCACTCTCAGTTCTACTTTCAATCTTAGTTCTACTTTCATTCTCAGTTCTACTTTCACTTTCAGTTCTACTATCACTCTCAGTTCTGCTTTCACTCTCAGTTCTACTTTCATTCTCAGTTCTACTTTCATTCTCAGTTCTGCTTTCATTCTCAGTTCTACTTTCATTCTCAGTTCTTCTTTCACTCTCAGTTCTGCTTTCATTCTCAGTTCTACTTCACTTTCAGCTCTGCTTTCACTCTCAGTTCTGCTTTCACTCTCAGTTCTACTTTCACTCTCAGTTCTGCTTTCACTCTCAGTTCGGCTTTCACTCTTAGTTCTGCTTGGTTCTTAGTTCTACTTTCACTTTCAGTTCTACTTTTACTTTCAGCTCTAGTTTCATTTTCAGTTCTACTTTCACTCTTAGTTCTACTGGCTGCTTCTACATGTTATTTTGCTCTTAGTTCTACATTCACTTTCAGTTCTAGTTTCACTTTCAGTTCTAGTTTCACTTTCAGTTCTAGTTTCACTTTCAGTTCTAGATTCACTTTCAAGTCTACTTTCACTTTCAAGTCTACTTTCACTTTCAAGTCTACTTTCACTTTCAAGTCTACTTTCACTTTCAATTCTATTTTCACTTCAACTTTGATTCTTGGTTCTACTGCCCATATTGGGTGCACTGTGCATTATGCTATGTCAAGTGCATTTACTATAAGAGAACTGCAAGGGCAAAAAAGTGGACGTCAATTTTGGACGGAGAAGCATCATCTAAGAGTTTTTAAAACTTGACATTCTTTGATTTGTTTAATTTAAGTAAGAGATGTTTCAAAATCTTACCATGACTTGCTGGTTTTTCATCATAAATTCCTGATTTTTCTTCATATTTTCATCCATGGCTTTGCCTATGACTGACCCCATGTTTGATGTCTGTGACTGCGGTCTTGAGCCTCAAAAAGTATATGCTGGAAAAAAGGGTGTTCTAAAATGAATGCACCGATGACTACAACCGTTATGCAGAAATACAAAGCTTTTCTAAAAAAATAAAATATATATAAAAATACATATGATAATAATAAAGGCCGATCTTATTTGTGGATGCATGATAGGCCAGGTCAAATGCAACAACATGTTCAAACAAAATAAATCTGCAGTAAAATATTCACAAAATGCTCCGAAGTCATTCAGTGAAGTTAAAACTAAATGAAACCATTTACCTCTAGTGCAGTACCTTGAAAAACAATTTTGTACACTATTGGAACTTAGATTGATGTTTTACAGGTACGTTGAGCTCAAATATTATTTCCCTTACAGTGTACAAAGGGGCGTTGCCAGGTTTAGAGGGGAATGATCTTTACCTGGGTGCTGTTTCTCAAGACATTTACGCCCGTCGTAACTTTGCGCCTGGCCGTAACGTAATGTTGAAGGTATATGTTGCCATGACGTTACGACCAGGCGTAAAGTTACGTCGTTGTCTAGAAACAGCCCCCAGGAGAGGAAACCCACGACTTGCAGTGGGTAGGCTACCTGGCACCCCTTACACATAGAGCGATCAAGTCAGTGAAAACAAACACAGATTTTTTAAAATCTCTAAACGGAGTGTGATTTGAAGCGGCGATCCACCAATGAAAGGCTTATGTAGACATAAAAGAGTTCTCACAAAACAATTTTTGATGTCTTTGCACGTTTCTCGCTTACACAGGTGTTGAATCTTAAAGTGGCATGAGCTGCCAAAATGTTGATATTTTGACGTTAAAACAGAATGTTGAAATTATTTGCTATTTTTCTCAAGACTATAATTCAGAACCCTTTTAGTGCTTCCAGTCTCGAGAATGAACGATAAAGTGTTGTTTTGAACTAACTTTGGCTTAGAATGAATGAATGGTCGTCCCGGTTAGTTAAATTTTGTTTCATTTTCAAAAACTATTCCGGTTCGTATAGGCCACATATTGTATGGATTTTCCTTATTCAAACACCAATCATTTAGTTAAATCGATGGCCTGCATAGCCTCTTACGATAAGAGATTATGGAATAAGTTGACTGCTTGATTGATGCTTTATTACGCATTCAAGATCATTTCACTTATATGCGACGTGGCCACGCTTTGTCATGAATGAAAATGGTTGCAATTTCTTTGCAATGGATTTTGCAACCCGAGAATAGACGGTGGAAATTTGGTCTCATTAATCTGCAATAATAGCTTGCAAAGTCTCATAGGAATTCCACAAATTTCCTGTCGCCTGGGCTGCAGTGCTTATGTGAGTGAGCGTTTTCCGTTCTACCGTGACTCTAACATCTCATGTTATGGAGCAAAATATGTCAAATGGAATTGCAATGTCAGCAAAATTTTTCCTAAAAATTCTAGCCCCAGGTGAAAATCTTGTCATTCTGTTGTCACCTGGGACTATGCTTATATTAAATTATTAATATAATAATAAGTATGCGTAGGCCCTATAGCCGCACTTGTGTGTCTCTTTCCTGTGTTACAAAGTTACTTGCCGGCCAGGAAGATAGTACGTTACTACGTGTACAGTAGTGTAGTGTAAACAGGAAACCAAAACTGTATGGATTACAACTTCTGGATTTATTGGGTTGCGCCGTTTCGGTGCAGATGCTAGCACCGTTATTAGGGATTCCACAATTCGAATAAAAATTGTCAAACTATGATCAAAAAACTCATTTAATCGAAGCATTAGCATCCTAGGAAATAACAGACCCTATTAATTGAAACCTTAATGCCAAAATTAGCATTTAAACTCACTTTTTCAAAGTCAATCGAGATTGATTTCCGGTACATGAAATCAGTGTATTTCGTGTCCAAAGCTCTAGCCACATATCTGTGCTTGTCAATGGGAAACCTCTAATTTGAAACGCCACCTAGCGCGGGAAACTGTGCATGCACACAGGGGGAGATAATAATATAAATAGGTCTATTTTGACTTTACAAAGCACAGCTATGATGGAAATAGGTTTCGTTTCTATAATGACTGTGTTTTTGATACTCTCCCTTTTAAGCACTTCCGGTAAATGTACGAGTCACCTTTACATTAAAAACAAAATGCAAATGGCGGAGACGGTAGTGTGTTGTAAGTAGATGGCTTTTATTACTAAATCTAACACCTAAATCAGTTTCTTTTTCGATTCTGAAAAGCGGAAACGCTAATTCGTCTTTTTGGTAACCAACTTTAAGTCATGATTTCTCAAATTAGAAGACAGAAACACGGAGAAACTTTACAGAAAGTGAACTGCTAAGACAAGTTTGACAACATCGTGCGAAAATCGGGGAGTTTCAAACCCTTGTTTGCGTGTTTATCGAATTCCATTTTGGCAATCGGGGGTAAGATTTCGTTACCGGAAGTTAGGCCAGTGTCCGGATAAGTCCATTTGAAATCAGTCTGACAATTAGAGGTGCGCAGAACAGACGTGGAATCCCTACCGTTATCAAGCATACTGAACATCATTTTCTTGAACGAAAAAAAAAATGTTGCAAGCTGTGAACTGTGTTTTTACCATTGCATCATGTTATAAGATCACATAATGCGCTAGAAACAAGGCTTGTCTCTAAGTACACACAACAAACCTGAGAAACAAGCAGGCAAGGTGACCACTGGCAGTGTTTTGAGTGAAACTTCACTTCTGTGTCAAAATCTGGGTTACTGCCCGGAAATCACTCTCCGTGTGTTCGGTGTTAGCACTTATTTTGTTGTTGTTGCAGCTGGAATATCGCGTTATTTTGTATTTAGCAAGATTTTTTATGAGTGTTAAGAAATTTAAGCAGTTATAGAACACAATTTCAAATTCGAGATCCGTATTTTCAGTGAAAGAGAAACACAAAATATGAATTGAATGGCTGCATTTTAAACTTGGTCATACTGTCTCCCATAATTTTCCGAAATCTCCCGACTTGTAGAGAATTGCTTGTCAATACAACTTGAAGATGGCGAGTTTTCGATACTTTTAAAAATGTAAAATGTATCGTTTGAAAATAATGTCCATCGAAATTCGGTAAATTTGTCAAAAACAATGAAACTGGAGATGATATTCTTTTCACACGCTCACAAGGAGCTTGTTTCCTCGTTAAAATTGGGTAAGTAACTGTTACTTTTAGCCTAAGTTTGTAAGTGCACTATCGACAATTGAACACTCAATGACCTTTCTCGTGTTAAAACTTACGTTGTTGATGTTAAATGTATAAATATATATAGCAGCTGTATGGAGTAGAACAATCATTTCACTGTACCGTTTCAATAATTAAATGTCTACTTGACCTCGTTATTACCGTTTGGATAGCATTGGTCGATATTTGCTGGCCTGACGACATAATGAATATCAGATTATTAAACAAGGAGGCAGGTAAGGAATTCACCTGTTCACTTCTACTTCTAGTTCTACTAGTTTTGTAGTCCGCGATATGTTGAGTGGATTGAAGGATAAAGTTTGATACGCCCGCACGGGCTTTTTCAATACCACGTCAACATAGGGTGCATTTGAAAAATCTAAGCGTTGCTCTCGGAATTTTTAAAAAATGAGAACTCCTTTTTAAACATTACTAACCTAAAATTTTGTCAGAAAGCTTCTTTGATAATCCCTTTGTAGAGCTAAACCATCATATGATCAATATACTTTGGCCACAGAGTTTGGAGATCTCTAACTAAGAAAGAGGGAGCGGCTCAGCCCTACTCCTTGGAAGTTTGGACAAATTTTCTGACTCGAACGACCTTTGTGGGATGGTTGCCAGTTACCAGCGGAAGGTCGTGGGTTTCCTCCGGGCACAGAGCCTGGTTTCCTCCCACAATAAAACTGGCAACGCCGCCATATAAGTGAAATAATCTTGAGCGCGGCGTAAAACACCAATCAATCAATGGAAGTTTGGAACACCCTACTTCACTTACAAAGTTTCCCATGCCGTAGAAATTCTCATATTTGTAATTGTAGTTAAAAATCCTCTAATGAGCTTGATGATTGTAGAAGGGTCGCCATTTTAAAAATGTAAGCTGCCAAGCAGGTCCCTTTTGTCTTTAAAAAAAAATGCATTCACTGATACAATAAATACCTTAAAATGAATGACCAAGCTTTTCTGTCTTGATATCCATTCAAATTATAGGCCAGAGTTATTGCATTGCATCCGTATCCAGAGCTGGTTGGAACACTTTCCTACGGTCATGGCGCCGCGGCCATGTTTTCTATTCTCAAACATTCGGGAATTTTCCTATTTTGATAAGGGCTACGTTCGGTAGTGTTCCAGAACTCTTAGATTTTTCCATCGAAGAATCCTTTGCGGGCGTATCAGAATAACTTCAATCCACTCAACATATTGCGTACTAACGTATTTGATGCAGAAGAAAACTGCGATACGCTGAGTTATTTGACATATACATCACTGTTGATGCAGCAAAATTGTCAGAGAGATATTTATAAGTATGTGCTACTTCAATAATAAGCGACTAATAGTCAAAGTTTAGAGAGAGAAGGAAACAGGAAAGAAATGAAGAGAAAAGAAAGTAATGAAAACAGAAATCAAATGTATAATTCTATATGGGGGGCAGTAACCCTAAGTCGTGAGTTCGATTCTCACGGTCACCCTGTCCCGGAATTTTTTCTGGGTCATTTTACTAATTCAGTAATTCTATATGTACAGTGTAATCTAACATTACAAGGATAGCTTCAGGTCAGCAATGTTCATATTATTTCAAATTCATATTTCATTATTTCATATTCATATTTCATATTTTCATATTATTTCATTGTATAATTTTTGATAATGATGGCAGCTAAAAACACATGCACTCAATAAGCCCTGTTTAAGTTTTGAGTTTGGCCAAAAACCAGCGAGATTGTGTAGGACCAGCATTTAGGGGTGTAACTTTCACTGACCAGCCGTTCATTTAACATTAGGAAAACACAACTTTGTAGTTTCATTTTTTCTGCTTTGTATATATAGAGGTTATCTTACGAGAGCCAGCGTGTTAAGATGAATATTACTTGAGTCTATTAACTTTCAAAGTCACGAGCCTCTGCATGTTGTTTCTTAGCGAACCCATGGACTAAGTTTTATCGCTTGACTAGTCTGTCATGGTACTCGATTTTATTCATCATAAATTGGATAAAACAATTGAGAAAATGGCAACGGCCTGGTGAGTGGGTTATAAAGGTTATTCTCTATTAATAGGAAGCGAGAGTATCATGAAAGTTCCACAAATTTCCTGCCTGACAGTGTCATTAAGCATGTGTGCTTGTGTGTGTGTTTGGGGGGTGGGGGGGACTTTATCGTTCGAATTTGACCCTCAGTCCTGAAAACGAAAAATGTCAATCAAACTAACAGCCTCAAAAAAGATCATCTGTCACCCCGGTTATCGCGGAATTTCTCTGGAAACTCTCCGGCCCTATATAGGGCACATTCAAATTTCAATACGTGTAGTTCGTTTACAAGGTGTTAAAAAAATACATTGGACAGTTGTTTTAGACTACATGAACAGAGTCACTACTCTTTCTATCTAAACTACATGTACTCAAAAGCTAAAATGTTTCTTTCCTTTTAAAGTGGCATGAGCTGCCGAAATTCACACTTTTTTCATAATTTCTGATCGTCACGACAGTAAGAGCATCAAAAAACTGAATGATTAGCGTTGGAATGAGGAAAATCCATACGGTATGTGACCTGTACGAACCGAAAACGTGTATGAAAAGTAAACAAAATTTAAATAATTAGGACGACCATTCATTCGTTCTAAGCCAAAGTTAGTTCAAAACAATACTTTATCGTACATTTTCAAGACTAGAAGCACTAAAAAGCTCCTGAATCGTACGCCTTGAGAAAAATAGCCAATAATTTCAACATTCCGTGTCAACCTCAAAATATCAACATTTTGGCAGCTCATGCCACTTTAAGTGACACGATCTGCCAAATATAAGGAGGATTTCGTTGAAACAGAATAACCCAATAATAACCAACAGAAGAAGTACAAAATAAGAGCTTTCTGTATCTAGGGGTGTGTAGGTAGATTTTATAAGCCAAAAAAAAAACAACCTTAAATACCATTGAGCTATTTGAATTTTGTACAATGTATGTTATTTAAGGGTTTAATACCGCCGTAGCGGTGTTAGCTGCGTAACCCAATACCGCTGAACGATGGTTCGCACACAGTGAAACCCAGAGAATGCGCAGCATTCGAGGTGTTTGGCGAGGTGCGAACCATCGTTCAGCGGTATCGGGTTACGCAACAGTCACCAATACGAAGGTTTTAAAGTCGATTCTACCCCGATAATTGAGAAAAACAAGCAAAAGATCCCTTCTTCCGGGGGAGGTAAACCTACCGGCCGGTATGTTGCACTACACACTCGATGTTGTTTGAAAAGTCTTCTCTACTTTTAAAACATGTATATTTGCACACGGCACGCAAATGCAGGAGGGGTAGAATAACACACATCTTCAGTTCGAACGGGTTACTGGCTTCAGAGATATATTTTATTTCAGTGTCGGGGTATCCTTTAGTTGACAATGTACTTGAAAGGCTCGAGTTGACTTGACTGTCAGATTTTATGAAAAAAGTCTGAATTTCGGCAGCTCATGTCATGGTTGTCAACGCCTAAGTTTCTTGGGATACTCTGTTGACCTTCAGATTAGTAGAATTAGAAGTGATCTATCTGGGATGGAAGGCTGCAAGGGAACTTCCTGCCAAAATTATACATTTAATGAGTTAAAGTGGCATGAGCTTCTGACATTATGAGGCTTTGAAGGTCATTGGCAAATTAAATGATTGGCGTTGGAATGAGGAAAATCCATACAGTATGTGGCCTGTACGAACCCAAAACGTGTTCTAAATGTAAACAAAATTTAAATTACCGGGACGACCATTCATTCATTCTTAGCCAAAATTAGTTCAAAACAACGGTAGAATAGCACACATTTTAACAGTCTTTGTTTCTCTGGTTCCAGCTATTTCCCTTTAAAACATCACTTTGTAACCCTGTGTTTATGTTGTAGGTATTTTATTATGGCATTTGGTGGCTGTTGTGTATTCGTTCTCAGGAGATCATCACGTCCATTCACTGCTTTATATCGAGGTGCATACAGTTCGTCCGTCATCCGTGGAGCTGACGTGGGGAAGTTCGCTACCGAACCTGCCCCTCGTTAAACGATTGTCCATCTGTGAAGTCATCATATGGTCGTCCGTGGACTCAAGTCGTAACGCCTTGGATAATTATAATCTCCAAGATGACATCATCAAAGTCAACTCTCTAAAGGAAAAAACGCATTATGCTCTCTTTTTGAAATGTGAAGTAAACGGAACAGCGTTGCAGAGTAATTCAGTGAACTTCACTACAGGTAGGCTTTGTTAAGGATTGATTGATTGATTGATTGAGGTGTTTTTTTTGCTGTGCTGAAGATTATTTTACTTACCGTATTTCTTCTAAAGATTCAGCCACTTTTTTCCTCAAGGATTCTGCCATTAGAAAAGAAATATGCTAAATGTGGCCAGCAAAAATTTGCCTATTAGAGGAAATTTAAGGCAATATGACCCACCGTGCAGTGTGTGAAAATTGTTATCCTTAAACACAACTCCACGTCTCAATTTTTGTCTGACTCAATGGAAAATTTAGGCCATTAGAATGGCTGAATATTTAGAAGAAATACGGTATATATTGGTTTTAGCGGGGGAAGAAACTGGGTGATTTATCAGTGGGAAACCTGCCACAAGTACCTAGCAACTCTCCCACATTCAGTCGTTTATATGGGAGGGCTCTGGCTTGTGTCGAAACGTAAGAGTATCCCTTTTGCCGCTGAACCACAGATGTTCAGGAGGTCCGTCAGAGATGTCTTCAGAACTCGAAGTAGGGGCCTCCGTGGCTCAGTAGGTAGAGCGTTGGACGCTCAATCTGAACAGCCTTCCACCAATGGGCTGCGGGTTCGAATCCCACTCAGTCCAAAAAAATGTAAAAATTTTTCTGACTGGGTTTTCACTCAAACGACCTATGTGTGATGGTTGCCAGTTACCAACAGAAGGTCGTGGGTTTCCTCCGGGCATAGAGCCCGGTTTCCTCCTACAATAAAACTGGCAACGCCATCATATAAGTGAAATAATCTTGAGCGCGGCGTAAAACACCAAACAATCAATCAATCAATCAGAACTCGAAGTAACCCTTAAAGTACATGGAAATTTTCTCAGTGCATGTCCGGGCTTTGTTTTCAAGCCAATTTAACAAGATAAGCCTTTTTTCTAATTTTCTTTTGAAATATCATTAATTTTAAGTTTACCATAGATGTCAAGTTTCTGGGAAAAGCAACTTTGGCGAATATCTTGGTACGACAGAAAATAGAGAACGACCAGAACCCTTATTGTTTTGATATCACTACAATTTAACTGGAATCCCAATCAGACCAAATTAAAAATTGCTTTTTGGATTTTTCGCATGTTTGCTGTGTATGTTCCCTTTGGCAAAGATCCTGCTTTCGTCCCCACTAAACCTGGCAACATGGCCCTATAGACCCTTTCGGCTTAAGGATTGACGCTTGCGTAGGAGCCTCGTTGTATGGCAAAATGACGCTAAATCGAGTTTTTGGAATTCAGAATCGTGTTCATTTTGTCTATGACATAATGCAAAAGAGGCGTGTGATAGTGACTGCAACAGAGCAATGACGTCAATGCCCTACAATGCGAACAACGTCATAAACACGTCATTCTAAGCCGAAAGGGTCTATAAGTGAAACAATCTTGCCGCGTAAAACATCAATCAATCAATCTATTTCACTAAACGCCACTATTTTTTCGATCTCTAAAAACTTCTCGAAATTTATTAGTCCCATATCTACACGTAAACTGATGTTTTAGGTTTGTTTTTTTTTTCTTCGTTTTTTAGGTAGTGGCTCTTTATTACTGAGCAGGACAACGCAACAGCCCGCAACAGGCGCAACCAGGAACGATGCACATCTCGACAAAAATACAACCAATAAAAACTACAGTATCAATCATTCTCCATCAACCAATGATGATAGCCCTACCATTTATAAACATAAACTGAGTGCCTTTTCAAATGTTTTTGACGCTACCTTGGGAATAATGTTTGCTGTAATTGGCGGAGTGGTTGCCATAGTAACTATATGCTATGTGTGGAAAGGTTGTAGGCGACGGCAACGGTTACAGCAATTTATGAGGTAATGTATTTAAATGACTTGATAAATTTGCTAGTGATGGATGGAATAGCTAGTGATGGATGGGATAGCTACTGATAGCTAGTGATGGATGGAATAGCTACTGATAGCTAATTATGGATGAAATAGCTAGTGATGGATGGAATAGCTACTGATAGCTAGTGATGGATGGAATAGCTACTGATAGCTAATTATGGATGGAATAGCTAGTGATGGATGGGATAGCTACTGATAGCTAGTGATGGATGGAATAGCTACTGATAGCTAGTGATGGATGGAATAGCTACTGATAGCTAATTATGGATGAAATAGCTAGCGATGGATGGAATAGCTAGCCATGGATGGAATAGCTAGTGATGGATGGAATAGCTAGTGATGGATGGAATAGCTAGTGATGGATGGGATAGCTGGTGATGGATGGAATAGCTAGTGATGGATGGGATAGCTAGTGATGGATGGAATAGCTAGTGATGGATGGAATAGCTAGCGATGGATGGAATAGCTAGTGATGGATGGAATAGCTAGTGATGGATGGAATAGCTAATGATGGATCAAGTAGCTAGTGATGGATGGGATAGCTAGTGATGTATGGAATAGCTAGTACTGGATGGAATAGCTAGTGATGGATGGGGTAGCTAGTGATGGGTGGAATAGCTAGTGATGGGTGGGATAGCTCGTGATGGATGGAATAGCTAGTGATGGATGGGATAGCTAGTGATGGATGGAATAGCTAGTGATGGGTGGGATAGCTAGTGATGGATGGGATAGCTAGTGATGGATGGAATAGCTAGTGATGGATGGAATAGCTAGTGGTGGATGGAATAGCTAGTGATGGATGGAATAGCTAGTGATGGATGGGATAGCTAGTGATGGATGGGATAGCTAGTGATGGATGGGATAGCTATTGATGGATGGAATAGCTAGTGATGGATGGGATAGCTAGTGATGTATGGAATAGCTAGTACTGGATGGAATAGCTAGTGATGGATGGGGTAGCTAGTGATGGGTGGAATAGCTAGTGATGGATGGGATAGCTAGTGATGGATTGAATAGCTAGTGGTGGATGGAATAGCTAGTGATGGATGGAATAGCTAGTACTGGATGGAATAGCTAGTGATGGATGGGGTAGCTAGTGATGGGTGGAATAGCTAGTGATGGGTGGGATAGCTAGTGATGGATGGAATAGCTAGTGATGGATGGGATAGCTAGTGATGGATGGGATAGCTAGTGATGGATTGAATAGCTAGTGGTGGATGGAATAGCTAGTGATGGGTGGGATAGCTAGTGATGGATGGAATAGCTAGTGATGGATGGGATAGCTAGTGATGGATGGAATAGCTAGTTATGGATGGAATAGTTAGTGATGGATGGGATAGCTAGTGATGGATGGGATAGCTAGTGATGGATGGAATAGCTAGTGATGGATGGAATAGCTAGTTATGGATGGAATAGTTAGTGATGGATGGGATAGCTAGTGATGGATGGGATAGCTAGTGATGGATGGAATAGCTAGTGATGGATGGAATAGCTAGTGTTGGATGGAATAGCTAGTGATGGATGGAAAAGCTGGTGAAGAATGGAATAGCTAGTGATGGATGGGATAGCTAGTGATGGATGGAATAGCTAGTGATGGATGGGGTAGCTAGTGATGGATGGAATAGCTAGTGATGGATGGGATAGCTAGTGATGGATGGAATAGCTAGTGATGGATGGAAAAGCTGGTGAAGAATGGAATAGCTAGTGATGGATGGGATAGCTAGTGATGGATGGAATAGCTAGTGATGGATGGGATAGCTAGTGATGGATGGAATAGCTAGTGATGGATGGAATAGCTAGTGATGGATGGAATAGCTAGCGATGGATGGGATAGCTACTGATGGATGGAAAAGCTGGTGAAGAATGGAATAGCTAGTGATGGATGGGATAGCTAGTGATGGATGGAATAGCTAGTGATGGATGGAATAGCTAGTGATGGATGGAATAGCTAGCGATGGATGGGATAGCTACTGATGGATGGGATAGCTAGTGATGGATGGGATAGCTAGTGATGGGTGGAATAGCTAGCGATGGATGGGATAGCTATTGATGGGTGGGATAGCTAGTGATGGAACGAAAAGCTAGTGATGGATGGAATAGCTAGTGATGGACAAGATAGATAGTGATGGATGGAATAGCTAGTGATGGATGGAATAGCTAGTGATGGATGGAATAGCTAGTGATGGATGGGATAGCTAGTGATGGGTGGAATAGCTAGCGATGGATGGGATAGCTATTGATGGGTGGGATAGCTAGTGATGGAACAAAAAGCTAGTGATGGATGGAATAGCTAGTGATGGACAAGATAGATAGTGATGGATGGAATAGCTAGTGATGGATGGAATAGCTAGTGATGGATGGAATAGCTAGTGATGGATGGAATAGCTAGTGATGGGTGGGATAGCTAGTGATGGATGGAATAGCTAGTGATGGATGGAATAGCTAGTGATGGATGGAATAGCTAGTGATGGATGGAATAGCTAGTGATGGATGGAATAGCTAGTGATGGATGGAATAGCTAGTGATGGGTGGAAAAGCTGGTGAAGAATGGAATAGCTAGTGATGGATGGGATAGCTAGTGATGGATGGAATAGCTAGTGATGGATGGGGTAGCTAGTGATGGATGGAATAGTTAGTGATGGATGGAAAAGCTGGTGAAGAATGGAATAGCTAGTGATGGATGGGATAGCTAGTGATGGATGGAATAGCTAGTGATGGATGGGGTAGCTAGTGATGGATGGAATAGCTAGTGATGGATGGGATAGCTAGTGATGGATGGAATAGCTAGTGATGGATGGAATAGCTAGTGATGGATGGAATAGCTAGCGATGGATGGGATAGCTACTGATGGATGGGATAGCTAGTGATGGATGGGATAGCTAGTGATGGGTGGGATAGCTAGTGATGGGTGGAATAGCTAGCGATGGATGGGATAGCTATTGATGGGTGGGATAGCTAGTGATGGAACGAAAAGCTAGTGATGGATGGAATAGCTAGTGATGGACAAGATAGATAGTGATGGATGGAATAGCTAGTGATGGATGGAATAGCTAGTGATGGATGGAATAGCTAGTGATGGATGGGATAGCTAGTGATGGGTGGAATAGCTAGCGATGGATGGGATAGCTATTGATGGGTGGGATAGCTAGTGATGGAACGAAAAGCTAGTGATGGATGGAATAGCTAGTGATGGACAAGATAGATAGTGATGGATGGAATAGCTAGTGATGGATGGAATAGCTAGTGATGGATGGAATAGCTAGTGATGGGTGGGATAGCTAGTGATGGATGGAATAGCTAGTGATGGATGGAATAGCTAGTGATGGATGGAATAGCTAGTGATGGATGGAATAGCTAGTGATGGATGGAATAGCTAGTGATGGGTGGAATAGCTAGTGATGGATGGAATAGCTAGTGATGGGTGGGATAGCTAGTGATGGATGGGATAGCTAGTGATGGGTGGGATAGCTAGTGATGGATGGGATAGCTAGTGATGGGTGGGATAGCTAGTGATGGATGGAATAGCTAGTGATGGATGGGATAGCTAGTGATGGGTGGAATAGCTAGTGATGGATGGGATAGCTAGTGATGGGTGGGATAACTAGTGATGGATGGGATAGCTAGTGATGGGTGGAATAGCTAGTGATGGGTGGGATAGCTAGCGATGGATGGGATAGCTATTGATGGGTGGGATAGCTAGTGATGGAACGAAAAGCTAGTGATGGATGGAATAGCTAGTGATGGAACGAATAGCTAGTGATGGATGGAATAGCTAGTGATGGATGGAATAGCTAGTGATGGAACGAATAGCTAGTGATGGATGGAATAGCTAGTGATGGATGGGATAGTTAGTGGTGGATGGAATAGCTAGTGATGGATTGAATAGCTAGTGATGGGTGGGATAGCTAGTGATGGATGGAATAGCTAGTGATGGATGGGATAGCTAGTGATGGGTGGAATAGCTAGCGATGGATGGGATAGCTAGTGATGGGTGGAATAGCTAGTGATGGGTGGGATAGCTAGCGATGGATGGGATAGCTATTGATGGGTGGGATAGCTAGTGATGGAACGAAAAGCTAGTGATGGATGGAATAGCTAGTGATGGAACGAATAGCTAGTGATGGATGGAATAGCTAGTGATGGAACGAATAGCTAGTGATGGATGGAATAGCTAGTGATGGATGGGATAGTTAGTGGTGGATGGAATAGCTAGTGATGGATTGAATAGCTAGTGATGGATGGAATAGCTAGTGATGGATGGGATAGCTAGTGATGGATGGGATAGCTAGTTATGGGTGGGATAGCTAGTGATGGGTTGGATAGCTAGTGATGGGTGGGATAGCTAGTGATGGGTGGGATAGCTAGTGATGGGTGGGATAGCTAGTGATGGATGGAATAGCTAGTGATGGATGGGATAGCTAGTGATGGAACGAAAAGCTAGTGATGGATGGAATAGCTAGTGATGGACAAGATAGATAGTGATGGATGGAATAGCTAGTGATGGGTGGGATAGCTAGTGATGGATGGGATAGCTAGTGATGGGTGGAATAGCTAGTGATGGATGGGATAGCTAGTGATGGGTGGGATAGCTAGCGATGGATGGGATAGCTATTGATGGGTGGGATAGCTAGTGATGGAACGAAAAGCTAGTGATGGATGGAATAGCTAGTGATGGACAAGATAGATAGTGATGGATGGAATAGCTAGTGATGGGTGGGATAGCTAGTGATGGATGGGATAGCTAGTGATGGGTGGAATAGCTAGTGATGGATGGGATAGCTAGTGATGGGTGGGATAGCTAGCGATGGATGGGATAGCTATTGATGGGTGGGATAGCTAGTGATGGAACGAAAAGCTAGTGATGGATGGAATAGCTAGTGATGGACAAGATAGATAGTGATGGATGGAATAGCTAGTGATGGGTGGGATAGCTAGTGATGGATGGGATAGCTAGTGATGGGTGGAATAGCTAGTGATGGATGGGATAGCTAGTGATGGATGGAATAGCTAGTGATGGATGGGATAACTAGTGATGGATGGAATAGCTAGTGATGGATGGGATAACTAGTGATGGATGGAATAGCTAGTGATGGATGGGATAGCTAGTGATGGGTGGGATAGCTAGTGATGGATGGGATAGCTAGTGATGGGTGGGATAGCTAGCGATGGATGGGATAGCTATTGATGGGTGGGATAGCTAGTGATGGATGGGATAGCTAGTGATGGATGGAATAGCTAGTGATGGATGGGATAGTGGTGGATGGAATAGCTAGTGATGGATGGAATAGCTAGTGATGGATGGGGTAGCTAGTGATGGATGGAATAGCTAGTGATGGATGGGGTAGCTAGTGATGGATGGAATAGCTAGTGATGGATGGAATAGCTAGTGATGGATGGAATAGCTAGTGATGGACAAGATAGATAGTGATGGAACGAATAGCTAGTGATTAATGGAATAGCTAGTGATGGATGGGATAGTTAGTGATGGATTGAATAGCTAGTGATGGGTGGAATAGCTAGTGATGGATGGGGTAGCTAGTGATGGATGGAATAGCTAGTGATGGATGGAATAGCTAGTGATGGACAAGATAGATAGTGATGGATGGAATAGCTAGTGATGGATGGGGTAGCTAGTGATGGATGGAATAGCTAGTGATGGATGGAATAGCTAGTGATGGATGGAATAGCTAGTGATGGATGGGGTAGCTAGTGATGGATGGAATAGCTAGTGATGGATGGAATAGCTAGTGATGGACAAGATAGATAGTGATGGATGGAATAGCTAGTGATGGATGGAATAGCTAGTGATGGATGGAATAGCTAGTGATGGATGGAATAGCTAGTGATGGATGGGATAGCTAGAGATGGATGGAATAGCTGGTGATAGGTGGGATAGTTAGTGATGGATGGAATAGCTAGTGATGGATGGAATAGCTAGTGATGGATGGAATAGCTAGCGATGGATGGAATAGATAGCGATGGATGGAATAGCTAGCGATGGATGGAATAGCTGGCGATGGACGGAATAGCTAGTGATGGACGGAATAGCTAGTGATGGATGGAATAGCTAGTGATGGATGGAATAGCTAGTGATGGATCAATTAGCTACATATGTAGTGATGGATCAATTAGCTAGTGATGGATCGAACAGCTAATTTGTTGATCCACTGAATAGCTTAGTATAATGTGATAGCAAAATATTAAACTCAGAATAATTTCAACAAATGCATATTGAAAATCTCAAGTATACATGTAAATGCTTGGGCTTGTTTCTGTGGTTTTTATATGGTGACGTTTCCAAGTTTAGCGGCCCAGGGCAACCAGCAAGTACTTGGCAACTCTTCTACATACGGTGATTGAGTAAAATATCCACCATTTGGTCCAAGTTAGATTGGATCCTGGGCCTCATCGATGGATTGATTGATTGATGTTTTAAGCCGCGCTCAAGATTGTTTTTCTTATTTGGCGGCGTTGCCAATTTTATTGCGGGAGGAAACCGGGCTCTATGCCCGGGGGAAATCCACAACCTTCCAGTGGTAACTGGCAACCATCCCACCCTCATCGATGAAAGGCCTGTGTTTGATTTAGGGACTATCACTTTAACTGATCAAGGCCCCTATATATGTCAATCTTTTGAACACCTGATTTATACTGTAGCATGTAAATCTGTTGTTTGAATCCCACTCAGTCCAAAAAAAAATGGGAAAATTTTCGGACTGGGTTTTCACTCAAACGAGTCACGACCTATGTGGGATGGTTCCCACAATAAAACTGGCATAGCCGACATATTTCTAAGTGAAATAATCTTGAGGGCGGCTTAAAACACCAATCAATCAATCACTGTAATTGCATAATATAAATACTTTTATGAAACAGTCTTACTGTACTATGTAAATATGTCCAATTTTAGTTTTTGTTAGTGAAAATGTTTATTTCCATTATCTGTATGTATTTCTATAAGGGAGACACATATAACGTCATTGTCTGCAATAAAGAGTATAATAATAATAATAAGCAAATTTTCTTAATTTGAATCCGAAATCGATAAAATTCTGTATTAACCAAATGTATGGAACTATA
The DNA here is from genome assembly GCA_963971465.1 of Lepidochitona cinerea. NCBI lineage: Eukaryota > Metazoa > Mollusca > Polyplacophora > Chitonida > Tonicellidae > Lepidochitona > Lepidochitona cinerea. Next base: position 3,069,841 of record OZ020556.1, on the reverse strand, counting down.
CGATAGAGGCATTTTATTTGACGTACGTTATTGTTTTACTTACAGAAGAGAAGATGATTCTGACCAGTTTGCGATTATCCGTCAAAATATTGCTGAGTCGGCGTAAAGTTCAAGATGTCTCCCAAAAGTATAGTGTATGTACATGTATCTCATTTTATACATAACAGTCTTACAACGCAAAAATTATAGTGCTTGTATTTTTATATGGTGCATAGCTAATTGTACAGAAATACTCTATATGCTGTCATCTGATGATTTGTTTCCATAGAATTTTATCACAGAGTTTGTAAATGACAACATTATTTAGGCGATAATTTAATATTTTACCCTCACAAACCTGTCATTGAATGCTGATCTGGTGGTTCAATTTCATTGAAGTTTTTAATGAAGTTAAAAATTTACTAACATTATTTAGGCGATAATTTTATATTTTCGCCCCAGAAAGCTGTCATTGAAGGCTAATCTGATATTGTATGTTCTGCGTCAGAAACCTTATTTTCTTTTTGGTCAGTCTGTAAAACACACGTTCTACAACAGACTTAACGCAAATTAGAAAAATTACCAAAGGTTGTTTATAAAATCTTTACGTTTGACTAAATATGGCATGTCACAAATACAGTACGTAGACTGGCCCCAGAGTCGTATATACCAGGGCCCTGTTTCACAAAGTGGCGTAGCGTAAGTTTTAACGCCACTAACATAGCAACGTATCTCTACAGTATGGGTTGCTATGGCATTTACGTGAAAATTTACGCTACGGCGCTTAGTGAAACAATCTTCTGGACAGGTCAGGTTTTCAACTTTGTAAATCAGAACTGACAAATTAGGTTTATGAATCAGTGGTGGAAAAACAATCCTACAGTATGCACATAAGTATTGGAATTTCAGCATGTTTGGGAAGATGAACTTTTTCCATGCTTTCAAAGTACAGTGTATGTAAATAATTTTGATATCCAAATTTAAGTTTCTGTTTTATTATTTTGTATATATATATATATATGTATGAGAGGTTGTGGTCTCCTGTTTCAAAAACTTTAAGATTTCAGAAATTGGAAAATTCTGATCGAATAGGAAACAGTTGATTAGATAATGCTTTCTATGAGCAAATATTACATTTATTTCTTGTCAATGCACTCTGGTCATATTTTTTTTTCATCAAGGGGACACAACTCTGTTTTTTTGGCAAATATGAATGGATAACCTCCCTTGGAGTGTATAAAATGATTATATCTCCTTACATTGAACATGCTTGGAGAGGCAATGAGGCATTCTACATAGCGTAAGATTACACAAATTTCCTTGTTGTTATATTGTTATGGGATATTTAAGGGGATCTGGCTCTGTAGTGACCCCTTTGTTACTAGCCCTTGCTGCAACACCCTTGTCTACGTACACACACTTTTTCATCCGCCATACAGTTTCTCTCCTAATATCCTGAGGACGTCATTGACCAATCAGTAAAGTGATTTTGGGAAGACTTAGTGGATAGTAAAAGGCTAAATAGATTGACGACATGAGCATATTTTAAATTGACGCCATCCACACTGAATATCTTGTATATAACAGTCCTCTCTGGCCCTGTTAAATGGCTTGTCAGAAAACCACACCCCCTTTCTGTTTTAATTCTTTTTTGTCCATGGACAATGAAACAAGTATATTATAGAATGGATGTGTAGGAAAAAACATAACAGCTGCTCTTAATATCTGTTGTAGGTGATCTTTTCACTTATTAATATTATTGGCAAGTAAATCTAAGGAGGGGGGGGGGGGGGGGTATAGGGGCAAAGGTCGATTAGGTATCTATTTCTGTTAGTCCTCTGCAATTACGTATGCCATCTTTTCAACTTCAAAATTCTTGACAATAAAAAAAAAACAAATTTTTGTTTGCCTTGAATTTTTTTGGCAGTGTGTTTTTTAAGTGCTATACCTGTTTTTATTTTGCCCTGTGCTGTGCTTGGATTTAACAAGAGTTTATAGTCCGTCCTTGTACATGTATGCCTAGTGCTCGTTTTTAATACCAGATTGAATATGAAAATATTTATGAATTACTTTCTGTGCGTGTTCCTGTTTATCAAGGTGTCAGTTTACACTAGTTTCACTGTGTTGCGAAATTATTGTGAGAAACAGTTCTGATTTAGCAAATTCAGAATATTCCACGAGGGGCGTGAATAATTTTCTGTCCGTTCTCTGTCAGCGTTCCTGTTTATCAAAGTCTCAGTTTACACTGGTTCCGCTGTGATGCAAATTTTTTGTGAGAAACAGCTCTGATTTGCCAAATTTCAGAATGGCTTGATTATTGCTTTGAACCACAGGCACACGGAGTGCTCTCCCTTATCCACCATCAGTTATACTATATTTATGGACACTAAAACACACGGGCACAGGGAAAATCTTCTTGTCTAAAATAACCATGGAGAAAATCTTCTTGTCTAAAATAACCATGGTCTATATTTATAGTATAACAGAGGGTGGATAAGGGAGAGCACTCCGTGTGCCTGTGCTTTGAATCCTTTTAATGCATAGAAATCAAAGCCAAAAGAATCTCTGTGGTTGTTGTCTGCTGAATTTATTAGGCAAGATTTTTTCTAGATTATTTTTGTCATGTTTTTTTTTTATTATTTACTCATGTTATGCACAAGTATAGTTGCTGGTTTTAAAACCTGCTGGTTTTAACAGAAATGTAGCCTTCATCTATCCATTTAAAGTTTTATAGTGATATTTATAGCATTTATGTACTATTTAGTTACTATGTATTATTTTCAGTTTAATATTTTTTTTTTTTGGGCCTGGGTTAAATTTTGCATGTTTATTTTTGTCGTAATTAAATAGACTGGTTGCCTAATGACATCACATATAAAAATAGTGCTTATCAAAATTATTCTGCGCAGAAGTGTATAGGTGTGCAGTAATGCATGTCACTTGATATGATCCCTGGTTGCCAGTTTTCACCGGAAGGTCGTAGCTTTCCTCCGGGCACAATTAAACTGGCAACGCCGCCATATAAGTGAAATAATCTTGAGTGTGGCGTAAAACACCAAACAATCAATCAAATATGATCCCTCTTCCATCCAGGGACCCTCGGGGGCTCAGACGGTTGGAGTGATTGTCCTCAGTCCGACACAGGCCTTCCATCGATGTGGCGCGGGTTCCAATATCACTCAGAGCAAATGAACATTTTTAAAATTCCGAGTGGACCTTTCACCATATGTGGAAGAGCTGCCACATACTCGCCGAAGGTCTGGGGTTTTCCTCAGGCAAAGAGTTGGGTTTTTACACCCCCATTTTACCTGGCAACGCTGCCATTTAAGTGAAATAATCTTGAGGGGGGCATGAAACCCCAATCAATCTTCCATCCAATAATGACCTACTTAAAAAACGTTATTCATTTTTTAGGACTTCTTTTTTTATTTTACACACGTGTTAGTCAAAGTATGTTAGAAAACCAGCTTGTATTACCATAACAATTCTATATCTATAAGTTTTATATTGAATTATATTTCTACCATTTTCAGAATTTTATAGAAATTTGTACTTTTCTTAATTTGATACTAAATTTGGTTCTGGGTTTTATTCTTGTTTGTATATTTTCTTTGGATCCTTTACTTTTGTGTTAAATGAAAATATATCTAATTTTTTGTTTTGGCCTTTGATTCCACCACCCCCATTTAAAGTTAAGTCCTTTTTAAGGCTACACTGATTATCAGTGCTGGATTTTTGTTAATAAAGTATTTGTTAAATGTGTTGAAGCGTTTATTTCGTGAAGTCCCCCTCGATAAACCTGGCAACGCCGTAACTGACTTATTTGGAATGTTGAACATTTTTATTCACTCATGGGTTCCAATCCCCTCCAGTTCAAAATGTTGCTCCTATTTTCCGACTGGGTTTCATAGTGTATCTTTAGACGCCCACACAACGCTGAACAAAACTGAATCCAAAATTCCAATTCAATGGAATGCCTTCAAGTTATTGGGCGCAATAGATGTTCCATTCAGGTAAACAACCTAGCTTCCTCCCTCATTTATACTGCAGACTTCGTTGCCGGTGCAGTCTGTGGAAGAGTTGCCAGGTACTCGGCGACAGTAGGGCCTTTCATCCAGGCAATGAGGCCGCTTTCCTCCCCCACTAAACCTGGCAACGGCGCCATATAAGGGAAATAATCTTGTGTGGTGTTAAGCATCCATCAATCAAAATCTTGAGTGAGGCGTAAAATAACAATCAATCATTGCCAGTGTAAGTGAAATAATCTTAAGGCCCGTTCTCACTGTGGGATTTGGCGTACCGACTTGTAGGAAGCAATTAAAATAGATGCTTTAGATTGGCCGATACAATTTGTCAACCAATCAAGTGCATCCATTTGAATCGCATGCTACAAGTCGGTACTACCAATCGCATAGTGAGAACGGGCCTTTATGTTGATTGACATAAGGATGAGGATGAAAGAAACAAGAATTAATTTAAGTAATTTAAAACTTTACTTGGTTCTGATATATCAGGTTTGATTTAAATAAACCTGTCAAAGAGACAATTTCCATCTCCGTTCATCATATAGATCATGTAGTGAAGTTTTACTTACAGGAGATGAGGCATGCATTCATAGCCTCTCCTCCAGACACGGTATTAAAAACGAAGCACATGCCCAGACAATTTGGTATCTACAAATTTACACGTATTCAACCAATCAGATGGCTGATTTTTATCACAGGTTGTTCTGATTGGTTACATTTATTATGGCATGAGGAAAAAAAAATATTTACAAAAACAAAAAATGACATGACACAGTAATGGTTTATGCTTGTAATGGTTCCGACCCCACCAAGAGGTTGGCCGTTGGGGGTGAAAACAAAAGTAATACATCACTTTCCGGACAAGATTTCCGAAAAAAAGAATCAATTGTGCAAAAATGAATGGGGATTAAGAAACAAATGATTATACAATAAAAAAGGGACCATAATTACAAAAATTTATTATGACCGATATCTGTCGCCTTCACTCATGTTCACATCCAAATCACTATTTTTGCCCAGCTTAAGAACGACCATTCCAAACCTGAGAACTGTTCTGGTAGTCGAGAATATCAAATAGAATTTACAGTGAAATGAATTCCATTCAGAAACAAAGATTGGTTGGAGTTAAACGCCGCACTCACAAGATGAGTGAAATCAACTATAACAAAGTAGTTGCATCTTGTGATCACCTATTTAACTAGCAAGTAATGTAACTATGTAAATAAGCATACCCTTTTCGAAGAGATGTTTGCGTTTATTAAGACGCCTACTGAACTCTCCGCCTTTAATTTAATAAATAGGAATTTCATTTCGAGTTGCTAAAATGTAAACAATAGAAATAAATAGAAAATTACATCACATAAAGAGAGCACTAATGATCAAACAGAAAATGTGACGCTTTTACAAAATCCAGATAAAATCGCATTTAATGAATCGGTGAAAAAAAAAATAGCACAGCAAGTTGTTACGAGAGAGAAAGTGCCAAATATATCGTCAAGGGCAGAAGTTTGTACGATTGGTGTTTTACGCCGCACTCAAGATTATTTCACTTATATGGCGGCGTTGCCAGTTTTATTGTGGGAGGAAACCGGGCTCTATGCCCGGAGGAAACCCACGACCTTCCGGTGGTAACTGGCAACGACCCCACATAGGTCGTTCGAGTGAGCCTAAGGTTGGAGAAAATTGTTGAAATGTCAGAAAAATATGCTAGCTTACATGAGGCCAGGAGACTTTAATTTTCAAGTTGATTTAATTTGTGTTGAACGCCAATCAAGGTTATTTCCCCTGTAAGGCGCTATTGGGATTTAGTAAGGGAGGCAACCCAGGATCTCCGGAAACAGGCCTCTGCTCTAGGCTTATTTTGAACCCATATATTAAATATTTACGAACACTAAAACATACGGGCACAAGGAAAATAAGCATGGAGACAAGTTAATAATTGTGTTGAAAAGGGAGGTATGTCATTTCGACCTTTAACCCAATCATAATCTTAGGTGATGTTTGCTTCTCATTAGTATGGAATATAAAGAGAGTTTCAAACATAAGTTGTAGTAAAAAATACCCCTGATATTTTAGAAGGTTGACGAATAATTAATATGATGTCATTTGTACTTCAATACAGCAAGCAAGAGAGAGCGGACCCCTCCTCCTCCCCCCCCCCTCCCTAAAACTAACCCGATTATTTTCACCTGATTTTGTCTGAGAAATGCATTAATTTTGTTAACGCAGAAAAAATTTCTATGCTAGTCATTGGACGCAATACCTCGCAATAACCATTCACAGCCCCTATCTCAACGCCTTTTAAATCAGTCAATACTTCCATTCCTTAAAACAAAAATTAAAATAAACTTATAACCGTCTCTCTAAGTAACACCCAGTCACAGGCTGTCTTCCACAGAGTATGTGCGTCGCCAGTAGATAAAATATAGATACATTTTTCATATTTTTTTTTTTTACCCCTTAATAGTTTTAAGAAGTTAATGACTACTTCTTCAGATATAAACACGTTTGATATAAACACGTTTGATATAAACACGTTTAAGAATATTCTGAATTTTCTGAGAGTTTGAGTTGACTGTACAGGCAGGAGCAGAGTTCTCTGAACATCGGAACAAATATTTTATAGGCGTCCCCACACGTAGCCGTGGTTACAGTAAACACAACCGCACTCTTCGATATAACCGGTCGTTGATACTCAGAGAAATGGATAAAAATCAGAGATTGCCGTCTAACAGACTACAGGCGTTTTTTCGGATGGGAGAAACAGTAGTTGACCAGGTTAAATAAAGTATAGACTGATGTGTATTTTCAAGTCACACTTTCCATAAGATCTCGGACAAAAGTGAACACTTTCCTCTACATGTACCTTCAATCACAACTGTACAGTTGTTCTTTTACAAATTGCACGTTAAAGGTGTCAGACAAAATTCCTCCGAATGGAAAACCATAGCATCGAATGGAAAACCATAGCATCGAATGGAAAACCATAGCATCGAATGGAAAACCATAGCATCGTACATTACTTGCCTGTCTTGGCACTAACAGGTTTCTCCTTTTTTACAATTTGCAAGCAAAGGCGTTTCAAACTTCCGCTCGAAGAGTGTCGTTAATTTTTTTTTCTCGCTGCGTGAATGAAATCTATGGACACTGTACAACAACAACTGTCCGATTGAACTGATTAGGGGGTTCCGTTACGTTACATACAAATGGACACAATAACTGTACACTCCTTTCAGTGTTAATGCTGCATTCTGGTATACACAGAATCTTCCTGACTATAGGAGTTCAAAGGGAAGGATAACTTGAGATCTAATTGTTCATTGTGTTCCGCTAACGACGTCTGACTGTAATGTATCACTAAATCTTTCAGCGACTCGTGAATAAAATACGGGTCTGCGAAACCGTAGGCTCCGTCTTTGTGATATATCATGCAGTGGCCGAATTTACCTTTTACCCTGTGAAAAGAAAAAACAAACTACAATCAGAGACAAGTATACTGAACAATCTGAACATAAATAATGGCGTAGTCGACTTCTTTTGATCGATTGATTGTTTGGTGTTTTACGCCGCACTCAAGATCATTTCACTTATATGGTGGCCGAATTTACCTTTAACCCTTGGAATAGAAAAAACAAACTACTATCAGACAAATATACCGAAAAAAGGGCGTAGTCGACTTCTTTCGATTGATTGATTGTTTGGTGTTTTACTCCGCACCCAAGATGATTTCACTTACATGGCGGCGGCGGCAGTTTTATTGTGGAAGGAAACCGGGCTTGCCCGAAGGAATCAACTTTTTTCGATGTCTTGTTCGAACGTCTTTTATTATTATTTCAATTACTGTTATTAACAAAACAATATGTGTTTAGAGCACACTGTCACATTGTACTGTTTAAACAGAAAGATAAGACGACGGTTCATCGTTGATTTTAATACATCGTACTCAAGATTATTTCACTTACGGTAATACCTGAGTTAATTAGAGGACTATGCATGATGCTAAATCCTCAATAACAAAAGGTTCTGAATGAGATTTAAACATTCAACGCATCTCAGTCCAGGGGGATGATTGACCAGCAGTTAATCCTTGAATGTTTTACAAGTTCTCTCTTGAATTAAGATGAGAATTTGCACTCTTCTATTTTTTTCCAGCACTAGAATTAACTCAGACATTACCATAGATACATGTAGCGTAGTCATGCGAAATGCGGAGGTAACCAGATAATTTATACAGAATCAACCCTTGACCTTTGACAAGTAACCCCGGTAAAAGATTTTTTTCTTTCGACTGAGATTCAAACCTGTGACCCATAGATTGGAGGCTTGTGTCGAACTAGGCGAGTACCTGGCAACTCTTCCCTCGAGTGAAAAATACACTCAGAAATTTTTATTTGGTCCGAGTGTGATTTTGAACCCGCGCCGCATCGATGGATGGTCAGTGTGGGACTAAGGAACGATCAATCTAACCCACTGGACTGTCGAGGCCCCTAAACGAAAATTGATTGATTGTTTGGTGTTTTACGCCGCGCTCAAGATTATTTCACTTATATGGCGGCGTTGCCAGTTTTATTATGGGAGGAAACCGGGCTCTGTGCCCGGAGGAAACCCACGACCTTCCACTGGTAACTGGCAACCATCCCACATAGGTGAAAACCCAGTCAGAAAATTTTTCAATTTTTGGGCTGAGTGGGATTCAAACCCGTGACCCATTGGTGAACGAAAATTGAGGACATATCGTAAGACTTACACAATAGATAGCACATATTGATCTCCCTTTGGGCGAATGAGAAAAGTTCCGTCCTGATGCCCCGCAAGCATTTTTTCAGCGGTTGTTCGATCACATTCAACGAGCCAGGTGTGGAAGTCCTCATGGGGTAACATATGGGGGCTACAGGATAAAAAGAAATCACAACAAATTAAAGCAAACATTATATTCATTCAATTCTTGTTAAAAATCAACTAAAATAAAACGAGACAAATATTTTTGAATCTTTAATACGCAGATTCGTCTAATTTTTTGCGTTTCGTCTAATTTATCAGGATTTAAAATATATTCTCCCAAATTACTATTACGAGAATCCATAAGAATATTTCTTTTTTATTATTTGTAATTTGACACAGGAATGTGCATATTTAAAATTCCTCTGGCTATATTCTATTACCCTTTTCTGTCAGTTTTGTCACACAAGTTAAAGTGGCATGAGCTGCCAAAATTCACACTTTTTTCATAATTTCTGATCACGACTGTAAGTGGCTTTGGAGGCCAGGGAAAAAACTAAATGATTGGCGTTCGAATGAGGAAAATCCATACAGTATGTGGCCTATACAAACCGGAATAGGGTTCGAAAGTAAACAAAATTTAAATAACCAGGACGACCATTCATTCATTCTAAGCCAAAGTTAGTTCAAAACAATACTTTATCGTACATTTTCGAGACTAGAAGTACTATAAAGCTTCTAAAGTATACGTCTTGAGAAAAATAGCCAATAATTTCAACATTCTGTTTTTACGTCAAAATATCAACATTTTGGCAGCTCATGCCACTTTAACAAAATCGGTTGGACATTTACATGACAAAGCTGTATATCAAATTTAGATTTTCGGCTTGACTTAAAATCGGGTAATTTCCGTTGGAAAATTTTGAGAGAATCAGATTGACATTTTTTTTAACCGCTTACCTTTCCTCAACACCAACCAAAACTTTCTCTAGGGAATCTTGTGGGTAACCATTGTCCAATAACATTCTGTGGAAAAAACATTTACAAACAAAAGTTAGAAAGTTTCTTCAAGGCACAGAATGATTGATTGATTGATGTTTTACGCCGCACTCAAGATTATTTTACTTATAAGGTGCGTTGCCAGGTTTAGTGGGTTCAAGGTACAGAAAATGATTGATTGATGTTTTAAGTCCCACTCAAGATTATTTTACTTATAAGGCGTAGTTGCCAGGTTTAGTGGGGGAGGAACCCTGGCTCATCGCCTAGAGGAAACCGTAGATCTTCGGCAAGTACTTGGTGACCGAGTCTGATTCGAATTGATTGATTGATTGATGTTGTTTGGCTCATTCAAATCAACATCCTAAACAAATCCTATTAACATTGATTGATTGATTGGGGCTTAACGTCGGACTCAACAGCTAAGGTTATATGGCGACAAAAGTACCAACCGACCAAAAGATTAACATTGATGATACATGTATATTGATTTGAACTGCAGCCAAAATACCCTGCTGTTGTAGAACCATTTATTTTATAAGAAGGAATAACTTACTTTTTGTATCGCTCTCTCTCCCTGTACAGCCTCTTGATGTCTGGTTTAGTATTATTCATTTTGCTTATTAAAACTCGGTTTTCGCTGGACTGTCGATCAATCTCGTCTTCCAAAGCCTGTCGACTCTGTAGTATGTTCCGTAGTCGAGAATTTAACAATGCAAAATTTTCATGCAATCTGCAAAAATAAAAATAAATATTTGTCAAAAATTGCAAAATTTTTATGCAATCTGCAAAAATAAAAATAGATATGAAAAATAAATATTTGTCAAAAATTTCAAAATTTTCATGCAATCTGCAAAAATAAAAATAAATATTTTTCAAAAATTGCAAAATTTTTATGCAATCTGCAAAAATAAAAAGAAATATGAAAAATAATTATTTGTCAAAAATTTCATAATTATATTATGAATGTTCCAGAAAATTAAGATTTCACGTTCGTTTTCAAATCTGTCTTTCCACTGACCTTTGAATTTCATTTGGCCCTGCGTTCACATGTGATTTTTTATGAAGCGCTAACTGTTCTTCGAAAACTAAAACCGTCTCCTTAAAAGCGTCCAAGGCTTGGTGCTTTAATTGTAAGTCCTGCGAAATAAAAATAAGTACAATTGATAATCATAAACGAGACCAACTATACACATGCTGATTGTTCGGTAGATTGATTACATGGTGTTTTAGGCCTCACTCAAGGTTATTTCATTTATATGGCGGCTTTGACAGGTTTAGTGGGTGAGAGAACTGTGCTCTTTGCATGGAGGTGACCCTCGAGGAGTAGGGCCTACCTGGTAACTCTTCCACATAGGGAGATGGAATGAAAAACCCACAGACGGGACTGAGATTCCATCCTACAGCCCATCGTTCAGATGACAGCCAGCATGATAGACTATCTCTCTGACAACCGATCCACCTTGATCACTTGGTAGATTGATTGATTGATGTTTTACACGGCACTCAAAATTATTTCAATTATCAAATCTTTCAATGGCATTTAGAAGTTGGAAGGTTACAATAAGGTGAAGGTTACAATAAGGTGAAGGTTACAATAAGGTGAAGGTTACAATAAGGTGAAGAATTACTTATGGATAACAACTTCTTGGGTTTATTCCAATAAACCAAGAAGTTGTTATCCATAAGTAATTCTTCACCTTATTATTTCAATTATGTGTCGGACTGAGGGACGATCAACACACTGGACCACCAGAACCCCTTGATTACTTGATATTTTGCGTCAAATTTTTGGAGGAGGAAACGGATATCAAATCCTTCAGGAAAACCAACCTTCTTTATTCCAATACAAATGTTTTTTATTATTTTGTTTGGTAATTTAGTTATAGACCAATTATCAACACTAACGAACAACAATGAACGCATCACCATAAAGTAAAATTTTTGTGACCAACACAAGCTTTTCGCACCTGTGCAGTTTGTGGGGATGCATTGATCAATTCTCATTAGAATGCAACCTACATTCACAGAGAGTTATAAACATTTTAATTATTAGTACGTAAACATAAAAAATATAAGTTGTTCCAACCTGGGATGTCTTTGAATGATCGTCATAGAGTTTGTCATACTCTTCACTTCGTTCTAAATACTTCTTATTTAAACTCTTCAATTTGTTTAACATTTCCATTTTATCTGGACGTTCAGCTCCCGAATTAGTCTGCAAAGAGAAGTACATACAATAAGATTGATTGATTGATTGTTTTGTGCTTTACGCCACGCTCAAGATTATTTCACTTATATGGGGGCGTTGCCAGTTTTATTGTGGGAGGAAACCGGGCTCTGTGCCCAGAGGAAACCCACGACCTTCCGCTACAATAAGAAACACGGATGATAACAACTTATGCTTTTAGAAATTACAAAATTTGATTGCTTGATGACGTTACTTGTAATTTACGTGCAAAGCTTTTCGAGGGAGTGAGGGATCTTTACATAATTTTAGAAAATGGTAGAAGGAATAATAATGTATGGTTAAGATGTAAAAGGCCCCTATATAAAGGGAGACGGAACGCTCTACCATCATTCGCCTCTGATGAGACGTACCCAAGAGACGAAACCAGTCGGGCTCCCAGAAAATGTTTGCACTGTAGGTACCACCTCTCACCGTATTTTAAACAGAGACAGTACCAATAGCTTTCTTAAAAGTTAAAATTTAAAGTGACATGAGCTGCCAAAATGTTGATATTTTGATGTTGAAACAGAATGTTGAAATTATTGACTATTTTTCTCAAGACGTATAATTCAGAAGCTTTTCAGTGCTTCGATTCTCGCAAATGTACGATAAAGTATTGTTTAAAACTAACTTTGGCTTAGAATGAATGAATGGTCGTTCCGGATATTTAAATTTTGTTCACTTTTAAAACACGTTTTCGGTTTGTACAGGCCACATACTGTATGGATTGTCCCCATTGCAACGCCAATCATTTAGTTTTCTGATGGCCTTCAAAGCCTCTTACTGTGGTGACGGTCAGAAATTATGGAATAAAGTGTGAATTGTGGCAGCTCATGCCGCTTTAAACAGAGACAGTACCAATGACTTTCTTAAAAGTTAAAATTCAAGTTGAATTACTGTTCAAATCCTACCTGAATATTCCTCCGAATGGGATGTTCTAGACGTACGTCGAGTGTCCGGTTGTAGATAGCTAAGGAGTTGTGACGGTAATATTCAACTAGTTCAACCACAGAATTGAACGTGTATGGCTCAACAAACCCATATTTCCCGTTTTGGTTATAAATTCGTATTAACTTGTTGCTGCCTCCCTTCCTGTAAAATAAAAATCGAAGATGTTATATAAAGGTACGACCTTTCTGCTGACGTTCGATGCTTTACGCCACTCAAGATTATTTCACTTATGTGGTAGCATCGTCAGGTTTAGTGGGTGAGAAAGCCGAGACCTTTGCCTGCACGAAACCTCAAAACTTGGGCGAGTACCTGACAACTAGTACAGATTTGCCTATAGAGTCAAAATTACATTTAGAATCATGAAAAGCAAAATAAGAAATAAAACAGAGGAAACCCACAACTTGGTTAAGTATCTAACTCTTACAAATGGGGCTATAGAGAATAAAAATAAAATAAAAAGGTTGCATAAAACTAGATAAGGAAGTTGAGATTGAGATAATTTCTTAAGGTCAATGTGAGTTTTTGAATTAGGGAAGTCCCTGGCTTTTTATCTTATACACACAATTTAGTGACTTTGTTAGGCAAACCAACGATCACAACATAATTTATAGCTTTATTTCTAGCCGAAACAGCTATTTTTTTATGCAAAGTAGAGCAAACTGAACCATACTTGTAATATTTTGTATATTAAATTTGCAAGTTGAAAACCGAATAAATGCATTTACGTTTTCACGAAAAAATATAAATTTGTGTTAAAATCTGTTTTAAGGTTTTCTAACTTTCCTATACATGGTTAAAAAATAAAACCTTCACCATGCCGAAAAAATCTGGCGATTATGTAATTTACCTTAGTGTTAGCGTGAAATCTGTTTTTGTTGATGCGTCTCGTACTAAAAATGTTCCATCAGGCTGGTCTTTCAATTTCTCATTGACGTCTTCCCTGTTGAAAGAAAAAAAAACACATAATCATCATGAGAAATCTTGTCATCGATGTTCAACGCCACATTCAGGGTTATAGAGCAGTGTTGGCAGGTTTAGTGGGGGGAGAAAACCAGGCTCGTTGATAGAATGAACCTTGGACAAGAACCTAGCAACCCTTCCCAATAGGGCACATAAAATCTCATTTCACAGAGATTTTTCAATGCTAAAATTTTTTTTCAATCTTGAAAATTACATTTTTGATCTATTCTTTTGACTATGTAGGCTTCGTGATCTAAGGGGGAAAGTTCAATCTCAGAGGAGGACTGACTGAACATCATCTTAAATTACCGTATTTCTTCTAAAGATTCAGCCACTTTTTTCCTCATCAGGATTCGATCATTAGAAAAGAAATCTGCTGAATGAGGCCAGACAAATTTGCCCAATAGAGGGAATTTAAGGCAATATGATCCGCTGAGCAGTGTGTGAAAATGATTATCCTCAAAGACAACTCCTTGTCTCCATTCTTGTCCAACTCAATGGAAAATTTAGGCCATTAGAATGGCTGAATATTTAGAAGAAATATGGTATTAATATTACAAAATCCCCGGAAAAAAAATTCGGCCACAGTGGCGCAACACTATTTGAGCAAGAGATGCGTTTTGGATCACGACACATAATTGACTCAGTTTGTAGAAGTGCCCTCACATTTCAACCGTATCATGGTTTAGGAAACAGATTTTGCTGAAAAAAAGGGTACCTTTCCCCAAACCCAATTAACCACCCTCCCATCATAGGGGACCCCATACATCTATACAGTGGTGTATTTACCTTGTAATATCTCCCCAGTACCATTCACAGTCTTCTAGGCGACCTGATGCGGGGGCAAAACTTTGCTGTGACGACAGAGGTGTATCAGGAAACGACTCCGAGGGTCGTGTAGGCGGAGGATGTCCTGAAATAAAAATGTTACATGCTTTGAAAAAAATTCAAGTGACAGTTAAAATGTTGTCACACATGTTTAAAGACAGTATGAATGATGTTAGGTTTACAGCAGCAGAATGATGTTCTACGTCGCCAGATTATTTCCCTTATATGGTAGTGTAGCCAGGTGAAGATTGGGTTCTTTACCCGGAGGTAACCATTGACGGGTACCTGGCTATTGGTTGATTGATTGATTGTTTGGTGTTTTACGCCGCGCTCAAGATTATTTCACTTATATGGCGGTGTTGGCAGTTTTAGTGTGGGAGGAAACAAGGCCTATTGGAGAAAATGCCTGGACTTGACTGCCAATAACAAAGTCAATCTCATGTGTTAAACTGAAAACAAAAGTTCTGAAAAACTGTTGATCCACAAAACTGAGTCCCTGCCTACCAGCCCGATAGGTAAAATTAGTACAAGTCGTAGTGAGTTAATATTGAACTTACGAGGGGGAGGAGGCGGCTTCTCGTTGCTGAAACCTCCCTTCATCAACGCTTCAAAAATATCCACTTGATGTAGAGTGTTATTAATTATATCTCTGAAAATATAAAGATTTTATTAACTTTTTAATTGAAACATCCTTAAGGGAAAAAACAACAGAAATATGCTGTGTCATAATTAAGGAATTTTGCAACTGAGAGGGGCTAATTAAAAAGATCGTAGGGGGTCCCACGTTTTTTAGATGTTTTCAATTGATTGATGTTTTAGACAGCATTCAAGATTATTTCACTTCTATGGCAGCGTTGTAAGGTTTAGTGGGACAGGTATTAAGCAACGTGTCCACATAGGGCGATCAAATTGAAAAAAAAACAACTCAGAAATTTAAGAAATTTTCTTTAGACGAGTCAGATTTTAACAAATGTTCTTTAGATTGAGTGGGACTTTGGTTTAGTTGGAGAGATACCCGGCAACACATCATAATAGGACGTTTAAATCAAATATTCTCATAAATGTAACCATTTTTTGTTTAGAGGGAGTTGGATTCGAGCTCGCCCTCCATCGATGGGAGGCCTTTGTTGGACGGAGACTATCGCTCTGCTGACTTGAGCCATCGAGGTATCACTTCTGTTCAATTGAAAACTTGACTTTTGAAGATCGTAGAGTTGCCATAATAATTTGAGAAAAAAAATCAGGAATCCAGACATTTTATACCACGGCCTATAATGCATAACAAGTTAACTTTGAAAAAAAATTATGTTATAAAGGTAAGCACTTACATTATTTTTTCCCATGGCGGTCGTAAAAGAATGTGACAGAAAACGTGTGACAGACGATCAAGTTTGTAAGCCTCGGCTTGATTGTCACGATGATTTTGGTACCACATACGCCATAATCGTACAAAATGGCCGATGAGATACAATAATGTTTTTCTATGAGGTTCTGGAAGTTGTCCACAAATATCCACAATTAATTTTTCTTTCTTGTGCCCTGAAAGAAAATAAACAGTGAGTAAAATTTAACATTTTAATATCAACTATTAGTATGTTAAATGTTCATGTAAATCCAGCCTTCTCAACACAGGCCTTCGTGGACGGCATTTTTATTCGGGTTGTATGAACCATCGCTGGGAAGTTGTTTTCGACAACCTACAGAGTAACAGCCTTGATATTGTGAGGTAACACCAAAATCAAGATACAAGATGCTGTTAAAAATGACGCTCGCATTTTTTTCTTTACAGTGGATTCTACTTACTTGCAGCATCAATGAGACGATCGTAAAACTCTACAGGTATCACAGGATTTGGCAGTTCTCGTAGGTATCGTTTTAAAGCGCCCCCTATATGGTGAACTTCGTAACAGGTTAAATCTACATCTGAAGGTTCACCTGTTAAAAGTAGAAACAAAAATTCAATGTTTTTGGTGGAATATTTTATGTAATGTGTAACATTAAATTCAAGATTTTTTCACTTGTTACATAAAACATACGTGTTTAAAATAAAATGTAAAGTATAAATTCTGATTGATTGATAGATGTTTAAGGCACCTTTAAAGATTATTTCACCTACATGTACATGTATATGATGGCATTGCCAGGTTTAGTTGGGGAGGAAACCGGGCTCTTAACGAGGGGTAAGCCCCCTTGCTTCAGCGGCTACCGGGCAACACATCCACATAGTGTATCGGGTAAAACCCTACTCATTTTATTTCTTTGGTCAGAGTAGGATTGAACCTGTGCCCATAGATGGGAGGCTTGCGTTGGACTATCGCTCTACCAACTGTTGTGAAAATGTCTTGATATTTACCTTGGTTAAAAGCAGCTTTTATTTGGTTTATGGCCTCTGTGGGAGCAGATATTCGGTAAATATTAAAGGCATCTGCCGCTGAAAAAGAAAGGAAGATGCAATTTGACATTAAGTATTGTAATTTGTGGATCTTTTTAGGGCCCCGAAAATTCCCAAAAACTGATATGAAGCAGCCAGCTAGTTAGATATTTGAATCTCAATGTACTAATAATACTTTTGAGTCTATTTTCCTAAAACAAAGTTGTCTTGGATGCTAACTTGTCCAAAATGTGCTGTAATTCAGTCTTTCCCAGTCAAAAAGCCTATACAATCTAGTCGAAATTTTTAAATTGTCGGACAACTTGAAAAGCGTACATCTTCATGTAAAGTGCACTAAAACCTTTAAACCATTTTTGCAATTCATGTTGAGCACAAGTAAAGAATGCATCAATTTCATCTGGACAAATAATCAAAGCTGACAAGAGAAAAAAAAGGCAATGCTTCCAAACCTTTGGGTATTTTCACAACTTTATTGTGAAACCAAGCAAGCAAGTTCACAAAGAAAACGAAACTAAAAGTCTGGCTGCAAACCTAAAACTAGCTTTCCACTTGAGTTAAATGCCCTTGAGTATATTATCCCTGTGTGTTACACATCCTGACAATACCAACACTTCTGGTTAAGAGTTGAGAAGTACTGTGAGCTACAGCTTTTAGCTCTTATATAAGTAGATTTGGGTGTAGCCAATTGAGCGTCTTGGGGTGGGGAAGGCTTTGGTAGCCCCAGGGGCCAATGACAAGATACAGGCTTAGTTCTTAATTAACAACATGTAGACTTAATTAGTAATCAACACCCAGTTAAGCAGAAGTGTTGACCCTTAAGGGGGAACTTCCTGTATAAAGCCTTTAGAATACACCTACGTGAACAATGTACACCCACTTGTGTATTATAAACTACAGAACTTACTAGCTTCACAAAAAAAGAATAACCACCAAAAAGGTTTGATATAAATTTAGAAAATAAAGTCACGCTGACAAAGGGAAATTGAGAATAATCTAAAAAGTAAATTAAACAAATAATCTATAATGATTTTTAATATAAGCATTGAAAAAGGATGGGTGCCAAAATTTTTATTTTTTTATCGAAGATTTTCAATACTACTGAGAAAAAAAATAGGACTGAAATTCTACCCTCTGTAAATAATGCCTGGTCATATTTCAATATAAGCAATGTATTGCAATTTATGATTTGAAAACAGTCTTCGGAGAAAGACAGAAACGTCATCATTAAATAAACCTAGAAGTGTGTTACCCATACGAAAGTCTTACGTTATTCATATTTCAATAACACAAAACAACCATATTATGCAATGGTCAGACATAAAAGTTAACCTCTACAAGTGTAACACAGAAGGGGGCCACTGACCCCATGGGGTAACTAGCTTCTCTGACATTTGCTCACTGGCTGACAAATGTGGACTTAAGGGCAGACTTCTACCAGCTGTCAATACTGACCACATGTTGATCTCACAAATTCATTCCATATTCTTTTGATTAAAGACAACAGGATTTTGTTGTAAGAAATGTTTGAAACTCTCTTTAACTGTCAAAAGCTTGTGCTGTTGCAAAACGTGGGGATGTCTTAATTTTTTATCATTAGGATTTTGTTGTAGCTTCAACTATCATAGATGCCCTTCCTGGGTGTGTTGAAGGGCTGTAAGTGGGCTACCCAGGTGATCATCTAGCAAATCATTCAATATTTCTTTTTTAGAAAGGTGACAGGATTTCTTTAATGAAGCTCAACTGTGATATATTCCCTTCCTGGAAATGCCAAAGGGCTGTTTGTGATAACTCGAGTATGTTTAAAAACAAAAAAATGCCTTCAAAGTAAAAATGTGCTTCTTTAAAACTTTCTGATACTTTGTGCTATGATTAAGCCAATGAGCAATTCATTTCCAGGATAGAAAGTCAGAAAAATCTGAACCGTGTGTTAAATTTCATTTTTTGTAATAATTTTCCTTTCTCGTTGATAATAGGGGGTCAAAAACGGTTGAATTTTCCATAAACTACAATTACAATTTGCCGATCCAATGTCATTTCCTTGTCAATAATTATAAATATCCTATGGTACATCAGTGATAAACCTTTGAGGTACAACTTTCTTGAAATGTACATCCCAACAAAAAAACGGATTACCGACTAACGGACAGACAGGAGGATGTATCTATGAACAACTTACTTGAAATGTACATCCCAACAAAAAAACGGATTACCGACTAACGGACAGACAGGAGGATGTATCTATGAACAACTTACTTGAAATGAACATCCCAACAAAAAAACGGATTACCGACTAACGGACAGACAGCAGGATTTGAATATAAATGGGAATATACATACTGTGTTCAGAACACCACGCCTCTATCCTCTCCACACATTTTTGAATTATCACGGGGGCCTCGTCGTGACTACTGGACAACGATAAAATCTCGGACAGTTCCATACCGAATAAAGCATCTATAAAGGACAACAATAAATGTTATAATATTGCGACAAAGAAGGGGCAGCACAAATTTTTAAGCGCCTTGGTAATATGCTAATAATAGAGTTTAACACTATTGTCCAATCACTTACTTTTAAATAAACCAGAAAGGTTGAATACATAGGTTTTACGCTGGGAGGAAATCCCAGACCTTCGGAAGTCTCAAAACAATTGCATCTCTTTCAAAAATGTACCAACTAATTTAAACACAAATTTGAAATCTTACTTTGTGAAAAACTGGACCTCCGGTGGTTTTCTAATTTGGAAAAACTGCAATCGGCTGGTTTTGTAGCAGAACACATCCGATGACAACATAAACCACATTCTGAAAAGAATATGACAGGATTTTGAAAATTTCCTTCTATTTAAATTCCAAACAGAAGCTGAATACATCACAAGGCAATGGGTCTATTGATGTTATTTTTAGCCAGGGTATTTTATAAACTCAAATACTCTGATTAGGCAGACATTATATATAAATTTAATACATCCAAAACAAAATATGCTGCACAAACAGAATAAAAACAATTCTCCCTTTCGGTTGGACTACACGATAGTGAAAAACGAGAAGGTGGTTGAAATTTGAAAACAACAACTCAGCGATGGCTTGCACAGGTGGGACAAAATGGCGCCCACGGAGTTGTTTTCAACCCCGATTTGTGTGGTTGTTAGGGTTTTGGAGACCATGCGACCTGCAGTGCCCAGATGTCTGAAATCGAGAATTCGAAGAATGCTTAGATTTGGAATTATGACTCACCCCTGCATTGTAAACCCTGTCTCATAAGACCATATAAAAATTTATCACACAAATGACATCTCTGTAGTGATGAGAAGCTGTACTCTACAAAATTGTGATCGGCTGGCCCACACGGTCCTGCAAATATACAACAACAACAACAAAAGTTAATGGATTGATTTCTTGGCTGGTGTTTTATGTCGCAGGCAAGATTGTTACATTTATTTAGCAGTTTGAAGATGTTTAATGAGGCAAAAAACCAGGCTCAGTACCTGCACAGAACGCCCTAACTGGCGACCCTTCCACATCGGGCAAATGGAACCCTGACCATCAGTATTCACCAATCATATGATAGATTCATTATATAAACGTTCCTATTTGCATATGTTAATGGCGGCGCAAAGAGCTGTTTTTCGACAGAGGGCTTGTGTCGGACATATATAAATGGTTGCAAAGAGCTGTTTTTTCGACGGAGGGCTTGTGTCAGACATATATAAATGGTTGCAAAGAGCTGTTTTTTCGACGGAGGGCTTGTGTCGGACATATATAAATGGTTGCAAAGAGCTGTTTTTTCGACGGAGGGCTTGTGTCAGACATATATAAATGGTTGCAAAGAGCTGTTTTTTCGACGGAGGGCTTGTGTCGGACATATATAAATGGTTGCAAAGAGCTGTTTTTCGACGGAGGGCTTGTGTCGGACTGAGATTCTATCCGTTTGCTATCAGATAAGACTATCAAGCGCCCCCAGTCCCGAAAACATAAAAAGGGATTTCTGATTTTTAGAATAAATAATGTAAATGTAAAAATTGAGGGCCCGAAATTTCTGTTCATTTGGTAACTTTTTTTCTTGGAGGTTTGGCATTTTTTTTTATTCCGAAAAAGTTTTTACAGTCCAGTTAACATTACCCCTCCAGCTGCCATCATACTGACCAGTGGGCTCATGTAGTTGGAGGTACCGAGTATAAGTCAATGGGTCAGTAGGTCAACTATAAACAGCTGTTTTATCTAGGTCAAGTCCTATAGGTTTACATTATAACTTTGTGTCCACTTTCATCCTGAACAAACGCCACACCCAGCTTCTCCCACCCATCACCCTTTTGATGCCCCTAGCCCCACAGAGGAAACTCATAGCCTTTAGAAATAAATTCCACACCCCTATTTGGGGCAGTAGGCCACTGGGCTAGGACAGTACATGTCAAATCAACCTATGATGGAGTGAGAAATGGAACACATATTTTGCATCAATCAGCCAATCAGTAATGAGAATTTAATCCTACTGACCAATGGGCACCCCTCTGTCTATTTAGTTTGCACAGGCCACAGAAAGTGTGGAAAGTTCATGACCTCTATCAAAGAGATCTTGGGTTAAATTTATCTGGCATCATGTTGATGATGATACCAGCTGGTAAAACAGTGTTATATTTGTAAACCACTTTAGGTCAATAGGAAAGTGGTCAGCCATGTTATTATGAGTGGCATTTCAATTAACAAAACTTCAAGAATGAGTCACACTTTTCATCATTTATAAAAAAAAAAGTAACAAAAATTTATTGTAAACCCTTGTAAACCACAGGAAAATTTTTCCTTGTTTTTAGAGTTTACTTGAAACCAAAAGTGTTAAGCATGCAGAAATTGTAATCATCAAACTTTTTTTTAAATTTAAAAGCTCAACACCTTGCACCTTAACAATGGGAAATGAAATTATTTTTACAGTCAGTTTGAAATAATTGGTAAAAAAAAAGTGCCATTAAAATGTTCATTAAATATGACAAACACACTGTGTTGTTTTATTTACTTGCATTGCAAAGTATTTTAGTTATTCTTCAGAAAACGAGCTGATAGATTTTTTTTCTTGTCAATTGATATTCGACTACATAGGAGGTTTTAAAAAATCTGTTACATTGCAAAGTACGAACTGTTTAACAACGGATGTTTGTCACAGCACATTAAGGCCAATTGCGCAATGCTACAGTATAAGTAAATATATAAAAAATGTACAGTATGTTAATTGAGAAAATCCAAAGTGGGTCGAAAGCAAAGGTTAGTAGAGCAGGTTTTTGTTTAAACATACCTTCGACAGAGTCTATGCATTGCCCGGCTGGTGGAAGACAAGTTGAATAGGTTCTCTGAAAAAAGAAAGCGAAAAAAAAAATTGGTATGTGAGATGATGAGTTTTAGAGGTCATATAAAGTTCAGTAGTACATGACGTATCTCACAGAGTGCATGTAGACTGCTGTTAATTTCATGCTTGAAGCATGTAGGAAACAAATCCAATTAACTCCTGCGATTTCGATTAGCACCTTTTTCATCCGCTCGAGCTCGAGCGACGTAGCTAACATCATGCCCCCAGAACATCGTCAATAAACAATTTGTACTGCCTTTGTTTACATGGGTGTGAGATGAAAGGTAGATTCAGATTGAATTTGCTCTTTTTTATATTTCTGAACACTAAAACACACGGGCAAAATCTTCTTGTCTAAAATAACCATGGAGACAAGTTTCTAATTGTGTTAAAAACAGGTATATCATTTAGACCTTTATACCCCATCATAATTTGTTGTAGCAAATCAAACCTATGATGTTTCATTAGGTTGACGACTGACAGGAGTTAAGCCTTAGTCAGTACAATTTCTGGAATCCTTTTGTTGTAACACATTGACAATGGTTACGCATCTTAACTATGGCAAGAACATCGGTGGACTGAGATTGAACCCCATAAATTAGAGAATGGACCTAAGTTAGGTGTGCAGTACAAGAGCGTTGTGGATGCGCGTGTGGTGCATTTTCAGTTGTTCATTTACCAACAGTCAGACAGAAAACAAAGCAAAAGGGAATTCCATAAATAACTCTTTAAATGTATATTTTTTGGTGAAAGTCGACTTATAGTCTTTCACCCGAGATCGACCACTTTTTATTTTTTTACTAATCTGAAGGTCAAAGAACCACAATAAACTTATGCGGTGTCTCCTTTTAACTGTTTAATATTTGTACATGCTAACATCTATAAGAACTTGTATTATTTTGTAATAAGAAAATCACTTACACTTTCTGGGTTTTGGCCACACAGTTCGTCAATACAGACAAGTATGGATTTCAAATGAAAGTCATCTTCTATGCCCATTTGCTAAAAAAATAAATAAAAACAAATGAAATTATTACAAAGATTGTTCTCAGGTTTATCAAAGACAATGAAATACGATAAGAATGTTGAAAATTAAAAACTTAAATTTAAAAAAATATGATGGACGGTTTATATCGAAATATAAAAAAATAATACAAGTTGAAGTTAAAAGAATACATTTTTGACGATATTAAGAGATTTATCTGTGTAAAATTGTTTAGCCCTACGCAGTAAGGAAATCTAAATGACTAAATAACTAAACAAGCTGCAGACCTTTTTATGAATATACCAGAAAAAGGGTACTCAGTTTCCCCTTCAATCGTAACACAGGGTGTCCATCAATTCTATTTTATCTCCAGTTCTTCAGCCAATATGACTTTAAAAGCCAATACAACCATTAACAAGGGATGATTTAAGGAAGAATGTAAAAAAAACTATAAAGTTGGCCAGCTTACATAAACAAATAACTTAATAGGCAGCTGAGCTCCATGGTCAAAATCTATGAGGGTATAAGGGTACTGGTTTTCTAAATGCTATTATTTAGATGTGCCCCAGGGCAATGATCGAGCATAAAGGGCACCTATTTTTTGGCACCCGCATCCATTAACAAACTGTGCCTCCTTTGTCAGTGGCTTTTTGTCAGTAATAATTAACCCAGAAAATGTGACGGCTTTAACTACAGGGTGTTATCACAGAGTTATGGGGTTAATGTGCCTGTCTTGTCAGAATGCTGAGGTTTCTTAAGAGCGGCATCTTTAGAGAAAATTCCACAGCACGTGAACATTCAAGCTGAAGTCAACTTTGGTAAAATGTATCAAGAGTTTTGAAAAAAGCTTTAATTGATTGATATTTTGGACGCGTTTAAGATTATTCAATTTCTATGACGACTTCGCCAGGTTTAGTGGGGGAGGGAGTCACTGGAAAACTTTGAATGAAAAGATGTGTAATTATCATCGAAGGGCCCAGGCGGGGAAAAAACGTGTATGAACACAGCCCCACTAAAGTCACATAAAAATTGGTGTTTATATTATCCTGTTTTAAGATTAACATTAAAATGGGACCAGACAGCAACTCCAAAGGTAGCTTGGGGGGAGGGGTAATAAAAAATTTAAAATTCAACCAAGCACTGGCAATGCTCCGGTGATGGTACACCACAAAACAGTCTACATTCCACGGACAAAAAATGGCTGCAGACAATCCGAATTTCAGATATGTATAAAAGATTCCTTTTTGCTGCAGAGGAAACTGCAGGAATTTCTTGACCGTTTTTTACAGCAAAAAAAAATGGCTTCAGACAATCTGAACTTTTGTCCTTTTTCTTGCAGAAAACCTGTCCGTCAGCAAAATATTTTGGGCCATGGTAAAAATTCAAATCCTAAGGGTTGATGCCAGGAGGAAGGAAACAAAACTTAAAGTGGCATGAGCTGCAAAATGTTGAAATTTTGATGTTAAAACAGAATGTTGAAATTATTTTAGTACTTCTTGTCTTGAAAATGTATGATAAAGTATCGTTTTGAACTAACTTTGGCTTAGAATGAATGAATGGTCGTCCCGGTTATTTAAATTTTGTTTACTTTTCGAACACGTTTTCGGTTTGTACAGGCCACATACTGTATGGGTTTTCCTCATTCCAATGCCAAGCATTTACTTTTTCAAAGCCTCTTACTGTCATGGCAATCAGAAATTATGAAAAAAGTGTGTATTTTGGCAGCTCATGCCACTTTAAGGAATACATTGTAGAGACAAGATTCTAATTGAAAATCATGTAAATAAAAAAAAAACGGCGGACTTTGACAATTTCCCACCAGAAAACCCGGTTTAGAATATTAACGTATTTGACTTACCCGAAGACGATCTTCAGTCATGTTTTGTAATTCGGCGCCATTTATATTTTGCGTTTTGAAGAGCTCTGCGTACCGATATAAATTTAGAGCTGCCATCCATTCTAACACATGATTCACCGACCATTGGTCGACAGGCTGAAAAAAGACAATAGAAAACATCATGAATGTGATCCTTTGAGGTCTGATTTGATTGATTGATTGATACTTTATGCAGTACTCAAGATTATTTCACTTATATGGTGACATTGTACGATTGACTGATTGATACTTGATGCAGTACTCAAGATTATTTCACTTAAATGGCGCCAGTGTACCTTCCAGAATGAACATGCAGTCAGAATTTTATTTGTTTCAGTGGGATTTGAACCCCCAACCTATCTATGGAAGGCCTACGAGGAGAGACTATCCCTCTGCTAACTAAGCCACCAATTGTAAGTACATTTGTAAATTGAGAGGGTATGCTATAAAATTATATCCGATTTCTGGGAAGAGAGGGAGTCCAAGATGAGAGAAAAAAAACAGATGGAAATAAAAATAAGTAATAGAGATGGAGAATGTATAAAATAGAGGGTGTGCTAAATCAAAACAGATTACTGAGAGGGGGGGGGGGGGGGGGGGGCGGGGGTGAAGACCCGAGCAGATACACAGAGGAAATGGAATTACTAAGCAGCCAAGAGGGGAGAGCTGGGAGGGTGTGTGTGAACAATGGAGGGTGTGTGTGAACAATGAAGGGTGTGTGTGGACAATGGAGGGTGTGTGTGAACAATGAAGGGTGTGTGTGAACAATGGAGGGTGTGTGTGAACAATGGAGGGTGTGTGTGAACAATGGAGGGTGTGTGTACACAATGGAGGGTGTGTGTGAACAATCGAGGGAGTGTGTGAACAATGGAGGGTGTGTGTGAACAGTGGAGGGTGTGTGTGAACAGTGGAGGGTGTGTGTGAACAATGGAGGGGGTGCGTGAACAATGGAGGGTGTGAGTGAACAATGGAGGGTGTGTGTGAACAATGGAGGGAGTGTGTGAACAATGAAGGGTGTGTGTGAACAATGGAGGGGGTGTGAGAACAATGGAGGGTGTGTGAACAATGGAGGGTGTGTGTGAACAATGGAGGGTGTGTGTGAACAATGGAGGGTGTGTGTGAACAATGGAGGGTGTGTGAACAATGGTGGGTGTGTGTGAACAATGGAGGGTGTGTGTGAACAATGGAGGGTGTGTGTGAACAATGAAGGGTGTGTGTGGACAATGGAGGGTGTGTGTGAACAATGAAGGGTGTGTGTGAACAATGGAGGGTGTGTGTGAACAATGGAGGGTGTGTGTGAACAATGGAGGGTGTGTGTACACAATGGAGGGTGTGTGTGAACAATCGAGGGAGTGTGTGAACAATGGAGGGTGTGTGTGAACAGTGGAGGGTGTGTGTGAACAGTGGAGGGTGTGTGTGAACAATGGAGGGGGTGCGTGAACAATGGAGGGTGTGAGTGAACAATGGAGGGTGTGTGTGAACAATGGAGGGAGTGTGTGAACAATGAAGGGTGTGTGTGAACAATGGAGGGGGTGTGAGAACAATGGAGGGTGTGTGAACAATGGAGGGTGTGTGTGAACAATGGAGGGTGTGTGTGAACAATGGAGGGTGTGTGTGAACAATGGAGGGTGTGTGAACAATGGTGGGTGTGTGTGAACAATGGAGGGTGTGTGTGAACAATGGAGGGTGTGTGTGAACAATGGAGGAGGTATAACAATATTACTGTAGAGGTACGGGAGGGTGAAATAAGATTGAATAACCAGGAGGGTGATGATACGGAGTCTGACTGGGTCATGGGTTTACTTGTACCGGTACTCACAAAGGATGAGGCGACCATACAAACATTATAAGAGATACGCACATGATAATATTCAACTATAAAGCCTCAATAAGTGCATTAGACTGAGACTAGGCCAGCAAACATAAATCTCTGATTAACCCAAAAGATTAAGTTCATTGATTAATTAGGTCAGGGCTTAGACTTGTTTGAAAGTATTCTGTTAATCCGTACCACAATCAGGGATTAACTCATTAATATGTTTTACATCATTGTGGTTGATTGATTGATTGGTGTTTTACGGGAGGAAACCAGGCTCTATGCCCGGAGGAAACCCATGACCTTCCGCTGGAGTGAACATTTTCCAATTTTTTGGGACTGAGTGGGATTCGAACCCGCGACCTATTGGTGGAAGGCTGTTTGGATTGAGCGTCCAACGCTCTATCTACTGAACCGCGGAGGCCCCACATCATTGTGAAGGGGGATATGAAAAAGTCGAGAGGAAAAAAGACTTTTTATAGAGCAGAAATGGTAACTAGGCAACTGTTCCACATGCGCGATATCATTTGATATCGAACCTGGTACCCATTAATAAAAGGCCTCTGTTGGACTGAGACTTTTGCTCAGTGGGATGAACTCCCATGGACCCCCTTTATTACTAAAAAATGCTGCAGATAAAATGGTATATAGAGACCCGTTTAAACATTTCCATGTTCCATACAGTCAATATCCTCGGAGCTTGTAACGTATATATTATTTATATAAAACGGCTGCACTTTACCATGGGTAGGAATAATGAAATATGCAAACATTAACTTGGAGGACAATTATCTAACAATATAACTGTAACACAGGTCTCCTCCTACACAATAGGTGACATGGACTCCGGGAGAGTGAGTGACCTAGAATAGTCAGGTACGAGCTGTGGTCTAACATTATGTGGTTAACCACAAGCATACATTCCTAAAGGTTCACCTATCACATATATAAACAAGGAAGCAAGGTATAACTTACTGGATTGTAAGTAACCAAGAATAAGGGTAAAACAGTCAAAAGCGACTGAGTGCAGGTGAACCGACTTAAATATAGAGCCCGGAGGGTGAGGTCAGAACTACGAAGCATTTTGTATTATTTATGTCACAGGTTTTGAATAGATACTTTGAATGTTACATTGTAAAATCTATAGGATTGGTTGATTGATTGATGTATTTACGCTGCACTTAAGATTATTGCACTTAAATGGTGGCGTTAACTTTCGTGGGGAAGGAAACCCCTGACCTTCGGTGAGTACCTAGCAAACAGAAATATAATGCGAGGTTTAACGTTACATACTCTACGGAGTCTTTGAACTCATAAATGGGTGAGGGTCGTTCGTTGGGCGAATCTTGAACATATTGAAATATACGATGACAGGTACAGGTATCCCCCCCCCCCAACCCGACTTTTTGAGATAAAGGGACACACATAAGTGAATTATGTATTAAATAGAAATGGATACATCATTAGGGAGGGAGGGGGGCTTATATTTTACAAACTAAGTGATGCAAGAAGGAGGGAGGAGGGGGTACGAAATCCTGAATAATATTAGAACAATGGGGTTAATCTAACGATTTACGAACTGTCCAGTTTCACATGTTTATATTGTTACACCCCCTCCTTGCTCAAACCCCCTCCTCTGTCTGTACACTGTAGTCTAGCAGCTCATCAACAAACCATCTCGTTTAAATACCATTATACACAGATAACAGACATTTTTTTACAGAGGTCGTTAATAACTGCACTCAGAGTTCCAACACGTTTCTATGTCAAGCCAAAAAAAAAAGAATTGTGTCATCATAATAGGGTGGTATTAACCTCGTTACCTGTGCAGGTTATGAAGTACACACCTGTCAAAAAACACGGACTTCACATTTGGACTTAAGAGGGAAATGGATAGTGGAAAATAAAGTGAGAAAAAATAAAACGGTAATTTGAGAAAAAATAAAATGGTAATTTGAGAAAAAATAAAATGGTAATTTGAGAAAAAATAAAATGGTAATTTGAGAAAAAATAAAATGGTAATTTAAGAAAAAACAAAATGGCAATTTGAGAAAAAATAAAATGGTAATTTGAGAAAAAATAAAATGGTAATTTGACAAAAAATGCTGTTTAATATCAAATGAAATATGAGTAATCCAAAGTCTGTAGCTGCCTGTTTAGATTTGATATTTAACGACGGGTCGCAAATTTTGAAAATTGAAACATACATGTATTTGCCTTCCAATTAGGTCAAGCACTGGCGTCCAATGATAGTGTATGGCACGAGGGTACAGTTTGTTTTGAATCAGTATATAAAATTTAGGGCATAAAGACGTTGAATTTTTGCACGCCAAAAATATAAGCCATGATAGTGTATGGCACGAGGGTACATTGTTTTGAATCAGTATATAAAATTAAGGGCCTAAAGACGTTGAATTTTTGCACACCAAAAATATACCCTTTCCGGTTGTCTGTACCTCAAGCTCAGGCGAGTGCAAAAGATATCCTTTACCCCTAACAAACTTTGGGTTATGGATCCCCCCCTCTCCAAAAAACAAACAACCAAAAAACTAAACCAACCTGAATCAAGAGTAATCTAACATTTAAGATACACGGTCCACGAATGGTTCATTAAAGTTTGGCTTGATTTTTATTTCTACAAGGTTTATAGCACCATTGGAAATTGTTCCGCATAATTGGGTAAATAAAATGCACCATTTATGTTAAATTCTATTTCTTGATGCTTGCAGATCTACAGCAGCAAGACGTGTCTCAAAATATATGTCAATCGTTGCCTGAGAATATTGCCTCACGGAAAAATTAACCGTTATTTTTAGTAAATCCTATTGTTATGATAAAATACTTTGTGTTATTTATATCAGTGTCACGACTTTTAAATTTTTCACCTGGCTTAAATTTATTGTCGAAAATCCCACAATCCTGTGAGACAGGTTTTGTGGTAAGGTCAACGACTCTCCGAAACATCAACAAAGCATATCAGGACTAGTAAATAGCGGAGATTGTTTTAAAAAAAATGTCAACACTCATTACTTATGTCACAACAATAACAGTAAAAGTCTCCTTGCTGTGTACACGCCTTAAGTTTTGAATAAATTACCTGACGTCTATCGTCAAAATGCAGTGCTTTAATTTATCCTGGATATTAAAAGTGTGAAATTAAAAATTAAATGATGCAGGTTAAGAAGAAAATTTTAAGAACTATCCCTGGACTAATTTAACTAAGAAGTCTTTAAATTTTATCAAATTTTATGAAAATATACATGTAATAGGAAATAATTCAGATTTACAAGTAATAAATTAGCTCTAACAAATAGAAACTGGACTCCATGGTTATTTTAGACAAGAACATTTTCCCTGTGCCCCTGGGTTCATAAGTGTATATGTACTTACTAATGAAACTAAACTTAAAAAAGTACAAAGAAAAGTATAGAAGGCTTAAGTTAATAATAAGTAATTATAGGACCGTCCTTGGTGTTAAACTGCACCAAACTAACCTGGTCCAAAAGAGGATTTGGGTTAATGCTTGCCTTCTGATTACCAGGTGTGGGCAGAGAAATCAGGTTAATTGGTTAATGAAGACAGGAAGGAACATTAAACTGTCGCCCAGAGCCCGCTGGATAAAGCTTCTCCGTTAAATGAAGTCAACGGAGCGTGACGCAAACAGAGCCCATCATAGCATCTCCGTGAATACACGCAATGTAATGTAATGTCAGGTCAGACTCACTGGGTTAATATATTCATACTGATAAGATTGTGTCAGCGTATAAAAAAATTAGAGAAGGCCATTACCTACTTGCTGAACAATTTACTCGTTATCGTTATACATGTAGTATGTTAACCAGTAAGCATACAGAGTGGACCGATACATGTATTCCTGAACCAGAACACTTCAAATTAGAAAATATAGCTTTACGTAAAAAAATTTGGAAACAGAGAAATAAAATACAGCCTTAAAATTAGAAAACATAGCTTAACAAAAAAAATTTGGAAACGGAAAAATAAAACAGAGCCTTCAAATTAGAAAATATAGCTTAACAAAAAAAATTGTAAACAGAAAAAAATTAGAGCTTCCAGCTAATGCACTCTAAAATATGCAAATTTTCAAGATATAAATATGTGTTCAAGTTGTTACGATATGATTGCACAATCAAAATACTTATTTGAAAATCCTAAATGTCAATAAGACTTTTCCTAATTTTGATGATAAGCGTAAATTGATTTTTGTGCTTTAAGTGGAACGAAGTCCTGTATCAAATTTTGTTTTTCTCCCATAAAACCAGTCCTGAATTTCACAATCTTCGATACGTTGGGACAACTGTATTTAATTGGCTTCAGTTTGATGGCTTGATTTCACAATTCAACAGAGTGTATCTTAATAGAAAGTTCGCTTGAAGCTGAAGACATATTTAGAAACAGGATGGAGATCTGCCCGGGTTGAGACAATGACCATATTGTTTAAGCATTTCTTTTTTTTTTCATTATTGGACAGTCAAGAAAAGAACATCCTGGTTTCTATGATAAAACGGATATAATGTTGAAAGGATGCTAAATCTTCTTTCACTTGTAATCTTGAGTGCAGCGTAAAACATCAATCAATCAATCAATCTCTTATTCGCCAAATCTATTCACATTGTAACTACTAGGAGAAGCCCTTGTTGCAGTTCCGATTGGAAACGATATAAAACCACAATCAATCAGCCAAAAGTCTAGTCTAAATAGTTTGATTGATTGATTGATGTTTTAGCCAGCATTCAAAATTATTTCTCTCATGAAGCAAACCGGAGAATCCCCCCCCCCCTCCCCGAGTACCTGGCAACACTTCCACATGAGGTGATCTGGTATCTATTTTTACAGGTGACAAGCAAATTAGTCGCTGAATACATTTTAAAACACAGGGCAGAGGGAATACCTTCTAGAGTCCAACAAAGATGTTGCTGAATTTAGATATTGTGGTAAAAGATCTAGGTATAGAAGCTCCTTTGATAAGCCCTGTCTTACAAAGCTGGCGTAAGTTACGTCAGCGTGAATCAGTATTAAAACTATAGTAACTTGTGCCTTGGGCGCAAACGGTTCATGTTGCTTTGTAGGACAGGCCCTGGAGTCAAATTTTGATGGAGTGGTGTTCCAAAAAAGATATTGCTGAGTTAAAACAGACTGAACAAAATATTGTGGTAATAGATATGGGTATAGTAGGTCCTGTGATAAGCTTGGGGTAGTATTAAAGCCAAGATATCAACCAGTATATATAGAGCGTATATCAACTCTTTTCAATACATACTCTGGGAATTTTCCACTGGGGTAGCCTTAGAATGAAGCCTGTCTGGCGCTAATACAAAACTGCACACATGGTTTGTTTTGCCGCCAGCTCAAAGCCAGGTCGAAAAAATTAGACTAGTTTTCTGAAGAACCCTAGGACAATGTATGTAAATGGGTCAAGCAGTAGATTCTCTTATCAGTTAGCAGTCAGAGACCATATATCAAATGGATTCCTGAAGGTGCATTATTCAAGAAAGTTAATACCGTATTTCTTCTAAAGATTCAGCCACTTTTTTCCTCATAAGGATTCGATCATTAGAAAAGATATATACCAAATGAGGCCAGACAAATTTGCCCATTAGAGGGAATTTAAGGCAATATGACCCGCTGAGCAGTGTGTGAAAATGATTATCCTTAAAGACAACTTCATGTCCCCTTTTTTGTCTGACTCAATGGACAATTTAGGCCATTAGAATGGCTGAATATTTAGAAGAAATACGGTACACAAACACCAAAGAGCTAGCTATAGAACACACTGGCTGTATGGGACCATTGTCCCCGCCTTTTATCTTCCGCAATAATTGGTGACAGTGTTAACATAACACTACATTTAACAGGGCAAAAAGCCCCATGAAAAACACCACTTTAAGGAATAATAAGAGACCATCAGGTGATTTCCAAATATCTCAGCAAGTTAACCTATTTAAGAAAAGCCTTATCTATTTAAGTGGCATGAGCTGCCTAACTATTTCCGTCTAAATAATTTTGTCAAAATGTTTGCCAATTTTTCTTTAGAAGACATAAAATAATTCAAGTAATGATAGTCAAAAGAGAGTGTGTCAAAAAAGTCTTTAGAAGTCACTTAAGTCTAAAATGAATAAATTACATTTAAATATTCACTTACATCTTTTTAGCATTTTTATTGAGAGATTTCTTACAGCCTTTTATAATAACGGTAAAAAGCTCTGCAGTTTTATGTGAAATTTTAAAAACAAATTCCTTAATTGTAAAAAAAAAATATTTATAAACTTTTAGTTAGATATTTATTCGAAGTCGTGCAACATATTTTAATTAAAATTTACAAAGTAAGGAAAAAATCTTAAACGTGCTATACATGTATCTATGGTCAGATTTTTTAGACTGATAGATGCAACAAAAAATATGATAACTTTTAGTTAGATATTTATTCGAAGTCGTACAACATATTTTAATTAAAATGTACAAAGTAAGGAAAAAATCTTAAACGTGCTATACATGTATCTATGGTCAGATTTTTTAGACTGATAGATGCAACAAAAAAATATGATATTACTAAAAAAAATTTATTCTGAAATGATAATTGCATGGAAAATACTGGTACCCTGACATACAGAAAGAGTACCCTCATTTAGTGATGAGAAAAAACGCCCAGCTAGATAAAGTGCTTCCGATTAGGATCGCGATAAATGCAGGATGCTGTGCAATAAAACTTTATTACGATGACGGCAGCTTGCTCTATATCTCTCAATAAAACTAAAACTTACGCAAGTCATTTTTTTAATCATGGAAGCTCTAAAATCAAGGATTATAAGGAAATCCAATACATAGATTGTTTTTCCGATAAACGCTGGATTCCGATTGTATATTTGTTCAATTATGACACCTATGTCTGCTATATAGGCGAGTAAAATGAGGAGAGTTTGAGCCCTAAAAAGACCCTATGTTCCAATTTTACTTTGCACTCAATGCATATATGCACAAGTCAATCAAATTATATACATATATTTATTTTATGAAAAACAAAGAAACATGCATTTTGACATAACTACCATTAGAGGCATTAAGTGACGCGCCGTAAGTTTTCAGAAAACTGCAGCCCTTGAAATCAACAGCTATTGATTAAAAGATCAGTGGTCTCCTGGGGCCTCTTTTAGGTAAATCACATGGTAACCAGGGGGCTGTTTCTCGACACCGACGTAACTTTGCGCCTAGTCGTAACGTCATGGCAACATATACCTTCAACATTACATTACGACCAGGCGCAAAGTTACGACGGGCGTAAGTTGTGTTGAGAAACAGCCCCCAGGACTGATAATTACCTAAAAACATACATGTATGCACACTTTTTTGTGCAATAGGTTTAGGTTTAAAAGGAAAACAAAGTTTAAGAGAACTGAAATACTTACCAGGTACTGTTCCTGTTCAACTTCCACCCTGTGGCCGCATTGGCTACTGCTGACACTTGAACAAATATTATGGCAGCATTTACCGCACACTGAAAAACACAAACAGGATAGGAATTTCAGACCCATATAAGGGTAGCAAAATGAGTATTAGATGTAAATTGGTCGTACCAATTAGTTTACTTAATTTTTAATTAACATTTAATGGTGGTCCATCAACATTAAACATAAATGTGAGAGTTGCGAGGTATAGCCAAAGGGATCTGGTTTTCTCTTGGTTAAGAGAGAGGTTTTCTCTCCAACAAAACCTGGCAACGCTGCCATATGATAAGTGAAATAATTTTAAGTGCAGAATAAAATATGATTTATTTTAAATTAATATTTGGTAAGAAATTGATCAGAACCAAGGCAGAAATTTATCAGAACCAAGGCAGAAATTTATCAGAACCAAGGCAGAAATTTATCAGAACCAAGGCAGAAATTTATCAGAACCAAGGCAGAAATTTATCAGAACCAAGGCAGAAATTTATCAGAACCAAGGCAGAAATTTATCAGAACCAAGGCAGAAATTTATCAGAACCAAGGCAGAAATTAATCAGAACCAAGGCAGAAATTTATCAGAACCAAGGCAGAAATTTATCAGAACCAAGGCAGAAATTTATCAGAACCAAGGCAGAAATTTATCGGAACCAAGGCAGAAATTTATCAGAACCAAGGCAGAAATTTATCAGAACCAAGGCGGAAATTAATCAGAACCAAGGCAGAAATTTATCAGAACCAAGGCAGAAATTTATCAGAACCATGGCAGAAATTTATCAGAACCATGGCAGAAATTCTTCAGAACCATGGCAGAAATTCATCAGAACCATGGCAGAAATTAATCAGAACCATGGCAGAAATTTATCAGAACCAAGGCAGAAATTGATCAGAACCAAGGCTGAAATTAATCAGAACCAAGGCAATTTTTTTCCCTGAGTGAGCATGTGACCCATTGCTAAAGGGGAATTTTATGGAAAAAAGAGAGTCGGATGAGAGAACAACCGGGAAGTGTATGGCAATAGACATCAATAATCATAACAACTAACTACGCGGTGATGTCTTAATTTTTTATCATTATTATCAATAATCGTGTTAATACAATAATGAATATTACATATAGAAAGTAATCATTTGCAATCTTATCCATCTACATCTGTTAAGGAAAACGGTTAATTAATTTGTACCCCAGTCACAATAAGTACTTAGTATTCAACTCCATAGGGATAGCTTCCAAATTAAGCCAGGAGTCCCTAAATTTGTGGGGGTTAAATCACGTTTAAGTCGACAAAACAAACAAGAACCTGTCAAAAACATTGAATTTGGGTCAGACGGTTTTTATCATAACCCAGTTTTGTGACAAAAATGGAGATAATTTTGACAGTTTGAGGTTGGCCTATCATAACTCACAAAGACACACTGATATCTCTAATCTGTGCATAGATTACGTTTTTATTTTTGATTTTATTAAAAATGAAGTGCATCGTTAAAAAGATTTTCTTATACTTGGTATATGGTATAACAGTACCGCACACCCAAAAAATATCCAGCTGATACTGTTATTCAATTAGCAAATATATCATGTTTATAAACCAAAAGGCTGATCAGGGGGCCGTTTCACAAAGCAGTCGCACGATGCGATCAATCGCAGTTGCCATGACGTCGTATCTCTTCAATATGGTATCCATTGGCAACTAGGCTTCGTTTGCGATAAGACTGCTTTGTGAAACGAGCCCCTGAAATCAGAAGGAAGTGTGTGTATGTTTCATAAATAATTCCAGCTTCAGTAATGATTGATTGGGCATTAACATCATACTGGAACACACTTTTCATATGAAACTCATTTTCTACAGAGGTGCTCGGTCAACAGAGCTCTAGATTGTTTTCCAGTCCATCAAAAACCTTCAAACCCTGGGTCGTGGGCTGAAATCCAACTCGTTGGCGCGAATCATTCTTGTAGAATGGAGTCGCCAATCAAATTTTATAACAAGAAGAAGAAATCCGACTCCGTTAAAAGCAAATTGCTGAGGTTTCCGCTCGATCTGGGTTTGAATCACACACACACCAAATAAAAACTTCTAAGTGGATTTTTCTATAGGTTGCCGTATGTGGAAGAGTTGCAAGGTACTCGCCGAAGGTCGAGGTTTCCTCTCGTCAATGAGCCCAGTTTCCTCCCCCACTAAACCTGGCAACGCCGCCATATAAGTGAAATAATCTTGAGTGTGGTGTAAAACATCAATCAATGTAATTGCGTTAAAAAGGCGAGTATGTCAATTTCTACAGTGATATACCTCTTTTTAACACAATTAAAAACTTGTCTCCGTGGTTATTTTAGACAAGAAGATTTTCCCTGTGCCTGTCCTGTGTGTTTTAGTGTTCATAGATATACAATGATAACTGACTAAACAGGAACCCTGTCCCAACCAACCTTTTCTGACTGGGTTTTCACTCGAACGATCTATGTGGGACAGTTGCCAGGTACCAACGGAAGGTCGTGAGTTCTATGCCCAGTTTCCTCCCACAATAAAACTGGCAACGCCGCCATATAAGTGAAATAATCTTGAGCGCAGAGTAAAACACCAAACAATCAATCAATCAATCCAAACCAACCAAGCTATACCCTATTTCCTTCTGTATCAAAATGCATGTGTAATAACTTTTATAAACTGACACGTCTCCACTAAGATTTTTTCTTTCCGCCAAACATGTTGGCGTAGAGATTTTTCATTATATATGGAAGCCATATCACATCTGATGAGTTTGGAGATCGGAAATGCCGATCCTTCACGAGTTTCAGTTTTCATAGCCTCTTTTTGAAAACCTTGATCTAACAGTAGATGATTGTGTGTCGTTTGATGGTTTAGAAGAACTTGGCACGCGTACAAGACCCTGGTCGTTTGACTAAGAACATCCGCTAGTACTTCAGTCTCCCGTTAACAATCTTTGATATAAGTGGCTAGAACAGAGCTATAGAGTTAAGACGTATCCAATTAGTGGTAATATAATTCAAGCTATGGCCGAGACTGGCGCCACATGATAAAACATGCCAACGAAACCATTCATAATTAGAAAAACAGCAAGAGTCGGGAAAATTATGAAACTTTTTTTTTATATTACAGCCATTGTTCTCCTTCCATGTTACGGAGCTTTAAAGCAATAAACTATGTAATTTTTTTTTTAATTTGTGCTTTTTATCCATGACGTCGTTAGTTAATTTTCTTCACATTTTTTTTTATCTTTTCTACGACAAAAGGAGTATGTCATTTGTGTGTGTTATTTAAAAACCAGATTTACTGTTCATTAGTACAAAAACAGCATCAGTCGAGACAGAACAACAACTTTTTTAAGGGAGCCAAGAGAGAGAGAGGGGGGGGGGGGGGGGTCTTTTAAAGCATTTACTATTAAATGCATATTACTTGAAAATTACTCGACTATTAGAATTTTGTCCGTAAAAAGGACAAATCTTCTGAAAATCAGTATTTCTTATTTCACCTTTAATTTATTTAGTTTTTTAAGGTACTTCAAGCAGATAATTTCTTTTGACAATTCAGATTACGAAAAAAAAAAAAAGCCAGAATTTTGGCAGCTCATGCCACTCATTAAATACTAGAATAAAGGCTACTTATGAAGTGATCATATTTTCACGATAAGCCAAGCTAAGATGAACAGGTGGAACTAAACTTATAAATACAACCTATAGAAATTGACAATGGTCAATACATGTACCTGGGCTGTAAAAATCAATACTTGTAGGTTATAGACATTGACCAGTGCTGGCCATATTAAAATGACCGACCATTATAGTGGGTACTAACGCTCACTAGCTATAAACCTCTCCCTATATTGATATAGGCTTACACAACGGACAATCTTCTCTAACATAATGAATATATGCTATACATTGTAGATTTTGAGGTGTGAACATGTGAAGGAAAGTGTATGATACAACAGCCCGAACAGACATTTTTTGTTTACTTCACGTACCAGAAAAAAAAAACTTGCATAATTTATATCATTCTTTCTTGTAAAATTATATTTTTCTGTGTATTATGTTATCATTTAACATGTGATTAATTTGTAGATATCCTATTTAAGTTAAACATGTAGTCCAGGTAGAAACACAGCGAATATGAGAACAAATACTAATATTTTAACAATAATATTCATAACATAAATAGTGGAAGTTTTTGTGACCGGTCTCGTAGAATCATTTACATATTGTGAAGATATCGCCTAGCTTTTTTTCAAACAGTCAAACGATAGCTTGAATTGACTAAGTACATACTTTTATTTTTACATATTGTGAAGATATCGCCTTGCTTTTTCCAAACAGTCAATAAATAGCTTGAATTGACTAAGTACATACTTTTTTTTTTACATATTGTGATGATATCGGCCAGCTTTCTTCCAAACAGTCAAACGATAGCTTGAATTGACTAAGTACATACTTTTATTTTTACATATTGTGAAGATATCGCCTTGCTTTTTCCAAACAGTCAATAAATAGCATGAAATGACTTAAGTACATACTTTTTTTTTTACATATTGTGAAGATATCGGCCAGCTTTTTCCAAACAGTCAACCGATAGCTTGAATTAACTAAGTACATACTTTTTTTTTTACATATTGTGAAGATATCGCCCAGCTTTTTACCAAACAGTCAATAAATACATGTAGCTTGAAATGACTCTTAGTATATGTAAATTAGTATTGACAGTTTATCATTTTGCATAGATACACATGGAACAGTCTTAGTTAAAAGTACCGTATACAAAAGTGTCACGGACGTAAAAAAATGTTTTCCTTAATCTTAAGAAACTGATCAAAAGACATTGCTACCTGTAACTGTATCGACTATCAATATTTCAAATTTCGACCTGAAAAAAGGTAGCGTCAGCACTTGTCTCCGGGCTTGGAACCGCAACATTTATCTCAAACCCAAAAATTAATATAGGATAGGAGAAAAAAGTATCCAGTTCTTAAATGTCAATTTATGAAAATGAAATAGAAAAAAGGTTCTCCAACCAAAAATCTAAAATAAAAAAATATCTAGCTAGGAACTTTATGTTAAGTCAATGGACTAGAAAAAGGTATTCTGGACCTTTATCCAATGATACGGACCGTAAAAAAGGTCAAAACTCACCTGAGCAACCAGTGTGGTAATACATCCTAGCATTATGGCAGTTATAGAATTGTGACGGGGGTTTTTCCCCGCCACTCGCCTCCATACTGTACGAGGGCAGGAGATCCGAAATTCTAGAGCTATTTACCCAATAACCCTGAAGTCCAGTGTCATACAAATTATACGAATACATAGACCCACGCGGCAACACCGACGACAAAGTACTTCCAAGGCACCGTCAAAAAAAAGGGTCAACTTTTCGAAAATATGTATCAAAGTTTCACAAATCACACAAACAAAAGTCACTTTCCTAACACTTTTTTCAAAAGTAATACATTTTTTACGAGAAGCTCCATTTCTAGTTCCATTTCCATAATCCGCGTTAAAAAGATTTTCTTACAGTTGATATATGGTATAACAGTACAGCACACCAAAAAAATATCCACGTAATACTGCTAGTGAATTAGCAAATATATAATGTTCAAGTCCACATGGCTGAGGTATAAGGTTAACCACAGACTAACTCTCTTAGCTTAAATAAACCGCTATGTTAAAATAGGAGTACTGTCTTGATTGAGGTCTGGCAATGGACTGAATACGATTTATTCTGCCTTCAGTCAGCACATTAAGACAGGCAGCCTATCAGCCAACCAGGCCTGCCTTCAGCAAGGCATGGATCAGTAGTTTGGCATACAGCCATCTGACCTACTCTATCTCCACATTGCAACAACTATTAATAGTCACAGAGATCTATGCTTTTTCCCCCACTTCTCTTTTTGCCACTCACTACTTATTATTCTTCTAACCTAGTTGAACTAACTAAAGCCTGAAACTTGTTCTTCAGAAGAGGCATCCCCCATATAATGGCTCTTAAAGAGCTGAAGTAATAGCACAAAACTGATACGTATGTTATTATACATTATTATACAACTAACAGTTGCAACAAGTGGCAATAAAGCTATAAATCATGCAAAACACACAAAAAACAGCACCTACAAGGATGTCACAAAAATTGACTTAAGGCTAAATGTGACTTGTCACAAACAGCATCTACCATGTCACAATAGCATCTTAAAGGATGTCAAAAAGTAACTTTAGGCTACACGTCACAAACAGCATCTCAAATGCTATCACAAAAAATCACTTTAGGCTACCTGTCACAAAGTGACTTAAGGCTAGATGTCACAAACACCATCTTTAAGGATGTCACAAAATGACTTTATGCTACATGTCAAAAACACCATCTTTAAGGATGTCACAAAAAGTGGCTTAATGCTACATGTCACAAACACCATCTTTAAGGTGTTTATGCTACATGTTACAAACACCATCATTAAGGA
Organism: Lepidochitona cinerea; assembly: GCA_963971465.1. NCBI lineage: Eukaryota > Metazoa > Mollusca > Polyplacophora > Chitonida > Tonicellidae > Lepidochitona > Lepidochitona cinerea. The sequence continues at coordinate 3,028,831 of OZ020556.1, read as the reverse complement.
TGTCACCAAAAGTGACTTTATGCAAGATGTCACAAACACCATCTTTAAGGATGTCACAAAGTGGCTTTATGCTACATGTCATAAACACCAACTTTAAGGATGTCACAAAAAGTGGCTTTATGCTACATGTCACAAACACCATCTTTAAGGATGTTACAAAGTGACTTTATGCTAAAAGTCACAAACACCATCTTTAAGGATGTCACAAAAAGTGGCTTTATGCTAAATGTCACAAACACCATCTTTATGGATGTCACAAAAAGTGGCTTTATGCTACATGTCACAAACACCATCTTTAAGGATGTCACAAAATGACTTTAAGCTACATGTCACAAACACCCTCTTTAAGGATGTCACAAGAAGTGGCTTTATGCTACATGTCACAAACATCATCTTTAAGGATGTCACAAAGTGACTTTATGCTACATGTCACAAACATCATCTTTAAGGATGTCACAAAGTGGCTTTATGCTACATGTCACAAACAGCATCTTTAAGGATGTCACAAAGTGGCTTTATGCTACATGTCACAAACACCATCTTTAAGGACGTCACAAAAAGTGGCTTTATGCTACATGTCACAAACGGCATCTTTACAGAAGTCACAAAAAGTGGCTTTATGCTACATGTCACAGACACCATCTTTAAGGACGTCACAAAAAGTGGCTTTATGCTACATGTCACAGACACCATCTTTAAGGACGTTACAAAGTGGCTTTATGCTACATGTCACAGACACCATCTTTAACTGTTACGCTGCGGCGAGCCACTATAATGGCTCTAGCAGACGGCCGTCTCCAGTGCGGCGAGCCACTATAGTGGCTTCAGGCTTTACACCTTAGAAATGCGGGGAGCCATTATAATGGCTTTCGATAGTACCTATGTTAAATGCTGTTCTATTGGATAACTAGGCTTTATACGTCCATAAAATCTGTTGAATATTCATGAAACATACTTTTATTATCGCAATTTTGATTGGTCGAAATAAAAACAAACGATCAAAACCCTAATTTGGGCGTATAAAGGCGGGAAAGTGCAGAAGTGAAATTAACGCTTCTGTCAAAATGGCGGCGGTTGTTTAGTCTGACAGCGATAGCGACTCGGACCGTTCTTTTTACGGATTTTCGAGGTCAGATATTGAAGATTTCATGTTGTCAGTGAGTTAATTCACCGATGGATCCGATAATGACAGCACAAGTAGCGTAGACGAGGACTCGGACATAGAAAGCCAGCCGGAATTCACGTATGGTTGGAAGACTGTAGGTGATCTACCATCGGACTTTATCGATCAGCGTTTGACAGGGGTACCGGAGTTTTCGAGTTACGTGGACCACGGAATATTCAAACTAGTGTTACAACTCCGGCGGATTTTATTCTTCTTTTACTTGGTGAACAGTGTCTGGATGATTTGGTGGAGGAAGTGAACAGCTACGGGGATTTAAAGGCAGAAAGAAGACTCCAAATTGACAGTCAGTATGAAACATCAGTCGCGGTTTCGAAAATGGCGTCCGACAAATATGGATTGGAAGAAATGAAAGCTTTTCTCGGGCTTGATTTTAACATGGGCATTTTTCAGAAAAAAAGTTGAATATTGGAGTACACAGCTTTCTCAACAAACTCCTTACTTTTCTACTGTGATGACCAGGGATTGTTTTTTAATTGGTGTTACCTACAGTACATGTAGGCTCCACTTCAAGTTTTTTTGTGTTTACCTGTTTTTACCTGTTGATTGCTAAAATTTCCCATGTGTATGGACTTTCTTCAGACAACTGCACATAGAGGTGTGCTGTCAAACATCCAGACTGTTTTGCTGTCCAAGAAAACTCCTGTGAGCTAAAAGATGAGCCTGACTTCCAAGTTGTAACTATCAACTCCTTCAAACGGCCCTTTTCAGGGCCAATCGAATCTTCCAAGGGCCCTTTTAAGGGCCACCCAAATAAAACGAAAATGTTTCTTACCCAATTATTGCACTCTCAGAGTAGGTAAAGGTGTGTTATGTCCTTAAACAGTTTCTTTGTCACATAATTTTACTTTTCATAAAGCATAAAAATTGTCTTTGCCTGAATAATCTGATAAATTTTTTTTATTTCTTACCTGTCTTTACCTGTTGATTGAAAAAATTCATGCCATCTGGGGACTTAATTATTACCTGGAAATCAGGTAGGCATGTACTGCGAATATGAATTACTAAAAAAATTCCAAGAATAAAATAAAACAAACAAAATAAATTGATATGCATGATCTTTATTTTTGAGCATTTCTTAAAAAAAAGCCAGCATTCCTGGGTTATTTACTGCTATATAATACAGCATTGTACATAGTGATTTGCATTGAAAAACATAGCAGCGTAACAGTTAAGGACGTTACAAAGTGACTTTATGCTACATGTCACAAACGGCATCTTTAAGGACGTCACAAAAAGTGGCTTTATGCTACATGTCACAGACACCATCTTTAAGGACGTCACAAAAAGTGGCTTTATGCTACATGTCACAAACACCATCTTTAAGGATGTCACAAAAAGTGACTTTAGGCTAAATGTCACAAACATCAACTCAAACGATATCACAAAAAGTAACTTCATGCTACATGTCACATACACCATGCCAAGGGAGTTTATGCTACATGTCACATAGCAAGTCTAAAAGTGTCCCACAAGGTGAGTCTATGCTACATGTCACATAGAGCTAGTCTAAAAGTGCCCCACAATGTGAGTATGCTACATGTCTCACATAGTATATCATTGTAGTTCATGGCTTTCTCACATCTAAATGCTTTTTACAGAATATGTAACAATACACCTGTGAGGACCCTTCAATAAATTTATCGCTTCTATAAATCAATATATCCTGGTGTTTTAGACAAGAAGATTTTCCCTGTGTCCGTGTGTTTTAGTGTTCATAAATATATCCTGTTGCTTAGACATGTTGATCAGTAGCTTATGTTTAAATACAGCTTAATCTTAATGTTTCTGGATGTCAATTTTTTATTTATTTGAATTTGTCCTGGAACTCTGATAACATTACTGCAAAACAATCCAAACCAAGAAGTAGTTAAAGTGGCATGAGCTGCCAAAATTCACACTCTTTTCATAATTTCTGATCGTTATGACAGTAAGAGGCTTTGAATGCCACCGAAAATCTAAATGATTGACTTTGGAATGTGGGAAATCCATAAAGTCTACGGCCTATACGGACCGAAATAGTGTCGTAAAAGTAAACAAAATTTAAATAACCGGGACGACCATTCATTCATTCTAGGCCAAAGTTGGTTCAAAACAATACTTTATCGTACATTTTTGAGACTAGGAGCACTAAAAAGCTTCTGAATTATACGTCTCAAGAAAAATAGCCAATAATTTCAACATTCTATTTTAACGTCAAAATAGCAACATTTTGGCAGCTCATGTCACTTTAATTTTTGTTATTCCAAATTTAAAAAAAATTGCTTTAAAGGGGACGAGCTGGCGAATATGGGGAGCATTTTGTTGAAATAGAATTAGCTAATTGTTCATCATTTTATTTTGTTCATCAAGTACAAAATAAGAGCTTTAAAGCCAGTAGTTTTTATAAGCAAAAAAAACCCCAGATAAATATTTATGAACTCTAAAACACACGGGCAAAGGGAACCCCGAAAATATACTGGTACATCCCGACTATTTCAATATAAGACCACATCTACAGCTCCTATCGGTTAGTGCATGACTATAATAATATGTTTTATTTCACCACAAATCATTTAGTTTTTCAAGGTACTTTAAACGCTGAACTTTTCATGACAATCATTAATATTGCAGCTCAGGCCAATCGAATGAACAGATTGATGCTTAAAGTAGCTGTACTCAAGATTATTTCATTTACATAGTGGCATTGCTAGGTTTAGGTGGGGAGTTTTAAAACAAATCACTAAGACTAACAAAATGTATTTGCTTTCCTTAGCTTTCTTGATAAAATAATTCTGTAATAGCTTCCTAAAGCTATTTTAGCACAGTAGCGGCTTTGGCCAGTGTTCAAAATGTTTGGTCTGATGACATTTTTCTGCTGTCTGAGAAAGAGAGTGTAGTCATTAATCAACAAGAAAGTATTTGGAAGATGCATTAGTAGAGAATATATCTATGTAACAAAATATGAGACACAAGAGAATCAACCTAGAAACCAGCCAATCAATGAGGCTGTACCAACTCTCATAAGGTTTCCTCATATAGATTACAGCCAATCAGAGTCCAGCTGTCATCTGTTACCTCCAGGCTAGAAATGATGAAGATGGGAGAATGAAGAGGCGCACTACCACCTGCTAGTGACAAAGATAATTACCTGGTCAAACTCGTTAAAAAAATCTACTACTTAGTTTTTCCAACAGACCCCGAAAAGCTGGAGGACAATTTTGAATTTAATAAAATCAGGTCATCCATTTTTTGATGCTGTTTTAACAAATGTCATGATATTTTAAGTTGATTATGGAGGGAAGTAAACTAGGATTAATTCTTCAACCAGTATGAAGTGAAATAATCTTGAGCGCGGCGTAAAACACCAAACAATCAATCAATCAATCAACCAGTATGATGTAATTTACACCACCTGGATCGATACAGTCTTGTGACACAGGTATCCCCAGTCTCGTCTCAAGGCCGGTATACATTGAGAGTTCTGCTGCAACTTGACTGGAAAATATAGTCGCGTCGCAGAGAAAGTGTAGTATATACATCTGTACGACGCAAATCTGTGTCAGGCGGCTTGGGTTATGTCATCTGGATGTGTGGGAAATTTTGTTCCAAAATCTGGTCGAGTATCCACCCTTGTGACAATCATCATAAGAGAGTGTGAATTTGTAGACCAATCAGAAACTTCTCTACAATCATGTGACGTCAAACGTCTTTTCCCCCTTGTTCCACTTAGAGAGTCATATCTCCCAAGGACTTCAGTTGCTTACAGTGTATACAGCTCTACGACGCGACGTCGGGTAGGGTCGCGTCAGGTCGCATAGCTTAGTGTATAACGGCTTTCAGTTGATTTGTATGTTGACCTTGCCCTTTCTGTGATGTAACTGGACTTCAAAATTTGGACACAGCAAAATAATTTTGCGTCAACAGAATAGACGAATGAAAAATGTACAGCAAAATGTAGAGAGAAGACATAGAATTTCCGAGGACGAAAACTATTAATTGCCTATTGCTGTTATGGCAAACTAAACACAAAGCAAAATTAGAATTGTTTTGGCACAATGGAGAACGCGTCTGTTTAATTCAAATTTCTTACGATAACCACAAGGTGCCAGTCAACTCCAAATCCAGTACCTTAACTATGCAAAATTTAATGCTTTCTTTGCCCTTTACGGCGGTTGTGGACACTAATAAGCTTGATAAAACTCATCAAAAGTGACGCCATATTTAACCTTTGCCAGTGCTTATACTCATCAGAATTCGTGTTAGACGTCACCTTTGGAGGGTTTTACCAAGTGTTACTGAAAATATGCATATAGCACCCAAACCTATATAAACGATCAGAGAGAGTACACTAAACTGATTTTATTTCATCTTTTCTTTTTTCAGGAATATATTTAGCCAATTAACGAATAGAAACATGATATAAGACCTGTTCATAAATCCCTTAAGATTAGACAAGCTTGAACAATACAAATCGTAGTTACCCTGTGGCTATGTGTTAAGTTTCTTCAGCAATTTTATTTTACAAGACTCCTAAAACAATATAGCCGAGAGAAGGAGCTTTAGTGACAGAAATACCAGGATATGAAATTATAAAACTCAGAAAGTGTCCACCCCTCATGGAAACCTCAAGATAAAGAGGATAACCAGGTTCCCTGCTTCTGTTCACATGTTGCTAAGTGATAAGGTGACCTGGGAACGGGGTAACTAGGAATTCCAAGAAAGTTGGGCTAACTATTACAGCACAGTAACAGTATCCTCCCGTGGTATTTTCCCTCCGCTAAAAACGCATGATCTACGACTCTGGGAGGATAAAGGGCACATCTGTCTGACACCATTTTTTTTTGGCCTTCTTTTCGAGGCCAATGACCCAATTACATACATTAAGCCCTGGTTGTGGAAGTTTAGGTCATCATGAGAGCCTAAATAAGATATATACATCAACAATCAAATCCATTATCCCAGATATATCACCTGCCCATCTATCATATGAGGTTTTTTTATCAACACACTATACATCAATTTATTAGTTATTTATTAATCATGGTATCCGGTTATATTTGTTTCTACTACATTGTACCTTCAGGGCCAAATCTAAGCTGATTTTGAACCCCATATATTGGGTTAGGGATTGTCTCCAGGTCAAACACAAGCCTTCCATTGATCGGTCCCAAATTCAAATACCAATCAGTCCAAAGAAAACATCTGGGCACGTTTTTCACATAGTACTCGCCAGAGACCAGAGGTTTCCTCCTGGCAGAAGCCTGGTTTCCTCCACAATTAACCTGGAAACGCCACCATGATATATGAATAACGTTAGACTTTGGGTGTCTCGGTGACACATTTCTAGGCCTATGTAATGATGACATTTCTGTATTTCTTCCTTGGAAGAAAGTACCCGACCAGAGTCGTGCTAGTTGGCTTGAGTTTGTCGCCTTGTAAAACTCTCTAGATGAACAAGGTAAAAAAAGACTGACTGCAGTGAAATTTCTGATTGGCGTACAGATTCAGATTTTCTACGCCGATTGTCTCAAGAGTGGTTATACTGACCCGACTCAACCTGATTTTGTAACAAAATTTTGGGCACGTCCAAATACCACCCAACACAGCGCAACTGAAGCCGACTGACAACACTTTAGGTCATAGAGAGTCCTAAACATTATGATTTCTCTGTGCAACTTGACGCGATTTTCCAGTCAGGTTGAGTCGGGTCGCAACAAAACTGTCAGTGTATACCGGTCTTTATGGAAGGGCCAACTGTCATGGCAACAAATACCTTCAATTTAAGATAACAAATACAGTAAGAATTCTGCTAATTCAAGTACTCAAAACATTACGAAAAGCACTCTAAAGAGACTTTTCGTTGGGTGTCTTGCCTCCTGCATGTAGTGACCGATAATCCTATCGGGCAATCCCTATTGTTGTTGTTTTAGACCAAACATGGCAGAAAGCAGTCTAATAATTTGTTATCTTCACATTGCTCGTCCTTGAATTAGCGGAATTCTTACCGTACCTTCAATTTAACATAAAAAAATAGCCTGCAAATCTTAAATCAACGACACAAGCTGGTCAAATTCTGAATTTTTTTAAGAAGCAAAAAAAGTTATGCGTTTAAAATACTTTGAGAAACTAAAAGATTGATATTAAAGAAATAGCAAGTGACCAATGCAAACAGAAGATGTGTGAAAAATAATATAAAACAAGAGCTATTGAGTATGGTCAAAGTTTTGGCTACAGAAAGCTGTGGTTTTGTACTAATTGATAAAAATCTAAAACACAGTGAGTGACATTGAGAGCAAGCAAACATCAGGTAAATTTCATTGACACAGAATAAGCTAATTGTTTGCCATTTTTATCAAGAACTAAAAAGGTTGCGGGGAAGGGAGGGGTTCCTTCGGGCAAAGAGCCTGGTCCCCCCCCCCCCCCCACTAAACCTGGTAACGCCGCAATATAACTGAAATAATCGTTAAACATCAATGAATTTATCTAAACGATTTCTGATTTTTGACTTAAAGGCACACTTGCCGCGGAAATTCAGAATATTGTTTACCTAAAAACAGTGGGCAGTTTTTTTTATTTTTCACGCATAGAAAGTTAGGAACGTTCAATTTTTACCAAAAATTGAAAGTTTTTGCACTTAAAAAGTTTGTTCAAATTGAAAAAAAAAATTTTCAGGTAGCCACAATGTAAACAAACTCAGGGCGATCTCACGAGACAGTATAATTTTGTGAACTTTATCTGAGAAGTACATACTAATGATCGGGTAAGAGTGCTGAGTGCAAACCACAGACAAAAACGCCTAAAATGAGGGTAATCCAACACTTAAGTTAACCTACAATGATTGTACCGGTAGTTGTTGTTGTAATCGAGCTTTGATTCTTCGTTTGTTTTTTATTGGACATGTTTTATGTGTCCTTTGATTAATTGTAGTGGTTTTAGCTGTAGTAAACTCATGTAAATTTGTTTTCTTAACAAATGCCAAACAGGCTACGGCGGCAAGTGGGCCTTTAACATAAAAATATCAACATTTAGGCAGCTCGTGATTTTCTACTTAAGGAAATTAAGATTTTGTATTTATATGTTTATACAGAGGTTGACCAAATCGGGAGTCCAGGGCAAAATTTGGTAAAATGGCACTCACTAACCTAAGTCGAACTTAATAACCTCTGAGAAACTTTTTAGGGGGAACTGAAGAAATAAGAAAAAGCTGACTCTCTTGTAAGTCACATTGAGTGCAGTTAGACTAAACTTCACATGGTAATACAGCCTCATGTTTATTCTGATGGATAGAAAACATATGTTTCCAGACTCTAGAACAATTAGAGAAAAAAAAGGAGAAAAAAAAACACACCTAGAAACAGGATCTGTATTGGCTGTGAATAGCAGCTTATGCAAAACGCACTCAGTTTCTCTGATGCAATTACAGTTAAACAGGTTTTTACTGCTTGGTAAACTTTCTACATTATCTTATTAAAATGGACTCACTTTGCCTCTCTACAGACTTTTATATGCTCCTTTGTTTTTTTAATTATAATTTGGGTAAAATTAGCTTTAGAGAATTAGTATATATATACAAGTGTGTGAAAAAATCAAAAACCGTCTTTCATATATGAAACATTCTCGAAAAAAAAACCCAGAAAAATTGTAGGCTTATACCTTTTTATATACCTAAACCTAGATTGTGTTAAAATGTAATGTTATCTTTTCTTTGTCTATCCTTCACCAGTGTGTTTTATATTGGAATATATATCTGGTTGGTTGATTGATTGATTGATGTGTTACGTTGCACTCAAGATTATATTACTCAACTTATATGGCGGTATTGTCAGGTTTAGTGGGGAGGGTTCTTTGTAGGGAAGAATCCCCCAACCTTCAGCGATTACCTGATTGTTGATTGTTTGGTGTTTTACGCCGAGCTCAAGATTATTTCACTTATATGGCCGTGTTGCCAGTTTTATTGTGGGAGGAAATCGGGCTCTATGCCCGGAGGAAACATACGACCGTCCGTTGGTAACTGGCAACCATCCCACATAGGTCGTTCGAGTGAAAACCCAGTCGGAAAATTTTCCAATTTTTTTGGACTGAGTGGGATTTGAACCCGCTACCATTGGCAGATGGCTGTTCGGATTGAGCGTCCAACTGAGTCGATTACCTGGAAACTCTGCCATATACGTGATTGAGTAAAAAATCCACTTTTATTTTGTTTAAGTGGGATTCGATCCATTGCCGCATGGAAGGAAGGCCTGTGTTGAAATGAGGGACTACCACTCTAACCAATTGAGCTACGGAGGCCCTGGCTCAGTCAGTGTAGTAAGCTAAGGTTTCCAACCCCACTAAAACCACAGCAGACGACAAAGTAATACACAAATAAAACTCGTCATCAAGTGGTCTATGGGAGCTACGAAACTCCCTGAAAGATAATTGAGAAACTTCATCTTTATATACACAACAGTTAAATAGCACCCATTTTAACAATCTTCTTTTGTGTCTCTCAGTCAATAGTTTTCTGTGTTCTTCTTTTTTAAATTCTAATAAATCTTAAAAAAAAACAGTTTGGCAAAAAATACTAAAGTTTTAAATTGCCAAAATCGTTGAGATCCATGCTCTGTGGTAAAAGAGTTGCTAGAACAAGCGATATGAGAATAGGTTTTTCGTTGTAATCAGGTTTTGGCTGCTGTGAAATCAGATAAACTATACGGAGCGCAAGTCACGTGCGAATTCCACATACCGGGTACTTCCTGGCATTGCATTGCGCATGTGACTGAGCGTTTTTCGTTCCAACATGACGTTTAAATCTGACGTTATGGAACAAAATACGTCAAATGGATTGCAATGTCATCAAAAACGTTCTTACCGTAGTTCTTCTAAAGATTCAGCCACTTTTTTCCTCATAAGGATTTGACCATTAGAAAAGAAATCTGCTTAATGAGGTCAGACAAATTTGCCCAATAGAAGGAATTTAAGGCAATATGACCCGCTGAGCAGTGTGTGAAAATGGTAATCCTTAAAGACAACTCCTCGTCTCCATTTTTGTCCGACTCAATGGAAAATTTAGGCCATTAGAATAGCTGAATATTTAGAAGAAATACTGTAATGGCGTCATCTGTCACCGGATATCACAAAACCTCGTAATAATTCTTAAGAGACTTGTGCTCCCTATAAACTGAAAGTATTTTATTACTTGGTGCAAGAACTTCATATTTAGAAGGAAAAAAATCCATCTTGGTACGTGAGTACCTGATGAAAAATGTAGGTCATACTGGAGATAACCAACTGCTATTATATCGATTTATAATAGTTAATGTAGGTCAAGACAATAAAATATTGCTTTAATAGAAAGGAAATGTAGCCTAAAAACATGAATCTTTTTATTCGTACTGATGCTTTTATCGCTCGGAACTCTGTGTCCATAAGTGTGTTAATAATGGACTAGATGGACGATTGACAAATCAAGATTGACTCAGAACGAAAAAGTCGGGTAAAACAATTCTGCCTCACATTAAAAATATAATAGCTTCACAGGCATTAATTACCGCGATTAATTTTTACACGATTAATCTTTTATATAAAGTGACCCACATTCTTAATATTAAATAATGGTTTATTTCTATTAAGAGGATTGTATGTTGCCATCAGCAGCAAAGGCTAATTCTATAGAACAATACCTGAAACGTAACCAGAATATATATGTATATTAATGAACACTAAAACACATGAGCAAAGGGAAAATCTTCTTGAATAAAATAACCATGGAGACAACTTTTTTATTGTGCTAAAAAGAGGTATATCATTTAGACCTTTACACAGAATATATAGGTATTTATGAACACTAAAACACATGAGCAAAGGGAAAATCTTCTTGAATATAATAACCATGGAAACAAGTCTTTTATTGTGCTAAAAAGAGCAATGTTATTTAGACCTTTATACCCCATAAAAAATTGTTGTAATAAACCAAAACTCATTAGGTTGACGACAGACAGGAGTTGGCTTTAGCCAGTAAAATATTTTAGAACACTGGTTGTAAATGGATCTTCAGCTACATTTCATGATTGATCGATTGATGTTTAACGCAGCACTCAAGATTATTTCGTTTATTTAGCGACATTGACAGGTTTTGTGGGGGAAGAAACCAGACTCATTGCCAGCGGGGGCAACCTTGACCTTCGGCGAGCACCTGGCAACTCTTCCACAAGGGCGACAAGTGAAAAATCCACTCAGAAATTTTTTGCAATCTTTATTTTGGGCTGAGTGTGATTCGAGCTCGTAGCACATTGATTTAAGTCTGTGTGTGACTAAAGGACGATCACTCTAACCCACTGGATCACTGAGGCCCCCACAGCTCAGCTGCATTGCAAGAATATTAGTGATATAACAAGCTCCCTGGAGCTTTCTTCTCGCCTCAATTATGTATTGTTTTGTCAAATTTCTGATATTTTCTAAGGTGAATATATCAAATAAAAAATAAATCAAATCAAATATAGATAAACTGAGATTAAACCAAATATGATCATGGGAAAAGAAAGTGAAAACTTTGGTTCTATCAGAAAAATACCTTGCTAAATCACTGCACAGACAAAGGAGTTTATCAAAGAGACTGAATCATTGGATTTGCAAAGGTGGTGGTGGTTTCTAACAGGACTAGAGTTTGGCGTAAAACATCAAACAATCAAACATTCAACAGGACTAATATTTTACTGACGGCCATATTTAAGAGTCCAGGTTCATTGCAATGTTTTACGGTGCTCTCAAAATGGTTTCACTTTTCTGGTTGCGTTGCTGTGGGAGAAAACCACGTTTTTTGCACCGAGGCGAGAACCAGGCAGCTGTTCCACACAGGACGGTAAAGTGAAAAATCTACCCAGAATTTTTTCTTCAAACCAAACGAGATTAAAACCTGTGACGCATGTGTACAATACAACCTAATAATACATTTTTAAATTCCTATAATACAAGCTAATATAAAGTAATATAAAATGGTGCATACCTTCACACTTCATTCCCACCCAACCTGGTCCCCAGATATAGTCATCACCTGAAAATAGAGACATAAAATCTAAACAATGAGATTGACATAGCATGGGATTCATTGCCCGTCTTATATTTTTGAACACTAAAAAACACAGGCAAAGGGAAAATCTTCTTGTCTAAAATAACCATGCAGACAAGTTTCTTATTGTGTTAAAAAGAGGCATATCATTTAGACCTGTACACCCAATCAGAAGTTGTTATAATAAACCACAACCCATGATATTTCATTAGGTTGACGACAGGCATGAGTTTGGCCTTAGTCAGTAGAATTTTCTGGAAACGATAATTTGGCAACAAATCATCAGTATTTTTGGTCTTATAAATGTGTACATGTACATCAATTCTTTTCACTACATCAGGACATGTATCAAAATATTCAATATTAACTTAATGGCTGCCATACAGAGTGCAGACAAGATTTGCAGCACTGTTCCTTTTTTATCAAAATGTCATGTGGAAAACTCTTGAATGGATACAAATATCAATTGTTAACTTGTATAGAAATATAGTCTTGCAGATGATAATTTTGGCACATTTCACCATACGGCTATATTTATGCTTTTTTTCCATTTATTAAAGGGGCATAAGCTGCCAAAATGTTGATATTTTGACGTTAAAGGATTTATGAACAACTTTTGGAAATATTTTCTAATTTGCGTTAAGTGTGTTGTAGAACATGTACTTTAAAAGTCTGACCAAAAAGAAAGTTAAATTTCGGTCGCAGCACATACAAAATCCAAGCTACGTTTGCCGATCTACAATGCTTACGAAATTTAATTATCTCAGAGACTTATGACGTCAAACACAAACTCCGTTGTGTAAGTACCCTCACAGTGATGACGTAATAAACGATTTCTGCTGTCTCAGTACGTCTTCGTGACAGTTTGTACACATCAAAGGTCGTGTATGACGTCATTTTTCCGAGGAGTTACGAAAAATACGGAAAATATACATATTTCCTCCCCGTACTTTTTTTCACTACCAGGGAACTAACGCGAAGGTTGTTTCGTTTCAACTGATGTTTTTCAAATATACATTTAGTCCATAAACAAACACAAACCAGCTTTAAATCCTGTTCATAAATCCTTCAAAACAGAATGTTTATTGGCTATTAATTGGCTATAAATTATTGGCTATTTTTCTCAAGACGTATAATTCAGAAGCTTTCGAGTGCTTCTAGCCTCGAAAATGTACAATAAAGTATTGTTTTGAACTAACGTTGGCTTAGAATGAATGAATAGTCATCCCAGTTATTTAAATTTTGTTTATTTTTCGAACACGTTTTCGGTTCGTAAAGGCCACATACTGTATGGATTTTCCTCATTCCAACGCCAATCATTTAGTTTTTCGATGGCCTCTTAATGTTGTGGTGATCGGAAATTATTAAAAAAGTTAAGTTGGACGCCATGTATATGTGCAAAGATATTTCCTGGTGGTGACAGAAAGTTTTTATATTTTCAATAGTTTTTTCATTGACGCACAGAGACCTTTAATACAGGAATCTTGTTTGGTTTCAACATTAAGTTTTTTAAATGCATATTTAATAAATTTACAGTTTACAAATCACTGATAGGTGTTAACACTAAGCATAAATTATTCAAGAACATTTTCCCGACAGGCGTTCTATTTCTCTTTCCAGTGATTAAGAACACAACTAAAGCAAGGTTTGAAAATTTTGAAATTTATAGTACATGACAGCTAACGATATTAAGTGCTTGTAGGCCACATGACTTGAGGTTATGCAATATAGAAATGTTTTCTTTTGGAAATTTTATTGGATCTTAAGGATGCTTTTTACATTGCACTTAATGGCAGATCTATGTACTTGCAGGTTAAATTTTAAAGCGACTATAAGACAAGAAATTTAATCGATATTAAATTGTTTGCAGCAATGCTGGATCGGAAACAAAACTATTGGTACATGTACCGGGTAATGGCTGGGGGATTTTGAGTAAGGGAGGATATTTGTTGGATAAAGAGAGACCGACAAACAAAGATTGTAAAAGAGGAGCATTGAGAAGTATGGATTTTTAGCGTAAATAAACAGGCATATCTTTGGACAGTGAACGAGGCGATCATGTGAGAAACACGTAAATTCCGAGTGATAGGTAGAATTTTCATTGGCTCAGGTATATTGTACTGCTTCATCTCGTCACAGATCTTCAACGGGCTTGAATCTACGCTTGACAAGTGGTCCATTTGTGTCAACAGACTGGGTATTTATAGAGAAGATCTGACCATTCTAAAAAACACTCATCCGCAGAATTTTATCCCATGTACGATTCCATTGATTTAGTAAAAGGTTAGCCTCTCAACGAAACGTTAGCGTTGGCTATCAGCCTTTAATCCCATCGTCGAATCATTATTTGTTACTCGGATGATTTGAGTTCCAAGGACACGCTGATCAAAGTCCAATAAAGATTTTAGCGAGGACAAAATGACCAGATACAGCAGAATGCTAACTGTAAGGCTGGTGAATCCGTTGCAGTGGAACGACACTGTCACTTTGATTGATTGATTGGTTTAATGAATGTTGAGTGTTTTTCGACTGTATTGGGAGATGAGTTGCAGAAGATTGATTGATTGATGTCACTTTGGTTGGCTGAATGTTTCCTTGGTGTTAAATAACACTCAGGTTTATTGGGAGATGAGCTGCAGAAGATTGATTGATTGATTGATGTCACTTTGATTGGCTGAACGTTTACTTGGTGTTAAATGGTACTCAGGTTTATTGGGAGATGAGCTGCAGAAGATTGATTGATTGATTGATGGATGTCACTTTGATTGGCTGAATGTTTACTTGGTGTTAAACGGCACTCAGGTTTATTTAGAGATAAGTTGCAGAAGATTGATTGATTGATGTCACTTTGATTGGCTGAATGTTTTCTTGCTGTTAAACGGCACTCAGGTTTATTTAGAGATAAGTTGCAGAAGATTGATTGATTGATGTCACTTTGATTGGCTGAATGTTTTCTTGGTGTTAAATGACACTCAGGTTTATTGGGAGATAAGTTGCAGAAGATTGATTGATTGATTGATGTCACTTTGATTGGCTGAAGGTTTCCTTGCTGTTAAACGGCGATCAGATTTATTTGGAGATGAACTGCAATAGATTGAAGTTTTACGCTCCTTTCTTCGGAGCGGAAAGGATACAATAAGGCTCGTAAATCGCTAAAAGAACCATGCTGTTCCATTAGTTCCTGACAAATACAACCTATAAGTCAGAACACATTTTCAATAAATGCAATAACTAGGCTAACAATACTTGATTTATATTTTTATTTATGAAAACACACGGGCACAGGGAAAATCTTCTTGTCTAAAATAACCATGGAGACAAGTCTCTAATTGTGTTAAGTAGGGGGAAAATCATTTAGACCTTAAATACTTGATCTATATTGTTAACCACAATGACTCATTTATCCAAATGGTAAAAGGTTAAATTTTTGGTTGAGAACATTTTTACATAAATATTGACTAAAAAACAAAATGTTAATTTTAGACAAATAGTACGAGACTCTTGAAGATTGATTGATGTTTTACGCTACTATGGAGTTTGTTTCACTTATGTGGCGGTGTTGTCAAGTTAGGTCGGTCAAAAAACTGGTCTCTTTTCTTTTTTCTTTCAGTTTTTGTCTTTGGACTGAACGGGATTTGAGCGTCCACAGCCTATCCATTCAATGTAAGGTCTGTGTCGGATTGAGACACTATTTCTGTATTTAACAAAATCACTTTTCTGAATAAATAAAGGATATTGAACAGTTGTGTTTGAATAGCACTTATATTTTTTCGAGTGAAAGCCGGAGAATAACCCACGAGACGCGAAGCGTCAAGTGGGTTATCCCTCCGCCTTTCAAGAGAAAAAATATAAATGCTATTCAAACACAACTGTACAATATTCTGTTTATTATTTATACTATCATGTTTTAGGCTGGAGATTGTTTATGAAGTATAAATTTATCAATTATAAAAAAGAAAGTATTGACAAATTTATGACGGATTAGGTTTTCAGCAAACGTAGGAATATATATCGCTGACCAATGAAACAACAGCATGTCTGTTCTTCTCACGTGACTATCGACTGTCAGATTTGTGGTCATTTGAATGGCCATTTTCTCCCTGAGTTTTTCGCGATATTTGATGTAAAGAGAAATTAAATCGAACTCCATGGATTTTAACTCTGCAGAGCATCAGTCACCAGGATAAAAAATGATATTTGAAATTACTTTACATTGTTTAAACGCGTCAATGAATGGCAAGTACAGTTGTTCGTTACACGCAGTGGTCCGATTCTCCGAAGCCATGCTGCAGGTCACACAACTCTGCCAACATACGATCGATTTTGAAGTTTTGTTTTATCGCTTTGACTTAGAGTGGTAAGCCGATCCTCTATTAAATCAATTATGTGTTTTCAGCTGTAATTTATTTATCTTATAAATGCTAATTATGACTGAAAAGGCTTCATTTAGCCTATCGAAATCCTATGTACTGTTGTTGTTGTACAGCAGACGTCGGTACGCAAGAAAGAAGTAGGTCCGACGACGTCATCGGCTTCGTCGCGTGCATTAAATAACAAAAGTGTTATTTCACTGCAGTGAATTATAACATTTCTGATTGAAGGAAAATCCTAGTTTTCACTTATGTATAAATAATAAAGATTATTGTCAATCATCGTAAAAACAAATTTTGACAAGGATCTTGAAATGGTCGGGTTTTTTTTCGTTTTTTTTGTGTGCAAAACTTACTTTGTTGTGATCCCTTATTTATTTCTCCTTGTACTAACAACCTTTCTGGTGTATTAAAAGCATGTCTGGAAAAGGGGCCAAGTGCTCCAAGAAAATTGATATTTAGGTATTTATTCTCCAAAGAGGGGTACAACCTACATCAATGCTGGAACTCAACTGTTTAGGGTGGTTGTGATCAGGGCAAGCTGAATGGCAAATCTGGCTGCCCACGCCATGGTATGGTTGCCCAGATTTATAATTTTTTTTTAAGCAAATGAAAGTTGACTTAGTTGAGACAGAGTAATGGTAGTCATTGTTTGTTTGGACCAACTGAAGCCTCTGCTACTTAATTTATTAAAGTAATATCCGAAAATACGCATAGTCTTGTTATATCAGAGATACGTTGGTATGAAAGTTTAAATCAAATGCTAAACTAGCTCCAAAACTAACTTGCCAGCAGCCTGTTTCACAAGGCGACGTAGCATAAGTTTTCACATAACTACTATAGCAACCCATGTTGTAGAGATACGTTGGTATGAAAGTTACGCAAAAAATACATCTACGCCGTTTAGTGAAACAGGCTCCTGGTCTTGCTTTCCCGCATGCCAAATCACTTGCAAAATGCATGAGGGCAAGTGGTAAGTTCCAGCATTGTACATGTATGTCTATATTTATGATCACTAAAACACACGGGCACAGGGAAAATCTTCTTGTCTAAAATAACCATGGAGACAAGTTTCTAATTGTGTTAAAAAGATGTAAATCATTTAGACTATAGCATGCTTGGTCTTACATAATGCACAGCAATGGAAAAACTGTTTTGAACTCTTTTGACAAATGTTAGTTCTATTCTAACAGGAATAATTAAGGAATCACTATGAAGTAAGTTTTGTGAACAACACAGAAAGCCTTCAGAACCTAGATGTAAGCCAATCCCTTTATACCTTTACGTATTTCTTCTAAAGATTCAGCCACTTTTTTCCTCATAAGGATTCGATCATTAGAAAAGAAATCTGCTAAATGAGGCCAGACAAATTTGCCCAATAGAGGGAATTTAAGGCAATATGACCCGCTGAGCAGTGTGTGAAAATGGTTATCCTTAAAGACAACTCCTCGTCTCCATTTTTGTCCGACTCAATGGAAAATTTAGGCCATTAGAATGGCTGAATATTTAGAAGAAATACGGTAAGTGGCAATTTTGTTGTATAACAATTCTGTAAAATACAAGGTCCTTTAAAACATGTTACAACACTTCAGTTGCCAAAATCAAAATAATTGTCCTCCACCTTGAACAACAATCCTTTACTTTTTAAATGAACTTTAAAGTGGCATGAGCTGCCAAAATTCACACTTTTTCATAATTTCTGATCGTCACGGCAGTAAGAGGTTTTGACGGCCATCGAAAAACTAAATGGTTGCCTTTGGAATGAGGAAACTCCTTACAGTATGTGGCCTGTACGGATAAAAAACTTGTTCGAAAAGTAAACAAAATTTAAATAACCGGGACGACCATTCATTCATTCTAAGCCACAGTTAGTTCAAAACAATGCTTTATCGTACATTTTCGAGACTAGAAGCACTAAAAAGCTTCTGAATTACATTGTATATGTCTTGAGAAAAATAGGCAATAATTTCAACATTCTGTTTTTACGTCAAAATATCAACATTTTGGCAGCTCATTCCACTTTAAATAAACTTAAAATCAAAATTACGTATTTTTTGGGGAATGTTGGAAGCTCACGAAGCCTTAATCTCGGATTGCTAAATTGATTAGTGTTTTACGCCACACTCTAAAAGCATCAAGGTACAGAAATGTCTTTTCTGTAATATCATACATATTCGCCTTGTAACACAGCTTTTTCATGTAGGATAGTTTTATTTTTATTATATTTATGAACACTAAAACACAAGGGCACAGGAAAAATCTTCTTGTCTAAAATAACCATGGAGACAAGTTTCTAATTGTGCTAAAAAGAGGTTTATCATTTAGACCTTTACACCGCATACTTGTTGCAACAAACCAAACCTATGATATTTCATTAGGTTGACGACTGACAAGAGCTTAGCCTTAGTCAGTAGAATTTTATCTGGGAATACTGGGAGGGAGATGAAATAATAATTCGATGGAATGTTTTTGGTATAACCATCAAAAAAAGACGTCATACTGGTACATTTATGACGGATTGCAGTAAAACCATTCTTGCTCCTCGCGCAATAAAAGGTACGGTAAGAAATCCGCTAATTCAAGGATGAGCAATGTGAAGATAACAAATTATTAGACTGCTTTCTGCCATGTTTGGTCTAAAACAACAACAATAGCGATTGCTCGATAGGATTATCAGACGCTCCATGCAGGAGGTAAGACACCCAACGAAAAGTCTCAAAATTTTAGAGTGTTTTTCGTAATGTTTTGAGTACTTGAATTAGCGGAATTCTTACCGAGAATGACAGTAAGCAGAATATAAATACAAAAGGCTTTCTATTAAATAAATTTACATTTCATTATCCTACATTAGCTGCCAGATGATGGGAACAGTTGGTTTCTTTTGCAAGTTGTATTGACATGGTTCAACTTAGAATGAGCATACTAAAATATTTTAGACAATAGATGATTGTGTTAAGTTGAAAGTGTGAAAAATGTACAGAGCCAGAGGCGGCCTGGCAGGCACATGTGGTTTAGTTCACCGTCAAAGCCCGCCAGTATATGTTACACTGATTTCCAAGATAGGTTTTTGTGTTAGCTTTAATGCATTCTGAAAGATAAGAATAACTTGGGGAATGATGTTAATAAATATGACCTGAGTGGATGGCCTGGTAGAGAGGGTCAGAGTGATGTCAGAATGATCTACATATATACTGACCACTGTCCATTATCACCAGTCAGACATGGTCAGTGCTATTAGAATATTAATAGAGACTGGTCACAACAGTTCACTTTGTGTGGAACTGCAAATAACAGGCATCAGGTGTAAAAACTAAGCCCTAATCTACCATCCATACGTTTTTTAACAGCTATGTATTATATATATAGCTACATGTAGGCAACATCAGCGTCTTATCTAGATGAATGTCAATTTCATGTACTTATATCCCACACTGAAATACTTATAGAATGATCGATTGATTGATATTTTACCTGCACTCAGGATTATTTCACCGATATGGCGATGTTGCCAGGTTTAGATGGGGGAGGAAACCAGGCAAACCCCCCTACCCTGTGGCTGCCCGACATCTCTTTCACATACAATGAGCGAGTGAAAATCCAATTTCATATACTTACATGTATATCCCACACTGAAATACATATAGAATGATCGATTGATTGATGTTTTACCTGCACCCAGGATTATTTCACTTATATGGCAGTGTTCACAAGTTTAGATGTGGAGGAAACCGGGCAAAGCCCCCTACCCTTTGGCTGCCCGACAACTCTTTCACAAACTATGATCGATTGAAAATCCAATGAGCTTTTTTCCAAAGTCTATTTGGTCTGATTGGGATTCAAACCCACGCCACATCGATGGAAGTCCTATGTCTGACTGAGGGACTATCACCCTAACTGACTGAGCAGCCTTATCGGACTGAGGGGCCGACCTTCTAACGGAGTAAGCCACGTAGGCCCCCAAATACTTTTAGAGATTGTAACAGAAAACAAATATTTCAATATGTCAACGTTCAATTGATTGATCTGTTTGAACTAGTACTCAAGATTGTTTACGAACTGTACTCAAGATTATTGTTCTTTCCCAGCATTGTTTGTCAGTTTGGACGGAAGGATAAAGACTCAAATGAAACCATAATACAATGCCTTATTACCTAGAAACGGCTGATTGGATAGGAACACACACACAAGAAATGAAGGGAGGGAGGGTGACTTTGATTGATTGATTGATCCACACACACAGGGTTATTTTGGGATAATGTTGTCGCCTTGGCAGTTTTAGTGGGGGAGGAAACGTAAGTGAGTACATGACAGCTCTTCCGCACAAAAGCAATGAAGTGAAAAATCCATTAAGAAATTTTACGCTTTTTCTTAAAAATGAGTGGGATTTGCACCTGTAACTTGTCCATTTAGGACTCACGTTGGACTGAGCGACCAAGGCTGATTGTATCATCGATGTCTAACTCTCACTGCCTCGTTTCAGTCATACGGAAAGATTGCCACGTTAAAGTGGCTTGAGATTACAGAATTCAGATTTTTTTCATAAATTCTGATTGTCAAGAGAAGTTCAGTGTTTGAAGTACCTTGAAAAACTAAAAGATTTATGTTGAAAAAACAAATACTGCTCAAGTCAGTAGCCCGTATGAACAGAAGATGTATGCTAATAACAGGCAAAATTCAAATGGCGGAGTTCAGTTTTGTGGTTTAGCTGCTTATAAAACTATTTTAACATTCATATCCAGGTTTGGTATCAGCAGAAAGGTTCTATTTTTGCACTTTTTGATAACAAAATTTTCCTCATATTTGGCAGCTCATGCCACTTTAAGTGGATGGGAGCAACTATAATCTTCGTGCGAGAAAAAAAAGTGTTCTTCCACAGGTACCAGGCAACCACTCCACATATATAAGGCGGAAAAGTCGTTAAACACTGAAAAAAAATTCTGGTCGGGACGGGAACCATGACCAATCCATGAAAGCCTTGCGTTTGCGAGCCCTCATCACCCCCCCCCCCCCTCCCCTCCCACATCACCCAAGACAAATTAGACCACTATACACGAAGATGTGAAATTCGGTTGTGTTCAGACATAAAAAAAACACTCATCCCCACTACAACTCCCCCCCCCCCCCCAATCCCCAAAATGAAATTGAAACGACAGAAAGTTTCCAGTTTTCCATGTTTGAAAACATAACATTTTTTTTTTAATTTAAAACTTTCCTTCAAATCCAGTCACTATCGCGTGACAAACGTTTCTTTGAAAAAAGTTTTCGTACAACAATAAGATGACCAGATCAATTGTGTGAACTTTGACCAACTCAGAGTTGATGCTATATTTTTGTTGATTTGCAAATGAAGCTGTGTACATGAGAGAAGAAATAGCCAAAAACTAATAATAAAAACAAATTTAACAGCTTGGGGATAAATTTGTTCTGGTTAATAACACATGGATGACCTTCATAGTTTATGGTCAGTTTTGTTGACCAGTCAGGTCATGGTAACCTTGGTTTTTTTACTTACTATTTCTTTCACAACTTGCCCTAAATAAACAAAAACACAATCAGATCTCAAGTCAGGCACAGAAATGTGGCAGGGAAATCAAAACTATATATTGACTTTAAAATTGCCATCGACAAAACATGCCACACAACATATATCCGCATCAACATCAATTTTATTGATATTTCAGAGATTGGTTGATTGTTGGTTTACACACTCAACTGTTTTACCCTTCAAAAAGTGGCATTGCCAGGTTTATTAGTACATTGTAGTAAAGAGGGAAGGGACAAGAGAAATCTAGTCAATTTTTTAATTCTTTTTTGGACATACACATCGAAGGAAAACTTGTTACTGCATGTCTATTTCTTAAAACAGTTAAGCTATGGACGCGCCCCACTATCCCTGTGCCTGTGTGTTTTAGTGTCCAATGAATGAATCACCAATAAAAAATTCTCTTAGATTTTTTGTTAAAAAAATTGTTCATAAAATGATTTTATAAATTAATATTTGTGATAGTTTTTTTAAATAATATGTGATAATTTTTTAATTATTATTTGTGATAATTTTCAATTACTATTTGTGATAATTTTGAATTAATATTTGTGATAATTTTGAATTAATATTTGTGATAAGTTTTTAATTACTATTTGTGATAATTTTTTAATTAATATTTGTGATAATTTTTGAATTACTATTTTGGATAATTTTTTAATTATTATTTTTCAGGATGTAAAAGCTTTCTGTTTCGACTTGTTATTGATGAAAGGATAGCAAAATCAATTAACAGAAATATTGATATCTATTGGAAAGATTTTATCCGAACCATATTTGAAGACACCATTCAGATTATACTTATAGAATACTGTACACAGAACATGGGAGTTACAGACAATATCAAAAGGAAAGGATAAAAACGTCCATTGATACTTTTCGTGTTACATGAGAGAAAAACAGACTAAATTAAGCCACGAGGCAAAGCGAAGGAAATCCGAGAACGGTCAGCTGAACTTTTCACCTCCCTTTCAAAAGAGCCTAGAAATGTAAGACCGTTCTGACGTCAATAAAGACCAATATTAAAGGACGACTGAAGAAAAATCTATACCTAAGGCAGGGAATGAATATAGGATAACAACTAACTGAGGAACGTAAGAGCGAGCGACAGATTACTGCCACTGGCAACTCATTCAGACGGTCATTTATAGGCTTCAGTTAAAGTACAAATTTGGCAATTAATTGGTGCCAGAAGATATTTATTAATATGGAGTTTGAGTACAAATTTGGCAATTAATTGGTGCCAGAAGAGATTTATTAATATGGAGTTTGAGTACAAATTTGGCAATTAATTGGTGCCAGAAGAGATGTATTAATATGGAGTTTGACTTGGTTAATATTATGTTGAGCAACTGATTAAGATTTAGGTTTAATGACAAAGTGTGGAAGATTTTCGTTAGTTTCCAGCATGGTTTATATCATTTGAAGAACAATTGATTGACTGATGTTTTAAGCATCATTGGATTCTATTTCATTTTGTTAAAGGGGCATGAGCTGCCAAAATTCACTTTTTTCTGATCGTCACGACAGTAAGAGGCTTTGAAGGCTATCGAAAAACTAAATGAATGGCGTTGGAATGAGAAAAATCCATACAGTATGTGGCCTGTATGAACCGAAAACGTGTTCAAAAGTAAACAAAATTTAAATAACCGGGACGACCATTCATTCATTCTAAGCCAAAGTTAGTTTAAAATAGTATTTTATCGTACATTTTCGAGACTTGAAGCATTAAAAAGCTTCTGATTTCTACCTCGAGAAAAATAGCCAATAATTTCAGCACTCTGTTTTAACGTCAAAATATCAACATTTTGGCAGGTCATGCCCCTTTAACCAAAATTTTTAATAATTTGTATTTACTTTCCCCATTGTTAATATGTGGAAAATCGCATATTGATAAAGATTGACCTAAAATAGTGGAGTGAGTGGGAATCGAACTTGGGCATTGTTCGGCGGAAGACTTCTGTGGGGAGTAGACTATCACTCTAATGTCTCAGTCCCCACCTCGCTACCACCACTGGGCATTTAAGGATTTCAAAGCAGTATAATAACTTTGGTTTTCAGCACAGCTTCAATCACAAATGTTGAGGTAATAAAAGCTGGTATTCTCCGCTTATAGTCCGGAAAGTAAAAATGCACAGATTTGCTACCGGTAATGAAATTATCCAGGTAAACCTTAAAATTAGTAGATATCATTATCAACTCAGAAGCTATCACTCTTTTTAACAAACATTTTTAAAACATGGAATAATTTTGGCCAAAAGTTCTAAAAAAAAAAAAAAAAAAAAAAAAAAATTCTGATAAAAAGAAATAATTTTTTACTAAATGTTATTTTTCATAAAGGTTCAATGGATCTTTTCAAATAAACTAGAAATATCTTTATTTGAATAAAATTATCATAATTTCACACTTCAGCAAAATGGAATATCAGAAAGCAAATGCATTCTTTTATTAGCCCTTGATCAGTTTAATTATAAACTGTTCACATATTTTTCTCACTTGGTCGTCATGTTTTTGATGAGTGACCGGTGATAATAACACTGTGAATTGCTGAAGTAGACCAATTCACTGACCAGGTCAGCTTGCACATGTCATTCTGCTCGACATTTCCCTGCAGTGAGGAGTCGCAGCACTGCACATTATAAATACAGGAAGCCTAAAATAGAGCAAGCAAGCTGCATGGCCCTTGTCCGGTTTATAACCAGCTCTGGCCAATTGGTCATTAAGAAAGCAGACACTCGCTGGTCAGTTTTGTCCTAGATCCGCCCACTGACCCTAACAGTTTAAGAATCAGTGGTCAAACTTGACCATGCATGAACAGGTAAACAGAATAAATACATTAAAATTAATCAACGTACACACAAAGGGCTGTCAAAACATTTGACCAATACGAGCATGGAAGAAAAGGCTTTAGGTGACTAACAAATTGAGAGGTCAAACTATGGGTGGAGTACAAGTAAAAAAAAAACCCTTAAAATTTCACTCTTTATTTTATTCTAATTTAAACAGGCTTTCTCTAGTATGGTTTAAATGCCAACAAATTTGTTAAATAACTTGTGAGATCATTAACAGAAAATGGTTTATATTGATTCATAACTTGACTAATGTGCTACTCAATAGTGAGGCAAATAAGCCCTTTTCGGATCACGCGAGACCCGTGTTTAGGGGTATAACTTTCACCGATCAGTAGTGCTTATGGAGATCGTCTGTAACCCTGTTATTTTGTCTGTGATTCTCAGCTGACAATCTATACTTTTTACAAAAGCCTTTTTCTGAGACATATCAAGATATATACAGCCATTAAATACTTTTTTTTGGAGAACGTAGTTTATTAATTGAACAGGATGCTTTTGGTAAAATTGATAAAGAAATGCATTTAGCTAATTCGGTTTCAACAAAGTTTTCCCTATTTTTGGCAGCCAGGCCAATTTAACACAGTAGAAAAAGAAAAAAAAAATTCAACACACTATTAAAGGAAAGTTTCTTTAAAAACTAATTGAAATGTCGGACTAAAACCTCGCGGGAAACTGTGCTCTTTACCCGGGTGAATGAGCGACAGTCATTAATACCGGTCCACACTGATTGATTGATGTCATGTCCAAGTCATACCACTTAAATTATCCAATTTGAACAGAAGATAGTCAAATCAGTAGATTTAGAAACAGTCTCAATCAGAATTTTGCTAAAAATGTCTTTTATATTTTTTTTATTTTTCTTTATTTTTATACCCTCTTTTTATTAGAAACCACGGCTATCATGAAAACCAGCGTAAGGCCGTTCGGAAAAAATTGTGTGTTTCCGGTAACCCGACCGACCGTAAAAATATGGGCAAATGGCCAGTCGGCGATTTTTTTTTTTTTTTTTTTTTAAACAAATATCTGCAAGAATGAAAAAAAAAAACGGAATCCAAAATCCTGTTTGCTGTTCAGATGTAATTGAAGTCGATTTTAAAGGAAAGAAAACATTAAAACACCCTGTTAATTGCTGAATTTTTATTTCGCCCGCTGATCTAAGAAAATTATTTTTCGATCAGTGCGTGGTGGAAAATCAATGGCTTCCTGCACGCCGATACCGGCATTTGAGGTCGAATATCAATAGACAAACTCAATTGAAACCTAAAAATACTGAATTCTTGTCATCTAAGACGGAAAATATACAATGTCTTGACAAGAAACAAACATTTCTTTAAGTTTAATCTGTTCATTTTTACTTCGTTTGCAACGCAACATGAGTCTCCATTCCTGCTTTTATTTAGAAATGTCACCCTATTCCAATGATCCGTTTCAAATTTGTCTATAAGTGAGCATATCTTATTCAATGTAAGAGGAGTCGGTAACCCAGGATAATGAGAACAGGGTTAAAAGAAATTGACCATGATGCATCAGTTGTTCTGGCTCTCCTAGCAGTGGCACTCTCCTTAAAACATACAGCAAATTACATGTACTCCCTGAAGCACCTCTGCATGTGAGAGTCAGTCAACATGTAGGCTTGATCTGTTCAACTTTCTCTGAAAGTCTTTCTATCAATGTGATTTATTCCGGAAAAACTGCCTAAACGCAGTCATTGATACATTGAATTTTCTCAAATAAAACAGGTCTGTATTGGCAATTGGCATGGACTTTCCTTCGTACACAGACAAAATTGTTAAGTACCGGTAAAGCGTGGCTTTACATTATTACAACAACAACGTGTCAAAATCCAAATGTCAACACAGGAAAACGAAACTTGTTATTTGGATATTTACATATATGGGTAGAAAAGAAAAAAATATTTGAAAGCAGCTGCAAAATTTAGGGGAAATTGTAGCTATTCTCTATTTCATTTCACAAGTGATTTTTAAGCTGTAAATAATAAAATTCTGACATTGCATGCTTACTGACGAGCTGATCCAAAGCTTTGAGTTTTAAGTTTAATGATTTAGCAAACATATAATCTTTATTAAAAACAATCTTTAAGAATTGCTACAAAAAAGAATAGCTGAACAATTTTTTGTATAGAAAATGAATACATTGAACAGATAGAGGTTGTTTAGTTTCATTTTTTGTCAAATGTTAAACATATATCCTTACACATAAATAAAGTTTGTTACCCTATATAAAGTTTTTAATTACAGAAGAAAATATAGTCGTCAAACACTTTACGGTTTACCATGAATACAGTCTGTAGAAAAGCTAAATCCATATATTTTTGTCAAGCGATTATATCAGATCATCTATAATGTATGCTGAACACCAATCAATCGAATAGCAAGTCAGAACATAAAAAAAAAATATAAAAAAAAAAAAAAAAATTCCCTACCTACCTACCCAATTTTTTTCAAACATGTTACCGGAAACATATATTTTTTTCCGAACGGCCTAACTAATGATCTGTCTGTGCTGAAATAAAGGTTATTATTAACTCAACAAAGCATTGATTGAACAATGCGCAAATGTAAAAGATGAACTGGAATATATTTGAAATAGCTAATTTAATAATGTAGTAAAGTACATATACAACTTTTTTAAACAAAGTGAAAACTACAATGGCTTTAGAATAAGAAAGACAACAGTTAAAGTTAAAGTTAAAGTAAGCTTTATTTCTAGACGATTGGTTATAAAAATAAACATTAGCTCTAAAGAGCTATTGATCGTCTTAGGATAGCAAATAACAGTAAGCAAATTAATTAACTATAGCTTGAAGCAGTATTACCTAATAAATTTATTCTTAAGTTTAAGTGGGACAAAAGGTTGATGCTTAACGACTTACATAGACTGATCCAGAGACATTTTGATACCTGTATACAGGTATGGGCGCCCAAACTCACAAGCAAAAAAATCCGCCCAAATTCTTAAAACCAACAGATTTTAATGTCAAAATAGCATTTAATGTTGAATTTTGGGCCAGAGATGTTGTTTTTGTCTTATTGTTGGAACATTTTGAACCGAAATGGTATGCCCAAATTTTCCCTGGATCAGTCCCTGACTTAAGTAGGCTAAAAATTTAAATTTATATTAAGTTAGAAGGAAAAGAAACACTGCCTAAAGTAAAGTTAAAAAAATTCAAAGGAAGTAAAATTAGGTTATCCATGAGTAATTCTTCACCTTATTGTAAACTACAGTTGTAGAAATTATATTATGAAAGTAACTGAACCAATAGCCATTTGGTAGAGACAATGTAAGCTCTGTGACCTAGGGCTTAAAAAGAAAGGATATGTGCTGATTTCAACTGTAAATTACATGTATCACTGATAATGGAGTGGAAGAGAAATTTACAAAATCCAATATGGCTGCCATTTTATGTTACACAAAAATGACAATACCTCGAAAAAATTACTTAGATCTCGTCAATTGATTCATTGATGTTTTACGTCGCAAGCAAGATTACTTTATCAAAATATCTATATTGAATGGTTTAAAAGAAACGAAACCAGGTTCGTTGCATTGAGGAAACCTTCAACAGGTATATATCAATCCTTCTACATAAGTGATTTGATTTGATTTGATTTGATTTGATTTTATTCACCGAACCAGAAAATATACAAGAAAAAAATATGGCAGTAAATAACAAAGATTGGTTTAACCGGCGGGATTAAAACCCTTTCGGGCTTGTTTTATCCCAAAGTAAAATATTAATAAATGCATGTATTGTTTTTAAGAAATAAGTGAATAAATCAATTATAATAAGACAATTATAAGTTTGATGATACAGCATCATAATATGGTTGATATATGTAGCTGACAGTTTCTTAATCAAATGGAGCCCCTTGTTGAATAAGATGCTTTGTTTTGATGAGGGACTTGAACAAAGATTTCGAATCTATTTTTCTTAAGTAGGCTGGAAGTATATTCCACAGGGCGGGTCCTCTTATTTTGGCGGTATGGTAAGATAACTGAGTTGAATGGAATGGCCGGTAAAGATGGTGGATAGTTTGGCGGGTCGGATACTGGTGCACTTGATGTGGGAGAGTGAAATAACGAGACAAATTCAGTGGGAGGGAGTAACTAAAGTACATAAATTTGTGTACAAACTGAAGAAGAAGGAATTCGTTGACTTTAAGAACTGGCAAAATGTTCAGACTTGAAAGTATTGGTCGAGTATGAGCATATCGGTCTTGTAAAACCAATATACGCAGAATCCTTTTTTGTAAGAAAATAAGGGGATTAAGATGACTCGGAAAGGTGTTACCCCAAACCAGGTTTCCATAGTTGATATAAGAAAAGAAGAGAGTATAATACAGTGTAAGCCGAGTTTTTTTATTAATAAATAATTTGATATTGTTCAAAATCCCAACATTTCTAGACAGTTTATCACGAATATAGTTAATATGGGTTGTCCAATCTAACTTATTATTCAAACAAGAGTTTTAGTAAACTCAACATACGCCCGCCGTGGCAAAGTCGAACCGCTACGATTAACAACTTAACATTTAATATAACATTTGTTATAATTTCATCAATTAGAATTTCTTGTTCACATTAGAAGTTTTTTTTTTCTGAATTTGATAAAGCTGCAACTAAATACCAGTACGTTATAGTGCACATATATTATCTGTTCAGGTAATTTCAATCACATTTTAATTGCAAAAACTGAAATATTGTGGCTGTTTAGACATTGCTCTTATCAATCAACACAATAGCTTACAATTCTTGAATTTTAACAGTTTTCACTGGGACACTGTTCTATTAGACTTAGCTGTAGTTTTATTACAAAGCAAACAATCTTCAGGCTGACCACTGATATGCTGGTGTGTAAATATACAAACCTTGGATGTCATTGTCCCCTTATCTCTATCTAAACAGCCACTCTGATAAATACCAGATGGGTAATAAATTGTGAAAATGGTCTTTTTTTGTTATTATAGTGCACATTAAACTATCAAAGAAAACCGTCTCAGAATGTATACATTAATTGGCTTCCAGTATTACTCTGGACCAAGTGTACTCCAAAAAGCATTGATATATATTAATATATATATATTAAACATCAGGTACACATTTCTGACAAAAAAACTCTTGAAAACAGACAAAAAATATGTGTACCCAAATCAAATTTGGTATGCGACACATCATCTACCTATAAGTTATATATACTCTAAAAGAATTGGAGAGATTATATCAAAACTTTAGAACTTATGGAGCGGATGGGAATATTACATAATCCTACATGGCTGCCATATTATGCAACAGGTGATGTCAGAAATGGTACGTGAAACACCGTCTGCCCATAAGGTATATACGCTGAAAGAATTGTCAAGATCGGACCAAAACTCTTCAAGTTATGGAGCGGAAGGGAACAAAGATATAGACTAAGACAGAATATTACATAATCCAATGCAGAAGCCATATTATGCAATGGACAATGTTCTTAATGGTTCATGACACACCTTCTACCCCTAGAGTATATGTTGTAAAAAAAATTGTAAAGATCAGATCAAAACTCTTCAAGTTATGGAGCGGAAGGGAACGAAGATATAGACTAAGACAGAATACTACATAATCCAATGTAGAAGCCACATTATGCAATCGACGATGTCATAAATGGTTCATGACACACCTTCTACCCACAAGGTATATGTTGTGAAAGAATTGTAAAGATTAGATCAAAACTCTTCAAGTTATGGAGCGGAAGGGAATCCGGGACGGACGGACGGCGCTGGTGATACCATAATACGACCGACTTTTTTTAAGTCGGGCGTATAAAAAATTCCTAAAAACTTGAAACAGTCTACTTCTTCTATCTTTTGGTTGTTTATAAATAGGTCGGACGGGTTTCCGGTGGCTTTTCGTGAGGGTTTAATGAAGATATATTTTGTTTTATTTATATCCAATGTTAATTTGTTTGCAGTTAGCCAGTTAAAGAGTTTGGCCAGTTCTGAGGACATTCGCTCAAACAGACGGAGTGGATCAGAATCGGAAAGTATAGCAGAAGTATCGTCAGCAAAAAGTAGGATATGTAGAAGAAAAGAAGAGTTGCAGATATGATTACAGATAGTGATTACGTGAAAACCTCACCAAGAATTAGTTCACTTCATCAGAGACTCACATAGATTGATAGGTTGATTTATTGATTTAACTTATACTGCCAGGTTTAGTGGGGGGGGGGAGGACACTTAGCTCTTTGCCCAAAGAAAACCCCCGACCTTCGGAGAGTACCTGGCAATTCTTCTACATATAGCAATTGAGAGAAAAATGCACTCAGAAATGTTACAATTGTTATTTTGTCTGTGTGTGATTCGGTCCGAAACCGGATCAATGAAAGGCCTGTGTCAGACTGAGGGACTTAGCCACCGAGACCCCTTTCCTAGATAAAAGGCCATTGGTCTATAAAAAGCCTAAGATACCATACATATATCACGTCTCCACAGTTATTTTAGACAAGAAAATTTTCCCTGTGCCCGTGTGTTTTAGTGATCATAAATATATCATGAAAGCCATGGCTATGGGGAAAAAATCCAATAGACAATACAAGCTTGGTATGCAGATATCCTAGATCTTTGGAGAAAGGACAAAGTTCAGCAAATTTGTAAGGTGTTACTTAAAGATATACATTAGAAACGATTAGCCCCCCCCCCCCCCCCCCCCCAGCACACAGACACTACATGTTTATGCTATATTACAATGAAGACCTTCTGTGGTAGTTTTTGTTAATTTTAAATGTCAAATGTGTAGGTAATGCACAGGCGAGTCAGCATTGCCAAAAACCACTGACGTGTAATAATGTGGAAATTATCATGCAAAAAAATTTGATTGCATCATTAATGGCATAGCTTCATGCCATGAGAAGGCATTATGGGTTGTCATGGCACACAAATGTCAGTGATTGATTGATTGATTGATTATTTGATGTTATACCTAAGATTATATCACTACTGTGGCAAAAAAGTGCTATTCCTATGTTCAATGAGTTGTGTCTTCTTTTTATAGAGCTTATAAAGGGAGACCACTCAGAATTACTATTACAAGAGTTATGTCCCTTAACATAGTGAATAAATGAATAAGTGATGATGTGACACCTGATATTAGCTAGATTTTTATAAAAGGCAAAATTGTATACCCTCAATCTGATTGATTGATGATATTTTACGCCGCAATCAAGATTATTTCACTTATATGACTGCGGCCCTGAATCTTAAAGTGACATGAGCTGCCAAAATTCACACTTTTTTCATAATTTCTAATCGGCACGACAGTAAAAGGCTTTGAATGCTATCTAAAAACTAAATGATTGGCGTTGGAATGAGGAAAATCTATACAGTATGTGGCCTACACATGTATACGAACCAAAATAGTGTTCGAAAAGTAAACAAAATTTAAATAACCGGGACGACCATTCATTCATTCTAAGCCAAAGTTAGTTCAAAACAATACTTTATCGTACATTCTCGGGACTAGAAGCACTAAAAAGCTTATGAATTACACATCTTGAGAAAAATAGCCGATAATTTCAACATTCTGTTTCAACGTCAAAATATCAATATTTTGGCAGCTCATGCCACTTTAAGCGTCTGATAAATGATTAACTGATGTTTTATACCACACTCAAGATTATTTCACTTAAATGATTTATGAACAGGTCTTAAAGCTGGTTTGTGTTTGTTAATAAAGTAAATTGTGAATAATTACAAAATGATAAGTTCAAACGAAACAATTTTCACGTTTGTTCCCTGTTAGTCAAAAAAGGGTTAAGGAGGCATATTTTCCGAAACTAATTGTCCAAAGTGACGTCATACTGCCGAGTAGAAGTATTAACACAGCAGAGATCGCATATTACATCACCACTGTGAGGGTACGTACACAACGGAGGTCATGTTTGACGTCATATGGCACTGAGGTAATTAACTTTCGTAATCATTCATGATCAGCAAATATAGTGGTGAATTTACCATGTTTTGCGCAAGAAATTTAATTTTCATTTTGGTCAAACTTGTAAAGCAATACAAACTAGATAATATAGTCAAAGGTTGTTCATAAAACCGTAAAGGGTCAGTATTACTACCGTATTTCTTCTAAATATTCAGCCATTCTCATGGCCGAAATTTTCCATTGAGTCAGACAAAAACAGAGACATGGAGTTATGTTTAAGGATAACCATTTTCACACACTACTCGGCGGGTTGTATTGCCCTAAATTACCTCTAATGGGCAAATTTGTCTTGTCACATTTAGCATATTTCTTTTCTAATGATCGAATCCTTATGAGGAAAAAAGTGGCTGGATCTTTAGAAGAAAAACGCTGGTTTCAATGCCGGTAAGACCACAAAGGGTGATGAAACAAAAAAACGTGCCAAAAAATTAGGGTCAACATTGATTAACTGATTGGTCTTAATGCCACAATCAAGATTATTTAACTTATACTAGGGGAGGAAACCTGGGCCTGGTTTCACAAAGCAATCTTAGCTTAAGATAATCTTAATTACCAATGGCAACGTATACCTTTAGCATTGGTTGCCATAGTACATGTAGTTAAGATCACACTTAGCTAAGATCGCTTTGTGAAACTAGGCCCTGGCTCTTCCCCCAGAGGTAATCCATGATCTTCAGTGAGTACCTGGCTAATTTTTCTCAGAGGGCAATGAAGTTGAAGACCCACTTCAAAATTTGTAAATGTTTATTTGGTCTGAGTCTGATTTAAAACTGGGACTCATTGAAGTGAAAACCAAGTAGATTCTAATGAAGAGATATGCAAACATCTGTTGCCTACTATATAATAATAATATTCTTTATTTCAAGAGGGTTACATATATGAAATACACTCAATCAGCTGAATAGCTGTTCTACCTTGAGGCCCTCAAAACTGTTAGCATCATGACAGTTAATTTGTGCAGTCACCGAAGAAAAGCACAAATGACGGAATTTCAAAGGAACCGCTCAACTTTAGCAGGGTCATGAAGTAAATAGTGCATGGATGTTGATGTATTCACCCGTGCATGTCACGTCTGCACTCATGCCCTTGACATGTCTACGATAGAGACCCATGAACCTTAACCAAACCTGAAAGTTCTCAATTGTATGGAACATGTGTTATATTAAAGCAGGACATGCAAGTTTACTTCAAGCTTTTGCAACGTTCTGTGACATCAAAGAAATTCATGAATGTCATTCTTATCTATTGGCTGACCAAAAACCTGAAAGTTCTCAATTGTATGGAACATGTGTTATATTAAAGCCGGACATGCATGTTTACTTCAAGCTTTTGCAAAGTTCTGCGACATCAAAGAAATCTATAAATGTCAAGGTCGTTCTTATCTATTGGTCACTTTTCACTATTGAACAAATCCAGTCACTTATAAATAAACATTGACAATATCTTTGAATTAGTTCTGGGCCCAGTTTTACGAAGCCTCCTTAGTTAAGGTGATCTTAGTGGCTAAGGATGAACCTTAAGGGAAATTTTAAGATGGACCTACGCCACTTTTACCAAACCCTCTTAACCCCGTCTTAAGATTTTCACCTTAGCGATAACTTAAGAGGGAACTCTCCTCAAGTGGAGGAGGGAAACTCCTTAGATACCGATTTTTCCTAGCAGATCACAAGGTTTTTTCAGATTTTAAGTCTTGAAACAAACCTTTCTTTCAGTTATTTTCTCAACCAAAACTGTTTGAATGATAGGACAGCGACAAACTTTCTTTCGATAAAGCATGTTGTGATTTGAGTACATTGCATAAGAACTCCACAAAGGGGAGTAACTCAAGAGCGCAAATATCGTCAAATAGTAAAATGTTCTGGCATTGAATTTTGAAAGTCGTATTAAATCAGAAGAGATTCTTTATACGATTTCAATAGTCTCCTCGCTGTTTCATCCCAAAATAACAATTGTGCTTATGTTTATAAGCTAAAAAATGACTTAAGAATGTTAAGTGTGCCTTTGAGGCACCCTTAAAAATTCTCTTAAAATTAAGGTGACGTTAAGCTAAGGGAGGTTCGTAAAATAGCATGAACGTCTCAAGTTCTTCTTAAGGGGAAAATAAAGATGGCTTCGTAAAAGTGGACCCAGGTCCTGAAAAAAAGCGATTTTGCTTGCTGTGCTAACGGGCTTGAATAATGTCCATCATTATCATAATAGACACTGGATTTAAGTATATATCTGTCATACATGTACTTCATAAATATATATGGACATGCAAATTAAGTTACGACACACTTAATCAAATCTGTGCGAAGGTCGAGTTATATAGAGCATGCAGACTATATTTTATGCCTGAAAGTGCCTGGTATGTGAGCCGAATAAATAAGGAAATGAACAACTTACAGTGGAAACAGATCACCGGTCTTACAACGGCTGCATCAGTTAATCTGTGGGGTCGCTGAGGGGGTCCCGCTGGAAAGTAGAACAGGAAATTATTAAAATTGGGTCGGAATTTCAGGAAATAATACATTAAAATAGTCTTAATAATGTCACGTAACTTGAGTTTTGTTTAACATGAGAAACTTAGGTATGCCTCAGGCAAGCCTTTTTAATTATTTTTCTTGTAATTTTTTAAATCAACTGTTGCATGAATGATAAAAACTTGAATACAATTTTTAATGAAAAATACACTCAAAACCGGGTGACAATTGTATATAAAGAGATCTATATATTTCATACCCAATTAGTGATTTGCCAATTACTGACGTAATTTAGTGACGTCACAATGACGGCCATATGTGGTAGACCGGACAAAGCATCCGTCTGTTTTTAACTGAAGATTTTCAGCATTTTTACAACATATTTTAGGAAAGAAACCCGATATTATGACAGTATATGTCTGAAATAATAAAGTAATGCAAAAATTCTTGCATGAAACGGGAGCTCAAATGAATATACCTTAGGTATAATTGGAAGCTAGGCTTGTCCGGTCTAAAATTTGTGCCACGACGTAATGTCATTGTTGCGCGCAAAACTGGCAAATGGTCTATTGTATAGTAGGCCTGTGTGTGTTTTGACTTACTGTATATGGCAGCGAAAAAAGCTTTAATGTGACTTACATCAAAAATATATCATAATCAAAAATTTACAGACATAAATTTGTAAAAACTGATAAAAAAAATAAATGTATCACAATTGTCTCAAAACAATCATGTGCCTTTTTCCCATAGAAATATGATTGATTGATTGATTGATATTTTATGCCCCAGTTAAATTAGTTAGTGTCTTCTAGAAAGTGAGTATAAAAGTATTCTCGTTATTTTGGAATTACACTTTCTTGAAAGTATGGTAGAAATTCTTCTACCGATTTTTGGGTGACGCATGAAACGGGAATCGAACCCGGGTCCCAGAGTATGGCACCTATCGCCAGCACTAAATGTCGGCTGCCTTATCCATTCAGCCAACCGGCCTCATCTTACCGGGTTTGGTTCCCGTTTCGGGCATCACCCAAAAATCGGTAGAAGAATTTCTACCATACTTTCAAGAAAGTGTAATCCCAAAATAACGAGAATACTTTTATGCCCCACTCCAGATTATTTCACTTATATGGCGATGTTGCCAGGTTTAGTGGTTGAGGAAATGGGGAGAGATAATCGTTGGAGAGTCTGTGTGAGTATGAGAGGCACCAACGCTGACTTTTTATTATCTCCATAACTCGGTAAAATACTATGTAGTGAAAATTGGGTTAGGAATAGTACCAAAAAAAACAAACAATCAAAGCCCTTTAAGTTTTGGAGCGGAAGGGAATCCGGGACGGACGGCGCTGGTGATAGTATAATGCGGCTGATTTTTTTAAAGTCTTTCGTATAATTAACACTTCAACAATTTAATTTGGCCAATTTGCATTGTAATGTATTACAAATGGACAATAGAAAGCACTGTAGACCTTATTATGTGGCGGGCTGAAGAGAGAGAAACATGACTGAAACTTACACTTTTATTAACCAAGTAGGCAACCTGCCGAAACCAACGTGGATGATCTACTTCCATTCTAGCTTATACTTGTAATGCTAAATTTTAAAATCTCTCTAACTCATGAAAAATCATACGAATAAACCACACACTTCTATGGAAACCTATTAAAGGAGGGGAAATCTCTAGAAATACATAGGGATTATCGTCGATAACAACCTTCAAAGTACTTAAAGCATTTCACGTCAATTACCTCCAGTGACCCTCAAGCTAATAAAAACAGACAGAAGTATTTCCTTACAGTGGCTTATCTGTGTAGCCATTTTTCCGTTTTAAGATGACGTGATGTTGGTATAGCTATTTTTAGATCAATAATGACGTATTTTTACCGCTCTGCAATGTATAATGGTAGAATTAGGTCCAAAAAACATGGCGACAAACTTGAAGTGGGAAGATTGTCTCTTAATATATAGGTCAGTATGCAACCGTAGGCCATTGCTTAGCCAGCCATTGGCTAAATTGCATCACATGACTGCTCTATAATGCACTTAAATTTTTATTCAACAATAATTGGATAAAACTAATGAAAAATGGTGGCGGCCTTGTGAATGGCCTATGGAGCTTATTCTCTGTTGTAACGCCACCTTCAAATTTCAATTATTCACATACGAGGGGATAAAACATACATTGGACAGTTGTTTTGGACTAAATGAACTCTACTCTTTCCATCTAAACTAGTCCAAAGCTTAGATTTTCTTTCCCTTTTAGAAGCTCTATTTAACAAGTCTACATATTTGACTGGACTTTTTTCCCTTTTAAACAAAATTATCGTTGTGAGATACCTATTTAAATTTCTTGTTTTTCTTGAACAGTGTATATAACCCTTACATGTAGCTGCACTCTAGGATACATGTAAAATGAAATTATCAACAAAAAGAAGGATTTTATTACCAGCTTGAGAAAAAACTATTTTATTCTCTTAAGTTAAATGTAGCAAAAATAAGGCAAATGTTTCAAATTTCATTTTTTTTTTAATAAAATAAATTTTACTGTAGGATTGGTTTCATCCACATAATCCATTTGATTTTAGCCTTTATAAAAATTACTATTTCTCTTTTTCAGTTTTACAAAAAAACTGTTCGGAGCTCTGTTAAATCTAATAGGTTGGCGGTAATCAAATATAACCTTGGGCTAATTCCGTGAGAGCTTGTTAATCCAAGGTCATTTCAGTTCAGTATTTTGTCGGCCCTTACTTAATACGTCTGACATTGAGAAGTGAGTTACATTTAGACGTAACTATATCTAATGCATTAGGAGGTGTAAAAAAAAGGGAAGGGTAATTAGCACGTAGAAACCAGTAGCTTGAAGGGGCCTAGATGGCTCACTTAGTCTCTCAGTCCCACAAATACCTTCCGTCCATGGGTTCATATCCCACTGCCCAAAGAGGAATTGAAACATTTCTGTGTGGGTATTTCACGCCATGTCTGGAAGAGTTGCCAGGTAGTCACTGAATAATGTAGGTTTCCTCTAGTCTAACAGTCCAGTTTCCCTCCGCCACTAAACCTGGCAAAACCGGAGGAAACCCACGACCTTCCGGTGGTAACTGGCAACCATCCCACATAGGTCGTTCGAGTCAGAAAATTTTCCAATTTTGTTGGACAGTGTGATTAGAATCCAAGACCCATCGGTGGAAGGCGGTTCTGATTGAGCGTTCAACGCTCTACCTACTGAGCCTCGGAGGCCCCCAGACGGCCAGAAAGTAGGGCAATAATACAAATTTGTGCTTAGAGCGCCCAAAATTAAAATAGTCCGAATGTAGGATTAAGGAATATATTTGGGGGTTGTTGCTAATAAAAATCAATATCTCCCAGATTGGTAAGAGCGGAAATGTACTTCATAAAAAACAGCCGAGCCTGATGACGTCACATAGATTTACGCAAAGCTTTCCGGGAACAAGTAAACCATGTACCTCAGCTCGCGATTTTGTTCATCAGTACTTGGCAAGATATCACTTTTCTGGAAAACACTGCTGACATAACGTGTATTTTCAAGCATTTTTCTGGTGACTTTGTGCCTTTTATCGCTTTTACTCGATACAGTATCATTCCTTCTGCCATTTTGTCAAATTACGTAAGCATCCCTCAATCCCCCGAAATGCTTTTGTGCGTAAATTCCAAGTGACGTCATCAATCAATCAATCGGTCAATTTGCTAATTCTGCTTGAACAAAATTTTCCTTACATTTGGTAGCTCATGACACAGGTCAGTAAAACCCATATAGAGTCAGTATTTAGCTTTAATTCTACATACTTGGGATAAAAAGGTGGCCTAATTGCGGGATCAATAAAACAGCGTATGAATTAATCAGAGCTTGGATGAGTGAGAACGAACGATTCCGTAGCTGGGGGTAAAAAGCCTTCGAGTGAAACAAAAATAGATCTTTCATTGTCGATAATGAATAAGTATAAAAATAGACCTGCGTCAATATACGTGTATATAGTATATATATATATATATATGTTTTAGTGTTCATAAATATATATAAGCTTCTGTCAGTCATCGACCTAATGAAATATCATAGGTTTTTAGTTTATTACAACAACTTATGATTGGATATAAAGGTCTAAATGATATCTTTTTACCACAATTAGAAAATCTTCTTGTCTAAAATAACCATGGAGACAAGTTTCTTATTGTGTTAAAACGAGGCATATCATTTAGACCTATATATGTGGGATTTCTACAGATTCTTCATCAGCCGTTAACATACGATATCTATAAAGCAATATAGTCTGACGATATTCTTACTATAGCTTAAGATGCGTAAGCATTGTCAATGTAATACAAAGTGTTCCAGAAAATTGTACTGACTAAGGCCAAGCTCCTGTCAGTTGTCAACGTAATGAAATATCATAGGTTTACTTTATTACAACAATTTATGATGGGGTATAAAGGTCTAAATAATATACCTCTTTTTAACACAATTAGAAACTTGTCTCCGTGGTTATTTTAGACAAGAAGATTTTCCCTGTGCCCGTGTGTTTTAGTGCTCATAAATATATCTATAAAGCTGTTATGTTCGCAGTGCCTATACTAAGAAATATTGTTACATTTATGAGCACTAAAACACACAGATAGATTGATTATTTGGTGTTTTACGCCGTGCGCAAGATTATTTCACTTATATGGCGGTGTTGCTAGCTTTATTGTGGGAGAAAACCGGGCTCTATGCCCGGAGGAAACCCATGACCTTCTGGTGGTAACTGGCAACCATCCCACATAGGCCGTTCCACTGAAAACCCAGTCACAACATTTTTCCAATTTTTCTGGGGAGGAGGTTGGGGGACTGAGTAGGATTTGTGGGGGAGGAGACTTTCAGCGAGTATCTGGCAACACTTCCACATATGTCAACCGAGTAAAATCCACTCAGAAATTTTCCAGTTTTTATTTGGTCTGAGTGTGATTTGAGCCAGCACCGCATCGATGGGAGGCCTGTGTGGGACTGAGGGAGGATCCCTCTAACCCACCGACGCCCACTAAATCATTTTACTGCAATTGATAACATAGGTTAATTAGTAATATACCATCCTCGGATACCCAGGGTTAAATTCTCAACAAGCTCAACTTTTACCCCTGGGCCAACTGAGATTCAAAGCCTCGTTTTCTGGGAACGCCCATTTACTGTCAGACCAATCCAAAATTCTCTTCTAAACGTTGGAACTCTTCAGTTTTTGAGACACGTTTATCGAATTGAAGTGTAAACCGAAAAATCGTCCATGTTTGTTTTGAACACTGCCTGGATGCTTACGTAACGCGGATTCTGATTGGTGAAATTTCCGCCACAGTTTTCCAGCGGAACCAATCAAAGTCAGCATGCATATTAAATTAGAAACGACGGATTTGCTTCCACTTGTCCCACGGGTAAAGTGAGCGTGAGCGTAAATTTTAATCGTGGGTTCCGACGATGGTAATATCCAGGTACAAATATTTTGTGTGATAGATCTTTCAATTCTTCATAAAAAAGATGGGATTTGATTGATAGATGCTTGGCATAATGTTACTATTTTCTTTTTTCAAAATTATTTTTTTATTTTTTTATTCTTTTTTAATTTATTTATTATTTCCATTTTTTTTAAATAATAATACTTAATGATCCTCCTTGCTAAGTCAGCAACCATTGTTAAAGCAAAGTCACAAAGCTTATGCCACTTAAACAAAGTTGGAATTTTGACAGCTCATGCGACTTTAACAAAGTTGGAATTTTGACAGCTCATGTCACTTTAACAAAGTTGAAATTCTGGCAGATGATGCCACTTTAATTAAGTGTGAATTTTGGCTACTCATGACAATTTAACAAAGTTGGAATTCTGGCAGATCATGTCACTTTAACAAAGTTGAAACTCTGGCAGATCATGTCACTTTAATTAAGTGTGAATTTTGGCGGCTTATCTTTCTTCAGAAAATTTATATCACTGATCTGAAATTCTACAGGAATCCAACTAGATTAGCACCCATGTTATTTTATCACACGAATGAGATTCCTCTTTAAAAAAAAAATGACTGGATACATGTAGCTGATGTCAAGCATGTTTTTCGTATTATCCTTTTTTTTTCAAAGGTTGCCAGCCAGTTAATTTTATATTTTATTTTGTAATTCCTTCCCTAAAATTATACTTTTCAGTTTCTGGGAAGTACAGTAAGAATTTCGCTAATTCAAGGACGAGCAATGTGAAGATAACAAATTATTAGACTGCTTTCTGCCATGTTTGGTCTAAAACAACAACAATAGCGATTGCTTGATAGGATTATCGGCCGCTCCATGCAGGAGGTAAAACACCCAACAAAAAGTCTCAAAATTTTAGAGTGCTTTTCGTAATGTTTTGAGTACTTGAATTAGCGGAATTCTTACCGTACTACAATTAGTTGTTAAAGTGAACAGTTAACTGGAGTTTGCGTAATCTCAACTAAGGGAAGCTGAACACAAATGATGAAAACTGAATCTTTTAGAAAGGTCAGTACTGTTTATGTCTTGCATTGTATTAGTAGGAAATTATGGCCAACACAATGGGCAACTGTGCAAATATATATATATTTTTGAATACTAAAACACATGGGCACAGGGAGTTTCTAATTGTGTTAAAATAACCATGGAGACAAGTTTCTAATTGTCTTAAAATAACCATGGAGACAACTTTCTAATTGTGTTAAAATAACCATGGAGACAACTTTCTAATTGTGTTAAAATAACCATGGAGACGACTTTCTAATTGTGTTAAAATAACCATGGAGATGACTTTCTAATTGTGTTAAAATAACCATGGAGACGACTTTCTAATTGTGTTAAAATAACCATGGAGACGACTTTCTAATTGTGTTAAAATAACCATGGAGATGACTTTCTAATTGTGTTAAAATAACCATGGAGACGACTTTCTAATTGCGTTAAAATAACCATGGAGACAAGTTTCGAATTGTGTTAAAATAACCATGGAGACGACTTTCTAATTGTGTTAAAATAACCATGGATACTAATTTCTAATTGTGTTAAAATAACCATGGAGAGAAGTTTCTAATTGTGTTAACCATGGAGACGACTTTCTAATTGTGTTAAAATAACCATGGAGACGAGTTTCTAATTGTGTTAAAATAACCATGGAGATGACTTTCTAATTGTGTTAAAATAACCATGGAGACAAGTTTATAATTGTGTTAAAATAACCATGGAGACGACTTTCTTATTGTGTTAAAATAACCATGGAGACAAGTTTAGAATTGTGTACAAATATATATACATATATACCTTCATTAAACATTGTAGATAAGTATAGACCCAGAAAACTAGGATAATTTATTATGGCCTGGATGGAAATGTCCAGATTTACACAGCGATCTGACCCAGTGACCTCATTTCTCAGGTGAAATTATCAGGTCAGGTGACTGTTAAATAGATTATAGTCTAACCTTTACAGAATGTGCCGACTGGAAAATATATGACAGGTAATATAAACACTGACACCCAATAATATTCAATATTTATTAAGTCTGTGTTGACATTGAGTCCAGTCACACAATACTGCAGCAATTGCCGCAGTAAAATCAGAATATCCCAGCAAAAAACCGGCCTTGCAAGTTACATGTACCCCTATATCTGGTAACAGATGGCGCTGTTAAAAATGTTCGTGGTGACATATTTTGTTCCATAATGTCAGATGTCAAAACGTTCAGCCATATTTGAAAAACTTTCAGCCACACGCAAAAAACGTTCAGCCATTTGCGAAAAACGCTCAGCCACATACTTAATGACTGGCAGTGGTCAAAAATTTTGTGGAATTTTTGGACAACTTATGCTCCCAATTTTGGAATATGTCCAACATCACGAGAACCATTTGGCGGCAGAAAAAACCCTAGTCTAGTACCATTTTTTGCTCAGTAAAAACCTAGATTGTGACGGCCGACTCACTAACACTATGACCTGGGCAGTGGGCTGGTACAATTTTACTTTTTTACTTTTAAGTTAGGGAAAAAAATTTCTTTGATAGAAATCAATCCACAAAGAAGTGATATCAAGATTATTTAAAATGTAAAAAAAATGCTTTATTTCTTTGCGACATATGCATAAGAGCCCCTTACGTTATTTCTTTTGTACAATTATTGACAGGATCAGGGTCTTCAGGTTAAATGGTGGGGGAAAACGGACCCTATGCACAGGAGGAAAGATCGTCTTTACGAAAGTGCAAGTTACATGTATCTCATAGATTTCATGATATCTGGTGACACA
Organism: Lepidochitona cinerea; assembly: GCA_963971465.1. Lineage (NCBI taxonomy): Eukaryota > Metazoa > Mollusca > Polyplacophora > Chitonida > Tonicellidae > Lepidochitona > Lepidochitona cinerea. The sequence goes on along the minus strand of OZ020556.1, from coordinate 2,985,135 downwards.
TCAAACCGTTAAGAATGTTTAGGCACGATGCAAATTCCATTTGAGGCATTTTGCTTCAAGTCAGATGTAAACGTCATGTAAGAATGAAAAACGCTTTACCACGTACGCAATGACAGGAAAATTGCAGAATTCTTATTCCACCTGGGAGCTGTTGCAAAGTGTGATCAATCACAGTTGTCATGACGCTGTATTATCTCCCCTAGTATGGTATCCAATGGCTTCATGCCACATTCAAGATTATTCCAGCAATAGGACTGTTTACAACGGGGAGGGGGTTGTGCTCTTTGCCCGGAAGAAATCCCTGACCTTCAGCGAGTACCTTGCAATTCTTCCGCAAGTGGAGGTCGGGTGGACAATATAATAAAACATTTGTCAATTTTTATTTTGTCTGAGTGGGATTTGAACCCCCGCCGCATCGATGGAAAGACTGCGGCTGACTGAGGTGCTATCAATCTAACTGACTGAGCCACCTAAGGAGCCCGAGCATCTCCTATTCGCAAGCACACAACTTATTAGCAAGTATTACCATTCTAAACACGCAATAGAAAGAGGCCGGAAATGAGTACTTATACGGCTGCTAGCAATAGTCAAATATGACCTAAATCAAACAAGTTCTTGGTGAAAAAGTCAAATAAGTTATAACCTTCATCAATTCCACAAACTGTTCAAATAATCCCAACAGGGCTTATATAGGTCAATGATATAATAATCAATGACCTATATATAAAGCAGAGATAAAGCATGCTGGTTTAATGGCCATAATTTGTATGAGGGAATCAATTGATTTCTGGGCTGGGAGCATTAGCGATACAGTAATAGAATTCGAGCGAAAGATTTAGTGGAGTCTGGCACGTTACCACACATGCAGACTGAAACGGAGGCAGTCGATTAAGTAATTTTATATTTTTGAACACTAAAACACACGGGCACATGAGAAATTTTCTTGTCTAAAATAAACATGGAGATTGTGTCAAAAAGAGTAATTTTATACATGTATGATTGATGAATTGAAGTTTTACGTTGCACTCAAAATGTGGGCGTTGCCGGGTTTTAGGCGGCGGAAGAAACCAGGCACTTTGCCCGGAGGAAACCTTTGACCTTTGGCAAATAAGCTTTAGTTTTCAACATACGGTGATCAATTGAAAAATCCACTCAGAATTTTGTTTGTCTAAGTGGCATTTGAGCCCGCGGCGCATCGCTCGAGAGCCTGAGGGACTATTGCTCTGACGACTGAGCCATCGAGGCCCCCACGTAATTTTATAACGGCATATACTAGATGATCCATGGAGATATCGTAAATCTGTCCTATAGCCAGGAAATCGGACACACTTTTGATTAAAGATGGCCGTCTGTTCAGCGATAGTTCAACTCGCCAACACATTTTTCCATCCATGGGTCGCAGGTCAGCAAGTTAGTCCAAACAAACAAAATTTGAGTGGAGTGTTCACTCGATCGGTCAAAATGAAGGTCGGACATTTCCTTTGGGCAAAGAGTTTGCTTAACGATGCAGGCAATGCAAAAACCAAAACTGAAATTTACCTCTCCCAGTGGGTCACAGGTAACTGTAAGTATCCCCCCCCCCCCCGTCCTAATACACTGACAATGTGTACAGCCTTCAAATTTATTTAGATTGATTGATTGATGTTTTACAAAATACAAAAAATAAAATAGCTGGGGATAGAAACCCTCACCCCTTGCAAGTACATGTATGCTCGAGTGAAAACGCAGTCAGAACTTTTAAAATTGTCTTTGTACTGTGTTGGATTTGAATATGAAACCTATCAATCAATAAAATTTATTTTACGCCGCACTCACGATTATTCACTTATATGACGACATTGCCAGGTTTAGTGGGGGGGGGGGGGGGGGGGGGGAACGGTTTCTTTGTCTGGAGTAAACTATTGACCTTCGGCGATTACCTGGCAATTCTTCCACATACAGCTATCGAGGGAAAAATCCACTCGGAAATTTTGTAAAATTTAATTTGGTCTGAATCAGTAAAAGGAATGCATCAAACTGTTCCGCCGATTCAGCAGACACGCGCACTCTGCTTTGCGACAGGGTACAATAAATAAGTCAGTTTTTAGTTTATAAATAAAAAGTTTGGAGTACAAAGTAGAAAAAAGCAACAACAACAAAAATAAATTTGGGGGTTTCTTCCGATCAAGGAGCCCTGTTTCCTCCACCATTAAACCTGGCAACGCCGCCATCCGTAAGAATTCCGTTAATTCAAGGACGCGCAATGTAAAGATAACAAATTATTAGACTGCTTTCTGCCATGTTTGATCTAAAACAACAATAGTGATTGCTCGATAGGATTATCGGTCACTCCATGCAGGCGGTGACACACCCAACGAAAAGTCTCAAACTTTTAGAGTGCTTTTCGTAATGTTTTGAGTACTTGAATTAGCGGAATTCTTACCGTAAGTGAAATACACTTGAGTGATATTTCATTAGGTTTACGACTGATCTCTAAATTATATACAAACATACCCAAATGAACTTTATTATCTCTTCAAGAAAACATAACTTTAAATTCTGTGTCAGAGAGTCAGTCTTAATTTAACCGAAAATTCATCTACAATGTCATCTACAATGTATTATGTACCAATAGTACAAAGTACAAACTAACAGAAAGTAAACATTCAGCCAACACGACGATCGTCACATACTCGCTAAACTCACCCACTCTGGTCACTTTTGGACAGAGATCTAAGAATATTGTAATACCAGGGACTGATCCAGGGAAAATTTGGGCATACCATTTCGGTTCAAAATGTTCCAACAATAAGACAAAAACAACATCTCTGGCCCAAAATTCAACATTAAATGCTATTTTGACATTAAAATCTGTTGGTTTTAAGAATTTGGGCGGATTTTTTGCTTGTGAGTTTGGGCGCCCATACCTGTATACAGGTAACAAAATGTCTCTGGATCAGTCTATGAATACTAAGGAGTTAAGAATTGCACTTTTTCCCACGAGGGAAAAGAACAAGGTTTAAATAAAAATCGTTGATCTTGAAATAAACACTATCAGATGAACTTGCGACTTGCGCAACTTGAATATAATTAATGATAAAAAAGCCTTAAATTAAGACATCACCAGATAGTTTGTTGTTTGTGAACTGTTTGGTGTCTTCGTCAAGTGTAACTAATTTTAATGTTTCAAAATATTGACATATACAAACATTTCTTATGAATATAATTTTTTTTCTTTAAAATCTGTGCTTCTGTCACAAGGGGAATGGTTCTATTGATTTGGCCGTGCTCGTGTATTTTTTTCCTGTTTTATTTATTTGCCCGTCAGGAAGAGCCACACATTAACCGCCATTAAAAGGGTGAGCTAACTATTCTCAACAGACTTTATGAAACCAGTCACATCAAGTCCGAGAGGAGGCAAATTTTACTCTGGTTTTTTTTTTAAGAAAAGGGATTTATAACAAAAATTCGAACAAATTAACGGGTAAAATGAGAAGAGGAATGTTTAAAATGTGTGTAGGTGGTAAAATCTACCAAGCAGGTGGTTTAATGGATATTTAAAACGGGTTTGAAATCTGAAACTGCAAGTCCAAATAATTCATCTAAAAGCCTTAACTACTATCAATAATGTTAAATGATCATAAATTCTGATACACTGACAGTAGATGGCTTTCAAGGTCATCAAAATGATTGGTGATGAAATGATGAAAATCCATACAGTGAGTTTCTGGCCTAAACGAATCGAAATAGAGTTTGAAAAGTAAACAAAATTTAAAATAACTGGGACCAAAACGTACATAAATTACACGCCAAGTTTAGTTCAAAACATACATTACATGTTGACAGGTACTTATCGAAGCTCCGGTGTTTCATCCAGGCAAAGAGCACAGTTTCCTCTCCAATTAAGCCTGGCAACTCCGCCATATAAGTGAAATAATCTCAAGTGCGGAGTAAAATATAAATCAATCAATCAATCACTCAAAGTTCTGGATAAACACATTTGTTGCAATAACAATGAAATACTGTTGAAAGCGGTGTTAAATTGTTTTCCCCTCACTCTTCATAAAATACCTGATAATTTCAAAAGTAACAGTTGCTTGTCATGAAACAATATAGAGGTCTCGAGACTCTTAACGAGAGAATATATGCATGTTGGAAGCTCATTTTAACGAGAGAAAAAAAACTTTTAATCTATAGAGTTTATTTAAAATGGAAATTCTCTTTAATCAATACATTTAATTATGATTTTAAATAAAACATTCTTAAATCTATAGACTTAATTTTTAATTCCAGTTATCCTGTTTAACACTTACCTTGAAATGGGCGATCGAGAATCTATGCAGACTGCGTTCATTGTGAAAAACGTCACAAATATATAATTCACAAATATGATCGTTAACACTTTCAATAATTCTCTATAGCCAAAAACACTGATACAGAAATGCAAATCTAATTGATATCAGATCTATCAGATAAAAGTATGACGACTGAACTGCCAGATAAAAAAATCTAAAATAAGAATGGCTGCGTTGATGACAGAATGGTCTGGCTGGAAACGTTACGAGGTAAAACAGGTGGGAATAGGGTAGAGCTTGACCTAGTACGAAATGGAACATATCCTGCAGAGAAAACCAATTCCACGATAGAGACACTGTCTGATAAAATAAGAGCCTTGGTAATACCAGGGACAAACCACAAAAGCCACACAGTTGTGTTCTAGCTCAATCTACCCTTCAACCTGCGGCACTTATTATACTAGAGCAGAACTGGGCCAATCTAAGGCTACACACTTTAGTAGGTCAAGGAATTGAGATGGGTCCACCTTGGAAAGCAGCCAGCATAAGGCAGCCAATGATTTCGCTCCCTTGTTTCCATAAATAGAACAAGTTTGCCCCAGTGACCCAGTTACTTAGGAGATGAGTGACAGCTAGGATAATGTATATAAAGATTATTCAAGGGAGACAACCAACTGGTACCTGAGCCCTGTAATAATGAGGCAATGGTTTATGGGAATGATTTCAATGTCACAGCAGCAGTTATACATGTGTACTATGGATATACGTAATAAAAGGTGACCAATATAACAGAGCAAACAAAAAATCGAATAACAGCAAAACTGCACTCAACACACAAAAATTTATAATATATATGTTTAGGCATAATTATTATATTTTTTTTTCTTATTATTTTTTTTGGTTGAATTTTTTTTTTTAAATTGCTTGATCAGTGATACCAATCTTGCAGATATAATTTTCGGTAGTTTTAAAAGCAAAAAGTCCCCCCCCCCTCACACAACGAACATATAAATCCTGGCTATTTCAATTTTGTTTATTATTTGCACACATTTTTTTGGTTCGCACTGTGCACAAGTTAGTGACTTTACCCTTAAGTAGAATAATACAAACTACTTCAACGCAAAATGGCTCGACCTGTTAGAGTTAAGTCCCTCAGTGCAACACAGGCCTTCCATGGATGTGGCACGGGTTTGAATCCTACTCAGACCAAATAAATACAAATTGATCCCCCCATTAATCTTGGCATATGCCGTATAAGTGAAATAATCTTGAGTACGCTGTAAAACATTGATCAATCAATCAAATGCTGAACTTCTCTTGACAATCACAAGTTAGGAAAAAAAAAAACAAGTTAGTCAGCTCATGCTCAAAGTTCCTGTGCGTTTATAATTCTTTCTTTATATTAGATACTATATATGGAATAACTTTTCTTACTATTAATGTAAATCTAAGACAACTATTTTGTGAAATTGACGCCGTTTTGTTCATTTAGGTGGCATGAGCTGACAATTTTTTTTTTTTTTAAATTCTTGACGACAACAATAAGTCAATAAAGTAAGTTTAATTTAGCACAACGTGATAGCAAATTGTTGTTCTTTTGCTTAAAAAGGATCTTACAAATTGACTAAATAAAGTTAATTGTACATTTACCATGTGCTGCCAATACACTGATTGCTCGTGTGTTTAAATTTTCAGTGACATGGTACTAAAACAGGCGAGCAGAAACAATGTAGACAAGTTTCTATTTGTGTTAAAAAGGTATAGAATTTATGTTGTCAATTAAAAAAGTTAATAACAGTTCTGAAATCGACTTCCTGTCTAAGAATCTATAACATCCAATTTAACATTACATGACTTTTTTATTATGAAACGGCCTTTCCCGTGAGACTTTTTCACGTGACGCTATTTTGTAATAACTAGGTCAGTATAACCTGATGATTGCGAAACCACCAAGTGAACTCGTGCAAGGGTGGAAGGCACTACCAATGAACTAGTTGCATAAACCTTATTTCACATCAAAGAAATCTATTGCAAAGAGCGGCTTCCACATACGGACGATTACATATCATAAGTATGTGATTTATCACCGAGCAACTGTATATATATCGTAGATTCAGCCATTAGTTCGAAGCTTATGTCAAAGAGTCTACGCGTGAAAATTTTACGACAAAGATTCTCGGCCAAGATCAATGTCAAGGTTTCGTACTATTTCCACGCCAAGATAATCACTTCAGATTTTCCTGGAAGTCACGTTTTGAGGTCGAATATCTGCCTCAAAATGACCATAAAAATTCAAATCAATCCATAAAAAACTGAATTGCAGTTAATTTAGCATTGATATATTAAATTCCTTGTTACCACGACACTCAATTAGACTTGAAATTAACTCAAAGCTTGGGTTTATGGCCTCAAAAATGTGATCCTCTATGTAACACTCTTCCACATGTTCAAAGATAATGGGGCTTTTATGGGGGAAAATCATGTCTATAAAACGTGCGATAAAAAAGTGACAGTGCCACTGATTATCTTATTTTACTACATAGATAATGACGTGTATTTATAGATATAGACGGATGCATAATGATGACTGACGTGCACAGGTAAATGTCACTGGACTTAATGCTTTGAACTTCGAAGAAAAAAATGGATTAGATTACGCACATTAGTTTAATAAAAGAAGTTTATTGATTGATGTTTTACGCCACGCTCAAGGTAATTTCACTTACATGTACATATTTATGAACAATAAACCACAAATTAGCACAGGGAAAATTTTCTTGTCGAAAATAACTATGGAGACAAGTTTCCAATTGTGTGAAAAAGGGGTACGGTACCGTAAATGACATCCGAATCTGACCGATTTTACACCCAAAGTGAGTAGGAGTCTGGGTTCAACCCCCTGTTGAGTCGCATGAATAGAGTGATCAGCGGAAGTGTGAAAGGTTTAGATTAGTAATAAATAGGCAAAGCGAGGACAGAAAATAACTTAAAAGTAAACTGTAAGTTCATAACTTCTCTCAGTGTAGTTTTTTTAAACAACCCATCAGATGTACTCTTCCGTAGAAAGAGACAAAAAAACAAACTTGACCACAAAGAACTATATGCGTGGAATGGATGTCACGTGGTATTTGATTTGCATCGAATGTCACCATTACTAGGAGATGGTGCAATAGTGATTCAGATATGTTATGCACGCGCTTCAACTATCAATGGCGGCCCATTTTACAAAGTCCGATCCAAACCAGCCAATGAGACGTGTCCATTCCATGCATATAGTTCATTGGTTGACCAGACTTCGAAGTGGTTATAGTGACGACATTACATATGCATATCGAGTTGGCTGCACCCAAAGCGACTCCACACGTGACCACTCACAAACGCACATGGGGCCGGGATAATTAAAAACGTGCTATACTCAACTCAGACTCTCCTTGAGCATACTCCCAGGAGTTTGGATCAGAGATTGAGATTATAAAACATTCTGAGAACGTGCTCAACTGAGTAGGCCTATACATGTACAAACAAGGCAATCTCAGTCAAGATGAACACGAATTATTGGACCTCTCTAGGAAGGGAGGTAAAAATGAACGTTTGTTTTGGTGTTGTTGCAATTTTGTCAAGTCATCGGCAGGTCGAACATTTGGAAATAAGTAAAACTAAGAGTTTATCACTTCCAAAATTAGTGTAAATAAACTAAGAAACTAAAATGTTTCACTAAATATCGATAAAAAAACTTATTTAGTGGGCTATTTTACGTTGAGTCTAACTTGGAGCAAGGCCGATAGCTTGCTTAGAATTTCGTACTCAGCGGAGCACAAAAACGAACTCAAAAGTTTTATAATCCCGACTTTTGAAGTGTGAGTTTGGAGTTGAGCACAGAAACGGCTCTTGAGCACAGAGTCGTGCAAGAAAGTTTTATAATCCTGGCCCCTGGTTCGGTCGTGCTGTGATTCTCAAAAGGTTTTCTTAATGGGCGTAAATATTTGTGGGATGATTAGATCACCAGAGAAAAACGTTTCATGACAAAGCAATACGTTATATTTCCATCAAGGAACAGTTACTCCCCTTGTTGTGCTCTCTATTGAAAGGAGGAAGCTTTTTCCCACTCCTGCCAGATGGGACGGGCCTTGTGTTAAATGGATAGGGAATTGTACAGAAAACTGTTGACAGGTGGTTTTGGCTTACAGGTGTCTGAGACAAACAATAGCGAGCCAAACTGTTGCGAGTAGACTGGCTGTAATACAATCCCTTTCATATTACGGTAAGAATTCCGCTAATTCAAGGACGAGCAATGTGAAGATAACAAATTATTAGACTGCTTTCTGCAATGTTTGGTCTAAAACAACAACAATAGTGATTGCTCGATAGGATTATCGGTCGCTCCATGCAGGAGGTAAGACACCCAAACTTTTAGAGTGCTTTTCGTAATGCGAGTAGTTGAATTAGCGGAATTCTTACCGTAGTCCCAGGTTTTAGTGTTCATAAATATATGTGTTGTTTTTGGTTATACTAGAATTTGCACTCTAACAATTGTCACAAAGGTTACAGCGGTGAGCGTGCCTTGAATGCAAACTTAAATTTTACGCCCCCGTTTTATTTAAAGGTTGACATGACCGCTTAAATATTGTGCAGGATTTGTATATTAGAATATAGGCCAGCTACAGTATGTATTACATAACTGGTTGGATGAAAACACTCAAATGTAGGTCAACTTACACAGCAACAAAGGCATCCAAGGTTCAATCCACAAGGATTTGGTGGATATCGATGTCGCTTATTAAAGGCCCACTTGCCGCCGTAGCCTGTTTAAATTTGCTAAGAAAACCAATTTACACGAGCTTACTACGACTAATACCACTAAACTTAAACATAGGACACATAAAACATGTCTAGTTAGCTTTAGACTGTAAAAATGGGGTGGAAAACAAACGAAGAATCGAAGCCTGATTACAACAACAACGATCAGTGTCGGTCAACTTTCGTGTTGGTTTACCCTCCTTTCAGGCCTTTTTATCCGTGGTTTACACTCAAACAATCATCAGCAGGGTTTTCCAGTCGCTGTTAACCGATCGTCAGATAAATAGGCCTACGTAAAATTACACTGTGCCGTTAGTTCACTCACTCGACTGAAACATAAAATCGTCAATAGGGGGCAGATCGGTTTGTTTACGTTCAAATTCAAATTAAAAATACAAAGTGACGTCCAAACTTTTAAATTTTGGTAAAAATAGAAAGTTCCTAACTTATATTGTCTGGGAAAAATACAGAATACGGTCTTTCTTTTTTAATGTAAACAATATTCCTGATTTTCGCGGCAAGTGTGCCTTTAAATTTTAATAATCAGTCTCATTTGGACTAAAAAATATACATGTACTCGTTATTAAACGCATACTCCCTGATTAAATGTTCAGGAGTGAGTACATTACTTTACAGGGGTTTTTTTTTTCAATTTTTTCCCCCAAACAGAAATTTTTTTGCCAAGATAATTTGGCATCAGTTTTGGCATCAATTCAATTTGTATTTTTGATTTAAAATTGAATTGGATTGTTAACCCTAAATGTCAACAACTGTCTGGCAAGCAATAAATACCCTAAAATGAATGACCAACTTTTTCTGTCTTGATATCCATTTCTCTTTTATCGAACTATAGGCCAGAGATATTGCATTACATCCATACATTTGTGTATCTAGAGCTGGTTCGAACACTTTCCCGCGAACACGGCGGTCAGGCACACGGAGTGCTCTCCCCTTAATATATATTATATGTATTAGATAGAGGGGTAAGGGGAGAGCACTGTGTCTCAACCATTCAGGAAGTTTACTTTTTGAAACATGGCTACCCTCCGTAGCCTTCGGGCCTCACATTAACGCTACATGTTAACCGAGCTAGCCTAGAACTGAACTCTGCACGTCCACCATTAATCTGAAACTTCTACATGGAATTACACTCATTTCAGTTCTTTTTATTTTTAATTTACGGTTTCAAATTCACACCTTTTTGTGTCCCTAAAATCAAAACGATTAACTGTGTTTCTCAGGTTAGTTGGGCAAAATAGGTCACTTGTCAGCTGATTTTAAAGTCATGCTTCAACAATATATTTAGCCAATTTGCAGTTACATATCCAGAGTGAGTGAGTGAGTGATTGGGGTTTTACGTCCTGCTCAACAGTATTTCGGTTATATGAAGACGTTGTCTCCTTGTGACAGGGCGGATTTCCACCGCTCTTTTAGGTGCTGTCTCACCGAGACGACTTGCCGAAGACAACCAGCAAGCCCCCTCACCCAGTCACAGTTACATATCCAGAAAGAACTAGGCATTTATCCGTTAACATCCCACTCACAAGCTACTGTACAGCCATATGATGAAAAAAGTACCAACTGACCAAAAGATCAGCCACCCCCATCTAAATTTTCACATAAGGCTTCACAGGGCATAGAACGGTAAAATATGGCTAAAGGGGGCTGTCTTTAAAAATAAGTTGGTTTCGCGTAACCCAACCCTCTCTGTAAATTTTCGGTAGGTAGGTAGGCTTTTTATATATACATTTTTCAATTTTTTATACTGTGCGTAGATCTGATTATCCCAAAGAATTAAAGTCTTAATCCTAATAAAAAAGGCCATACAAACAGGCATACTGCTTGTTACTCATATTACTGTAGGAATTCTTTTCATTTTGTATTCATTTTTTGAAAAAAAAATTGGAGCAAAAGGTGGATAAAAACTTTTGAGTAGCCAGGTTTTTGGTAGGGGCGGGTGGGTTACGTGAAACAATTTTTTTTTAAGGACGGCCAAAAGCGATACAACGTGCCCCCTCCGCCAAGGTATTTGATGTTGGTTTATGACAGTTAACCTACAACTGTGGATAAAGTATTGGAAATAAAACCTGTTTTAACAAAAACTATTTTAATAGGAGCCATTTTATTCTGTTTTACTAGAGCAAGCTACTGAAATGAACATTCTTTATAAGGGACAAAAGAAACCCTAACTTAAATTGTTTGCTATGACATAGGTTGTCACACTTTAATGTCAGTCAAACCTCAGACCTCTAGGCTACAAGACATGTCAGATATACCTCCCTCTCACCCTTCTTATATTTACTTGATAGAGTGATCTCCCTTGATTGTTGAATTATTCTTCTGGTTATCTCCCTTTTGATATGAATCTTCTCTGGAGATGTCAATTTTTTACCTAGGCAAATTGCTTGCTATATGTATATATATTTTCAAAATAAGCCTCTTTCGAGTTTGGCTAAAACCCTGCGAGATCACGCGATAAATGCGTTTAGGGGTATAACTTTCACTGACTAGCCGTTGGTTTAACATTAGGGTCTATGGTGATCGACGGTTATCGTGTGGTTTTGTCTTTGAATCTTTATTTCTAAATCATTTCTTAAATCCAAATTTTTTTGTGAAGCACACTAGAAGCTATCAGTTGCGTTTTTGTCAGTTGACTGTCAATAAAAACATTGATATCGGGTGCATACGCTTCGAAGTTGTCAAAAGCCAACGGTGAAAACACAACTACAACGCGTTATTTTTGTGTTAGAAATAATATTATTGTTTTGGCCGTCAAACAGAAATATCTAATGGATTTGTATATATCTTGATATGTCTCAGAAGAAGACTTTTGTAAAAAGTATAGATTGTAAGCTGAGAATCACAGAAATAACAACAGGGTAACAGCCGATCTCCATAAGCACTAATGTTAATCTGACAGCTGATCAGTGAAAGTTATACCCCTAAACACAGGTCTCGTGTGACTTCTGTCAAACTCGAAAGTAGCTTATTATTCAGCCAAGAGTTGAAAGGGGCAAATTTCAAACAGGTCAACAAGGACTTTTTTAAAATAACACCAGGCAAGTATTATATCGAAGACAGCTTCAGTGTCTACTTCGGTCACAATCTTTGATATTGGAAAGCCAAATTCTACAAAAATGAAATTTAAAATTTGCAGACATTTGAGGATGCGTAACCTGTTGCTTATGCACGCTTAAAAAAAAAACTCAACAAGCCACAAAAATAGGTTTCAAATCCACAGCTTGATTTTCAACAGATTTTGAATTGGATCTGATTTTGATTAATTGACTGATGTTTTCAGCTGCAATCAAGATTAATTGATTCACTTGAAGTTTTTCTCTTAACAATTCAGCTAAAATACATTAAACTTTAATTACAAATAGGTTTCGAATATTCTCTTAGCATTTTTCTATCTCAAGTTTTGGATTATTTAATGTTAACGGATAGGTGTTAAGTCTGGTTGCTCGTCTATAGCCGACAGAAACATGGAGATTTTAATTTACAGGGAAATCTGTATATACCGACAGGTCATCGGGAAAGAAAAAGATGTCAGCTTAAGGTTGAGTTAAGATCCGATCCGATCGTCATAAGCTCCAGTCTGTAGTGATTCTGCGATCAATCAGTCGGAGAACTTTTTTCGAAATGAGCGGCCTTAAGACTCTTCAATTCGGTCTCAAACAGACCAGTCTTACGATCGTAAGGATAAAAACATGTTCTATTTTCTTCCGATCAGTCTTAAGGTCACAGCCAATCAGCGACCCATACTTCATCACGTGATCATTTTTTTCTCGGCGTTTCGAAAATGTTGTATTGTTACGTCATTCCTAGTGGCGTGCCAGTCTGCAGACGAAATTCCCTTCCGACCAACTGATCGCGTCGACCTGAGTGGACTTAAAGACTGATCAGTCGGTAATCGTTTGGCTGAACAATAAACCAGTCTCAGTCGACATGAACGCTCTTAAGATTCAATCGCAGACAATCGGATCGGATCGGATCTTAACTCGACCTGAGCCGGGCTTAAGACGTCACAGGCATTGGTTTATCAAGGTTATTTTAAAATGCATTTAATTACATTAGGAAATTGGCTATACTGTCAGTATGGACAGTTTATCAACAGAGTAGATTTTTGACTCGGTCGCGGTATGTGGAAGAGTTGCCAGGTACTCGCCAAAGGTCAGGGGTTTCTTCCGGGCAAAGAACCCGGTTTCCTCCACATATAAGTTAAATAATCTTGAGTGCGGCGTAGAAGATCAATCAATCCAGTTTATACAGGTTTCACTATATATTGCTTTTTTTAGAGTTTAAGGCACACTTGCAGCGAAAATCCAGAATACTGTTTGTAAACATTAAAAACAGTGGGCCGTTTTCTGTATTTTTCCCAGGCAGAAGATGTTAGGAACTTTCTATTTTACCAGAAATTGAAAGTTTTGGCATCATTTAGCTTGTTTGACATTTGTTAAGAAAACCAATTTGTACGAGCTTACTACAGCTAAAACCACTAAAATTAAACATAGCACACATAAAGCATGTCCAATTAGGTTTAGAATGTATAAATGAGGGTGAAACGAAGAATCGAAGCTCGATTACAACAACAACACCGATCAGTGTTGGTTAACTTAAGTGTTGGATTACCCGCATTCAAGCTTTTTTGTCTGTGGTTTGCACCCGGCAGGCTTTTATAGTCCCTCTTACTCGATCGTTAGTATGTATTTCTTAGGTATAGTTTGTAAAATTATACTGTGTCGTTAGATCGCCCACACGATTCAAACCATTACGACACTTGTGCACACCGTGACACGCTCAGGTTTGAAATTTGTTTACATTGAGGGTACCTGAAAAATCTGTTTTTCAATTTCAAATTAGAAATACTAAATGATGTCAAAACTTTCGATTTCTGGTAAAAATAGAAAGTCCCTAACTTCTACTGTCTGGGAAAAATACAGAAAAACGTCTAATGTTTTTAATGTAAACAGTCTTCTAGATTTTCGCGGCAAGTGTGCCTTTAAGTATAAATTTGAGAATGAAAAATAAAAAAATAACAAAATATTAGATCAAGCTTTCTTCAAATTAGGAGGAAATTGACTTTGAAATCAAACATGATGTGTTTTAGCGAAAGTGTTCTGTGTCAGGTTCCATGGGGGGGGGGGGGGGGGGGGGTTGTTTGTGATGGAGAGGCTATCGCTATGGCGACTGAGCCACCAAGGGAAACTAGGACGGAAGAAGGTACTGTCCGGCTTAATAAAAATACAGAAAAAAAACAGAATTTTATTAAAAAAACCTTACCTCCTGGAGTTCCGGCATACCCAGAATCATTGTTATCAAGTTGACCCCCAGCAAAGATCGTGTCTCGACCAACGTATTTCACGATGCGACCTGGAAAATATCCTTTGGTATTCTTGGAGCGGTTGTCCCCGTAGACCCAATCGACAGGCTCTTCTATAGTGCCCGATAACTCCGGGGTAAACTTTACGCTGACTTCAATCCTATCGCCTGGATCAACTGTCATACAGTGTTTTGATTGGTCTTCGAGGGACGGGACGAAAGGATGGACCGCCTCGTAAACATAAAAATCATTCATTATGTCCGTATGCAACATCTTGACCATTGGGATTTAAGTCCTCAGAAAAAATCTTAAAAACTTCCTCACTCCATAGTCCACTTCATTTAAAATAGGCCTGAAATAGTGAAAAATTTAATGATAAATTTTAAGTGGCATGAGCTCCCAAAAATGGGAACATTTTGTTGTGGAAAATGGGAAAATTGTTCGTCTTAAGCAGCTTTCTTCATATATCAATGTTGGATAGATAAGATAGTTTTTATAAGCAACTAAGACTCGAAAAAGTACTCCTACACCCAGGCTATTTCAATTTGTCCGCTATTGCACACTTTCGGTTTGTACGATAGACTGTCGAATTTTGGCCGCTCATGCCACTTAAACAAACCATGTAAAAACAGCGAAAGTTTCAACTGCAGTAAGCATGGTACCAGTAAATTTCAACAAGAGGCCATCAAAATAAAATTCACCCTGGGGGTATTAACCCACTCTTGTGGGCATCTGACCATGAGCCCACATTGTTTGATTTAAGTGGCATGAGCTGCCAAAATTCAAACTTTTTTCATAATTTCTGATCGTCACGACAGTAACTGGCTTTGAAGGCCATCGACAAACTAAATGATTGGTGTTGGAATAAGGAAAATCTATACAGTATGTGGCATGTACAAACCGAAATAGTGTTCGAAAAGTCAACAAAATTTAAATAACCGGGACGACCATCCATTCATTCTAAGCCATAGTTAGTTCAAAACAATACATTAGCGTACATTCTCGAGACTAGAAGCACTAAAAAGCTTCTGAATTATACCTCTTGTGAAAAATAGAAAATAATTTCAACATTCTGTTTTAACGTCAAAATATCAACATTTTGGCAGCTCATGCCACTTTAAATTTTGTTTCTTCTGGAACGTTATTTCAGTTGGTATAGATTTTCCTCATTTCAACATCAATCTTTCATTTTTTCAATGAGTTTGATCCTCTTTAAAAAAAAACAGTTACAAATTTTGTCTTAAGTATAAAAGTAATGAAAAAATATTTTTGTCTTGAGTATCAAAGTAGGGAAAAGTGTGAATTTTTGTCTTGAGTATTAAAGTAGGGAAAAAGTGTGAATTTTTGTCTTGAGTATCAAAGTAAGGGAAAACGTGTGAATTTTTGTCTTGAGTATCATAGTAAGGGAAAAGTGTGAATTTTTGTCTTGAGTATCAAAGTAAAGGAAAAAGTGTGAATTTTTGTCTTGAGTATCAAAGTAGGGAAAAAGTGTGAACTTTTGTCTTGAGTATCAAAGTAGGGAAAAGTGTGAATTTTTGTCTCAAGTATCAAAATAAGGAAAAGTTTACAATATTTTGTCTAAAGTATGACAGTAATGAAAAAAAAAATTCTCAAGTAACAAAGTTATGACAACAGTGTGATTTTTTTGCAGCTCAGGCCCCTTTAAATTTGGGGCTATGGACTAAAATCTGACCAACCTTTCAGTTTATATTTCACTTGACATTGATTGACATGATTGATGGGTGTGTTTTCATGGTTCCATAATGGCTAGGTAGCTTATCCAAGACACTTCTGAAAAACAGAGAAAACATTTAAGACACATAGAGCTATGACCAAATTCTTCATGGGATTTCGATATAAGAATAAATACATGACGATTGAGAGACAGTGGGGAGGGGGGAAGTTGGTAAACTATCCAAGAGAACCATATATTTTTTTGGTTTAGAAAATTGATTGAATGATTATTGTTTAGCACCATACTCAAGATTATTTCACTTATTGTTGCATGGTCGGATGTACAATAATTAATTGATTGTTTGGTGTTTTACGTCACGCTCAAGATTATTTCACTTATATGGCGGCGTTGTCAGTTTTATTGTGGGAGGAAACCGGGCTCTATGCCCGGAGGAAACCCACGAAATTCTGTTGGTAACTGGCAACCATCACACATACATGTAGGTCGTTTGAGTGAAAACCCAGTCAGAAAATTTTCCAATTTTTTTGGACTGGGTGGGATTCGAACTCGCGACACATTGGTGGAAGGCTGTTCGGATTGAGCGTCCAACGCTCTACATACTGAGCCACGGAGGCCCCCTTACAATAATAGAAGTATCATACATTGTATGTCACATGAAGGAGAGTGTCAAGTGGAACAGAAATTAGTACATGAATGACCGTCACCGTCGCTACCTTGATGAAAAAGGGTAAAGTCTCAAAGTCTGTTTCTAGACGTAGTTGAGAGAGTTAAGTTCAGCTGAAAAGTAACTGATTTACACAACGAAAATGTAATCAGATGTAGAGTTGAAAACTTGTAAAAGTTTAATTTGATGGGTCTTTAAAGCAACATATTTAGTCATTTTAAAGGATAAATGCCAAGTTTAAGACAATACCTCCTCCTATATTGTAATGGATTTGTTTAAGAACATACATGTACACTGTACGAACTAGGCCAAAAAGAAATTTAGATTTCTGGCACAGAACATATAAAATTCAAGGCATTATTTTTCTGTCTACAACTTCTGTACGGAAATTTAATAATTAGCTCAGAGCTGTGACGTCCTAGTTGACATCTGATACGTACATTACCATTGTTGCAACGTCTTACACGTCAGACGTTGAGTCATGAGTCTTCATGATTGGTTGAAATGACGCCGAAAGCGTTAAAATGTCAAGTATGACGTCAAATACGAATAATTCAAGATATTTCCGATTGGTGACTGAAGATATGCATATTTCCAATCGCCTTTTCTTTGACGCCCTGGGAACTTATAGGAAGCTCGATTTGTTTCAAGATTACGTTTTTTAATATATATATTTAGTCGATTTACAGTTACAATTAACTGCTAAGTGATCAGAAAGAACTTGGCCTTTATCCTTTAAAGTGGCATGAGCTGCCAAAGTGTTGATATTTTGACATACATGTAGGAACAGAATGTTGAAATTATCGGCTATTTTTCTCAAGACTTATATTTCAGAAGCTTTTTAGTGCTTCTAGTCTCGAGAATGTATGATAAAGTATTGTTTTGAACTAACTTTGGCTTAGAATGAATGAATGGTCGTCCCAGTTATTTAAATTTTGTTTACTTTTCGAACACTATTCCGGTTTGTATAGGCCACATACTGTATGGATTTTCCTCATTCCAACGCTAATCATTTAGTTTTTCGATGGCCTTCAAAGCCTCTTGCTGTTGTGATGATCAAAATTATGAAAAAAGTGTGAATTTTGGCAGCTCATGCCACTTTAAGTCTGCATGTATGGAACTATATTATATCTTTCAAATACTGTGTCAGAAATAAAATTCAACAAACCATAGATGTATATACAATGTAGATACATAGAGTGCAATGACATCAACATTATTTGAAAGTACTATTGACTTGTAACACAAAACTGTCCTTTTTCAGCTTAACCCCTTATGACATGACCTAGATTAGTTACAAAAATCTACAACATCCAACACCTATGAAGTTAAACAAACTATGTATATAAATGGTAACACAGAAATATAGAACATGAAACTTTGATCCCAATGGATGTGATTAATATCAGACACAAAGTCAGAAGAGACTTTGCCCTTTTATCAAAAATGGGTTAAAAGGAGATCCCAAGTAAGTTTGTTGTGATTTTCCTGATCTTCCGATCAGTAGAAAAATAAGAAGTGATCAATCTCAGACGAACGACTGTAAGTCGACTTTCCCCCCAAAATGTACATTTAAAGAGCTATTTAGGGAATTTCCTGTTGCTTTGTTTTCTCTCTGAGTCAATAAACAAACAGCCAAAAAAAATTTGGAAAATGCCCCACACCAGCACACGCAATGCTCTTTTACTATACACCTAACTTAGGTGCATTCTTAGTCAGTAAACAAAGCAGACAAAGGATTCCTCACTTAAAACTCCCTAGCAGTCAGTGGGAGTTAGGAAAGTTACCAATGGCTATCTGGAAACCTCATCTTATATAAACAGTCAAATAGCACCCATTTTAACGATCCTCGTTTCGAGCTTGTCCCTTTAAAGGACTACTTTGGTTGTGGAAAGAGTTGGTACAAGCTAAACTAAAGGACATGTACATCAACTTTGCTGTGTGGAAAGGTTCAACTGACTACGGAGCAAATCACCACCCCCCCCCCCCCCCCCAAAAAAAAAAAAATTATGGATTGATTAAAGTGGCATGAGCTGCCAAAATTCACACTTTTTTCATAATTTCTGATCGGCAGGACAGTAAGAGGCTTTGAAGGCCTAGGAAAAACTAAATGATTGGCGTTGGAATGAGAAAAATCTATACAGTATCACTATGTGACCTGTATGAACAGAAAACGTGTTCGAAAAGTAAACAAAATTTAAATAACTGGGATGACCATTCATTCATTCTAAGAGAGAGTTAGTTCAAAACAATACTTTATTGTACATTTTCGAGACTAGAAGCACTAAAAAGCTTCTGAATTATACGTCTTGAGAAAAATAGCCAATAATTTCAACATTCTGTTTTAACGTCAAAATATAAACCGTTTGACAGCTAGTTGAGGGAAATTTTATAAAATTTTATGTCAATAAGAATATCCACATTTGACAGATGATACCTACTACCCAATCTTTGGAATGGTCGTCAACCCACAAGTAAATCCACAGGAATTGAAGTAATAGGCCCAATGCACATGTAAAGACGTACGAACACACTCGTAAAATCCTTGTAAAATTTGTACCACACACTTGTTCACATGTCTTTCCCACAAGTTCTTCATTTAACAGTTTCACATACATGTATGCACGTGTATGCTTCAGTAGACTGTAGCGCTTGCAGAAAGTCAATAGTATGTTAGCAATAAGTTCAATAATCCTGACCAGTATTACATAACCGAAATCTAAAGCAGGCTGACCAGAATTATTAGTAATGGCATGCA
This sequence comes from Lepidochitona cinerea, assembly GCA_963971465.1. NCBI lineage: Eukaryota > Metazoa > Mollusca > Polyplacophora > Chitonida > Tonicellidae > Lepidochitona > Lepidochitona cinerea. The sequence continues at coordinate 2,965,623 of OZ020556.1, read as the reverse complement.
TGTGTGAAAATATGCCAGAGGCTATATACAGAGGCCTGATGACCGTTCAGATTGTTACAAAATCACAGGCAACCTGCCAAATGAATTGCAATGCAGTTTACCCTTTATTTTGTATCTTGAATTCATTAAAGTGGCATGAGCTGCCAACATGTTGATATTTTGGCCTTAAAACAGAATGTTAAAATTATTGGTTATTTTTCTCAAGACGTATAATTCAGAAGCTTTTTAGTGCTTCTAGTCTCGAAAATGTAAGATAAAGTATTGTTTTGAACTAACCTTGGCTTAGAATGAATGAATGGTCATCCCTGTTATTTAAATTTTGTTTACTTTTCGAACACGTTTTCGGTTCATACAAGCCACATACTGTATGGATTTTCCTCATTCGAACGCCAATCATCTAGTTTTTCGATGGCCTTCAAAGCCTTTTACTGTCGTGACGATCAGAAGTTATGAAAAAGTGTGAATTTTGGCAGCTCATGCCACTTTAAGCTAGCAGAAAGTATCAGTCGCCATTTTAACCCGATTCGTGACCCTTGGCTAATATGGCTCTCAAGAGTGATGTCATTTGGTGAGATGCTTATCTTAGACTTACATTATATTATCATCAACAACAATCCACAAAAGTTGGATTAAATATCTTGATCCGAATTCGATGTTATTTAAAAGCGGAAAAATGTTTTTTGTTCGCTGGGAACTGGTCTCCTTGCCCAGAGTAAAAATCCGATTAATGGAGCTTGCCAAATTATCGTTTGCAAATCAATCATTCGTGAATTGAAAATTTTGCGATTGAAGTTTTTTTTTTGTTCTCCCCGCTTTCTCAAATTTTTTTTCGACCATTCACCATTATGAATGGGGTTTCAGTGGAGACCTGGGCGTCGTTTCACAAAGCAGTCGGACCAAAAACATGGTATAGTTGCCAATGGATACCACAGTGAAGAGATATGACGTCATGGCCACTGCAATTTATCGCACGTTGGGACGGCTTCGTGAAACGGACCCCGGAGAGCCATTGCAAAAACCGTCCCTGGACGACAATAAAAGTAGTGCAGACGTACCTTGCGGGGAGTCCACCCTAGCCATGTCTACAGAAAGTTAGTACAAGATTGGCACTACATGTAAATTGTGAAATTTTATCAGACCATAGTGGCTTTGTATTGCAGTAATGTTTCTGTGTGTTTTAGTCGATTGATAATAATATCCTTGAGAAAATCTCGTACATAAATTTCAGCTAAAATAATTTTGGTGTCGGTGAGGAACATTGAATCGGTTCCGTAAATTAAAATGCTGGGAACCAACTGGTACCGATTTTAGTTTAGTTACACGTCAAACCATAAACTGGCTTTAGTGATGGGTAACAGATCTTCGTTTCTGTAGTTTTAGAACAACAGTAACACCAGCTACAGTGTACCAGAATCGATCTTTACTGTGACTGACATCAATAATAAAATGACCTTGCACACAGAAAAGCCGATTCATATTGATAATGACTTCACTAACGAGTTGCATGGCAGCAAACTTAGAGGGGTCAAAGTATGCCAGACTAAAACACATGTCACAGAAAAAATCTTCTTGTCTAGAATAAATGTGCTAAAAACGGGTAAATCATTTAGACCTTTATACCAAACCATATGTTGTTGTAATAGACTAAACCCCTGATATTTCATAAGGTTGAAGGCTGAAAGGAGCTTGGCAATAGTCATATATTTATATTCTGCGCAGGGATTTGCCATTTGTGGAAAACTTTTTTGTCTAGGTTATTTTTTTTGTCTAATAAAAAATAATCCATTTCACTGGGTCATTGTTGCAAAAATCCTACATTGGGTTTCAACGAAGAACAGTATGTCATCTGAAATTTGCTACAAAATGACTTCAGTATACACTAATGTTAACGTTCAGAGTGTTTTATTTTGTTTTTTCCTAACAAGTTATCATATAGGAGTTGATATAAACAACGGGTTACAGAACAAAAGCGTGTGAAAAACTTGCATTTGGGTCACAGATCAGTTGTCAAGCTAGGATGTAAGCCACAATCCAACACCCATTTTATCACATTTGGAAAATGTTCTTCAAAACCTATATGGAAAAGTGCAGAATTTCCCAGAATAGATAGTTAGAACGCTGCTTTTAAGGTATTAAATTTGAGGTCAGATTTTACCGACATTGAGAAGGGGTATCAACAGTGCTTATTAGAGTGTTGTTAGCGAGCGCTCATCCAGAGGCGTGTGGCCCACCATCACGATTAGAGTGTTGTTAGCGAGCACTCATCCAGAGGCGTGTGACCCAAGATCATGATTAGAGTGTTGTCAGCGAGCGCTCATCCAGAGGCGTGTGGCCCAAGATCACGATTATAGTGTTGTTAGCGAGCGCTCATCCAGAGGCGTGTGACCCACCATCACGATTAGAGTGTTGTCAGCGAGCGCTCATCCAGAGGCGTGTGGCCCAAGCTCACGATTATAGTGTTGTTAGCGAGCGCTCATCCAGAGGCGTGTGGCCCAAGATCACGATTATAGTGTTGTCAGTGAGCGCTCATCCAGAGGCGTGTGGCCCAAGATCACGATTAGAGTGTTGTCAGCGAGCGCTCATCCCGAGGCGTGTGGCCCAAGCTCACGATTATAGTGTTGTTAGCGAGCGCTCATCCAGAGGCGTGTGGCCCACCATCACGATTAGAGTGTTGTCAGTGAGCGCTCATCCAGACGTGTGGCCCAAGATCACGATTAGTGTTGTTAGCGAGCGCTCATCCAGAGGCGTGTGGCCCACCATCACGATTAGAGTGTTGTCAGTGAGCGCTCATCCAGAGACGTGTGGCCCAAGATTACGATTAGAGTGTTGTCAGTGAGCGCTCATCCAGAGGCGTGTGGCCCAAGATCACGATTAGAGTGTTGTCAGTGAGCGCTCATCCAGAGGCGTGTGGCCCACCATCACGATTAGAGTGTTGTCAGCGAGCGCTCATCCAGAGGCGTGTGGCCCAAGATCACGATTAGAGTGTTGTCAATGAGCGCTCATCCAGAGGCGTGTGGCCCACCATCACGATTAGAGTGTTGTCAGCGAGCACTCATACAGAGGCGTGTGGCCCAAGATCACGATTAGAGTGTTGTCAGCGAGCGCTCATCCAGAGGCGTGTGGCCCAAGCTCACGATTATAGTGTTGTTAGCGAGCGCTCATCCAGAGGCATGTGGCCCAAGATCACGATTATAGTGTTGTCAGTGAGCGCTCATCCAGAGGCGTGTGGCCCAAGATCAAGATTAGAGTGTTGTCAGCGAGCGCTCATCCCGAGGCGTGTGGCCCAAGCTCACGATTATAGTGTTGTTAGCGAGCGCTCATCCAGAGGCGTGTGGCCCACTATCACGATTAGAGTGTTGTCAGTGAGCGCTCATCCAGAGACGTGTGGCCCAAGATCACGATTAGAGTGTTGTTAGCGAGCGCTCATCCAGAGGCGTGTTGCCCACCATCACGATTAGAGTGTTGTCAGTGAGCGCTCATCCAGAGACGTGTGGCCCAAGATCACGATTAGAGTGTTGTCAGTGAGCGCTCATCCAGAGGCGTGTGGCCCAAGATCACGATTAGAGTGTTGTCAGTGAGCGCTCATCCAGAGGCGTGTGGCCCACCATCACGATTAGAGTGTTGTCAGCGAGCGCTCATCCAGAGGCGTGTGGCCCAAGATCACGATTAGAGTGTTGTCAGTGAGCGCTCATCCAGAGGCGTGTGGCCCACCATCACGATTAGAGTGTTGTCAGCGAGCACTCATACAGAGGCGTGTGGCCCAAGATCACGATTAGAGTGTTGTCAGTGAGCGCTCATCCAGAGGCGTGTGGCCCAAGATCACGATTAGAGTGTTGTCAGCGAGCGCTCATCCAGAGGCGTGTGGCCCAAGATCACGATTAGAGTGTTGTCAGCGAGCACTCATACAGAGGCGTGTGGTCCAAGATCACGATTAGAGTGTTGTCAGCGAGCGCTTATCCAGAGGCGTGTGGCCCACCATCACGATTAGAGTGTTGTCAGTGAGCGCTCATCCAGAGGCGTGTGGCCCAAGATCACGATTAGAGTGTTGTCAGTGAGCGCTCATCCAGAGGCGTGTGGCCCACCATCACGATTAGAGTGTTGTCAGTGAGCGCTCATCCAGAGGCGTGTGGCCCAAGATCACGATTAGAGTATTGTCAGTGAGCGCTCATACAGAGGCGTGTGACCCACCATCACGATTAGGGTGTTGTCAGTGAGCGCTCATCCAGAGGCGTGTGGCCCAAGATCACGATTAGAGTGTTGTCAGCGAGCACTCATACAGAGGCGTGTGGCCCAAGATCACGATTAGAGTGTTGTCAGCGAGCGCTTATCCAGAGGCGTGTGGCCCAAGATCACGATTAGAGTGTTGTCAGTGAGCGCTCATCCAGAGGCGTGTGGCCCAAGATCACGATTAGAGTGTTGTCAGCGAGCACTCATTCAGAGGTGTGTGGCCCAAGATCACGCATCTTTTAGACACCATATGATCCCAGATTACTACCCCACTAAATCTGGCAACGCCGCAAGATAAGTGAAATAATCTTTAATGCGGCATAAGACATCAATCAAACAATAGTTTGACACCCCAAAATCTAACAAATTAACATGGTCACAATACAAATGTAGGTCATTTTGGACACCCAATTATGTGGAGGATGGCTATTTTGGAGAACATATTTTCAGATCCTAGATGAATGTATCATGTAGTGTATGTAGTTGGAAATACCCAATCTCAGATGAACTCATACATTTTCTGAGTTTAAACTAAAGGAACGATGGGATGCCTAGAAAGTTTAGGTCGGTCGCTTGCTTAAATAAGTAGAAAATCCGAGAAAAATGGGGCGATTCTAAGACATTACATGTTATAATGGGTCACATCTTCCAACTTTGTTGACAAATCAATACATCAATATAGTTATACATTCGCCACAAAGTTTGGATATTTCCAACTCGTATAATATGGTGTTGTGTCACTGTGGTTGGGCTATTTTCATGATTAGTAGTCTTGATCATTTTGTTTCTATCCTAATGTCTATTTAATATTAGTTCTCTTCCATTTACTGAATCGTAGAATAAAAATCTTCACCCACTGATCTGCAGCTGTGTCCACAATTGATTGATTTATTCTTTAGTGTTTCACGCCCCGCTCAAGATTATTTCACTTATATGGCGGCGTTGCCAGTTATAATATTATTGTGGGAGGAAACTGGGCTCAGTGCCCGGAGGAAACCCACGACCTTCCGCTGGTAACTGGCAACCATCCCACATAGCTGTGTCCACGAAAAGCATTCAATGGTGAAAACTGAGACACTTTGTCAAAGTCAACTACCCAACTTTCACACATTCCACAATCCAAGGCTCACAAACCTTCAGTACACTGCAACAACAACAACACGTGTAAACAACAACACCCAGCATCAGAATGACATTTCCCAATTTTCCCACCCGGGCACCATAAGACACTGACCGAGATTCAAGCCATAACTCAAGGTTTTCAAACAGGATCCCCGGCGATATGCAACATAAATCTTCTTTTTTTGGTACTAAACCACATGAAGATATCGGAACGAAGAGTTGAAAAAAGTGGCGTTACTTCCTCTTTCGACGAGTTGTTTAGCTTTTCGTTTTGGGTATGGGTGACAAATTCAGTAAACTTTGTTTGAATTGACAGTGTTTTGGCATTCACAGACAGTGCATTACCGAGTCTCTTACTTAACGTATTCACGGGCAGATATAAGCTAAAATAAACTCACCATTACTTGCTAGAGGTGGCCGACTTTATAAACTTCCTGCATGCGACATCGCCTTGATTCTTGGCCGCCATATCATTTTATGACGTAGGGGAAGATTATCCAATCAGTGGCAGTCTGCCAAAAACAAATCAGGTGAAAATTGCATCGGCCTGCAAGGTGATCATTCGTTTAAATTTGTTCGACAAGAATTTCAAAATACTTCGGTATGATTCGAAATGTCGTTCGATCTTTCTTTCTTTTTATAGGGCCTAGTTTTACGCCCGAGAAAACCTATCTATCGTGTAAGTCAACCATAGAAACTAAAAGTTAAAACTAAGTTCTATGAGTATGATTATGAAGTCAATATAAAAATAGAGCCCTGGGAAAAAATTTAGCCCCAGGTAAATCTACTGCAATGATCGACTGTATTATGATGATGATTTATTTCAGACAAATTTGTCCATATAAAAAAGGAAACAGTTATACAGTGTTTGACAGCAAGATTGCAAAGCAGAATATTGATATATCTTAAAGTGGCAGGAGCTGCCAAAATTCACACCTTTTTCATAATTTCATAGCTTCAAAGCCTCTTAGGCCTACTGTCGTGACGATCAGAAATTATGAAAAAAGTGTGAATTTTGGCAGCTCATGCCACTTTAAAATATATCAATATATCAGTATCCTATCTAAGCGCATCTTCTCAAACCAAGATAGCATCTCCATATCGCTATGCAGTCCATTTTGGGGGCCATGAAGATTTGAAGATGATCGATGTTAACGTGACTTGAGCTACCAAAATTCGGACATTTTTCATAAACCTATTCTTATTCGCGCATACTTTGGGACTAACCAATTGGGACTATTGAAGAAGCATATAGTGCGGGCGCATCAGAATTACCTCAATCCCGTCAACATAGGCCTACATGTTTATTGCGGACTAATTCTACGATCATTTTTAAGTGGCATGAGCTGCCAAAATGTTGATATTTTGACGTTAAAACAGAATGTTGAAATTATTTTCTATTTTTCTCAAGACGTATAATTCAGAAGCTTTTTAGTGCTTCTAGTCTCGAGAATGTACGATAAAGTAGTGTTTTGAACTAACTATGGCTTAGAATGAATGAATGGTCGCCCCGGTTATTTAAATTTTTACAGGTACATACCCTTGCTGCTACTTTGTCATATATCTTTCAGATATACAAAGTATTTAAGGGATATATAAAAAGTGACCACTGCAAGTTTCACGCTATCGATTGAATGCTTTATTGTGTCTGTTTTAGCCTGTACTCAATATTATTGCTTTTATTCGGCGGTATTGCCGGACCTACGGAATAAGCTATATATGCTATATATGCGGTTAGTACATATTGCAGGGGAGGTGACTCTCATTACAAACCACGGGTTTCTTCATAGTTGTCTCCCTTGGAAAGAATTTATCTGCAAATATAAGCGGACTTTGGAAACATGGGGTTCATCAGGGGCGGATCCAGCTTTTTTACGAAAGAGGGGGTCGCAGGCCCTTCGATTACAGAAACATAACAAATTTAAAAGAGGCATTAGGCGAAGGTTCAGGGCCGCCTAGGCCCCAGAAGCTCTGGAATTCTTGTTTGTGTTCTGAGGCTAAAAATGCTAATAATTTCCGTATTTTGCTCTCCCTAATTTTTAAAAAATAACCGTAAAATCGTTACGTTCCAAAGTTATAGTTGGACGAGATGATTACTGAATTTTGTGTGATTCTTTACATCAAATTGCATTTTTCAAAATGCAGCTTGTTCATTGCTAGAACCTTGAAACAAGTTGCTTAACATTGCAGCACGGACTATGATGTGGAAAATATTAAAAAAGAAACATATCACCATAGTAGTGGTTACCGTCAAACTAAAGATGACACGGAACTGGCAGACCTTGCATTAGATGGTACGTTTTGACCTGTGTTAATTCCTTTCTCCTCTCCCTACTTTTTTTTCTCTCTCCTTTTTTTTTATATCATGACCCCCTGGAACCACCCCCCCCCCCCCCTACACACACACACACACACACTCTGGGTCCGCCTATGGGTTAATTATGGAAAGCAGTTTAGTCTGTGGACTTTCCTATATGAGATCCTCGCAGCTTCGAGATTCGGTGAATGGGGAAATCATTGCACCAAGACAAAATGGGGGCCAATTATTTTCAAGTTTATATTTGAACGCAAGTATCATTACTCCAATGTAGTTGGTTGATTACTTTAGCTTATTGGCGCGCCCATTCGTATGAATGACGTACCGCGACGGTCCAATGTAAAACACAAAAAAATCGGAAGTTTGTAAACCTTTCTTAAAGTAAAAAACTACGTATATCAAAAATTAAAAGTTAGCCTATACTTAAAGTCCAGCTCTGATATCGAGCACCAAAAGTGGCCATTTTAATCCATAAGACTTGAATTGGAGAATTCAACCCGGAGGTGGATTGATGGCGAGATCATTCGACAAAACAACAACACCATGATCAAAATTCAATCTGGCGTTTGCTGGCATTTACCCGCTTTTCAATAACTCTCTTACACTTGGCTACATGTAGATATATCGTTACATCCAACATTTCTTTAAAAATCGTTACGGTACCTAAGCTTGCATGGGAAAATCCCTGCGCTATTTCGTGTAAAGGTATACAAGGTCTATCTTAGTCTAAAGGAGTTCCCGCGAGAATACGATTGTATTGGGCACGTGTAAAGGAGATCTCGCGTGAAGATGATCAAAATCACCCAGGTCCCGAAGTTGGTAAGTTATCTTGTTTACTGCTGTCTAAATCTGACCACAAACTGCCCGTTCAGAAGCGGGCAGTCTACTCTGACTTTTTGATTGCAATGAACCCGGACTCCAAAATACGACCGTCAGTATAAAAACAATCTCACACCGTTTTGAGTACTAAAATTTTCATTCAACAAAAAATAACAATAAGGTGAAGAATTACTTATGGATAACAACTTCTTGGTTTATTGAGTGACGACGTTTATCCATGTTATCCATAAGTAATTCTTCACCTTATTGTTAACCTTTCAACTTCTAAATGCCATTGAAAGATTTGAAACAAAAAATAATATTGCAAATAATAACTTTCTTGCCGTCATTCCAGTATCTAAGCACAAAATCGATAGCCAATGCACTTAAATCAAGTGTGATTTGAATAGGTCAATGCGTGGGAGTCTAAAGGGTGTTTGTGAACGTCACATACGGTAAACATAGGATACCTGCTCATCTCCAGCATATCCCCACAACCCGTGGAGTTCTCCAACCCTGGCGTTTGTACTTTTAACTTGCGAGTTGGCTGCACAGAAGACGGGTAGTGTAAAGGGGAAGATAAATAGACCGCCACGATAGGATCGAGAGTCAGACCTCTTTGTTTGGCCACGTATATCAAAGGAACAAGATTTATAAACGATTGATTTATTGGTGTTTAACGCCGTGTGTGTGCGGGTGCGTGTTTTGGGGTATCTTTGTCCCCTTCAAACAACCGGGTTTTGGCAGTACTTAAAGGGCATGAGCTGCCAAAATTCACACTTTTTTCATAATTTCTGATCGTCACGACAGTAAGAGGCTTTGAAGACCATCGAAAAACTAAATGATTGGCGTTGGAACGAGGAAAACCCATACAGTATGTGGCCTGTACGAACCGAAAACATGTTCGAAAAGTAAACAAAATTTAAATAACCGGGACGACCATTCATTCATTCTAAGCCAAAGTTAGTTCAAAACAATACTTTATCGTACATTTTCGAGACAAGAAGCACTAAAAAGCTTCTGAATTATACGTCTCGAGAAAAATAGCCAATAATTTCAACATTCTGTTTTTACGTCAAAATATCAACATTTTGGCAGCTCATGCCACTTTCAAGAAATGGCGACCGATTGAAAACCTTCTCAGAGTTTTTTTATTTCGTTTTTATTTTGTTGGACCCAGGTTGATTCAAACTCCCAAACGGAACCATATATACGGCTTGAGTTATCATGAGAGGATATGATATCGTTCCACCCACTGAGCCACCCCAACCCCTGCCTCAAACGAGTCTCAGGATAGAGCGGGCATTATGTTTCTTGAAGCTTGTTTAAGGAGAGAAGTGATACATGACCATTGAACGAAAAATCAACTCCGAATTTTTTTTATTTTATTTTGTCTGAGTGGATTTGAACCCGCAGCCCACCGATGGCGAGTCTGTGTCGACTGTTTTTTTTTTTTTTTTTTCTACACCAATCAGAGTCGAGTTCAGGCTCAGAGTAATACATTTATACCGTGCTCACTCACTCATTGCACTCATATCCAATTTTGAATTACAAATCAAAGAATGTGCGAAAGTTTTGCCATTTTCTTACAAAATGTTCCTGTTCTCCTGTTATTATCGATATATATTTTTCTATTTCATAATAGCTGCTAATATTTCTTATCACGCTTTCGGTTTTAATTACATCAAGCTTTGCTTTATTTTGAAAAATATATTTTTTGGCTATGATAAAAAATAAATTTAATATTTCTTGTCCTGGTCCATGCCCAAGGATAATGCTTTTATCGGATGTATTAACTAGAATGTTAAAGGTTAAGTTTATCCTCAATGACCAAATTGAGTCCAAAAATTTGCAACCCGATTACAATCTACTAGTAGATGTTTTATACTTTCTTTATTTTCTTTACAATAATCCCAGAGATCATCATTTGCTAGACCGATTTTGTAAAGATATGATCTCGTGGGGATTATTCTATGTATAATTTTATACTGAAAATCCCTATATTTCGTATATTTTGTACAACAGAATATAGAATTGAAAATTTCTTTCCAGCTACTATTTTCTATTACACAATTAAGTTCATTTTCCCATTTTCTATATGTTGGCATTTCTATATTTGTTGTTTCGGAAAGCAGAATATCACTAAATGGTTTTGTACCTTTTGTTGTTTTTATGAGAAGTAAAATACATACAGGGATGACTGGTGAAAATACATCTACTTTGCCCTCCGTTTGCAAATGATTCAACCAAAGCTTTGGTATGCTGGTAATCATTCTGTTATAATCTAGAATTGTTCCTTTTACTTTATACTTTTGTTTAAATTCTGTAAATGTTAGACAGATACCCCTATGATCTACTATGTCCTGTATATACCTTATGTTATTTTTATACCAATGTTCTACAAAAGGGAGTCTTTTCTTAAAGTGGGAGTTGTACCATAGATGCTGTGTCAGTATGTCTGATGAGGTGTTTACTTTTATTTTTGTATTCATCAATTCCCAAGCTTTAAATGTATCCCTCCAAAACGGATTTTTAGTTTCATTGAGTAGTACTTTAACATAGTCGCTCCCTAATGTAAATATCTTGCTTATATTTTCTTCTTTTAGAACTAATGTTTTCCACTTACCCTCAACTACCAGCAATCTGCGAATCCATGTTACCTTGAGGGCTTTTATAAAGGGTAGTAGGCTTACCATACGTATACCCCCATAACTGTAATCTCTTGTCAGGATTGCTCTCTTGATGCGATCTGGTCCATTATTCCATATAAATTTGTACATGATGGTGTTTATTTCTTGTATAATATCTAATGGAGGGTTTGGCAGGGATAAAAACAGATGTATTAATTTGGACAAAGCCAAAGATTTGATCACGGTCACTTTACCTAGCAGCGAAAGGCTTCGTATTTTCCATTTTTGTAATTCTTTTTTCAAATCCTTAAAGGCACACTTGCCGCGAAAATCAGGAATATTGTTTACATTAAAAAAGAAAGACCGTATTCTGTATTTTTCCCAGACAATATAAGTTAGGAACTTTCTATTTTTACCAAAATTTAAAAGTTTGGACGTCACTTTGTATTTTTAATTTGAATTTGAAAATTTGAATTGTTACGGACCCGGAACGTAAACAAACCGATCTGCCCCCTATTGGCGATTTTATGTTTCAGTCGAGTGAGTGAACTAACGGCACAGAGTAATTTTACGTAGGCCTATTTATCTGGGAAATACAGACTGAAGATCGGTTAACAGCGACTGGAAAAGCCTGCTGATAAACCACAGATACAAAGGCCTGAAAGGAGGGCCGTAATCCAACACGAAAGTTGACCGACACTGATCGTTGTTGTTGTAATCAGGCTTCGATTCTTCGTTTGTTTTTCACCACATTTTTACAGTCTAAAGCTAACTAGACATGTTTTATGTGTCCTATGTTTAAGTTTAGTGGTATTAGTCGTAGTAAGCTCATGTAAATTGGTTTTCTTAGCAAATTTAAACAGGCTACGGCGGCAAGTGTGCCTTTAATTCTAGCTAAATAATTTAATTTCCACATATCATAAAAGTGAGTTGACGAAAATGTAAACCCTAATATCACACACTCATTTACCCAATCAAGTTTAGTTTTTTTACTTATATTAATTTCGGAGCCTGTCAATGAGCCAATCCACATTGCTTTCATTTTTTTCAATGTTTATTTTTAGACCTGAATATGTATAGAAGTTATTTAAACATGAAATGGCTGCAGAGAGTGACTTTTCAGAACCATCAAGTATAAGTTGAGTGTCATCAGCGAATTGACTGAGTTTGTATTGAGTGCCATTAAGGCTAATACCTACAATGTTTTTTTCCTGTCTGATCATCTAACCTAAGATTTCAGCACACAAGAGGAAGATGTAAGGTGAGACTGGATCTCCTTGTCTACAACCTCGTGAAATTGGAAATTGAGAAGAAATATACCCATTTTGTATTATACTAGCTGTAATGTTTGTTTGAAATATTTTAATCCACCTTGTTATGTCAGTTCCAAAATTAAAAGTATCTAAAACCTTATCTATAAAATCCCAGGATATGGAATCGAAAGCTTTTTCGAAATCTATTGATATAACAACAATCCTGGAATTTCCTGCTGTTTTGTTTCAAACATCAAATCATATAAGAGTCGGATGTTCTGTGCTATGTTTCTACCTGGAATAAATCCCTGTTGATCTTCATGGATTATTTTGTGCAAAATATTTTTGATTCGATTGGATAAACACGAGCTAATTATTTTATATGTAACGTTTAGAAGGCTGATTGGTCGCCAGTTTTTTAACTTACTTCTATCTTTATTAGGTTTAGGCAGGCAGGTTATGACTCCCTGTTTCTGTGTATAAGACAACTCGCCAGTTGTAAAACCTTCATTAGCGGACCTCAAAACAAAATATCCTAAATATTTCCAAAAAAACTTAAAAAAACTCTACCGTAAATCCATCCATACCGGGGGATTTTTCATTTTTCATGCATTTTAAACTTTGTGTCATTTCTTCGTACGTTAGTATTCCTTCTAAGTTTTCGGATTCCACGTTTGATAATCTAGTTAAATTCATAGTCCCTAACGAATTACTCAAATCGTCACATGGAGCTTTATTCTCAGTACAGAGCGTTAAATAATAATTTCTCTGGGCGTTTAGTATTTCAGATACCTTATAAATGTCCTTCCCATCATCTAAACTAAGTTTTGTAATACATTTGTTGACAAAGTTGTGTTTTTCTAAATTTAGAAAATATCGTGTTGGTTTTTCCCCTTGCTCTATTAATTTTGCCTTGGCCCTTACCATATATCCTTCCATTTCCTTTGCTCTAAGTTTTTGGTAGTCTTCTTTAAGATTTGATAGCTGCTTTAGTTTCTCATCATCTAATTTTTTATGAATTTCTTCTTCTACTAATTTAATTTGTTTTTCTAGTTTTTCTTCATTTTTCTTTTCTTCTTTCTTTAAATAGGATGCGTATTTAATAGTCTCTCCTCTTATTTTCATTAACAACGTTTCTAAAAATACATGTAACTGGTCACTAATGATTAACTGTAACTGATTTATTGATATATTATCTATATTATTCTTATTATATGGTAGTGGGGTATACTCAAGGGTCGTTTCTTTTATAACAGATTTTACCGTTTCTACATACATGTGTATTTAGAATCTTTTAAGAGAGCACAATTGAATTTCCAGTATCCCTTCCCCCTTTCTGAGTTAGTAAATTTGCATTTGAGTGTTATGGCTGAGTGGTCACTTCTATATCCAGGAATAATGTCTGCTTCAGTGGTGATATTAAAAATGCTATTACTAACAATGAAATAATCTAACCTTGCTTGTTTTATTGGGTTTTTTCTTCTCCAAGTGTATTTTTTGTCCTTAGGATGTAGGCACCTCCAAACGTCAATGTAATCGTTTTCTTGTATTATTTGTAACGTTGTTTGCCTGGCCTGTGGATTGTTCACATTAACATAATTTTGAGTGTCTTTTTCTGGATTCATAACTAAATTCCAATCACCACAGATTATAACTAGATCGTTTTCTAATTTGTTGATTTTTGTCTGAATATTGTTATAAAATGATGGTTTATCGCTGTTTGGCCCATAAAGACAACATAATGTAAACTGGGTTGTCATGAATTTCTAAATTCATGATTATATAATTTCCATAAGGATCTATGTCTACTGAATTGAGTTTGTATATGAAGTTATTGTTAAAGATAATTATTATTCCTCGAGAAAGGGTATTGTAGAAGCTTACCCAGGCATCGTGTGGCCATTCCCTTTTTATTGTTTCATAGTATTCCGAATCATTGTGGGTGTCCTGTAAACAAATGATAGAAAATTGTTTTTTCTTGAAATAATGAAAAACATCTCTTCGTTTTTTGTAGTCGGCAAGTCCCTGGCAGTTCATGGATACTAAGTTAACTGTCTCCATAATATTAGTTTTTAATTGAAAGAACGTTCATCTTTATTTTGTATTTAATTTTGTTTGTATCCAGTGGTAGTTTAGATATCTTGTTCACACTATTCTTCCATTCCATTACACACTCACTCTTCACACTCATTTGCCCAGGCCATGTCAATTTCACATGTATGTGTATTCTACACAAAATATGTAAAGACTCATCATATTGGTGATTTTTTTTAGGATTTGCTTATTGAAATACAACATTTTAAACAGAGCTTAATTTCTGCACACTCCGGTAGATTGATTTGAAAACATAAGAAGGCATAACTTAAACATATTGTTCAAAGACTACTTTTGAATCACTTAGGATAGGATGTCTTTTTGGTTGAATACTTTACATTAAGTTAGATATTGGAGTTGTTTAACTATTTCGATTATTATTGAAAAAGAGAGAAAGAAAGAAAAAATAACATCTTTTCTAATGCCTACTTGTTCGTTGTCTCAAGTCTCTCTGGGTTGCCCTAGTCTGTAAGTTTGTGATGTTGTCCAGATCTTCAGTCCTTTGTATTCTGTAAATACTGTCATCTTGTAGTTTACTCAATATCTTGCCGTTTGATGGCCAGGCTGATTTAACATAAGTATGGTTTGATGCTGCTCTCAGTAGCAATTGATTTGTTTTGGTCAAGTCTTCTTTGATCACGTGTTTTGTGCCTTTTAGAGCTTTTCTTTTTTTTTATCACTTCAAATTTAGTCTTTCTAGTCATAAATCTAGCTATAATTCCTCTGGGATTAGTGTTGTTTTCAATAGTCCAGGGTCCAAGTCTATGTGCCACATCAATGTCACTCAAATGGATTTGCATGTCAAGTTTGGTGTTTAGAAGTTTAACCACTTTCTGTGCACTTTCCGTTGCTTGTTCAAATTTGCTGTCCCCTTCAAGTCCGTAAATACGTACACTATCGAGCCTTGAATGTTGTTCTTGGTCATTTTGTGCCTTACTAATTTCTTCGTACTTTCTACACATTCAGGTTATTTTGTCTTGTTGTTTCTCGTTTTCAATGCATAGTTCTTTAAAATCTTGTTTTAGTGTGTCGTTTTCCTGCTCAAGCGCCAGGATGCGACTTTCTTGTTTGTCCAAACAATCGCATATTTTACTGACAATTCTATCCTCAGAAACTTTCAACAAATCTGATAGGGACTCACCTGTTATTACTGTTTTTAGTTTAGTGTTTATTTCCGCTAGTGTTTCTTCTAAATTTTCTACATACCGACTCTCATACCTCGGAGTTATTCCACTATCTTTAGATATAGATGACGGTGGGTTCGGAGATTCCTCTAAGCTGCTTGTGGAACTGATTTCTTTGCGTTTGGCAGCTTTGTTTGATCTCCCCCGTGTCGACTGTTGGGCTATGGCTGGAACCCGCAACCCATTGATGGTAAGTCTGTGTCGACTGAGGGACTATGGCTTGAACCCGCAACCCATTGATGGTAAGTCTGTGTCGACTGGGGGACTATGGCTTGAACCCGCAACCCATCGATGGTAAGTCTGTGTCGACTGAGGGACTATGGCTTGAACCCGCAACCCATTGATGGTAAGTCTGTGTCGACTGAGGGACTATTGCTTGAACCCGCAACCCAGCAATGGTAAGTCTGTGTCGACTATGGAACTATGAATTGAACCCGCAACCCATTGATGGTAAGTCTGTGTCGACTGGGGGACTATGGCTTGAACCCGCAACCCATCGATGGTAAGTCTGTGTCGACTGAGGACTATGGCTTAAACCCGCAACCCATCGATGGTAAGTCTGTGTCGACTGGGGGACTATGGCTTGAACCCGCAACCCATTGATGGTGAGTCTGTGTCGACTGAGGACTATGGCTTAAACCCGCAACCCATCGATGGTAAGTCTGTGTCGACTGGGGGACTATGGCTTGAACCCGCAACCCATTGATGGTGAGTCTGTGTCGACTGAGGACTATGGCTTAAACCCGCAACCCATCGATGGTAAGTCTGTGTCGACTGGGGGACTATGAATTGAACCCGCAACCCATTGATGGTGAGTCTGTGTCGACTGAGGACTATGGCTTAAACCCGCAACCCATCGATGGTAAGTCTGTGTCGACTGGGGGACTATGGCTTGAACCCGCAACCCATTGATGGTAAGTCTGTGTCGACTGGGGGACTATGGCTTGAACTCGCAACCCATTGATGGTAAGTCTGTGTCGACTGAGGACTATGGCTTAAACCCGCAACCCATCGATGGTAAGTCTGTGTCGACTGGGGGACTATGGCTTGAACCCGCAACCCATTGATGGTAAGTCTGTGTCGACTGGGGGACTATGGCTTGAACCCGCAACCCATTGATGGTGAGTCTGTGTCGACTGAGGACTATGGCTTAAACCCGCAACCCATCGATGGTAAGTCTGTGTCGACTGGGGGACTATGAATTGAACCCGCAACCCATTGATGGTGAGTCTGTGTCGACTGAGGACTATGGCTTAAACCCGCAACCCATCGATGGTAAGTCTGTGTCGACTGGGGGACTATGGCTTGAACCCGCAACCCATTGATGGTAAGTCTGTGTCGACTGGGGGACTATGGCTTGAACTCGCAACCCATTGATGGTAAGTCTGTGTCGACTGGGGGACTATGGCTTGAACTCGCAGCCCATTGATGGTAAGTCTGTGTCGACTGGGGGACTATGGCTTGAACCCGCAACCTATAGATGGTAAGTCTGTGTCGACTGGGGGACTATGGCTTGAACCCGCAACCCACCGACGGTAAGTCTGTGTTGACTGAGGGACTATGGCTTGAACCCGCAACCCATCGATGGTAAGTCTGTGTCGACTGGGGGACTATGGCTTGAACCCGCAACCCATTGATGGTAAGTCTGTGTCGACTGGGGGACTATGGCTTGAACTCGCAACCCATTGATGGTAAGTCTGTGTCGACTGGGGGACTATGGCTTGAACTCGCAGCCCATTGATGGTAAGTCTGTGTCGACTGGGGGACTATGGCTTGAACCCGCAACCTATAGATGGTAAGTCTGTGTCGACTGGGGGACTATGGCTTGAACCCGCAACCCACCGACGGTAAGTCTGTGTTGACTGAGGGACTATGGCTTGAACCCGCAACCCATCGATGGTAAGTCTGTGTCGACTGAGGGACTATGGCTTAAACCCTCAACCCATCGATGGTAAGTCTGTGTCGACTGGGGGACTATGGCTTGAACCCGCAACTCACCGATGGTAAGTCTGTGTCGACTGAGGGACTATTGCTCTGCCAACTGCGCCACCAATGCCCTTTTTTACTTTGTATAAGGCCTAGTAGCCTGTCCAACACTGATTATCCTAACAATGGATTGATATTTGGAATCATTCAAGATTATTTCACTTTTACGCCAGGCTGATTGTAGATGATACCCAGAAGGACCCACTAGGGGGGTATTTCATAAACAGGTTTAGAAGGCTAAACTGACCTAGCCGACTAGAAAAGCACTGCTTTAACATTACTGCTTAGTCGACTATCTGACCGTAGTCGGCTATATGTGGTTTATGAAATACCCCCTAGGATAGCTTTCTCAAGTTGGTCAGATGAAACCCCCAGGATAAAGTTTTTGCAATTATTCCAGTTATATTTCTTTCAAACTGTGGCATTCCAACCAATGCTGCCACTTGTGAGGATAAAAAAATTGTCCTTCATATAAAACGTCTTCAATTTCTAATGAACAATACCTTTGACCAATGATGAGCAGTACCATTAGAACAATATAACAAACGTTAAAAGCACAGGTGAATTATCCGATTTGAAATATTTCACCCTAGAAAAAACTACCAATATGACTGACGTATAGAATCATAAATTTAAATAAACAAAGATATCTCTACATTTTGTTTTTCCTTCAGCAGAAACTAAATTTACTTCTTGCAGAGTCGTGGTTTTAGGGTATATTGAGTTCTATTGTTGTTGTTGGTATTTGGTTTGCCAAAGGTTTGATAGTCGTGCCATTGCAGATATCAAAAGAATCATTTATTTTCCTGCATTCTGCGTACTTCGATAAAGGTAGTCCATACCACATCTGCTTTTTGTCAGTCCAGGGTACGAACCCAGGAGGACAACTACAGTTGCTGTTAACACAAAGAGCGGAATCTGTGCAATTCTGGCTCAATCCACAGGGCTCATTTAACAGGGCTCGGTTCTTGATAAAGCACCTGAAGTTATCGCTTGTCCCTCTGTAGCCATGTCTGCAGGAGCACGTTGGTGTTGTGGTGGACGTATCACAGAACGATTGGCGAGGTAAACAATCGTTGTCTTGGCGACACGTTTCACCCAGAAGGGACGCTTTACTGCAATTGTCCCTATAGAAAATATAACCGATGTCGCATGTACATTGAAACGAATAACATCCTTTCGAAATACACAAATAATTCGGGTCCAAGCTAAGGCAGTCGGCGTGACTACTACATCCGTTATTGGAAACAGGTTGGGTTGTAGCCGTGCTAGAATGTCCCGTTGTTGTTGTAGGTGTTGTTGAAGTGACAACATCCGGCAAAGGTTTGATAGTCGTGCCATTGCAGATATCAAAAGAATCATTTATTTTCCTACATTCCGCATACTTCGATAAAGGTAGTCCATACCACATCTGCTTTTTGTCAGTCCAGGATACGAACCCAGGAGGACAACTACAGTTGTTGTTAACACAAAGAGCGGAATCTGTGCAATTCTGGCTCAATCCACAAGTTTCGTTTAATAGTGCTCGGCTTTTGCTAAAACACCTGAAGTTATCGCTTGTCCGTCTGTAGCCATGTCTGCACGAGCACGTTGGTGTTGTGGTGGACGTATCACAGAACGATTGACGCGGCAAACAATCGTTGTCTTGGCGACAGGCTTCACCCAGAAGGGACGCTTCACTACAATTATTCCCATAGAAAGTATAGCCGATGCCGCAAGTACATTGAAACGTATAACACCCTTTCGAAATACACAAATAATTCGGGTCCAAGCTAAGGCAGTCGGCGTGACTACTACATCCGTTATTGGAAACAGGTTGGGTTGTAGCCGTGCTAGAATGTCCTGTTGTTGTTGTACCGGTTGTTGAAGTGACAACATCGGGCAAAGGTTTGATAGTCGTGCCATTGCAGATATCAAACGATTCGTCCTTTTTCCTACATTCCGCGTACTTCGATAAAGGTAGTCCATACCACATCTGCTTTTTGTCAGTCCAGGGTACGAACCCAGGAGGACAACTACAGTTGTTGTTAACACAAAGAGCGGAATCTGTGCAATTCATGTTAATTCCACAAGTTTCGTTTAATAGTGCTCGACTGTTGCTAAAGCACCTGAAGTTATCGCTTGTCCCTCTGTAGTCATGTTTGCACGAGCACGTTGGTGTTGTGGTGGACTTATCACAGAACGATCGACGAGGTAAACAATCGTTGTCTTGGCGACACGTTTCACCCAGAAGGGACGCTCTACTACAATTGTTCCCATAGAAAGTATAGCCGATGCCGCATGTACATTGAAACGAATAACATCCTTTCGAAATACACAAATAATTCGGGTCCAAGCTAAGGCAGTCGGCGTGACAACTACATCCGTTATTGGAAACGGGTTTGGTTGTAGCCGTGCTAGAATGTCCCGTTGTTGTTGTAGCGGTTGTTGAAGTGACAACATCCGGCAACGGTTTGATAGTCGTGCCATTGCAGATATCAAACGATTCGTCCTTTTTCCTACATTCCGCGTACTTCGATAAAGGTAGTCCATACCACATCTGCTTTTTGTCAGTCCAGGGTACGAACCCATGAGGACAACTACAGTTGTTGTTAAAACAAAGAGCGGAATCTGTGCAATTCTGGCTCAATCCACAAGTTTCGTTTAATAGGGCTCGACTGTTGCTAAAGCACCTGAAGTTATCACTTGTCCCTCTGTAGCCATGTCTGCACGAGCACGTTGGTGTTGTGGTGGACGTATCACAGAACGATTGGCGAGGCAAACAATCGTTGTCTTGGCGACACGCTTCACCCAGAAGGGACGCTTTACTGCAATTGTCCCCATAGAAAGTATAGCCGATGCCACATGTACATTGAAACGAATAACACCCTTTTGAAATACACAAATACTTCGGGTCCAAACTGAGGCAATCGGCGTGACTGCTGCACGTTCCGTAGATAAATCGAGTAACAACAGAGTTCGGTACGTTCATAAAGATTACAGCCAGGAAAGCCAGCTGTAAGCAGTAGGCCATGTCTCACACTTGTCTTAGAACTGCGGTTACTCACTACTTGAAATGTCTCCGAATTTGAAATGTCTCACAATTTCAAATATCTTATGACTTGGAATGTTTCACAGTTGGGATGTATCACAACTTGAATGTCTCACAACTGTATGTCACACGTGAGGTGTCTCAACTGTGGTGTCCCACAACTGTATGTCACACGTGAGGTGTCTCAACTGCGATGTCTCACAACTGGGATGTCTCACAACTGCGATGTCCCACAACTGCGATGTCCCACAACTGCGATGTCTCACAACTTGGATGTCCCACAACTGCGATGTCTCACAACTTGAATGTCCCACAACTGCGATGTCTCACAACTTGGGTGCCCCGCAGTTGAATGTACAGTATGACTATTTTACACAAGATATAACCAGTGGGTACTGGCTGTATTGTACACTTATTACGAGTGTAATAAAAATATAGGAACAAGATTATCACAAAAAATATATATATATCAGTCCAAACTCATCTCAGCGTTGGATGTTTAATAAGTGTTCGAAGTCTATATCGCCACTTTCAAGACAGTAAATGAGAGGAACACGACCGTCAAACGTAAATTCGAAAAAAAAATGGCAGGATGTAATGAAACTTAATTGGTTGATTCGAACACTATAAATACATTGTAATCTTAGCAGATATGATATACTGTCAATACTTTACGCAATCTGTGTTATATTCAGATAGAGACCTAAATAATACACAGCAAATGCACGCCCAGGTAAATGCAGTTGAAAATTGACACAAATTTCTCTGTTGACGGGCGTGCTTGTTAACTCCGGTTTGTAAGTCAGATATCTTGGGGTCGAGTTATCCCCTCCCCCCAGAAAACAAAACAAAAACTTCAGTACATTATAAGTAGTTAGTTTGAGTCATGACGAAAGCAATGTCAAACATACGTAAAAACGTTCTGCACTCTTATACTTTTTGGATGGTAAATATTTGCTTCACGCGTTTGCAAATAGGCCTACCAAGAAAATAGCTGATTGATTATAACAAAGACGTACACGAGGAGTACCAAGACCTTCTGGAATGTGAGAAACTTGTGCTGAACATTGGCATGAAAATTGAAAAACTCAAAATTAAATGTTCACCGAATTCTGAAAGGAACCTGGCGTCTGTGAATACCAAGACTATCCGACATGTGAGAAACTTTTGCAAAACATTTGCATAAAAATTCAAGAAAAACGTAGAGGGAAATCTCTAAATATAATGTTGACAGAACTGTAACGAGGGGCTACGTCACTTATTGAGGAGTTAAGTCTAGCGCACACGAGAGGCGCCGGCTGAGCTACCGGCCACGCGTGGCTGAGAGCCAAGCTGTTTCCCCCGTGTGCGCGTAAATTTTGGGGAGATTTTCGCCTCTCGAGGCGGTAAGGAAAGTACCTAGCATGTTTGATATTACTGCCTCTCGTGGCAAGAATCTCACCGTGTGCGCACAACGCGAGCTGCCAGCTGGGCTGAGAGGAGGGAAAAGCCAATCAGGTGTACCTATTGAAACACGTGATCACTTAGATTATTACATAACACAGGTAGTGACATTTACATGTATGTACCGTAGGTCAGTGAACAGGAACTTGCCTCAGCCGAGAGCTCGTCGTCTACGCTGAAATTTGTTGCTGCTCCCTCGGCCTGGCGGTGCCTTGCAGCTCAGCCGGCGCCTCTCGTGTGCGCTAAGCTTTCGAGACACCATCTTGAACTTCCACCAAACTCTTGAATCACAGCTTCCAGTCGCCTTCCCATACCGCTCACAACACGTCTGAACACGCTATATTTCCAGTAGTAGAAACCTTCCGTTTTTCAATGGAGAGCACAGCAAATGGGCTCAGTGCATAGAAAAGTTGCTACCATGAACGAAAAAGTAATTTTGACGTTTTACCTGGAAAGGAAACACTGGTGCAGCTATTTAAAGCATAAAGGGTATAGTTATAGAACAATGCGTGTTTTGTCAGGAAGTAGCGATTGTGGCCTCGAGGGAAGACGACCTCCGGATTTTTCGGTTGAAGTCATTTCTTCTTCACGTAGAGCCATTTCCTGAAATGTGGTTTTCTAGATAGGTTGTTGGATGTTTTACGCCACATTAAGACTATGTCACCTATATGGCGGCGTTGCTATGATTATTGGAGAGGAAACCAGACTCTCTGCCACGAGGAACCCCAGACCTGCGGTTACCTGGGAACTTTTCCACATACGGCGATCAAGTGAAAAATCCACTCAGAAACTTTCCAATTTTTATACACTTTATAATCACTGAAGATCAAAATTCTTCTGCTACCAAGAATGTTATGTTCTCACTAAAAATGAATGTGTCTGCAGTCTCGTTTTACACACACTCACATATGGCATGTATGAATAGTGTTTTGTGGAATTAACATGCCAAAAAAACTAAAACCTTTTAAATAATCAATGAAATAAAATAAAATTGCAAATAAATAGTTTTGCAAACAGGTCTATTTCAATATCTTTTGCTATATTTGTGCAGAAAAAGAACCTAAATTTCAGGGTAGACCTAAAATGGGCGTAACCATCGATAGCTCTGAATGATGACTATTTAAGAATTTTGCAAGGGTGGTAGGCCTACCGGCTGAAATTTTCTAAAAATTTTCCAGCCAATATTTCCAAACCTCCATTTCCAAAAATCTAAAAAGATGGCGACCTTTATCTTCAGGAAAATCGTCAAAACACATCTCAACCCAACAACGGTCTTGGAGTTTCCGGGGCCCAAGCGGCCCCTGAAATCTAGCCGCCCTTGGAACATCACTATTAGGATTCGGATCGTCAGTTCCCCCCCCCCCCCCCCCTCAACACGCACGCAAATAAATGACATGTAAATAGCATACTCACTGGTAGGATTCGGATCGTCAGTTCCCCACCCTCAACACGCACGCACACACACAAATGACATCTAAATAGCACATCGTTCAAAAAAATAAACGCTTTACGCTTTATAAAGTAACAAATGATTAGCTTAGCAAACAGGTCAAAGAGAAATGTCGACGTATTTTTAGACATTCAACCCAACACACCACCGCCACCACTTTCAAAAAAGTTCCACCGGTTCGCACAATCTGTCAAAATAACATGCTCAGTAAAAAATGAAAAAGAAACAGAGTCTTTTATACTACTATATTTATTGATTTTTCGACTGGTGTTTTACGTCGTACTCAAGATTATTCCCTTTATATAGACCAATTGCATCAGGATACTAGAAGGGGAAAGCATGGCGTAAGGAAACATTTCTGCACTGAAAAGCATAGGTGTGCAGTCTAGCGTGTCCCAACAAAGGTTTGTACCAAATTGGTAAGTATAATGCCAGACCATTCACATATCCTATAATTGTTGTAAGTGGCGTCATAGACGGTTTTGTTGCTACTGAAAACCGGTCTCTTATATACCAATTCGAGAGCCCAGAACCTATAGAATGCGCATTTGACCTGATGTACGTTTAATCGATGCGCTGTACCTGGCGTTCCTTCATCGTGATACCTGCATGCCACTTTGATCTTCTACCGCCGATTGATGATGTATAAATGTATGTGTATGATCTCTGCTAACATCACAAATACAACTGATTTGTGTTTGATGTAAACGTTTGTACTCCTGAAATGTAGAATCGACGCCCACGACTCTGGATTACAAAGAATGGAATGTCCGATGGCGCCAGTTACTGGGGACACAAAATGAATACCGGAGCGTGCTAAATGTTCAGATCAGCTGTAAACGGCTCCTGTGATCAAACATATTTGGATATAGAGTTTCGTTTAATGACAGAAGGTTTCTACAGAAATCAGGATTCCAAAGTCAGTTCCGTGTTATTTATGATGCGTGGGTGTTAAAAGAACTATAAAGCATTTCCATGTTCGGATACTCCGTCTTATTCAGACTGTCTGGGATTTGGCTGGTCTCGGCTTCCGTATATTGTTCCAAAACGAAAGCCTTTGAATCATGATGCTTTGAGTTGTTATAAAACTATTCATTTAATTCTTATTCAGTTTGTCTGACATTTGACTGCTCAGGACCTCTTAATAATTTACTGAATTTATTATGTGTATTTATATGCAACTGTTACCAGGCATTGCTCGTTCATTGTACAGCAGCCCAACGTGGGGCTTATATATGCCTTAGTCTGCGAGTACATCTCAGTTTATGTCTGTTCCCATCCCTTTTAGATTGACGTTTTTACAAAGCGTTGTACATTTTTTCTGCCTTTACATAAGCTGTTTAAATTTTGATTGGTTCGTGAATTTTTAGACTTACTAATATTACTTTTATTTTTAGACTGGTGTTTATTTGCAACTGGTATGCAGGCATTGGGTGTTCTAAACACGAATTGCATAGGCTTATACTCTTTTCAAGAACGTCTAATTTTTTTCCGGTTCAGATCCCTTTTGTATTTATTTATTTCATTTCCAAACCAACTAAAGCTGTTCAATTGTTTTATTTGTTTCGCAAATTCCTGGGCTTCCCAATATTTCAATGAAATTAATACGAGTATTTATCTGCAACTGTTACTCCTCCAAGCAACCTGTGTGCAACGCTCAATAAATATACCGTCTCTATGCAAGAACACCCAAGTTTATTTCTATTCTAGCTCCTTTAACATTTATGTTCTCCTCACAGGGACAAAAGCTGTTCAAATGTTTTACTTGACTCCTGAATTCCTCGACTTATTAATTAATATTTCACAGAATTCAAAAGGGGCGTTTATCTGCTATTGTTACCCAAGCATTGGTAGTTCAACGCATAACCAATGCAAGAACGTCTAAATTAATTTGTGTTATGCCCCTTTTAGAATTTATGTTCTTTTCAAAGACAAACATACTGTTCAAATGTTTCTGCTTTTGGAGTATCCCGTTTTGGTGTTTTCTCGATTCACCTTTAACGATCTTCCACGATAAAAAAAAATAAAGCAGCCCGTTAATTTGAAAGCCCCCCCCCCCACCCCACGCCCCACCCCCCTCCCGCCCCCAAAAGAAAATAAATAAAATTCTTCATCTTTTTCTCACTCCGCGTGTTCCTTATAAGTCGCTTCCACCAATGGGTCGCGGGTTCGAATCCCACTCAGTCCAAAAATTTCTGACTGGGTTTTCACTCGAACGACCTATGTGGGATGGTTGCCAGTTACCAGCGGAAGGTCGTGGGTTTCCTCCGGGCACAGAGCCCGGTTTCCTCCCACAATAAAATTGGCAACGCCGCCATATAAGTGAAATAATCTTGAGCGCGGCGTAAAACACCAAACAATCAATCAATCAATCCTTATAAGTCGCGAAGTAGAGGAGTGAGAAAACGCCATACGGGCAAAATCTCTACAGAAAGTGCAGCTATGGCGACTTTATGGCATTTTTCTTTTTACTGATTCAGTTATTTCTCAGATTATGGTTGAAATTGCATTACATAGACAAAAATTCGTAACGGGAAGAACCGGTGCAGTTAATAAGCCAACGTAAATTATGCCCGCACAAAATCTGAAACGAGGTTTAAAATGTCCACTGGATATATACATATTATTTGGTTTGTATATACCGGTCTGACATCGCGAGGAATAAATGTCTGAAAAGCTGAACAAGTCGGTTATAAAACCATGGACAGAGAGGATATTGAATAGCTCATTTGCATAATCGTAATAAGATGGGGTGGGGTGTTTTACAAGTGGGACATACCACATCATCCCAATAGAAAACTGTGTAACAGGCATAATTGAATGGAAATAAAATATTCCATCGGGATTTACATTTATAACGTGTGGGTGGTTGAAGGGCTGTAAAGCATTTCCATGTTCGGATACTCATTCTAATTCACTGTGTCTGAGGATTGATGTCCTTGGCTTTTCAAAACGTTCATAGGTGCAGTACTATCGAATCATCGTATATTATTCAGACGTGGAGCCAAACTGTTACTTACGTTCGACTAGAATATTAAAAAAGGCATTTTTTAAAGATTGTTTTATCTCCACTACGAAAGACTCTTGTGAGTTTTAATTGGCTTTTGTGACGAGATATGCATTCCTTCTTTGAGCGCCATTGCCATTCCAATCCCAGACAAACTGTATAAGAATTAAATGAATTTCGTTTTGGAACAATATATGGAAGGCGAGACCAACCAAATCCCAGACAAGCTGAATAAGACGGTGTATCCGAACATGGAAAAGCTTTATAGTTCTTTTAACACCCACGCATCATAAATAACACGGAACTGGCTTTGGAATCCTGATTTCTGTAGAAACCTTCTGTCATTAAACGAAACTCTATACCCAAATATGTTTGATCACAGGAGCCGTTTACAGCTGATCTGAACATTTAGCACGCTCCAGTATTCAGTTTGTGTCCCCAGTAACTGGCGCCATCGGACATTCCATTCTTTGTAATCTAGAGTCGTGGGCGTCGATTCTACATTTCAGGAGTACAAACGTTTACATCAAACACAAATCAGTTGTATTTCTGATGTTAGCAGAGATCATGCACATACATTTTACTTCATCAATCGGCGGTAGAAGATCAAACGGTTTTACCAAGGTGGTATACAGGTATCACGATGAAAGAACATCAGCTGTCAAACTGAAGCCCGTTCATCCCAATGATTTTTACAGTACAATTACTATAGATAGTGACTTAAGTTACAACGCCGATCGATGGATTATTAAAATGATAACTTGGAATGTCCAGTTGGAAAGCCTGCGATTAAGAATTGCTCTGTTGTCGCTCACTAACATTCAAATCGAAATATGCTGGGACAATTCAAATCGGATTATAAAAGCCAAACTCGACTGCAAATCGAAAGTGATTGAGGCTCCACTGTTTATCGGCCGCGAGGTTTTGCAGAAAAAAGTAAGGTAGACTGTCGTATTGTCCGACTACGCACATTTAGTTAAAATGGGGGAAAATCTGACCGGGGGGAAATGTCGTCGGGGAAACTGTCGCGGGGGAAATGTCGTGGGGGGAAAATGTCGCGGGGGAAATGTCGTCGGGGAAAATGTCGCGGGGGAAATGTCGTGGGGGAAACTGTCGCGGGGGAAATGTCGTGGGGGAAAATGTCGCGGGGGGAAATGTCACGGGGGAAACTGTCGCAGGGGAAATGTCGTGGGGGAAAATGTCGCGGGGGAAATGTCGTGGGGGGAAATGTGCCGGGGGAAATGTCGTGGGGGAAAAGGTCGCTGGGGGATAATGTCGTGGAGTCGACAATGCCACACAAAGAAGGAATGGATGTCTCGTCACAAATGTTAATTGAAACTCAAGTCTTTCATGGTTGAAATAAAACAATCTTTAAAAAAAATGCTTCTTTTAATATTATAATCGAACATAAGTTTTGCTTCATGTCTGAATAATATACGATGATTCGATAGTACTGCATGTATGAATGTTTTGAAAAGCCAAGGACATCAATCCTCAGACACAGTGAATTAGAATGAGTATCCGAACATGGAAATGCTTTACAGCCCTCTAACCACCCACGCGGTATAAATGTAAATCCCGATGGAATATTTTATTTCCATTCAATTCTGTCTATTACACACTTTTCTATTGGGATGCTGTGGTATGCCCCACTTGTAAACTCCCCCCACATCGTTACAAAAAGTAAACGCTTTACGCTTTATAAAGTAACAAATGATTAGCTTAGCAAACAGGTCAAAGACAAATGTCGACGTATTTTTAGACATTCAACCCAACACACCATCGCCACCACTTTCAAAAAAGTTCCACCGGTTCGCAAAATCTGTCAAAATAACATGCGCAGTAAAAAAAGAAGAGGAAACAAGTTTTGTTGTAGTATTTGTTTTCTATTCCAATTTTACTTGTTTATCTACTATTTTATTGAGTCTTTTATACTACTATATTTATTGATTTTTCGACTGGTGTTTTACGTCGTACTCAAGATTATGCCCTTTATATAGATCAATTGCTTCAGGATATTAGAAGGGGAAAGCAGGGCGTAAGCAAACAGTCCTGCACTGAAAAGTATAGGTGTGCAGTCTAGCGTGTCCCAAACAAAGGTTTGTACCAAATTGGTAAGTATAATGCCAGACCATTTAAAGTGGCATGAGCTGCCAAAATGTTGATATTTTGACGTTACAATAGAATGTTGAAATTGTTGCCTACTTTTCTCAACACGTATACTTCAGAAGCTTTTTAGTGCTTCTAGTCTCGAAATTGTACGATAAAGTATTGTTTGGATCTAACTTTAGCATAGAATGAATGAATGGTCGTCCCGGTTATTTAAATTTTGTTTACTTTTCGAACACGTTTTCCGTTCGTACAGGCCACATACTGTATGGATTTTCCTCATTCCAACGCCAATCATTTAGTTTTTCGATGGCCTTCAAAGCCTCTTACTGTCGTGACGATAAGAAATTATGAAAAAATGTGAATTTTGGCAGCTCATGCCACTTTAAATATCCCATAATTTTTGTAAGTGGCGTCATAGACGGTTTTGTTGCTACTGAAAATCGGTCTCTTATATAACAGTTCGAGAGCCCAGAACCTATAGAATGCTCATTTGACCTGATATACCTTTAATCGATGCGCTGTACCTGGCGTTCCTTCATCGTTATACCTGCATGCCACTTTGATCTTCTACCGCCGATTGATGATGTATAAATGTATGTGTATGATCTCTGCTAACATCAGAAATACAACTGATTTGTGTTTGATGTAAACGTTTGTACTCCTGAAATGTAGAATCGACGCCCACGCCTCTGGATTACAAAGAATGGAATGTCCGATGGCGCCAGTTACTGGGGACACAAAATGAATACTGGAGCGTGCTAAATGTTCAGATCAGCTGTAAACGGCTCCTGTGATCAAACATATTTGGGTATAGAGTTTCGTTTAATGACAGAAGATTTCTACAGAAATCAGGATTCCAAAGCCAGTTCCGTGTTATTTATGATGCGTGGGTGTTAAAAGAACTATAAAGCATTTCCATGTTCGGATACTCCGTCTTATTCAGCCTGTCTGGGATTTGGTTGGTCTGGGCTTCCGTATATTGCTTCAAAACCAAAGCCTTTGAATCATGATGCTTTGAGTTGGTATAAAACTATTAATTTAATTCAGTTTGTCTGACATTTGACTGCTCATGACTTCTTAATAATTTACTGAATTTATTATGTGTATTTATATGCAACTGTTACCAGGCATTGGGCGTGCATTGTACAGCAGCCCAACGTGGGGCTTATATATGCCGTAGTCTGCGAGTACATCTCAGTTTATGTCTGTTCCCATCCCTTTTAGATTGATGTTTTTACGAAGCGTTGTATATTTTTTCTGCCTTTACATAAGCTGTTTAAATTTTGATTTTGGTTCGTGAATTTTTAGACTTCCTAATATTACTCTGATTTTTAGACTGGTGTTTATTTGCAACTTGTATGCAGGCATTGGGTGCTCAAAACACGATATGCATAGGCTTGTACTCTTTTCAAGAACGTCTAATTTTTTTCCGGTTCAGATCCCTTTTGTAGTTATTTATTTCATTTTCAAACCAACTAAAGCTGTTCAATTGTTTTATTTGTTTCGCAAAATCCTGGGCTTCCCAAAATTTCAATGAAATTAATACGAGTATTTATCTGCAACTGTTACTCCTCCAACCAACCTGTGTGCAACGCTCAATAAATATACCCTCTCTATGCTAGAACACCCAAGTTTATTTCTATTCTAGCTCCTTTTAGATTTCTGTTCTCTTCAAACGCACAAAAGCCATTAAAAATGTTTTACTTGATTCCTGAATTCCTCGGCTTATTAATTAATATTTCACAGAATTCAAAAAGGGTGTTTATCTGCTATTGTTACCCAAGCATTGCTAGTTCAACGCATAATCAATGCAAGAACGTCTAAATTAATTTGTGTTATGCCCCTTTTAGAATTTATGTTCTTTTCAAAGCCACAAATGCTGTTCAATTGTTTCTGTTTCTGGTATAGCTTAGCCCGCCATATCTTTTATCATATTTGTTACTCGAATAGGTTTTATTTTTGAACGCTAAAGTAATTCGGCAAGCTTTCAAACATAGCATTTATTTCACGGTTTTAAATGAGTTTATAGCTCAGTGGGCTGTTTCTCAACACATTAACGCCCGACGTAAGTCCATTGCAATTCCTATAACTGCCATGGCAACATATGCCATCAACATTACGTTACGACCATGCGCAAAGTTACGACAGGCGTAAGTGTGTTGCGAAACAGACCCCCTGACAATCAATTCTACCATTTGGAATTGTACCAAAGCACTGAAATGGATTTCTTATAGGTAGGTACCCGCAATGTCAAACAACGAGACTGGACATGCGAACTTAATCTGAAAACAAGTCAAGTATTTGGTTTGTTAGATATAAATTGGCTGCCGATAAATTTAAGATTGCAAACAAAAAGACACACCGTTCGCTCAAGGTAATAATTACTCACTAGTATGGCGAACATTATTCATACGAATGGGCGCGCCTATACGGTAAAACAACCAGCCAACGAACAAAAAGACCCGGCAAGAGTTAAAAAGACAGATGAGCCCACTCTCGTAGTGTTTTGTCGACCTTCAGAAACACGCTGCACTAGAAAACGAGATATCCCCAAAACAACAAATTCTATACAAATATTGCCGTTTTGGGGTTTTCTCGCTTCACGTTAAAACAACCCGCTAAATTGACCCCCCCCCCCCCCCGGACAGGGAGTTTAAAATGTCCACTGGATATATACATATTATCTGGTTTGTATATACCGGTTTGACATCGCAAGGAATAAATGTCTGAAGAGCTGAACAAGTCCGTTATAAAACCATGGACAGAGAGGGTATTGAATAGCTCATTTACAGAATGGTAATAAGGGGGAGGGGGGGGGGGGAGTTTACAAGTGGGACACACTACAACATCCCAATAGAAAAGTGTGTAACAGACAGAATTGAATGGAAATAAAATATTCCATCGGGATTTACATTTATAACGTGTGGGTGGTTAGAGGGCTGTAAATCATTTCCATGTTCGGATACTCATTCTAATTCACTGTGTCTGAGGATTGATGTCCTTGGCTTTTCAAAACATTCATAGGTGCAGTACTATCAAACCATCGTATATTATTCAGACGTGGAGCCAAACTGTTACTTACGTTCGACTAGGTGCATAGGTGCAGTACTATCGAATCATCGTATATTATTCAGACGTGGGGCAAAACTTACTCTTGACTATGATATTAAAAGAGGCATTTTTTAAAGATTGTTTTATCTCCACTATGAAAGACTCTTGTGAGTTTTAATTAGCCTTTGTGACGAGATATGCATTCCTTCTTTGAGCGCCATTGTCTGGTTTGCGTCTTTTCTAAAGGTCAAGGTCATTCGTATTCCCGTAGCGTATATGAGAAAATGACCAACATCTGGTATATTTAGGTTAAATTGATATTTATAGAATCATAATATTGTCGTTCTAATGACCGAAGTCTACTGTCCGAATTGTTTCAATGATTTAGCAGGAAACTTTACCAGTATAAGGGTATAAGAATCAAGCCCTGCTAAGCAGCATTCTATGTTTATATAACACATCATCATGTATGACGTTTTGTTTGATTGATTGATTGATTGTTTGGTGTTTTACGCCGCGCTCAAGATTATTTCACTTATATGGCGGCGTTGCCAGTTTTAGTGTGGGAGGAAACCGGGCTCGATGCCCGGAGGCGTTTTGTTTGAGGAGGACCGTTAAACCATCTTCACATATTTCTAAATTTATTTGGCTTTTTGTGATATTGGGCCTTTGGTCAGTCGGACACAATGTCTCCTATTGTATTGACATCAAGCGATGGCCCGAACACCAAACATAAGACATCATGTTATTTAGTTAAAAAGAGATGCATATATATGAGGTGAAGTACAATTTGTGAGATTACGGCGACAAACGATCGTCAGTTTGCCGATCGACTGAAACTTCCAATTCACGAAAAGATAAGCTTTCGTCCTTTGAAAAGAATATCATTCAGAAAACAGTTAGACCAGATATCAACTAGGTGCTCATAGAGTGTGCGTTGCACACCGATTGCCTTCATGGGTAACGGTTGCATTTGATTCGAATACCCAGCTTAAATTCAATGATGTATGTGTAAGTCCGGAAATTCACAAAACAATTTAAAAGAACATAAATCTAAAAGACCATTCCAATCCCATACAAACTGTATAAGAATTAAGCGAATAGATTTATACAAACTCAAATCATTATACTGCTTGAAGCTTTCGATTTGGGAACAATATACGAAAGCCCAGACCAACCAAATCCCAGACAGGCTGAATAAGACGGAGTATCCGAACATGGAAATGCTTTATAGTTCTTTTAACACCCACGCATCATAAATAACACGGAACTGGCTTTGGAATCCTGATTTCTGTAGAAACCTTCTGCCATTAAACGAAACTCTATACCCAAATATGTTTAATCACAGTAGCCGTTTACAGCTGATCTGAACATTTAGCACGCTCCAGTATTCATTTTGTGTCCCCAGTAACTGGCGCCATCGGACATTCCATTCTTTGTAATCCAAAGTCGTGGGCGTCGATTCTACATTTCAGGAGTACAAACGTTTACATCAAACACAAATCAGTTGTATTTCTGATGTTAGCAGAGATCATACACATACATTTTTACTTCATCAATCGTCGGTAGAAGATCAAACGGTTTTACCAAAGTGGTATGCAGGTATCACGATGTCAAAATGAAGCCCATTCATCCCAATGATTTTTACAGTACAACTACAATAGATAGTGACTAAAGTTACCACGCCGATCGATGGATTTTTAAAATGATAACTTGGAATGTCTAGTTGGAAGGCCTGCGATTAAGAATTGCTCTGTTGTCGCTCACTAACATTCAAATCGAAATATGCTGGGACAATTCAAATCTGATTATAAAAGCCGAACTCTACTGCAAATCGAAAGTGATTGAGGCTCCACTGTTTATCGGCCGCGAGGTTTTGCTGAAAAAAGTAAGGTAGACTGTCGTATTGTCCGACTACGCACATTTAGTTAAAATTGGGGAAAATCTCACTGGGGGGAAATGTCGTCGGGGAAACCGTCGCGGGGTAAATGTCGTCGGGGAAACTGTCGCTGGGGAAAATGTCGCTGGGGGATAATGTCATGGAGTCGACAATGCCACACAAAGAAGGAATGGATATCTCGTCACAAAGGCCAAATAAAACTCACAAGAGTCTTTCGTAGTGGAGATAAAACAATCTTTAAAAAAACGCCTTTTTTAATATTCTAGTCGAACGTAAGTAACAGTTTGGCTCCACGTCTGAATAATATACGATGATTCGATAGTATACTGCACCTATGGACGTTTTGAAAAGCCAAGGACATCAATCCTCAGACACAGTGAATTAGAATGAGTATCCGAACATGGAAATGCTTTACAGGCCTCTAACCACCCACGCGATATAAATGTAAATCCCGATGGAATATTTTATTTCCATTCAATTCTGTCCGTTACACGCTTTTCTATTGGGATAGTGTAGTGTGTCCCACTTGTAAACTCCCCCCCCCCCCGCATCCCCCTTATCACCATTCTGTAAACAGCTATTCAATACCCTCTCCGTTCATGGTTTTATAACGGACCTGTTCAGCTCTTCAGACATTTATTCCTTGCGATGTCAGACCATTATATACAAACCAGATAATATGCATATATCCAGTGGACATTTATCCGTATGTAATGAACATCAATCTAACAAAAATCTGAACAAAGATAAAGTTAGACCTTGCAGATAAATACACGCTATCAACGCTATCAATCCCGTTCAGACAAACTGAGTAAAATTATTTGAATAGATTTATACAAACTCAAATCATTACATTGCTTCAAGCTTTTTGAATTGGGAACAATATACGGAAGGCGAGACCAACCAAATCCCAGACAAGCTGAATAAGACGGAGTATCCGAACATGGAAATGCTTTATAGTTCTTTTAACACCCACGCATCATAAATAACACGGAACTGGCTTTGGGATCCTGATTTCTGTAGAAACCTTCTGTCATTAAACGAAACTCTATACCCAAATATGTTTGATCTCAGGAGCCGTTTACAGCTGATCTGAACATTTAGCACGCTCCAGTATTCATTTTGTGTCCCCAGTAACTGGCGCCATCGGACATTCCATTCTTTGTAATCTAGAGTCGTGGGCGTCGATTCTACATTTCAGGAGTACAAACGTTTACATCAAACACAAATCAGTTGTATTTCTGATGTTAGCAGAGATCATACACATACATTTTTACATCATCAATCGGCGGTAGAAGATCAAACGGTTTTACCAAGGTGGTATACAAGTATCACGATGAAAGAACGTCAGGTGTCAAACTGAAAAGTCCATTCATCCCAATGGTTTTTACAGTACAATTACTATAGATAGTGACTTAAGTTACCACGCCGATCAATGCATTTTTAAAATGATAACTTGGAATGTCTAGTTGGAAGGCCTGCGATAAAGTATTGCTCTGTTGTCGCTCACTGACATTCGAATCGAAATATGCTGGGACAATTCAAATCTGATTATAAAAGCCAAACTCGACGGCAAATCGAAAGTGATTGAGGCTCCACTGTTTATCGGCCGCGAGACTTTGCAGAAAAAAGTAAGGTAGACTGTCGTATTGTCCGACTACGCACATTTAGCTAAAATTGGGGAAAATCTCACCGGGGGGAAATGTCGTCGGGGGAAAATGTCGCGGGGAAAATGTCACGGGGGAAAATGTCGCGGGGGAAATGTCGTGGGGGAAACTGTCGCGGGAGGAATGTCCTGGGGGAAAATGTCGCGGGGGGAAATGTCACGGGGGAAACTGTCGCGGGGGAAATGTCGTGGGGGAAAATGTCGTGGGGGAAATGTCGTGGGGGAAAATGTCGCTGGGGGATAATGTCATGGAGTCGATAATGCCACACAAAGAATGAATGGATATCTCGCCACAAAGGTTAATTAAAACTCACACGAGTCTTTCATAGTGGAGATAAAACAATCTTTAAAAAATGCCTCTTTTAATATTATAATCGAACATAAGTTTTGCTTCATGTCTGAATAATATACGATGATTTGATAGTACTGCACCTATGGATGTTTTGAAAAGCCAAGGACATCAATCCTCAGACACAGTGAATTAGAATGAGTATCCGAACATGGAAATGCTTTACAGCCCTCCAACCACCCACGCGTTATAAATGTAAATCCCGATGGAATATTTTATTTCCATTCAATTCTGTCTGTTACACAATTTTCTATTGGGATGCTGTGGTATGCCCCACTTGTAAAACACCCCCACCCCCTCCCCCTTATTACCATTCTGTAAATGAGCTATTCAATACCCTCTCTGTCCATGGTTTTATAACGGACCTGTTCAGCTTTTCAGACATTTATTTCTTGCGATGTCAGACCGGTATATACAAATCAGATAATATGTATATATCCAGTGGACATTTATCCGAATGTAATGGACATCAATCTAAAAAAAATCTGAACAAAGACAAAGTTAGAGCCTCTTGCAGATAAATAAACGCTATCAAGCTATCAATCCCGTCCCAGACAAACTGAGTAAGAATTAAATGAATGGTTTTATACCAACTCAAAGCATTATGATTCAAAGGCTTTCGTTTTGGAACAATATACGGAAGGCGAGACCAACCAAATCCCAGACAAGCTGAATAAGACTGTGTATTCGAACATGGAAATGCTTTATAGTTCTTTTAACACCCACGCATCATAAATAACACGGAACTGACTTTGGAATCCTGATTTCTGTAGAAACCTTCTGTCATTAAACGAAACTCTATACCCAAATATGTTTGATCATAGGAGCCGTTTACAGCTGATCTGAACATTTAGCACGCTCCAGTATTCATTTTGTGTCCCCAGTAACTGGCTCCATCGGACATTCCATTCTTTGTAATCCAAAGTCGTGGGCGTCGATTCTACATTTCAGGAGTACAAACGTTTACATCAAACACAAATCAGTTGTATTTCTGATGTTAGCAGAGATCATACACATACAGTTTGACTTCATTAATCGGCGGTAGAAGATCAAACGGTTTTACCAAAGTGGTATGCAGGTATCACGATGAAAGAACGTCAGGTGTCAAACTGAAGCCCAGTCATCCCAATGATTTTTACAGTACAATTACTATAGATAGTGACTTAAGTTACCACGCCGATCGATGGATTTTTAAAATGATAACTTGGAATGTCTAGTTGGAAGGCCTGCGATTAAGAATTGCTCTGTCGCTTACTAACATTCAAATCGAAATATGCTGGTACAATTAAAATCTGATTATAAAAGCCAAACTCGACTGCAAATCGAAAGTGATTGAGGCTCCACTGTTTATCGGCCGCGAGGCTTTGCAGAAAAAAAGTAAGGTAGACTGTCGTATTGTCCGACTACGCACATTTAGTTAAAATGGGTGAAAATCTGACCGGGTGGAAATGTCGTCGGGGAAACTGTCGCGGGGGAAATGTCGTGGGGGGAAAATGTCGCGGGGGAAATGTCGTCGGGGAAAATGTCGCGGGGGAAATGTCGTGGGGGAAAGTGTCGCGGGGGAAATGTCGTGGGGGAAAATGTCGCGGGGGGAAATGTCACGGGGGAAACTGTCACGGGGAGAAATGTCACGGGGGAAACTGTCGCAGGGGAAATGTCGTGGGAGGGAAATGTCGTGGGGGAAATGTCGTGGGGAAAAATGTCGCTGGGGGATAATGCCATGGAGTCGACAATGCCACACAAAGAAGGAATGGATATCTCGCCACAAAGGTTAATTAAAACTCACACGAGTCTTTCATAGTGGAGATAAAACAATCTTTAAAAAATGCCTCTTTTAATATTATAATCGAACATAAGTTTTGCTTCATGTCTGAATAATATACGATGGTTTGATAGTACTGCACCTATGGATGTTTTGAAAAGCCAAGGACATCAATCCTCAGACACAGTGAATTAGAATGAGTATCCGAACATGGAAATGCTTTACAGCCCTCCAACCACCCACGCGTTATAAATGTAAATCCCGATGGAATATTTTATTTCCATTCAATTCTGTCTGTTACACAATTTTCTATTGGGATGCTGTGGTATGCCCCACTTGTAAAACACCCCCACCCCCTCCCCCTTATTACCATTCTGTAAATGAGCTATTCAATACCCTCTCTGTCCATGGTTTTATAACGGCCCTGTTCAGCTTTTCAGACATTTATTTCTTGCGATGTCAGACCGGTATATACAAATCAGATAATATGTATATATCCAGTGGACATTTATCCGAATGTAATGGACATCAATCTAAAAAAAATCTGAACAAAGACAAAGTTAGAGCCTCTTGCAGATAAATAAACGCTATCAAGCTATCAATCCCGTCCCAGACAAACTGAGTAAGAATTAAATGAATGGTTTTATACCAACTCAAAGCATTATGATTCAAAGGCTTTCGTTTTGGAACAATATACGGAAGGCGAGACCAACCAAATCCCAGACAAGCTGAATAAGACGGTGTATTCGAACATGGAAATGCTTTACAGTTCTTTTAACACCCACGCATCATAAATAACACGGAACTGACTTTGGAATCCTGATTTCTGTAGAAACCTTCTGTCATTAAACGAAACTCTATACCCAAATATGTTTGATCACAGGAGCCGTTTACAGCTGATCTGAACATTTAGCACGCTCCAGTATTCATTTTGTGTCCCCAGTAACTGGCTCCATCGGACATTCCATTCTTTGTAATCCAGAGTCGTGGGCGTCGATTCTACATTTCAAGAGTACAAACGTTTACATCAAACACAAATCAGTTGATCGTTTGTATTTGTGATGTTAGCAGAGATCATACACATACATTTATACATCAGCAATCGGCGGTAGAAGATCAAACGGTTTTACCAAAGTGGTATACAGGTATCACGATGTCAAAATGAAGCCCATTCATCCCAATGATTTTTACAGTACAACTACAATAGATAGTGACTAAAGTTACCACGCCGATCGATGGATTTTTAAAATGATAACTTGGAATGTCTAGTTGGAAGGCCTACGATTAAGTACTGCTCTGTTATCGCTCACTAA
This sequence comes from Lepidochitona cinerea, assembly GCA_963971465.1. Lineage (NCBI taxonomy): Eukaryota > Metazoa > Mollusca > Polyplacophora > Chitonida > Tonicellidae > Lepidochitona > Lepidochitona cinerea. The sequence continues at coordinate 2,926,907 of OZ020556.1, read as the reverse complement.
CATTCAAATCGAAATATGCTGGGACAATACAAATCTGATTAGAAAAGCTAAACTCGACTGCAAATCGCAAGTGATTGAGGCTTCACTTTTTATCGGCCGCGAGGTTTTGCAGGAAAAAAGTAAGGTAGACTGTCGTATTGTCCGACGACGCACATTTAGTTAAAATGGGGGAAAATCTCACCGGGGGGAAATGTCGTCGGGGAAACTGTCGCGGGGGAAATATCGCGGGGGAAATGCCGTGGGGAAAAATGTCGCTGGGGGATAATGTCATGAAGTCGACAATGCCACACAAAGAAGGAATGGATATCTCGCCACAAAGGTTAATTAAAACTCACAAGAGTCTTTCATAGTGGAGATAAAACAATCTTTAAAAAATGCCTCTTTTAATATTATAATCGAACATAAGTTTTGCTTCATGTCTGAATAATATACGATGATTTGATAGTACTGCACCTATGGATGTTTTGAAAAGCCAAGGACATCAATCCTCAGACACAGTGAATTAGAATGAGTATCCGAACATGGAAATGCTTTACAGCCCTCCAACCACCCACACGTTATAAATGTAAATCCCGATGGAATATTTTATTTCCATTCAATTACACAGTTTTCTATTGGGATGATGTAGTATGCCCCACTTGTAAAACATCCCCTCCCCATTATCACCATTCCGTAAATGAGCTATCCAATACCCTCTCCGTTCATGGTTTTATAACGGACCTGTTCAGCTCTTCAGACATTTATTTCTTGCGATGTCAAACCGGTATATACAAATCAGATAATATGTATATATCCAGTGGACACAGTAAGATAAATCATGTTTCCTCCTTCAGCCCCCGAAACGCTTACCTCCCCTTCACGGGTGTACCATTACCGTCCAACATTTCTCTCAGGTACATCAATGAAATGCCTTAAGACGCGATGCAAACTCGATATATACGTACCCGATCGCGGAACCTTTTTCGGAGAACAATCTCGCGACAAATATCAAATGGCAGAGAATCTTAATTGCGACTCCTCTAATATCATGTATGTTATCACATGTGAAAAATGTCGCAAACAGTATGTCGGAGAAACTCAGAATTCTCTACGACAAAGAGCAGCCAACCATTTATCTAGTATTAGACTTAAACATGATGTACCTGTGGCACAACATTTCAATACTCTAGGTCATTCGGTCAAGGACCATTTTGAAATCATGCCTATTGAGAAAATCCCTTTTCTCACTTCCGCTGCAGATACCAAGCACAAACGTTTGGAAAGGGAAAGTTTTTGGATTCAAACATTACAAACTATTTAGCCTTTGGGTTTGAACTTGGACCCTGTAAGATGTCGTGAAAAAACTATAATACCATTTGTCTTTCAGTATAACAAAGCTAGCATCGCTATGGCCAAGATTATAGTAGAAGAATACAAACTACTTCAAAGTAAACTTGCTCGACCTCTGACCCAAAGGCCAGTCATTGCTGATAAAAAAAACAAGAGTTTGAAAGACATAATGGTCAGGGCTAAACTCCCCTGTCTGCCTTCTACCTAGGTTTTCTGGGAAAGGGGTGGGGGGGGCAAATTTTCACTGTCCTTTCCCATGACCCTATAATATATAGTCTGACGATATTCTTACCATAGCTTAAGATACGTAAGCATTGTTAATGTAATACAAAGTGTTCCAGAAAATTCTACTGACTAAGACCAAGCTCCTGTCAGTCGTCAACCTAATGAAATATCATAGGTTTACTTTATAACAACAATTTATGATGGGGTATAAAGGTCTAAATGATATACCTCTTTTTAACACAATTAGAAACTTGTCTCCATGGTTATTTTAGACAAGAAGATTTTCCCTGTGCCCTCGTGTTTTAGTGTCCTTAAATATATCCAGTGGACAATTATCCGTATGTAATGAACATCAATCTAACAAAAATCTGAACAAAGATAAAGTTAGAGCTTCTTGCAGACAAATACACGTTATCAACTCAGTAAATTATTCAGAAGTCCTGCCAAATCCCGTCCCAGACGAACGGAATAAGAATTAAGTGAATAGATTTATACAAACTCAAATCATTATATTGCTTCCAGCTTTTTGAATTGGGAACAATATACGGAAGGCGAGACCAACCAAATCCCAGACAAGCTGAATAAGACTGTGTATCCGAACATGGAAATGCTTTATAGTTCTTTTAACACCCACGCATCATAAATAACACGGAACTGACTTTGGAATCCTGATTTCTGTAGAAACCTTCTGTCATTAAACGAAACTCTATACCCAAATATGTTTGATCACAGGAGCCGTTTACAGCTGATCTGAACATTTAGCACGCTCCAGTATTCATTTTGTGTCCCCAGTAACTGGCGACATCGGACATTCCATTCTTTGTTTTTTTTTTCCATTAGATTGCACTATGTGGAATGACTTTCAGAAACTCATAGAAGGTATAATGTTATACTCTGATATACTCCAACCCGCCATGCGTTGATAATTTGTTTGTGCTATTTTTTTAAGTTTGATTGATTGATTTGTTGTTTTGTGTTTAAAGCCCGGTCTACACTGAGAGTTTTGCTGCGACCCGACCCGACGCGACTGTACCTGACTCGAGTCGGGTTCAGTCGGCTTGAGTTGCGTCGCGTCGTAGACAGGTATACACTGCATACAACTGAAGTCATTGAGGGACATGACGTTTGGAACTCTCTAGCAGAAAAAGGTACAAAAAGACGTTTGTTTGACGTCACGTGACTGTAGTCAAGTTTCTGATTAACCTACAGATTCAGACTCTCTACGACGATCGTCGCAAGAGTGGATACACTGTCTGACCAGACCCGACTCAACCCGATTCTTGATCAAATATCTAGCACGTCCAGATCACTCCCGACCCGACGCAACTGAAGCCGACTGACACCGATTTGCGTCGTGGACTGGTATACACTACACTTTTTCTCTGCGACGCGACGCGATATTCCAGTCGGATCGGGTCGGGTCGCAGCAAAACTCTCAGTGTATACCGGGCTTTACGCCGCGCTCAAGATTATTTCATTTATATGGCCGCGTTGCCAGTTTTATTGTGGGAGGAAACCGGGCTCTATGCCCGGAGGAAACCCACGACCTTCCGTTGGTTTGGACTGAGTGGGATTCGAACCCGCGACCTTTTAAGTTTGAATTTGAAGTTGGCAAAGAGCCCGGTTTTCTTCTATACTAAACCTCGAAACGTGGTCATGTAAGCGAAGTAATCGCGCATGCGGGGTAAAATAGGGAATCAGTTGATGGAAATTGTGATATTTCCCCAAAACACCGTTTATACTCATTTTAGTTTGTAAATGGGTATCATGCTTAAGAACTTGTTTCTAGGTTTTTGTTTATCAGTTTTGTTACTCAGAGTGAAGCTCTGACAATAGATTTGAAATTTGAACAACTTTGATTGATGTTTTACGCTGTACTCAAGATTATTTCACGTGTATGGCGGCGTTGCCAGGTTTAGTGTGGGGGGAAAACCTCCACCTTGGACGATTACCTGGCAACTCTTCCACATACGGCGACCCAAAGAAAAATCCACTCAGAAACTTGGCCTTTTTATTTGCTCTGAGTGGGATTCGTTCCGCGTCGCATCGATGGAAGGTCGGTGGCAGACGAAATTATACTTTGAAATGAAGACCAACATTTTTCGAGTTATTCGAGTTTAACCCCCAAGTACAAATAGTGGCACCCAATACCGTTTTAAAGGTCATACCAGGAATGATTTTTTACAATTTTTTCTGCTAATAGTGTCTAAAAATAGGACATTTTATCTCTCAAGCTTGCAAACCACACTTTCCCGGAACAGGAAGCAGATTCGACAAATGATAATGTTAAATCGGACTCCAACTGATAGTCACGTCATTGCGGGCACACTAGTTAAAGACTACAGCGTAATTGGCTAATTACGCACCAAGGAATTTATTTTCGGACAATTTCGCGTTTTACAAAAGAAAAAAAAATTGTCATGTGAATCACCCTCTGTAATCGCTAAAATCGCTGTTAATGCAATATCAACGAATGGAACAGAATTTTTTGCTTAAAGCATTAACAAATTTTAAAATAAATGAGATATTCGCTACATTTTATTATTTTGGGTTATACTTTGTGCGTATAAGCATACATACAAGTGTATTTGTAGTCCTTTGCTATAGGCTACATGTATATTCTTGAAGTAATTAATCAAACGACCGTCCAGGGTCGCTTTACGCGTCACTCGGAACATCCTTCGGCTATCTTCGCTCGCTACCGGTCGGCTTTGACACGCACGTAAATCCCCGAAGTTTCAGAGTGTTTACGCGTGTGACTCACTCGGAACATCCTTCGGCCATCTGCGCTCGCTACCGGTCGGCTTTGACACGCCTCGGACAGTCTGCGCTTTCTATACGGTAAATCACCGTATTTTTGGGCTGAATAAAAATGGCGTCGAAAGTAAATTTCAAAATGTTTTACTACTGACGAAAATAGAAAATAAAAATAATTATAAATTTATTAAATGCTAATATCGCTTAGAAAGATATTTGTGTATATATTTTATTTAGCCCGGTAAACCACATGTTGTAGACAGACGCAGTTTCGGTACATATCAGGAATCCTCCAATACTTCAATTATATAACTGATCGAGGCTGAAAGTTAACAAACCGAGTGTTTCGGTCCCTTACATTATCACAGGACAATTGCGTGGGGCCCTCAAGGGGATTTGGGAATTGTACGCTTCACGGCTACCTATTTGGTCGCCATATTCAAAATGACCTGCAGTCTATCAGAGGGTATTTCACGCACGTAAATCCCCGAAGTTTCAGAGTGGCGTGTGACTATCTTTGAGTTACCCCCCTTGCATTGGCGGTGTCGCTCTGTTCGTTACCTAGCCCTTTATCTCAAGCGACATGTACACATATAGTTCAGATAACTTTCTTTTAGGGGAAATGCTACCAGTAGAAACCAAGGGTCTTGTAAATACAATAACGATATTTATGAACACTAAACACACGGGCAGAGGGGAAATCTTCTTGTCTAATAACCATGGAGACAAGTTGTGTTAAAAAAGGGGGAGGAGTAGGTCATTGACACCTTGTTAATCAATCATAGTATTAAACTTTAAACCAAAATATGAACATGGGGAACGAAAGTGAAAATATGTTAATCGGCTCGTTCTGAAGCACCTGTAGCTGACAGACGTGGGGGTTAAACCTTACTATTAGTTCTTTCAAACTCTTGCTCTTTTATCAATCTGACTAAAGTCGAGATGCTCATTGAAAAGAGCTTCAATGAGCATCTCGACTTTAGTCAGATTGCTCTTTTATAAGCAATGGCCGTTGGTTCAAAGGTCGAGCCATTTTACTTTGAAGTAGTTTGTATTCTTCTCTCTTCCCTCTCTATACTGAAACACAAATAGTATAATACCTTTTTCACGACACCTTCCGGGGGCTCAAGTTCAAATCCAAAGAGTGGCTCAGTCCGACACAGGCCTTTCATCGATGCGGCGTTCGAATCCCACTCAGACCAAGTTAAAATGGGGAAAAAATCTGATTGGATTTTTCACTCGATCACCGTATGTTGGACAGTTACCAATGGTCGGAATTCGGTTTCCTCCCCCACTAAACCTGGCAACGTCGCAATGTAATTGAAATAATTTTGAGTACTGCGTAAAACATCAATCAACCAATCAATCAAACACAAAGAATAAACGGTCTGTATCGTTTGAATCCAAAAAATCCCTTTTCAAACGTTTGTGCTTGATATTTAGCGGAAGTGAGAAAAGGGAATTTTTCAGTGGCTATGATTTCGAAATAGTCTTTAACCGAATAACCTAGAGCAGTCAACTGTCCAATGCCCAATAAATGGTCGGCGGCTCTTTTCCGAGGAGTTTCTCCTACGTTCTGCTTGTGACATTGTTTGCACATGTTACACACACGATGTTAGAGAAGTTGCAATTATTTGCTGTGGGAATGTTCTTCGAAAACGTTTCGACCATCTGACATGTTTGCATCGAGTTTTGCATCGAATCTTAAAGCCCGTCTTTGAAGTAAAGGAGAGAGACGTTGGACGGTAATGATACACCCGCGAAGGGGGAGCAAATGTATATACATGAATATCCCTGAATATATTTTAAACACGGGCCACTAGTATGCGATGTTCTAGCGAAAATCGTGCTAGCTATGGGCCTAGAATTCAATTCACGATCCCATTAAACGAGACATTTGCGCCATAAGTGAAATAATCTACAGTGCGGCGTAAAACACAAACCAATACTAACAAATAATCGGGCTCAAGTGAGCGCCCTTTTACAGCGATAGTCTGTTTTTGTTCGCTGCTACATTGGTTAACTTCATACACCTAAGTATTTGTTTTCAAAACATCGTCGCAACGAACATTATTTTGACTGCATGCACCTTTTAGAGAATCAGTCGTAAAGCCTGAATAATGGAGATTATTGTATTGTTTTATTTTCTTTGAATTGTACCGGCACGTCTTTGGTAAGGCCGATCATTCTGTCACAAGCCTATAGATGATTTATAATAAATAATCACATTGACACAGAGTAATAAATAGATAACAGTTAGCACCTAAACAGACTGGCAAATGGCTTGAGCAGATACTTACACTTTTAGTACACGCAGTCTGACAGTTTTGTCGTTAACGAAGTTGGCCGATAGGGGGCGGGGTATGGAGGAAATGGCCGCAGGACGGAGGTCACGTGAAGCTTGGAGTAGGGATTGGTCGAAGCATTGGTTAGATTCTCTTTGCTTATCAATGGAAATCATGCTGATTTGTTTATCTACGTGTGATCATAACTATACTTGTGTGTAATGACTGGCCATTTTGGATATTATTGTAAAAAACAAAATGACAGCCTGTTATTTGAAACTTCTACACATTGAATTTAATTTTCAAACCGTCTCATTCAGATTACTTATAAACGAATCGATTAGATTATACATATGGAATTCCTCTCGGACTAAACCGTTGATTTCTTAAAATACCCCCCCCCCCCCCACCGCTAAATTCTGATGGAGAATGGCCGGCCAGTACACACGAGCATAGTTCTTGTAAATATTTGATAAACAAACTTTATTAAGGGTATCACCACCATTTGGTTCATGGACGTGGCATTTTGAATGTCATATCAGGAATGGACGCAATTGCCATTTAGAGTATGACGTCACAGATAATATACCCCAAAAGAAACGAACTTAACACAACTCCTTGACGAATGCCGTAACTCCTAGACATGCCTTCCTCCCCTGGACGTATATTCAATATTTAACCTTTGGATTAAGAAGTTGTGCTCGATTAATATCAATAAAGGAAGAAAATGCAAAGTGTTCGAGGACATGGTAATCCTCATGGCTCTGCTTTCAATTCATAAAGAAAACTGGCTGTTTGTCTTGCACATAAGTGACATTCACATTCAAAGGCCATTTGTGGTCACGGGGTAATCTTTTGGTTTCTTAAGTAATTTGAAATTTCACACAAGAAGCAATTTGGTTGCAGTAGTAGACCAATAAAACTGTTCAATTTGATCTTCGATACAATGGCCGAAATGTGAATGTCCCTTATGCCATAATTTTTTTGAAGCCCAGTCCAGCTTCGTGGGTCGAGTATGGGTGGTGAAAATGGCCACCAGTCCCACACGAGTCGTGCAAAAAATAGCAATACATGGAATACGATTACATAGAATCTATATATAATCACAGATACCATATTTGATATCGCTTGGCTATCGATTGGGTCCTGTGCCCATTGGAGATTCCGACCGATATATGTTGGAACCCTTGTCAAAATGCATTGTTTCTGCTTTGTCCAATAGTCAAATAAATAAAACAAGAAATCATCTTCTCGCTTGTTATTGTTTTGGCCCCACATTGAGAAGACGTTTCTCTCATTGTTTCGTCATTATTATGTCTTGAGAGGGTAGACAATAGTCTTTCCGCGACACGGTGACATGTCCAATTTTTTTACCGTGACACGATCGTGGATTTGACTGACATGAAAATAAAAATCACATTTGAGTACATCCGGGCAACACATTACCGGAAGTCAGTATCGTTTTCTCGAGCGTCTGTGAGAGGGCCTTACTCGTCGTCCACATTCACAGCACACTGTGACATGCTTACTTTCAAAGTACCACCGTTCTTCATAGGTTGTGTTCAAACCAAATGAGGGCACGGGATTGCATCTATTAGGGTCCCTACGTAGTATTTTTACAGGATATAATTTAGGAATACATTCATACAGATTTAATACACATTTTTTAGTCTGACATTCGCCTGTCTGTAAATATCTTGGAAAATATTCTGTGTCCAAACTTTTCCATACAGTTTTCATTTGGCAATCCCACGGCGGATGGAAGTACGACGAAGGGTCACCTCCACTGGGGTTTCGTCGTTTCCTCTGCTTTCGTTCTAAACGTTTTAAAATTGACTTTAATGACTTTCTTATGGATCTTTTATTAAGTTTTGAGTTCGACTGCAGACTTCTGCTATTTCTAATTTTATAATATGAACTGATAAAGTCTGTCTGTTCGTCGTCTAAGTCACGACGAGATCGCCCTAACCACTGATCACTAGAATAGTCCGATTGAGATTCCGCATCCTCATTAACTTCTCCTTCATCCTCATCTAAATCCTCCTCCTCCTCTACATAATTACGTTCCTCTTCCTCGGAAACTTTCAAGTCTTGTGATTTTAACACTGCTCGTTTCATTGCCGCTTCGTCCATGGCCATACGCTCCGTATCGAAGGCCGCTCCCATTCGCTGATGTAGATGCTTCGGATCAACGGGGATGCACGGTTTGTTATAAAAAGTGATTACTTGTCTTCCCATCTCGTCCTCCGACACGACCGGACCAGCCGGCCTGGGCACCGCTAACACCACCGAACTCAGCATATACACATAAACCAATAAAATCAACACTCGCCTCAGTCGCTGAACCTATAAAATAAAAAATAAAAGACGTTGAAATTTGGCGTAAATTACGCAAGCGTATAACACAGATAGTGATTGTAATCTTAATTCTAAAATGTTGAGATTTTGACTCTAAAGGCCCGTTCTCACTGTGCGGTTTGTTGCACCGACTTGTAGCATGCGATTCAAATGGATGCATTTGATTGGTTGACAAATCGATTCGACAAATTAAAAGCATCCATTTTAGTCGCATCCTACAAGTTGGTATGACAAATCGCACAGTGAGAACGGACCATGTTTTTTTACATAAGGTCCACCTTCGGATTTTTGTTTAATTTCTCCCAATCACAGCACTCGTAAAAGTGAAAGTATATATTTTATGTCATTTGATCACTTTCGAAACATATATTCACAAATATCGCGAGAATCTCGTTAATCCGGATTCACGGGTTACTATGGATACGCATTCTTCGCCTGTTTTCGGCAAACTCCGATAACGAAGGTGAGCAATTATTAAGCTCAATCACGAACGAGCTTCATTCGTTACCGAACTTGAGCAAATGCAATGAGGATAAATCTTAATGAGGCAATTGACCATTTTTCTGTTTTAAATGGACATTTTTAAATAATATATTGAACATTTGCTTGAGCTGCCAAAATTAGCATTTTTTCTCGCCAAATTGTCGCAATAATTTGAAGGTCATGGTTAAACTATAAATGATTCATGATGAATTTCCTTGTATTATTCATTGGTATTAACACCAATGATAATAAGCCTTGATAGGACTTATAAGACAAGGCAATAAGAGCGCAATTTAGCCCGCGACTTACGTCATACCTGTACTTCGTATTTACTTCTTGCGAGATTCAATTCACAGGTATTAAATAACGCTTATGGTTAGCATATGCTCAAAACGACATCCGTCTCTTTATCGGGTTACAACTGTTGGTCTTTTAAAAGTCGAAGCGATAAAACCTAATAAGGGCGAACTCGCAAAAAAACAAATTACCTTTATTGTCAAAGGGATTGAAGCACTAAAGTTGGTATTAATGGATCTCTGTGCCATAAAAAATAATTCTGTTTTGTTTACTAGCAATTCAAAATGGCAAAGTAATTACTCGAACAAATACTATCTCGACACAGATTATCGGCTTTTGCGTTGATTGTGCTTTGGTTAGTCCGAGATTGTCAAATCTGTTGTATACATAATCCACATCGTGCCAGATACCAAAAAGTTTGTTTCTCAATTAGGCTTTATAAATACTAGGAGCGCGGATATCGTAGTAGCCCTGTAGATATTTCAATGGCTGTGGCGTCAAAATGGGACTATTTCGTGAAATTGACTCTACGTTTTCGTTACTAGTTTAACGCTTTCTTAAATTCAAAATATATATTCACGTACCGTGTGATGTCAGGATTTTTATATTTATCTGATAGCTTTTAAAAATGTTACCCTAGATCGCACGCGAAAATCCCTGCGTTATGTCCGGTAAAGTCGTACGAGGTCTATCTTAGCCACGTCTAAAGGAGATTTCGCGAGAATACGATTGGTCGTACCTCTTCAATATGGTATCCATTGGCAACTAGGCTTCGTTTGCGATGCGACTGCTTTATGAAATGAGCCCTTGGGGCTGAATTGAGACCAATGCAAGGCCTAACTGTCATAGCAGCATGTACTTTCAACATCACGTTACGACCAGGTGCAATGAAACCATACGATCTGAAAACGTGTGCTACTAACGGGATTAAAAAAAGTCGGCATGTTGGAATGTATAACACTACCTTCACATATATCCTCGAGATTGGTATCAACAGAAAGCGAAAATTTTGCGAATTTGGAGTTCTTCAGTCATACAAAACTTTTAAGAGGTACTGGGAACTCCGTGCTTACGTTGACACAAGCCTTACGGCACTGGTTCGCGGGTTCGAATCTCACCCAATCCAAAGAAAACGGGGAAATAGTTTGGCTGGGATTCCCTCGACCGTCTTTATGGTACAATTAGGAGACAGACAAAGAAATCCAAGACTTTTTTGTTGGGTCCGTGCTAACACATACCATATATATATATCAATAAGAAAGTTCCATTCCTACTTTGTTAAAAAGTTTCAAGTAGTATATAAAACTAAAAGGGATCGAACTCGCAACGCACGGATGGAAAGCTGTACATGTATCTAACACAGAGGTGCTTTGTTGTGATGCAGACTATACAAAGAGGTTCTAGGGATTAAAGATAGATCTCAATCTCATATAACATAAAAGATTTGGAAAATTGAGAAAACAATTTTTATTTCAAGTTGCTATAAATTTAATAAAAAACTTTACGATCAAAATTGAAAATGCATGTTTGTATGAGAATGACTTACTTTTCGTATGGTCCAAGACATACACATTTCATGTATGACAGGTTTGGCGTGGATGGTCCAAGCCAGGCAGTTCGCCAAAAACTTCATGTCACAGGTCAATTCCGCAGATAAAGTTGTGGAGAAACGGAAGACGCATCTCACAGTCTTCAAAGACGGCTTCCGCAAAATGATTCCTCGACACCAGCTTCCAGCACCTTAGTTCCAGCTTCAAACGTCCTTCGAAAGCTTTAAAGAGGACATCCGTTGATGCCTGCAATGCGAAAATGAAAAGCGATAATGGCCAACGAGAAGCAGGGAGAGCTACTGAAGCACTTAACAGATCTGTTATAATTGAGGGCGTTTTTATTGAATATAGCAAGCCCACGTAAGAACCCCCGTGGTTTGTCAGGATCTTCACGAGTCTTTATCACCAAGCGGAATTAAAGCCTTATTTAAAAGTCATAATACCTGGCACTAGAAAAGCAATAGGGGACGCCATAAAAAACAAAACGATACGGTCCTTCTAAATCCGTTAAGTAATAACGTTTTGCACCTCTTCCTTAGAATGTGACATAATTTAAGCGTTATATAAATGTCATACTGCATCCACACAATGTCTAAAAGCAGAAGCTATAGGGGACATCCTGAACTTCTTAAGCAACAAACTTTGTCCCTATGCGTTTGCAAAAAGGTTATCCCGCTGTAGCATCCGTTAAAGCATCCGGCATCGACAAAAAGTTCCAAAAGTTTTGTGTTAAATAACTGTGCCAAATTTAAACAGTTCGCAGCTTGCATGAAAGAGCAAACCCTTTAATTTCATAGTGGACTTTGGGTTTAGGTTTTACTTCATTAGGTAGTTAGGTGGACAAGCAGCATGAACGACTACCAATGATACATGTAGGTACCGTACCATAGGTCCTGCACTCGAGTCTATCGGGGCGATTGGCAATATAGCACGAACTCTTTTGATAAAATTCTTTAAGGCTCCAATTAATTCGCGCAAATGTAAGAATATAAACACATACTGGGGAAGGAATATAAAGTCAGCTTTTTCACAAGTGTTCTGAAAATAGCCCTAGCTTCACGAGAAAGTTTCTTTAAAGGCTCACGAATGTTAAATATTTCGCCTATTTCTGTCGTCTGGCTATAGCTGTATTGAAACTCCCTGAAACCAGCGACTTCGTCAATGGAATCCCAATTCACTTTGAACCCTTATTTCCCGGGTAGACTTCCGGGTGCTTCACCCACCTCATTGGGCACTTGAACCGAATTCTACTACAATAGCTAACTCCATAGACTAATCGAATCAATGTTTATGTAAACACTAGTCTATTTTTGCCCCAGGCAGTAGGGCTATCTTTGGTTAGGAGCAATTTTAGTATCGATCTTAAATCAATCAATATTTGTTTTGTTATAGACCATATAGCTGGACAAATCCCAATTGATTATCTCTTTTACGGTTTTTATCCTGCGTTATTTATGGCACGGCCACTTGAATAGGAAAACATTTTAACCTCCTAAACACGACTCCCACAACAAGTGTACTCTGTAACCATGACGTAGACGAAAAAACAAATATAGCAATTAACTTTTGTTGTCTTAATTAGCTACATTAAAACGAAATTGCGAACAAACTATTTACACAAGCTTCTGAGAGAACCACATGCCAAAATGACGTCACTGCGCCCAGAAAACAAAGCTGGTCGCTTGCGTATACGTTTTGTGCGTTGTTGGTTTCCGGGGGTAATCATATGGTCGGACGACACATTTATCTCCCTTTAATCGAAGACCCAACAGCATGGACGAATCGTATTTTCCTAGGCCGCGTCGCCAAGTTAAGCCAATTGGTTTAAACCTATCGAAACCTATCGGGAAATTCGAGCATATTTTGTCTCGTTTTCTATTTTGACAACGCATGTATTTTTTTGCGCTTACTGCCAGTTGGCCAAAGAAACACGTTGATTTTTTATCTCCAACATGCACGTTGGTTATTTAATGCTGCCCATGGTGTTTAACGTTTTTGAGAGAGTGTGTTTTTGGTAGCTTGTGCTATTATGGGCCATACCAAAATAAAACGAAGAATTAAGGGCTAGTGTGTTTTTGGTAGATCGTGCTATTATGGGCCATACCAAAATAAAACGAAGAATTAAGGGCTAGTGAGTTGGGGAAGTTACTATACCCGAAATGCGAATTACACCCTGGTGACGTCAGAGCCACCCTGTCAATCTACGATTCGTATTAACTGTCAACTATTAGCAATGTGTCAGTGAAAAGTTGGCCACCACCTGTATTTGCATTCTGTGATCAAGCGTCAGAGACGTTCTATTGACGCACGAGCGAGATTCCACGAGAAAAGAGCGCGTGAAAATAGCTGCGGAATTTGGATTATCCACAATGCACTTTGTTTGTATCTAACAACTCACGTGCCGTCCTTACTATTTACCGACACTCTTTTGAAAACATTAGGCGGGTCTTTTTTAGTAACGGTAGATCGACCTTATCACTTATTTCACAGAATGCAGGTTACACCTATCTTAAAATAGCTTCCGCTCCAGCACTATTTTTATCCAAACAAGAAAAACACAAGTCAATAAAGGTACTCGCCATTTTCTACTTATAGAGACCGCCGTTCTTAATATTTAAAAAAAAATCTTGGGCAAACATGGGCACGCATTACATCCCGAAAGTGCAAGTGAATTTTGTGTATATGCATTTTTCTTTTAAGTGGCATGAGATACCAAAATTCACACTCTTTTCATAATGTCTGATCGTCACAACATTAAGAGGCTCTGAAGGCCTTCGAAAAACTAAATGTTTAGCGTTGGAATGAGGAAAATCCATACAGTCCTATACGAACCGGAATAGTGTTCGAAAAGAAAACAAAATTTAAATAACCGGCCATAGTTACTTCAAAACAATACTTTATCGTACATTTTCGAGACTAGAAGCACTAAAAAGCTTCTGAATCATACTTCTTGAGAAAAATAGCCAATAGTTTCTTCATTCTGTTTTAACGTAAAAATATCAACATTTTGACAGCTCATGCCACTTTAAAGAAATAGCCATATACATAAGCCTGAATCTGTTTTAGCCTATATCTGGCACAGAGAGAAGTTTCGGTGTTTTCCCCTGCACAATTTTACTGACATGGCGGTGTCGTCATACTATTGGCGAGAAAACGGACATCTCCGACCTACTGCTCTTATGTTATACTAATCGTCATAAAAAGCCTGCGAGAAAAATACGAATAATAGACTTTTAAAAACTATACCGAAACAAAGAGATATTTCGTAATAAAGAAATTCAGTTTTTGAACATTTTCATGGGCTCTAGCTTCGCACGGGTCAAAGGTTAAGACCGACTCTTGTTCAGGTCAAGCAAGTCAACACAGAAAAGCTTTAATTCTTATTTTCTCTCTTTGCGGTTTTACGGGTGACCACTTCCGAAGAATAATATAGCCAGTCGATTAGTATCTGTTTAGACAGACCGTTGATAATCTATTCCAATTTAGTTTTTTTAAGATCGAGATTTTTGGACAAGGTGTCCACGCATTCAAACCGTATATAGGTGAGCATATTTACAATCGTATGCGTTGGCCAGACAAAAGCAGATATGCGTTTAGTTTAGACGGTATACAGATGAACACAATAATAACAATGACTTCGCCAGACAAAACCAGATTGAAAACAGATCGACCCGATTCATAATTGTTTGGATAATTCAATCACTGATAGAATTTACTTCGCCAAATAATGAGATCCGTTTCGTTTGTATTATTTCGACGGGCTCGCTATTTTCAATGATATTAGTATAAAGCTACGCATCGACGAATCGAGGCCAGTGACATTTGCGCCGACTGCCTTTCTCGTGCGGACTGAATTTCGAATTATCTATAAAGGTCACAAAACACTTGAAAATGGGTGAAGTTCGGAAGACCTTTATCGATGGTCAGTCATCTTTGGAAAGTTCAGAAAAGGGTCTATAGAAAACTAGTTTCTCACAAGCGCTCGTCTCGGACTATGCATGCTTCCGTATTATAGGGCAGATCTCTCGCATCATTTAACTCATCCACCCTCGCCTCCTTGAAGCACTTAAGCCTCATTAGAGGTTTGCATCTAAATATCACACTCACACACAATCAAATTACATCAGTAGCTGGTATTTCGGGTATGCCAGCCAAGGCGACAATTACGTACGTCAAACCCATCCAGTGACGTTCCATCTAATCCCTAGATGTTATAGATAGAACCGAAAGAGTTCCATAGAAGAGATGTCACAGTGTTAACTTAACAGTGGCGTGAGCTACTAAATTTACTGAATATTTCGTTGTTTATTATTCGATTTGTTTATCAAAAAGTACAAAATTAGCTCTTTCCGTTGATACCAATCTTGCAGATGCGTGATTAGGTATCTTTATAAGCAAGAAAAAACCTAAATGTATTCACATCTCCCAGCTATTTGAATTTTGTTTTTGTTTTTTCCGCACATCTTCGACATTTTTGCACACTGATTACCAATCTTTGCTATTTCAACACGAATCTATTGGGTTTTCAGGGCACTTTTAACGCCGACCTTACGAAAAAAAAAACCCCGAAGTTTAGCAGCTCATGCCTCTTTAACGTCCACAGATAGTCTGTTTGATTGATTGATTGATTGATTGATTGGGGCTTAACGTCGCACTCAACAGCTAAGGTTATATGGCGACAAAAGTACCAACTGACCAAAAGATCTTACCCACCCCCCATCCCACCTAAGTCTGTTTGCTTTGCTGTTTCCAGTTTTATAGAAGGCGCATTGATGGTTCGGTCCCTCACGCCGACACAAGCTACCAATGGGTCTTGGGTTGGAATCCCACTCCGTTTTTGTTAATTTTAAAAATACTCACAAGATCGAGGAAACGAAATGCATGGTGAAATAATTTTGAGCGCGGTGCAAAACACCAATTAATCAACTAATATTCTTAGCCGTGGGAGGGGGGCTGTTTCTTGAAAGATTTAAGCCCAACGTAAGTCGAATGCAACGACTATCTGTCATGGCAACATCTTCAACATTACGTTATGACAAACGGAAAGTTACGTCGGGCGTAAAGGTTTTGAGACAAAGCCCCAGGTGATAGACTTAAGAAAATAGTTTGCCCTGAGAAAGGAGGTCGAAAAAGGCGGAAATGTAGTTTAAGTTTGACTCTAGACACCTTGTTTTTTTTCCCTTTCTTTCTCTGCAGCTAGTTTAACGGGTCTGTCCACATTAAAATATCTCTAACTCGTGATCCAATGTATCCTATCTCATTTAATATGAAATAAATTGCATTCCTAGGTCTTTTTTCTAAACTGTTTAACATTGTATTAAACACGTCAAAGATAAGAAGTGTAAAATACTTTGCGAAATAAACATTAACTTTCTTGGTAACGATTTTTGCATATAAAAATTCCTGCATATGCAAAGCCTTAGTGGTCTCAGTTTTCTCAAAAGCATCTCAGAGACGCGAGATTTCGGAAAATATAAAAGGACCGATTTATAGCTATAAAACAGTATATTAAGATCGCATTTGAATCATATAATAAACACTGGAATCCGCTGAACAAAAGTCAATCAGATAGTAAGCGCATTTATAAACAAGCCTCAGATCGATTGAAAAAGATTGCAGTTTTACGTAAACTAAATCCCCATAGTGGGGATACTTCTTAGCACGTCAATCAAGTTTTACCAGCAGAAATGAGGACCCCGCATGCGCAATACTCGAGTCTCCCGCAGTATTTTCCAAGGACACATTCTTTCCACAGGGAAAGCGACCTGAAAATAAAATGATGTGCTTGGACAAAGAGGCGGTTTAGCTAAAAGTAGCTAAATAAAAATGCAGCATGCTGCATCGATCTTTATTGCTGTTAAAAAAATAAACTATATTGTTTGCCTACGTTCTAAATGTGAAATCTGCAACTATTTCATCATATTAACCTTTGTCCTATTTAGATGCAATAAGTCGATAGTTTTAGTAGCCGAATGCTGCCAACGAAAAAATATAACATTCATCGAGAAATAATTCTTGCCCATGGTATAAGTCAGAAAGTAAAAGCCATATTTTTTTAATACGTGGAACAAAACGCATAAAAGACAAAACAGTATTTTGGTTAATTTCCGGATATAAAGTCAGGTGCCCTATACCCGCTAGGCCAACGTGTGTCTCTCCATTTAATACACGTTAAACTTAACACAACCTGTGTTTCCAAAGTCGTTTATAACATGCATATTATAAACAAATGCACCAGAAAATAGATCAGTCAAACTTAACTGTTTATGCCGCTGGAATTCAGGATAGGGTCACTTGGCTATAAGATTGTGGAACTAAGTGCACATGTACTTCCGAAAATTACCACCAACTTGCAAAAGCAAAGTCCTTTCTTAACTCCTGGCGGTGATTTGTAATTGTAAATTGACTAAATATGTAGGAGCCAAGGGCGTCAAAGAAAACGCGATTGAAAAAATGCATGTCTTCCGCCACCAATAAGAAATATCTTCGTATTTGACGTCATACTTGGTATTTGAACGCTCTCGTCGTCATTTCAACCAATCAGGGAGACACGCAGACCCAAAGTCGGTCGTGCATGACGTCACAACCATGGTAAAGTACATATCAGATGTCAACTACGACGCCATGGCGCTAAACTAATTAACTTCTGTACAGAGGTCGAAGAAAAAAAAAGAATGTCTTGAATTTTGTAGGTTTTTTTGCCAGAAATCTCTTTTTTTGGGGGGGCCGACTTCGTACAGTATATGGTTTTAAACAAATTGAGGCATTGTCTTAAACTTGTCATTTATTCTTTATTGGAGCATTATGTATTTTTTTGAGCATTAAAATTGTGTTTGTCACGAAAATGTCCGATGAGCCTGTCCCGAAAATTTCAGATGCAAGGGTGCTTTTATACGAAAACCAAGAAAATCTTGTCCGTGAGAATAGAGGGACCCAAGACGGTTCTTTAAAGAACAGCTTGATTCGAGCGCGCGAAAACATTCTTCAGGTGAGAGGCTAGAAGATTGATTGGTTTATTGATCGACTGATATTTCTTGCCGCATTCAATACTACTATATTGCTGACCCGGGATGATCGACATTGGAAATTGAAGAAGAAAAAAAACTCAGTAAATTTAGGTTAACGTTACTCTCAAACGCTATAACTGCAAGTAGCGTATCGAGATTTATCACTAAAAAGCGCTAAAATCAATTCAGACCCCCCCCCCCCCCACACCCACCACCACCACCAAAGAAAAATAACGGGAAAATTTCAACATTTTGGCAGTTCATGCCACTTAAAGCTAAATGTATTCAATGCAAATATTTCGAATATTTCAAGTGCGAATATTTTTTTCGAACCATAAGAATAGATTACCAGTACAACTATGTGGGGAAACGGACTGGGTAACCTCAGATGCCAAAGTCTGACGTGGATAGATGTGACAAGGGTGCGGTAACATGATACGGAGACTGTGTCTGATCTAACCACCCACAGATGCAGCTTATACAACTGATAATTGACAATTTACCGGCCTGTTTAATTTTCGGAGAAAGTAAAGAAAGGCTTTTACATATACATGTAGCCGTCAGTCGTCAACCTAATGAAATATCATAGGTTTGGTTTGTTACAACAATTTATGGGGTGTAAAGGTCTAAATGATATACCTCTTTTTAACACAATTGGAAACTTGTCTCCATGGTTATTTTAGACATGAAGATTTTCCCTGTGCCCGTGTGTTTTAGTGATCATAAATATATATTTATGAACACTAAAACACACGGGCACATCTTCTTGTCTAAAATAACCATGGAGACAAGTTTCTAATTGTGTTAAAAAGGTATGTCATTTAGACCTTTATGCCACATCATAAGTTGTTGTAATAAACTAAACTCATGATTTTTATTAGGTTGACGACTGACAAGGAGCTTGGCCTTAGTCAGTAGAGTTTTCTGGAACACTTTGTAATACATTGACAGTGCTAACGAATATATAGGCTATATTTGCTGAAAACAGTAACGTGTCCTACATTAAAACTTTGACTATCGGCCACAGGAATAATTATCGCCCCGAATTCAATTTTGTCTTTGAATCTAATTTGTGTTTAATATTGAGCTTTCTTTTCTGGAATCGCATTTCTCGTTTCTCAACAAAACGCAAACAATTAAGATTTATTGTCCCCTAAGCACATAACAGAACCAACTGAATTATAGGCTTTGTTATTTCCTGATGCCATTTTTCTCTTTTAAGTCTACGAAACCTGGTTGCAGTGCGAAACCTAGTGGCGGTGAGAAACCTGGTGGCAGTGAGAAACCTGGTAGCAGCGAGAAATCTGATGGCAGTCAGAAACCTGGTGACAGCGCGAAACCTGGTGGCAGCGCGAAACCTGGTCACAGCGCGAAACCTGGTGGCAGTGCGAAACCTAGTGGCAGCGCGAAACCTGGTGGCAGCGAAAAACCTGGTGGCAGCGCGAAATCTGGTGGCAGCGAGAAACCTGGTGGCAGCGAGAAATCTGATGGCAGTCAGAAACCTGGTGGCAGCGCGAAACCTGGTGGCAGCGAGAAACCTGGTGGCAGCGCGCAATCTGGTGGCAGCGAGAAACCTGGTGGCAGCGAGAAACCTGGTGGCAGCGAGAAATCTGGTGGCAGCGCGAAACCTGGTGGCAGCGCGCAACCTGGTGGGAGCGAGAAACCTTGTGGCACAACAAATATGATTACTTTTATATGATATTCAAAGAGCGGGATTTGCTGAAGGCACGAGAAGAAGAAGTCACCAAATTAGCCCTTGAATCAGAGGCAACGAGATTCACGTAAGAAACGAGATTCTCGTAGGCAACGTAGGCAACGAGATTCCCGTAGCCTCCATATGGGAATTGTGGGCGGCAAATATAAGGCCTGGATATATATATCTTAGAAAGAATCAAATGCGACAAAAAAAAAAGTTCAACTTTTTACGAGGCTAGAAAAAAACTTGACAATGTATGACAACATTGCAGACAGTCTGTAGCGAACATGGTGAGCAAGTGTTTTAGATTCAAAATCTCAACAGAGAATAATGTATGTAGCTTTGTGCTTTATTTTAGAATGGATTGCTTAACTCCGCTACCAAAATCGCATTCAACATGCACAAAGTATGGAATACGTATTGGGAATTAGAGAAATTACAACACATCATCGTTACTACATCGTAACAGCATCGTTACTACATCGTAACATCATTGTTACTACATCGTAACAGCATCATTACTACATCGTAACATCATCGTAACAGCATAGTTACTACAGCGTAACATCATCGTTACTACATCGTAACAGCATCGTTATTACATCGTTACATCATCGTTACTACATCGTAACAGCATCGTTACTGCATCGTAACATCATCGTTACTACATCGTAACATCATCGTTACTACATCGTAACAGCATCCTTACTACATCGTAACATCATCGTTACTACATCGTAGCATCATCGTTACTACATCGTAACAGCATCGTTACTACATCGTAACATCATCGTTACTACATCGTAACATCATCGTTACTAAATCGTAACAGCATCATTACTACATCGTAACAGCATCCTTACTACATCGTAACAGCATCGCTACTACAAGACAATCTTTAAATATGCTTATATCATTAATAGCGAAACAAGTTCATTTTATGTTTATGTCAAGCCGACAAAACTAATTATTTTCTGCGCGATTGTTGCAGCGGGCGTTTCCTAAAATGTAATAAAGAATTCAAATGAGTTCCAATTTTCTTGAAATTTGAGTAACGCGTTGACATCTTTTTGCAAGCAGGTTGAAGTAAATTAGTACGTGGAAAGTAGGCCTGCTTAAGATGTTGGCTTTAATCAGCGGAATGTTTGTTCAGCAAATTAAATCCAGACGTACTGAAAAGAAAATACGTAATTAAAATGCTTTTTGAGTAGTACCAAGGCCAGAGCCGAGGCAAGATGCATTTGAGGCAAAATAATAATTGGTTAACAATAATGAACGATTTTGCGAAGCGAGCAATAACAGTAAACTATTACAAGTATTGATTCGAGAGATGCACGTTACAAGAGACAGTTAAAAAAACATAAATGCGAAACCGAACTGTTGATTCACGAAGACTTAACTCAGTCATATAAAGAGGCAAGTTTGACTATTAGCGCATGGTCATTCCGCTATCTTATCTTTTGTCGGTTAAATGGTCTATCTTGCAAAGCTGGTGCATATATCCGCAAAGATATACAACATAGACCAGTTGCGATGAAGGCGTAAGAGCAAGTTTTAAGAATACACACACATTTGGACCGATGTATAGATAACTCCGGCTTTGTTAGACAGGGCCCTGGAGTCTTAACAAACATTCAGTTTCTCATACGTTAAAATGGTAGGTTCGAACCCTCGATTTATTGGAGAAAAATTTGTGCCGGTTGAGATATAACGATCTAGCCGGCTGGTGGAAGAGGGGTCCTTTTTTACACCGAAGCTTGTTATAAATACTTTATTCGCAATAAATCGATTTAATTATTGTTCGATATTTCATCGTGCAAGACAGAAACGATATCTCGACACCTTGTGCCATTGTCAGAGAAATGGCAGCAAGGGCTAAATTCAATTGGGGATTGTTAAATTGGTGTTTTGGACTGCCTTAAGGTTATGTCACTGGCATAGCCAGAAATGACCTAGGTACCGTGTAAATATCAATAAATTGTAAATATGTCCATCATATAATATTGATTGATTGATTGATTGGTGTCTTTCGCCTCACTCAAGATTATTTCACGTATATGGCGGTTTTACTGGGGGAGGAAACCCTTGACATTCGGCGAGTATCTGACAACTCTTCCACGCAGGGCGATTTTAACTTTCTTGGACTGAGTGCAATTCGAACCCGCGACCCATCGGCGTAATAACCCAGTTCTAAGATCGGGTGCATTGGGTGGGATTCGAACCTGCGATCCAGTTGTGGACGGAAGCCAAAAGAACAAAAAATGATAACGTAAGCTTCTGAGTGAAAGGAAGAAATTTTAAATCAACTTAATAAACAAGTGCCCATTTCTAAGAACACCACCAGCATTTAATGGGAGTTGGGCTGTAAAGGCAACAAAAACAAAGGTGCATGTGTATAACAATTTCGCTTACCTGCGTTGAAGACGTCACAGATAGGCAACTCCCTGTGTTGTGATTGATAACCAATGAATGCTTTAGAAAGTGCACACACAAAGTTCTTTGCACGACAATAATTTATACTTTTCCCCACAACAATTGAACAATAAAACTTTTGAGAACTTTTGGGGAAAAATTTAAAAATTCAGTCTTCCATCTCTAACTCGAGGTAAAATTCCACACGTGCCACCTGAAGAATAGTATAGGCGTAAAATCCACGGCAGATTCGTTTTACGGGTTTTATACTCGCCTACCAACTCGGCATTCATTAAACAAAACACGGATTTTATGTAGGAGTAAAGCACTGACGTAGACACCCTTTCTTGTGGCGACAAAATCACCCTCAGTGTTGTACATTTCCAAGTGAACGAGCGGATGCTCCGGGAATTCCACTACGGACTCTATGGCAATAGACGGTCAAGGTAAATTCTCTCTGTCCGTGGGGTCGAAGCACACCTGAAAGGAAGAATGCAAAACGAAATTAATTTCATACCTCTCAAGGCCGTCTGAAAAGCTATCAAAACTCGCCAGGGGTGGACAGGCTGGGTTAATAGTTGCGCTTACATCAGGCCACCATCAAAGGCAGTTTTGACAATAAAACGTATCTATATTTTCTAGTTTCACGGAAACCGACTAACAACCAAAGCGCAAAGTCGCCATGCGGTTAAATGACCGGTATGTAGTAATCCATACCTACGTACACCTTCAATCATTCAAACGACGCCTCCTTGTCCTTTTATAAAATGAAGCCTTATGTAATACAGCATGAATATATCTATATATCTACTTATTAAAACAAATATGACAAGACAAGAATATATAATTTTTCAACTTTAATTTATAACAGCTATTAAAGTGACGGTTTCCGGAACTCTTCTTATCAGCGTTAATAACTGCACTAAAACGTTGTCAAGTAAACAGTAATAATGAGAAGTTGAAACCAAACTTCTAAAATACCCGTCCATTCCCTTATGTGGAAGGTTTGACAAGGTACCCACCGAAGATCGAGAGACGTCCTTCAAGTGAATAAATAGTCCAGTCTCCTCTCCCACTAAACTTGGCACGGCCGCAATAGGCTCATAAGTGAAATAACCTTCACTGCGGCGTAAAACATCGATCAATCTACCAATCTAAATGTCAGCAGCCTGTTTCACAAAAGCGGCTTGGTGTATTTCTTAACGTAACTGGCATAGTAACGGATCTCTACAGTATGGGTTGCTATGGCAATTACGTACAAACTTACGCTACGCTGCTTTATGAAACAGGCCTCATATGTTTGGCATACCGGTGCTGACAACTACACCGAAAAGTCAGGAAGATAATAAAGCAGAGGGAAAAACTATAAACATGCATCTGTACTGTGATTGAACAATGAATCAAAACTACGATCCGAATGAGGATTTAACAAATTTTGAAGTTTTTATAAATTCCGAATTCTATACAATAATAATGATGAGAATGGCGATGATGTTGTTGATGTTGATGATAATCATGCCAGTGGCGATGATTGTAGTGTCGATGTTTGTGGTGGTGATGTTTGTGGTGGCGATGTTTGTGATGGCAATGTTTGTAGTGTCGATGTTTGTGGTGGCGTTGATTGCAGTGGTGATGATTGTGGTGGCGATGTTTGTGGTGGCGTTGGTTGTAGTGGCGATGTTTGTGGTGGCATTGATTGCAGTGGCGATGATTGTAGTGGCGATGTTTGTGGTGGCGTTGATTGTAGCTGTGATGATTGTAGTGGCGATGTTTGTGGTGGCGATGTTTGTGATGGCGTTGATTGCAGTGGCGATGTTTGGGTGGCGATGTTTGCAGTGGCGATGACTGTAGTGGTGATGTTTGTGGTGGCGATGATTGTAGTAATGATGTTTGTGGTGGCGTTGATTGCAGTGGCGATGTTTGTGGTGGCGATGATTGTGGTGGCGATGATTGTAGTGGTGATGTTTGTGGTGGCGATGATTGTAGTGGTGATGTTTGTGGTGGCGATGACTGTGGTGGCGATGATTGTGGTTGCGATGTTTGTGGTGGCGTTGATTGTAGTGGTGATGTTTGCCGTGGCGATGACTGTGGTGGCGATGATTGCAATGGTGATGGTTGTGGTGACGATGTGTGTGTAAAGAGGACGATGATGGTGCTGAGGCCGATTAGGATAATGGTAATGATGCCAATGGTGGGGAGGATGGCGATGGTGGGGAGGATGGTGGCGATGATGGCGATGATCATGGGGAGGATTGCTCTGGTGGGGAGGATGGTGGCGATGATACCGATGGTGGGGAGGTTGGCGATGATGGGGAGGATGGTGGCGATGATGGGGAGGACGGTGGTGATAATGGCGATTATGGGGGATGGTGGTGATGATGGCGATGATGGGGGATGGTGGCGATGATGGGGAGCATGGTGGCGATGATGATGATATTTCAGACAGATTTTGTATGAATGTTACCTCTTGTGCTACTTTATAAACAAGATAAAATCAGAAATTGTTGCAATCATATAAATATAAAAGCTTACTTAAACACGATCAGGAACTTTTGTCCATATTAATATACGTCTTTTCCTTGAATCCCCCTAATTTATTATATCCATTTCTAGCATTTTCTTAAAAAAAGAATTTTTAAATGTACAATATTTTTTGTCATTGCTCAATATAGGCTTACTTATGTTGCTCTTGTTTGCCAAATCTGAATAAATAGACCCCGAAAGAAATTATGGAATCGTAAATAATTAATGTTAACGTTTTTGTTCGAGGTTCAGTAGGTTGGAACTTTCTTTATAAGTTTTAAAATAGAACATAGTGACATAGCGGATACTATGTTTCTTTTCTGCTGACAGAGGGAATTTTATTTTAATGACATAGTTTCTTAATGATTTCCATTCCTGTCTGTAACTAAGTGTTTGATCCTGGTGACGATATGTCAGCCCACGCATTGTCCATGCTTAATAAAAACCGCTATACCACAGATTGATTGATTGATTGATGTTTTACGCCGCACTCAAGATTATTTCACTTATATGGCGGCGTTGCCAGTTTTATTGTGGGAGGAAACCGGGGCTTATGCCTGGAGGAAACTCACAGCCTTCTGGTGGTAACTGGCAACCTTCCCACATAGGTCGTTCGAGTGAAGCTATACCACGACGGATCCGTCAATTGCGCAAAGCTACTGTTTTGTGCCACATTTTCTACTTAAATTGAGCACATCGCTTGAATGGTCGAGAGAAAAACAGGCTTTGTTTTCTAACTTTACAGCAGCTTTCAACAACTTAATGTTCTTAGTATTTTCTTTTTATGTAGGTACGTAACTAGGGATGCAGTCTCGAGCATCCCCTCCCTTCCCACAATCCACCATCCCGGAAAGAAGATCAAGAAATGCGACCTTAAAAGCATTTTAAAACCTTAAGGTCGCAAATAGTTGTTCAAAGTCCATAAAAATGCGGCTCTGTTGCCAATCCCGCGTGTCTAGAGAGCCTCATTGAAGTTTGATTTCACTCTATATGGAAGTTCCTTGATTAATACCTAGCGCCCCACTTGTGAGCACTTAACATAAGTAGGTTGTGGTACCCTTGGGTCAAACGACCTATACATATACCTTTGTACTTATGCATTGGTCGAATAGCTAATCACCTAATTATCTCTATAAATATATAGGATCGATACAAACACAAATGGAAACAAAACGTGGCTCGGGATATTGTTCCTAAAAATATCCCTTTTGGACAGATTCATCATAATGTACATAAAACAATAACAAGAAGTTTAAGTAACCAGTGACCCAGAAACGAGGTTGACCCGAAAGTCCTAAAATAGCCCTTGAATAATCGGTTTAGATAAAGGAATAGCTGTTAGATAATTAACTGGTCTACGTAAACCTATACTAGAAAGCCAAGGATAGCACTTGGCGAAACACAATGTACGAGTACTCGAAGAGAATATTAAACAAGCACTATTTATAATGTCGGTGTGAATGCAGGTTTCAAAGAGTTTTCCAGCGAGCAAATTCTGAAACGTTCCCGGACAATATGACTGGTGTTTGATTGTAATAAGACCGGAAGCGCGCGGCTCTGTGAAGAGAACGCTCGACTACCCAAAGACAGCCATTAATTAGAAAAAATGTTACCCGGTTCCCAGCGACTTTGATTTGAAAGTTGGTTCAATAGTTACACGCCCACGCAATATGCTCGTCCACGCGACATTAGGAAGCACCAGATATCGCCAATCACGTTAATTGCGATTAGCTCAAAATAGCGGCGGCAATAAAGCATCGACAATCCCTGGCCTCGACACGTTTCCGGGCCATGGATAGTGTTTTGTCAGTTAGTAATTGTTGCAAGCACAAAGATCTCCAATTTTCAAAGCTTTGTTTTTTTTTTCAAATAAAAACTAACAACGAGGCTTGAACTTGACTCGTCCAGGAAATAGTTCTTTAGTGCTCGTTTGGTTAGTTCGTAGATGACTTATTTCAATTCATTGGTTCCATGAAAGATTGATTGAATGATTGATAGATTAATTGGTTGGTATTTGGATCAATTGATTTAATTTATTTCAATTTTATTTTATCTTTATTCCATTTTATGCTTTCATTTATCACAAAAAGAATTTATGTTTCTTCCGTAACTAAACGAGACAAGAAACAGAAAAGAAAACCAAAACATTATCCCTTTTAGATATCACTGTACCTATGCATACAAGTGGCTAATCTCAAATAGACCTGCTTTTTATTTGGGTTCCAGAGCAGTAGGCCTTGCACCGAAGTGAGGTACCGTCTCGCACCTATAGTGGAAGCTGTTAGCTAGCTGGCTGGCTGAGTGAGTAAAGGGCGTGATGTTGTTTTCAGCCTGATAGGGAACTAGTGATAATAACCAGGGCCCTTGCCAAAAGGATCTGTGTACGGTTTGTACGAGGACGGTAGATTAAGCTACGAGCTTGTAGATGGCCTTTGGCTTAAGGGGAAACCCTCTTTCTGACCCCGCATTCCTGTTGGAGAAACCCCGCCTAAAGAATTGTTGTTCTACCGTTGATTTCATTATAGGCACAAACTGTGAATCCGCTATACAGGTAAATCTCGAATTTCTACTAGAGTTATCGTCCTTGATTTAACAAAACATACCGTCACCTCTAGCCGAGAAATCTGGGCTCTGCCGATTTTTTTTTCTCTCCGTGTTCGTCATAAGGCGACAAGACACATTAGCAGCCATATAATACCAGTCGCCGAAAGACCGATAATCCGGGCTACGTCACCTCGATTTAGAGCCTTAAAAGGTTTATGAACAACTATCAGCTGTTTACGGACTAAATGTATATTTGAAAAACATAAGTTGAAACGAAATTACCTTTGCGTTTTAACAGTTCCTGAAAGTCAAAAAAGGAGGGAGGAGGAAATATGCATATTTTCCGTATATTTCGTAACTACTCGGAAAACTCGTCAAAAGTGACGTCATACACGACTTTTGATGTGTACAAACTTCCACGAAGACACACAGACACAGAAGAGATCGCGTAATTAACTTTCGTGAGCATTGCAGAGCAGCAAATATAGCATTGCATTTTGTATGTTTGGCACCAAAAATCTAATTTTCTTTTTTGGTTTGGCTATTTGAATCATGCCAGTCAGTTATTAGCACACATCTTCGGTTCACACGGGTTAGTGGTTTTACCGATTCCAACATTAACATAGCATGCTCGTGGCACTTTAAAGCCACCAAGAAGTAGGGGGCCTACTTAACATGACTTAAATCGACTCCTCAACACATCGCCGCAGAGAAGGGAGATTTCTAAGGTCGCCTAGCTGTGGTAAATCAGAAACTATAGAAGTGTTCAAAGCTGGTTTAGTATGCCGCAAACCCGCAACAAATTCTTGGAAGGGGGAGGGTAGGCCTATATGGGAATTTGGGCGACTGAAAATCGTAAGCGTCTTTTAAGAAACGTCTAAAGCAGTAGATTTTGGACAGATTGATAACCGATTACAAATGAGATTGTTTCGAACCCGCGACTCCTTGGTAGACCATTCTTTCTCATTTTACGTACATGTAATTATGCAGTAAATATTTTTGGAAAGGTAAACTAGAGATGGTTGGATAAGGGAATCCACGCTTTTTTACGAATGTGACCGTCTCGAACCCGCAACTCGTTGATAGTAGGCTTTTCTTGCTTCAGCCAGGGGCAAAATACTTGTAATAGTAAACATGTTATCAGTATGTAGCGTAAACGACATGTAGCCTATTAAACTCGTGTTATGATTAGGAGTATCAGATAGTTGACACCTGAAATGACACCACGCCCAGTGACAGGAGTAAATACACGAGAACCATCCGACAAAACACCTGTATCGCACGAATCTAATCCCGGTAAAAGCAACTAGGTCGACAAGAGGACGAGCATCATCTAGATAAGAAGCGAAAGCAGGGACATTAAACAAGGTCAGATCGAGATGATTGGGCAGTGGAGTGGAAAGTCTGTCCGTGTCATTTTAGCAATTGGTCACTTTAACGTCCAGACTGTCCTACAGTCTGCACTGGTCAGCCACGGCCAATTAGCCCCGAACATCTGATATGTGCAATACCATCTTGCAGATTGTCTCTGATTGTAGCCATAGTGAAAACTTGATCGGTTTAAGTAGGACGGTCACCAGTGGAAGGTATAATGAACTTTATCAGCGTAAGTGGGACGGTCACCAGGAACCAGTGGAAGGTCTAAGGAACTTTATCGGCGTAAGTGGGACAGTCACCAGGAACCAATGGAAGGTCTAAGGAACTGTATCGGCATAAGCGGGACGGTCACCAGAAACCAGTGGAAGGTCTAAGAAACTTTATCGACGTAAGTGGGACGGTTACCAGGAACCAGTGGAAGGTCTAATGGACATATCAGCGTAAGTGGGACGGTTACCAGGAACCAAGTAAGGTCTAAGGAACTTGATCGGCGTAAGTGGGACGGTCACCAGGAACCAGTGGAAGGTCTAAGGAACTGTATCGGCGTAAGTGGGACGGTTACCAGGAACCAGTGGAAGGTGTAAGGAACTTTATCGGCGTAAGTGGGACGGTCACCAGGAACCAGTGGAAGGTCCACGAAACTTTATCGGCGTAAGGGGGACGGTCACCAGGAACCAGTGGAAGGTCTTAGAAACTTTATCGGCGTAAGTGGGACGGTCACCAGGAACCAGTGGAAGATCTAGAGGTTTCCTAAGGGTATGGATCCCCCATCGTCTTGCCTATTACCCGAAGCAATAATGGCCAACCACCGAAAGCATTTTCAAGACAAACCCTGACATACCAGCGGAAGGTAAAGAGTTTACTCCGGGGCTGTGAGCAGTTTTATTGGCTGAATCCTACTAATTACTTAAGCATATTCGGATACCATCAATGCCTGGATTGCCTAAGCCACGATTTGCGGAACAAATGACAAAAAGAGCATCATGAACATCGAAATATAGTGCAATGAACTGAAGGTTCATATTCAGAAAACTGGCTGTAAACCAGCACATACAGCCCTAAAACGGACTTTCCACTGATGCAGCAATATCGTTTAAGGCACATTTGAAATATAACGATTTTATGAAATATGACAAAGCTCTGTATAAGTTTAAATCGAAACAATACTTCATAAAGGTTAATATTAAAGCACTTAAAACCATTCCTTTGAAATGACTAACCCGTTGTCGTTTAAACTCGACCTACTTATGCTTTAATTAAAGTTTTTTACGCAACCGAACATTTTTTAGACGGCCTTTGAAATTAAAAATTCCAGCATGTCATTTCGTTTATGAAGTTTCACCCTTTCAAATGGTTACACGAAACATCAGAAACACAACAGTTATTTAAAACCAGGCGGAACTCTTTGCGGTTTTGTGTTGTTATTTATTTTTTTTCGTTTTTTCCCCCATCTGGTTGAGTCATCACTAAATTTCATCCAAAGACTCAAATTTGCCGAATTTGTACAAAAAACATGCATATTTGCACTCCAGCCAGCGTCGTTGACTTAGCCATGACTTCAACTTAATGCGGCTATAGCACAGGGAAAATGGTCATATAATGTTTATATATGCGTTTCAGCCCTTTCTCGTGTAGATACATGAATACGAAGGTTAGATGAATTAGTTAAAAAACATGCCACGGATGGAAGTCAGCCAGTTAACAAGATGTGTTATCCAACTCAAGGAAACACCTTATTACCGGCTCTCTCCATCGTGATGCAAATGTTCCACTGTTCTATTCCCTGTTCGGATTTTATCCGAAACAAGTAGAACACATTTTTTCAAGAAAGTCTAATTCCAAAATAACGACAATAATGAATACTAAAATATTTTGTATATACATAGATAATCACCTTTTTGTTTCGTTTACTATACGTCAGCAAGACATGTTTTTATCTAAACACACATTTAGCACAAAGAGCAATAATGAAAACGCCTAATCGTGTTTGGGCACACACATACGATTCAAGCGAGTGTGTATGCATTGGATTGATTTACTATTCAAGCGAGTTTATAACTTGTCACCATGATTAGCTTAGCCAAGAAGATTTTCCCTGTGCCGGTGTGTTAATGTTTATGGATGTATAATATTTAAGAACACTAAAACACACGGACACAGCGAAAATCTTCCTGTCTAAGATAACTATGGAGACAAGTTTCTAATTGTGATAATAAGAGGCATATCATTTAGACCTTTATACCCCATCATAAATTGTTGTAATAAACTAAACCTATGATATTTCATTAGGTTGACGACTGACAGGAGCTTGGCCTTAGTCAGTAGAATTTTCTGGAACAGACAGTGACAAATTTGCATGTATAATATACATAATATGATAGTGCAGCCAGAATGTTTCCTTGTCGCACGCCATAGGATAGGTACGCTATCCTGTAGACAAGATTTCTATGTGACGCCAGTCTTAAGAAAGCATTAGTTGATTTGGATGCAGCCTACGCCCTGTTATCGTTGCCAGAGAAAAGACCTATTGCTTCATTACCGATTACATGAGATGTCGCGTATGACCCTGGGGGAGACCCGAGCACCCTCTCAATCTATATCTGACCACATCTCTTAGTGAGAAATAAGTCATCCATTCATAAGGCCTCAACTTAGCCTTGTATCCAATTTGATTTACAGCTCACCGTACGGATAAGCTGTGACACTGACCACATTCTGCCCACACTATCAACCGTAAGAAACAGATCGTGTGTTCGGGACGGAGCTAAACGAACCCAAATGTACACAGTGAAACAAGCCCGCTGATAACAACAACAAAAGTCACACACACATATTGGCTGAGGCTTTTTTTAAAACATTAAATTGTACACAACCTTCGAGGGAATCAACACTAGCTTTTAAGGACCTGGTTATCATTATTTGTACAGTGTACCAGAACAGATTTGCACTTGAAATGTTGAAATGTGAGGCCACTTGTATGGGTAATAGCGACATCGTTACAGTTATTTGTTTTGGATCAGAGAACGATCATTGAATTTGACTCGTACATTGTTTACATGAACATTAAAATTACCAATTTTATAATGCCGTTATTCAAGTATTTCCATTATATTTGGGATTACAAAAATTGACAACTAACTTTTGCTAGTTTTGCTACTTGGGCAATTAAAAAACTGAACTTATTAACAAAAATGTTAATTCCTTTTTGAGTATGGTAGGACTCAAGAACAAAGCACTTCCGAAAATATGCCACTAAACTATGAGTTGTCCCATTAGTTTCTCATTTAAAGCCCACTAGTACAAGTCAAATTTTCGAGCAAAACGTAATGTTTCTAATTTTAAAACACACTGGCACAAGAAATACATTCAAGTAATAAGTATATGTTGTAATGCAAAACACACTGTCACTGGGGATACCGACAAACAATTATTATATGTTCTAATGCAAAACACACTGGCACTGGGGATACCGTCAAGCAATTAGTATATGTTCTAATGCAAAACACACTGGCACTGAGAATATCGTCAAGCAATTGGTATATGTTCTAATTAAAAACACACTGGCACTGGGGATACCGTCAAGCAATTAGTATATGTTCTATTGCAAAACACACTGTCACTGTGGATACCGTCAAACAATTAGTATATTTTCTAATACAAAACACACTGGCATTGGGGATACCGTCAAGCAATTGGTATATTTTCTAATTCAAAACACACTGGCACTGAGAATATCGTCAAGCAACTAGTATATGCTCTATTGCAAAACACACTGTCACTGTGGATACCGTCAAGCAATTTGTATATGTTCTAATTCAAAACACACTGTCACTGGGGATACGGTCAAGCAATTAGTATATGTTCTTATTCAAAACACACTGGCACTGAGAATATCGTCAAGCAACTAGTATATGCTCTAATTCAAAACACACTGTCACTGGGGATACGGTCAAGCAATTAGTATATGTTCTTATTCAAAACACACTGGCACTGAGAATATCGTCAAGCAACTAGTATATGTTCTAATGCAAAACACACTGTCACTGGGGATACCGTCAAGCAACTAGTATATGTTCTAATACAAAACACACTGGCATTGGGGATACCGTCAGGCAATTAGTATATGTTCTAATACAAAACACACTGGCATTGGGGATACCGTCAAGCAATTGGTATATTTTCTAATTCAAAACACACTGGCACTGAGAATACCGTCAAGCAATTGATATATGTTCTATTGCAAAACACACTGGCACTGGGGATACCGTCAAGTAACTAGTATTTGTTCTAATTAAAAACACACTGGCACTTGGGATACCGTCAAGCAATTAGTATATGTTCTAATTCAAAACACACTGGCACTGAGAATATCGTCAAGCAACTAGTATATGCTCTAATTCAAAACACACTGGCACTGGGGATACCGTCAAGCAATTAGTATATGTTCTATTGCAAAACACACTGGCACTGGGGATACCGTCAAGTAACTAGTATTTGTTCTAATTAAAAACACACTGGCACTTGGGATACCGTCAAGCAATTAGTATATGTTCTAATGCAAAACACACTGGCACTGGGGATACCGTCAAGTAACTAGTATTTGTTCTAATTAAAAACACACTGACACTGAGAATATCGTCAAGCAACTAGTATATGTTCTAATTCAAAACACACTGACACTGAGAATATCGTCAAGCAATTAGTATATGTTCTAATGCAAAACACACTGGCACTGGGGATACCGTCAAGTAACTAGTATTTGTTCTAATTAAAAACACACTGACACTGAGAATATCGTCAAGCAACTAGTATATGCTCTATTGCAAAACACACTGGCACTGGGGATACCGTCAAGCAACTAGTATATGCTCTAATTCAAAACACACTGGCACTGAGAATACCGTCAAGCAATTAGTATATGTTCTAATGCAAAACACACTGGCACTTGGGATACCGTCAAGCAATTAGTATATGTTCTAATGCAAAACACACTGGCACTGGGGATACCGTCAAGTAACTAGTATTTGTTCTAATTAAAAACACACTGACACTGAGAATATCGTCAAGCAACTAGTATATGCTCTATTGCAAAACACACTGGCACTGGGGATACCGTCAAGCAACTAGTATATGCTCTAATTCAAAACACACTGGCACTGGGGATACCGTCAAGTAACTAGTATATGTTCTATTGCAAAACACACTGGCACTTGGGATACCGTCAAGCAATTAGTATATGTTCTATTGCAAAACACACTGGCACTTGGGATACCGTCAAGCAATTAGTATATTTTCTAATTCAAAACACACTGGCACTGGGGATACCGTCAAGCAATTAGTATATGTTCTAATGCAAACCCACTGGCACTTGGGATACCGTCAAGCAATTGGTATATTTTCTAATTCAAAACACACTGGCATTGGGGATACCGTCAAGCAATTAGTATATTTTCTAATTCAAAACACACTGGCACTGAGAATACCGTCAAGCAATTAGTATATGTTCTAATGCAAAACACACTGGCACTTGGGATACCGTCAAGCAATTAGTATATTTTCTAATTCAAAACACACTGGCACTGAGAATACCGTCAAGCAATTAGTATATTTTCTAATTCAAAACACACTGTCACTGGGGATACCGTCAAGCAATTAGTATATTTTCTAATTCAAAACACACTGGCACTGAGAATATCGTCAAGCAACTAGTATATGCTCTATTGCAAAACACACTGTCACTGGGGATACTGTCAAGCAATTAGTATATGTTCTTATTCAAAACACACTGGCACTGGGGATAGCGTCAAGCAATTAGTATATGTTCTTATTCAAAACACACTGACACTGAGGATATCGTCAGGCAATTAGTATATGTTCTAATACAAAACACACTGTCACTGTGGATACCGTCAAGCAACTAGTATATGTTCTAATACAAAACACACTGTCACTGTGGATACCGTCAGGCAATTAGTATATGTTCTTATTCAAAACACACTGTCACTGGGGATACCGTCAAGCAACTAGTATATGTTCTAATACAAAACACACTGTCACTGGGGATACCGTCAGGCAATTAGTATATTTTCTAATACAAAACACACTGTCACTGGGGATACCGTCAGGCAATTAGTATATTTTCTAATACAAAACACACTGTCACTGGGGATACCGTCAGGCAATTAGTATATTTTCTAATACAAAACACACTGTCACTGGGGATACCGTCAAGCAATTAGTATATTTTCTAATGCAAAACACACTGGCACTGGGGATACCGTCAGGCAATTAGTATATTTTCTAATGCAAAACACACTGGCACTGTGGATACCGTCAAGCAATTGGTATATTTTCTAATACAAAACACACTGTCACTGGGGATACCGTCAGGCAATTAGTATATTTTCTAATACAAAACACACTGTCACTGGGGATACCGTCAGGCAATTAGTATATTTTCTAATACAAAACACACTGTCACTGGGGATACCGTCAAGCAATTAGTATATTTTCTAATGCAAAACACACTGGCACTGGGGATACCGTCAGGCAATTAGTATATTTTCTAATACAAAACACACTGTCACTGTGGATACCGTCAGGCAATTAGTATATTTTCTAATACAAAACACACTGGCACTGGGGATACCGTCAAGCAATTGGTATATTTTCTAATACAAAACACACTGTCACTGTGGATACCGTCAGGCAATTAGTATATTTTCTAATACAAAACACACTGGCACTGGGGATACCGTCAAGCAATTGGTATATGTTCTAATACAAAACACACTGGCACTGGGGATACCGTCAGGCAATTAGTATATTTTCTAATACAAAACACACTGGCACTGGGGATACCGTCAAGCAATTGGTATATGTTCTAATACAAAACACACTGGCACTGGGGATACCGTCAGGCAACTAGTATATGTTCTATTGCAAAACACACTGGCACTGGGGATACCGTCAAGCAACTAGTATATGTTCTAATACAAAACACACTGTCACAGAGAATGTCGCCAAGCAACTAGTATGTGCTCTATTGCAAAACACACTGTCACTGAGGATACCGTCAAGCAATTAGTATGTGTTCTATTGCAAAATACACTGGCACTGGGGATACCTTCAAGCAATTAGTATATGTTCTATTGCAAAACACACTGTCACTGGGGATACCGTCAAACAATTAGTATGTGTTCTATTGCAAAACACACTGTCACTGGGGATACCGTCAGGCAATTAGTATATGTTCTATTGCAAAATACACTGGCACTGGGGATACCATCAAACAATAAGTATATGTTCTTATTCAAAACACACTGGCACTGGTGATACCGTCAAACAATAAGTATATGTTCTTATTCAAAATACACTGGCACTGGGGATACCGTCAAACAATAAGTATATGTTCTTATTCAAAACACACTGGCACTGGTGATACCGTCAAACAATAAGTATATGTTCTTATTCAAAATACACTGGCACTGGGGATACCGTCAAACAATAAGTATATGTTCTTATTCAAAACACACTGGCACTGGTGATACCGTCAAACAATAAGTATATGTTCTTATTCAAAACACACTGGCACTGGTGATACCGTCAAACAATAAGTATATGTTCTTATTCAAAATACACTGGCACTGGGGATACCGTCAAACAATAAGTATATGTTCTTATTCAAAACACACTGGCACTGGTGATACCGTCAAACAATAAGTATATGTTCTTATTCAAAACACACTGGCACTGGTGATACCGTCAAACAATTAGTATATTTTCTTATTCAAAATACACTGACACAAGCAATAATTTCGAACAATTAGTAGATTGTCTAATTGAATACATAATTGCACAGGGAAAAAGTGATAAGCATAGATATCCAAACCTGAAATTTCACTGATGTGACAGGAATCACACACAATTGTGTTACACAACCTATAGATTGAGATATATTAGGTTTATGGTTGTCGCTCTGATAAAAAAATTGCGTCATGTCCGATGCTTGTGACATTGGCCTCAAAGCGTTTAACTCATTCAACCCTAAGATCAACAAACTTTGCCCAGACACTATAAAAATTGATTACACCATGTGATAGTTTATTAGATCATTCACGATTGAATAAGTGCATAAGTCAGTTATTCTCTCCTCACACCTTTGGATGTTTAGGTACACAAAAATTCCCTCTTATCTAAATCACCATGAATGAAAAAGTATGGACGTGATAAAGGGAATGTAATGTGTACAACATATGCAAGGGACGTGATATTAACAACGTAGTTTTAAACGAATACGAAAGAAAGAGATATATCGCCATCGCGAAGAACGGGTCAAAACAAAGAAAGGAATTAAAACAAGAGATCAGTGAACTGATCTTAGCCCACCATAGAACATTATCAGAAAGTGAGGCTGCTTATAAACGGATCGCAAACTTGATATGTGAAATTTATTTCTTCAGTTGGTGGATGGCTGGACAAGAACAAAGTTTCTTCGGTAGATAGTGGCTGTTATCTGAAAACTCAAAACCAACTTTCTTCAAGGAGGACGCATATTAACGCTACTTACCGGAGCTATATGTACTTGCACACAGGCCAGTCAGTGATATCGCTTGTTTGAGTCCTGTACACAATTAAAATTTACAAAATCCAAAACGATTGTACACGTTACCAAGATGCATTGAGTGTTTGTTTACAAATCAAAAGATAATGTATATCTGTCAAAAATAGCCCGTGAAAAGTGAAGAACGGGCGACGTATCACTCGTCTGATGAGTAAAAATTTAAACTTGACGAAAGTCAGTTTAAAAATTAATGGCAAAAAATGTCCCGATTCGTTCAGAATTAGTGAACTTATAAAAAAATCTTCATGCACGATTTGATATAAATATATGATTGAATAAAAACATTTCAGTTACTTTATTGGTAAATAGCATTTACAATTGCTTAGTCAGTTGTTGTACATAGCTGCCTGAATGCAAATTCGATCGGCAAAATAGTGATTGTACGTTGCGGGTGTATTTCATTTCATTTTGAAATATTCCTTCCTTTCAAACTTCGAAAAATACAATATGGATCTTCTTAAGTGTCTTAGGAAACACTCTCCTTTAAAAATATTCATTATTGTTACATTTTTGGAAAGAATTTAGGCGTTTAAAATCCAAATTCGAGAAGGCCATTTTACCGACTTCGAACAAGCCGTGACGGCCGGCAACATGCATAGATAATATAAAGTTCTGTTTCTTATAGTCGCCCTTGGAAATCTGAAAGGGGTCGATTTTGATACGTTTTAAAATGACACGAGGATTGCAATTTCACTCTGAGGTTTAATAAAGCTCCGATAAATGCCTTTTTTCCATTACCCTGGACTAGGAAATTCCAAAATAACGTCCTCAGTGCCAAAAATAGCTTATTTGTCTTTAACTGGGCCATGCTTTTAAAATGCCTGGTAGGGGCCCTGTGATTGACAGCGGGAACTCGCACTAGCTAATTTCACCACCCGATTTTAGCACTTTTTAATCATAGATATTTAAATATCTCACTCACTGTCAGTATATTAGAGACAGGGAAAAGATATATTAAGATCTGAAGCTGTAAATATAAGGAATTCCACAAGCTTTTATTGTCAAATTTAACATTTTCTTGATATATACGTATGCTTGAAGTGTCCGTTCTCAATTAGACAAGTTGAATTGCGCGTCCGTTAAAGTAAATTAAACCTCTTTAACCGTATTCGAAGATTGACAAAACAAAACACAAAGCAACCAACAGATGCAACATGATTTTATTTGTGCATTTTCAAAATCAGTTGAAGTTGTAAGAAAAAATAACCATACGGCGTCAGTGGGGTTTTAGCCGACTTTTCTGCTGTCGCCATAGGCCTACGATGTCTTTGGTAATGAAGCAGGCTAGCACTCTAACGCCAAATGGCGACAGCGGTACCGAATGTGTTAAATGAAAACGTCAACGACGAAAAAAATACATGTTGCATAACTTGACCATATGAGGAAGCAACACAAATAACAATTCATCAAGATCCGCCTGGTAGTTTTGTTGAGTCCGCGATCACAAACTATGTAGATAGAAATCACAGAAAAAGCTACCGGCCGCCATTTTGAATATGCAAATGAGCAGCGAGTGCATAACAAGGCCATAGGGTTAACCTGCGTATAACATTTTATGAACATCCTTTCATTACTTTAGAACAGTGATAAAAAAAAAATAGCCAGTGGTCACCATTTTGAATATGCAAATGAGCAAAAAAGTGCATAGTGCGCAACGAGACCATAGGGCTAACATGCGTAAATTAGTTTACGAAAATCCTAACCTTTCTTTACTTTAGGAGAAAAGTGACAAAAAGAAGAAAAACAAAATGGTCGCCCGGCGGCCATTTTAATATGCAAATGAGCAAAAAAGTACATAGTACGCAACAA
Organism: Lepidochitona cinerea; assembly: GCA_963971465.1. Taxonomy (NCBI): domain Eukaryota; kingdom Metazoa; phylum Mollusca; class Polyplacophora; order Chitonida; family Tonicellidae; genus Lepidochitona; species Lepidochitona cinerea. Next base: position 2,887,632 of record OZ020556.1, on the reverse strand, counting down.
GGCCATAGGGTTAACCTGCGTACAAAGTTTTACAAAGATCCTCTCATTACTTTAGGAGAAAAGTGATAAAAAGTAGAAAAACAAAATGGTCGCCTAGCGGCCATTTTGATATGCAAATGAGCAAAAGAAATAAATGTTGCACAACTAGACCATAGGAGGAACGTGCGTGTGAAATTTAAAGAAGATCCGAATAGGACTTCTTCTTGGAATCGCGGTCACAAGAGAGAAAAGCGATAAAAAATAGAAAAACAAAATGGTCGCCTACCGGCCATTTTAATATGCAAATGAGCTTCGAAAAATAGATGTTGCGCAACTAGACCATATGGGGAACCAATACAAAAACATTTTATCAAGATCGGCCTGATGGATTTCTAGATTCCGCGATCACAAACTATGTAGGTAAAAATCACAAAATGGCAGCCAGCGGCCATTTTAATATGCAAATGAGCAAACAAACTAGATGTTGCACAACTAGACCATAGGAGGAACGTGCGTGTGAAATTTAAAGAAGATCCGACAAGGACTTCTCTTGGAATCGCGGCCACAAGACAGAAAAGCGATAAAAAATAGAAAAACAAAATGGTCGCCTAGCGGCCATTTTAATATGCAAATGAGCTTAGAAAAATAGATGTTGCACAACTAGACTATATGGGGAACCAATATAAAAACATTTCATCAAGATCGGCCTGGTAGATTTCTAGATTCCGCGATCACAAACTATGTAGGTAAAAATCATAAAATGGCCGCCAGCGGCCATTTTAATATGCAAATGAGCAAACAAAATAGATGTTGCACAACTAGACCATAAGGGGAACATGTCTGTAAAATTTGATGAAAATCCGACCAGTAGTTCTCTTGGAATCGCGATCACAAGAAATGTTTACAGACACCAGACGACAGACGACGGACGACAGACGACGGACGACGGACGACGGACGACGGACGACGGACCACGGACAAAAAGCGATTTGATAAGACCACCATGAGATCATGGTGGTCTAAAAATAAACATTCGAGAGAGATATATTTCCACATTGAAATACTAACTACTCGTTTGCTGATTTCTGGTTCCAGGAAAACAATGAAAGGTTAACGGATCCTGTTATGAAATGAACAACAATTAGTTCGCATGCGTAAGCTTAAGCTTGATGTACAGGTGTAAACTTAAGCTTTGTGCGCAAGTGTAACATTTATCTTTTACACAGATGTAAACAAAACCTTTAGACATAAGTGTGAACTTAAGCTTGTACACATGTGTAAAATAAAGCTTGTACGCAAATGTAAGCTTAACCTTTGGACGGAGCTTTAAACATAAGCTTTAATACTGTACAGACGTATTCTTAAGCTTAGTGAACCGGTGTAAGCTTAAGTTAAGTGAAAAGGTGTAAACATTATGATTAATGCACATGCGTAAACTAAAGCTTACTGGAAAGCGGTAAACTTAAGCTTAATGCAGGGATGTAAACTTAAGCTTAATGCAGGGATGTAAACTTAAGATTAATGCAGGAGTGTAAACTTAAGCTTAATGCAGGGATGTAAACTTAAGCTTAATGCACAGACGTAAACTTAAGCTTCATGCACATACGTAAACTTAAGCTTAATGCACAGACGTAAACTTAAGCTTAATGCACAGACGTAAACTTAAGGCTTAATGCACAGGTGTAAACTCAAGCTTAGTAAAATTAGGCTTAATGCACTGGTGTAAACTTAGGCTTAAGGCGCATGTGCAAACTTAGGCTTATTGTACATGTGTAAACTTAGGCTTATTGCACATGTGTAAACTTAGGCTTAACGCACTGGTGTAAACTTAGGCTTAATGCACAGGTGTAGACTTAGGCTTAATGCACAGGTGTAAACTTAGGCTTATATTGCACGTGTGCAAACTTAGGCTTATTGTACATGTGTAAACTTACATGTAGGTTTAATGCACAGGTATAAACTTAGGCTTAATGCACAGGTGTAGACTTAGGCTTAATGCACAGGTGTCAACTTAGGCTTCATGCACGGGGGTAAAATTAGATTAAGTACGAAAATCTAAGATTAAGGGATGATCGCTGACACAAACTTAGTCTTTGTATTATCTAATGGTGTAGTACAAATGTTGACCTTAAATTTGGACACAGGAGGCAAGGCAAAATATTCCCCCTTACACACTGATGCTTATTCAAGTACATACAGTGAAGTCTTTTTTTAAAAATGACATTCTCAGTAATAAACTTAAGTTGTAGCACACACATTTAAGGTAAATTTTGGCCACAGGGATAATTTTGACTAACATATAGAAGTAGAAACCTCAAGAATTAATATTAAACGCAGACCTTTATATACTTGTGTAAGTATGAGACAGTTGGTATAGCGACAATAGCGGGTTGCAAAGAGGGATTCTAGTATCAAGTGATAATTGTTTTTCGTTTGATTGTTGAGATTCGAACCTGCAGCCCCTCAGTGGTAGGATCTCACTGAGGCCCGCTGAAAATATTAAAGCGAATTTAACAGGAGATATGTTCCCCATGGATAAGCTCGCATCATATTCCTATAGTAAATACAAAGGTATTGCAATATTACATGCGCACTGGACTCAATGTATATTCAAAGATATTGCAATATTACATGCGCGCTAGACTCAATGTACTGTATATTCACAAGAGACAACAATTTGAAACTCGCAAGACTTTCCAATTATATGTCAGTCATTATACCCTTTTCAATGCCTTGACAGACGTCATAGCTAGCCGTTATAATAAAGTTTGAGTTTGAAACCTTCACAAAGAATCGAGCGGGTTGCACATATAATGCCGAATACCCTTCACAATCAAAAAAGCATAAATGCTGTCAATATACTGTCGTAGATCGCGGCACATATAATGCACTGAGCGCTTACAGGAAGCATGTCGTGCGTTTTTTTATCAACATACCAGGTATAAAGCGAAGGTATGCCAAAGCTAAATCAAGTTGAATAGAATGTTTCACAGTGAAGTATTTAGTTTGTCGACACGACGGTTTTCCATGCTCAACGTTTATTCAGATACAAAAATATGTCGGACAAACGTACACATCCCATTAACACAGTGTTTGAGAACGTCTACCGCTTCAACTTAATGCAATAATTGTGATTTAATACCTCCATAGACAGACTAAATTTAAAATAAATAAACTTTATATACCATTGGTCTGAGGAGTTCACCTTGGCGCAGTCCCTGTGGACCTACTTTCTTTGCGTATTTGGCCAGATTTGATAATAAGAGCATAAGATAAGAAATACTTAGGATAAGTGGGAAAGTCAACTGTACTCTTTAAACTTGTAACTACCCATAAAACGTCAAGTTTAAGTGGAAGCCAAAAATCAACATATCTAAATAAATAGCTAGATATACTAGACGAAGAAGTCGAAAGATTGTTTATCAAGAAATACAAATGCAGTTTATACAATTTCCGCAATTGCCGGTATATATGCAATCGGAATATAAGATTTTTTGTCTTAACGTATGAATATATGTCGAATGAACCGTATTAGTTTAACGACCCATTTACGGTAACAGATATTTTGATATTTTTCGAATGACGAAGATTGAATACGCTGTATGAGTATATCGTATAAAATACGGAATACGTATTTTTATAATGTACGTATAACCACCACCTATCCGCATGAACCTGAAAAGATCCGTGCCGGTATAAGAAAAAAATCTTGAGTGCGGCGTAAAACATCAATCAATCAATCCTTGTGACACACATACATATCCATTTTACAAATGAGAACGAGCACCTTAGAGTATACACGTTCCAGTATATGTGCTTGTGTTAAAGATAACAAACCACTGACTTTACGGTAACTGTTCGAATAACAAACATAAAAGAAAAATATTATGGCTGATAAAATTTTCGCCCTGGTGACAAATAATTTATAGCAATAATGTATTTGCGAAAATATCTTAGCCATCAGCCTGCCAATGTGTATTATAACACGCTGTTTACAACAAAAAATATAGTGAAAAGAATATCGAAAGCTACAAACCGAACATGATCGATCAGTGTCCCTTGTCGCATGCCGGAGATGTTTTATAACAGTCTAGAGTAAACCTACAAGGCGCTGACGTATCACAAGCAAATGGCTTTTAAATTAAGAATTGTTGATGATGTTTCGTCAAAAAATGTTTTGCAGTAAATCGTTGACAACTTACCTTAAATTAATTATTCTCGTTAATTAATGTGGATTAATTACTCTTCATGCGGAGTGGCTAGCCTCCGGGAAATACAACAACATTTGATAGATGTGAAAAAATAGGTAGTCCAGCGTAAATCCCTCTGTTCGTAATATCAGCAAATAACACATTAACTGCAGAATTAATGTACAGAAACAATGGAGCCAGCTCAGCTCGTAATCAGCTGGTCCGCGGCCCCGAAAAACACAGAATAAAAAATATATATCCCGGCCTCTTGTCGAGGGGTAGTAAGTAAGCCTTTCGCGTCAAACTAACTGTGTCGTTTTCTCTCTCACTCACAGCTGGTAGAGCCTTAAATTCCTTTAACTTCGACAATATCTGGTGTATAATGATTTGAACCGGTTCCTCTACCATAGAGCCAGTTGATGTTGGGTCGTATTAAACTCACTCTGCCTTCACCTCCTAACGTAGTCCCGGGACGTGGAGCGAAAAATTCGCTTGACAGTAAAGCTTACCTTGAACGAATTAAGTGGACCACATATTTTGTCAACTTCACCGTATAACTAATGATATAGCGGTTTTGATGGCACTTCATAAGAGCCATATGTCCCAGTGTATATAGCCTGGCTTAACCGCACGTTGGTGTATATACCAATATGTAGTTATTTATATAGTATCCACGATTTTCTTTATTCGCGGTATGGAGGAGACGAACGGCTGGGTGGTGACCACGTATAATGCTTACTAAACTATACATTCACTGATTTAATGATCTCAACTATTAAGAAAGAACTCGCTTCGTCTATATCCACAAACAGTTCAGAAATCTATCCGCCCATGAGTTTAATTTCAGGAGAATCTAGGTGTACAAGAGCTAATTAAAAGTATGTATGCCTTCACCATATGGCATTGATATAACGTTAAATGAACATTTCTGTATAAGAGGTATTTTTTAAATATGTCGATGCAATCTATTTTAATAAAAGGTGGTATTTTAAAGGAAAAGTCTAATTGATGTTAATACCCGTCCAGCGCCCCCGTTGTCCCCAAAAATGATGACAAGAACACTTGCTTTTTTCTTGCTATTCAATTTACAATTAAACCAAAAAGGTGACATAGACTACCGTATAAAATAAGAGAAAAAAAAACTGTTTTTTTTTCCCCCGATTACTTTTATTTTGGCACCAGAACTGATAAGTCTTCAATAGCGATATATTGTCTTGAGTGAAAAGATCCAATCAGTAATTAATCATTAAGAATTAATTAGCTTCAGCTGACATTACCTCGTGTCTGTTTCAGTGGCGTCTATCGTAAAAATCCAAAGTGAAATTGATTCCTATATGAGATCACGTGTTTGCACTATAAGGCATTGGCAGGACGATCGTGAAATTAGTATAAAATCCAGTTCTAACTTCGATATCGCCCGTTTGATCAACGGTAAGGATCCTCGTATTAAACACACTAGTGTTAGAAGCAGTCTGGTTACGGAATATCCACAAGAAAAAAGGGTAAATAAAATCGCTCAGGCCTGTCGCACGGTGTATTGTCTGCCCCGAGCACAATCTAAGGTATTCTAACTATGCCGCGACACCGTACAGGATCATCCCACGAAAGCCTACCCCCCAATCAAACCCCAAACTTAACACAAATTCCCTGTCAGTCATATAGTCATGTGTGTCACCGGCCCAAGTCTTTTATAAGCGAAAGTAAGACTATTTCGCTATCGTCATTTAAACACCTTAAGGGGTTAGTGTCTGAACCCAAGGTAATAACTTAACGCTTTGGACTGAAAATGCATATCGGGCAATTTTCGTATTATAAACAAAGCAAGCATTTTCATAGACGTAGCCTATGCCATCGATGACCTAAAACGTTTTTGTCTACGGAATTTGCCACAAAGATTCTTTACCAAGTAGTGGACTCGATTTCTCGATGTTAGTGTTAGGTAAGGCATAACCGCCACGTCGGGTGTGTACATGTTTTGAAAAAAAAAAACACACGCCTTTACCTGAATTTTGATTTTGATTTGGAGAAGACGCATTCTAAAAACAGTGCCAAACTAAATACATCATGCTTTGTTTAGATTTCGGCGAACCCCGAAATGCGAGAATCTCGCCTAGAGAGACGAGAAAACTTGATAATTTTATATCCAATACACAAAATCATCACGCATTCCGCAGTATTGTGAGACCGGTTTATACCAGTAATTTGAACCGAGTAGAATGGCTCGTAAACTAGGTGGCTGAATTTTCAGTACGAATGGATTTCTGTGCCATGCTTAATAAGAAAGGTAACATCTACAGTAAGAAAAGGGTATTAATTTGCGACTAAGCCCATATCTGGTATCAATTTTGAAGTTCGCTCTGTAGGCCAATGTAAACTTATTCGGTCGAATTTCGATTCGGTTTGGGTGTTTTCAAATCAAAATATCTATATTTTTTCTGAATTCACTAATCATTATCACCACACTGAATCTTTCTATTGAATTTTATTTTGAACGTTTAAAAACCAAAATATCCATACAGACTTTTTCTATTGTGTTTCTGTATGGACGTTTACAAATCACTATTGTCGATATATGTCTTAGTGTTCATAAATATATTCTTAAATGTAGTAGTGTGTTGATATTTCAACTTTTTGTTTTTTTCGTATAATTTTTAGAGCAGTGTGAAATACACGTGCTCTAAGAATAAAAAGCAGTCACTTTGTCTACATAAAGAAAATTCTGTTTTAGCCTAAATTTACGTACTTGTTGTCAACCAAAATCCCTGGTAACATTGGAATTCAAGCCCCCCCCCCCCTCCCTCCCCCACCAGACAGCCATTGGCAATGACTAAAACGAGCTACCAAAACCATAGCCCTGGACTAACTGTTTGTCATTTGTCACATAAATAAATTTAAATAGTTTCAATTTACCTAGAATTATATTGGTTAAAAAGGAAGACGATTACGTTGGATTGTGGGTAATGAACAGTTCTATTGTTCTATTGACTCGATTGCGCCCGTAATTACCCTTTTAGGTAGTTTAGGCTTATGTCGGCAACGGATCATTTGTTTCCAAAACTATAGGCCTAAATGGTAAAAAAAAGGGGGAACAACAAAGCGTGCAAATCTCTGCATCTTTATTCCGGACTTTAACTGCACAGGGGTGAACAATAAATTCCGTTTCTTAATTATTTTGCAACGTTTTATTTTTCACTACAACAACAACTAACTTCAAATTCAATATACCTTGACTATAATAAAATCAGGCACAATCTCTTTTGAACAGTGATCAGCTTACCTATAAGGTGTTTTAGGTCAAACGAGGAGTCCATAGCCTTTGATTTCTTGAGTGGTTAACAGTTTGTCAGGCCAACTAAATCAACGCCCATTTTGGATTTTCAGCACGCAATCCTGGGTCGTGGTTTCAAATATATCGTCTACAGTCGTGTTATGAAGCTGGAGGTAAGATGAACATAGGTCTACAGTATGAGCTAATTACGGCCAGGGCGTAAGTTCTCGCCTGTAGGCTTATACGCAAATTTACGGCAGCTTTGTAAGACAGGCCCCAGGACGCAAGCTGTCCATGTTGTAGGCCTATACGCAAATTTACGGCAGCTTTGTAAGACAGGCCCCTGGACGCAACCGGTCCATGTTGTAGGCCTATACGCAAATTTACGGCAGCTTTGTAAGACAGGCCCCTGGACGCAACCGGTCCATGTTGCAGGTCTATACGCAAATTTACGGCAGCTTTGTAAGACAGGCCCCTGGACGCAACCGGTCCATGTTGTAGGCCTATACGCAAATTTACGGCAGCTTTGTAAGACAGGCACCTGGACGCAACCAGTCCATGTTGGAGGCCTGTACGCTAATTTACGGCAGATTTGTAAGACAGGCCCCTGGACGCAACCGGTCCATGTTGTAGGCCTATGGGCAAATTTACGGCAGCTTTGTAAGACAGGCCCCAGGACGCAACCGGCCCATGCTGTAGGCCTATGCTCAAATTGACGCCAGCTTTGTAAGACAGGCCCCTTCTCTGTAAGACAAGACCCAATGAGGAGATCTTTGTGCAATTTTTTTTCTGGGTCTAGTATTGTGTTAAGTAAAGCAGTAATGCAAAGTGTATGTAGGTGAATTTGTGGAAATGAACTAAAATACTAAACCGCAATTTAAACAGTCAAAGAAAAAGGTTAAATTTTTTACGTAGAGGGAAAACCTACCCAAAGATTTGACATTTTTTCCTTTGAACTGAATTTCACAGCGACCCATTAACGGGAGATCCAATGTGTCGGCTCGAGAAACCAAATAGCACAGCAAATAATTTACACTTGAAAAAACTGACTATAATCTTTGAGATCTAAATGCTTATTTAGAAACAACGGAATTGATTATTCTTAGCTAGCTCATAATCGAATTCAAATTGAAAAGTTTAAGAAACTCCAAAAGAAAACGTGGAGGACAGATGCTTGGTGTTTTAACCTATTTTGACATATTTTTAAAGTGGACTGAACTGCCGAATCCGATTCAACTACGAGCTGGAAAAAAAACGCGAACTAATATCGGTTCGCTGAAAGAATTTGTTATCAGATTGTTCAAAGGAATCTTTTTGAAAGTCGAATTTCCTGTTCTTTTACTCGAGGTGCGAATTAAAAAAAATAATGTAAATACGCGCAAAAGTCATATTTACTTAGACTATTTTTACGTCAAGAGGCCGGGAATAGAAAAGTTAAGAGTATTATTCAAGGTTGAATTGCACGCGTGCTGGGTCACGCCCGGTTCCTCACCGACTAACCACACCCTCCACCCACTACTTATCCCCGCTCATAATCGGGACAACGAAGATCAGCCTCAAACTCTTGATGAGTTCGCCAGCTGTGAAGGGTTTAATGGACTTATAACAGTGACACAAGGCAAGAATTTGAGCAATCCAACGCATTGCCTAACAGAATGATGTAAACAGTTCTTCTGGGTCACCGCAAGGTTGATTTCTCATACCCTTATTATTTACCAGTCGTAAAAAACCTGATCAGTAGGAAGGCAGATTTGTCGTTCACTTGTTGGATTGAATTTAGAGCACATCATAAAATTAAACAAGAACCGATTTAGGATAGATGCCACATATTAGTACTTAGTGATAAGATATTTGCTAATTATTAATCACTGACCCACTGGACCACCGAGGCTCCACTGCCAATTGAATTCCCTCCCAAGGTATCATATCTCCAGTTTCCACCAAACAATTAACTTCAGTTCTGTTCTAAAGTTTATAATATAGGTCAGCGATGACTTACTAACTCAAGGCAAGTATAGAAAATTGTTTATATAGCTTTTCTATTAAAAACACATCAGTTTTGATAATTTCCCTGTGTCAGTGTGGCCATTTTCAAAAATAAACACGTAGAGACAATTTTATGAACGATAGCAACTTCTTGAAAATCCATCAAATTAGCTTTCGTACATAAACAACTTCTAAATGCCGTACACAATACATGACAAACGACATGGATATAACAGGTTGCGTCATCCAGTTGCGGCACGGTGAGCAACTGTCATGGGTGAAAATGGTGCTGTGTCACGCAGGAAAACGGAGAGGTCCGCCTATAGATATATTGCCTCATTCGTTGCAATAGAAAGCATCATTTGGTCATGTGTCACCGATGCCTCTATAAGCTTAAATAGATCCTACTGACGACAGAAAGTGACAAGCGGGTGTCAACTGAAGTACCACTACAGTGCCTAAAAGGATGTCAAGAATGCGAAGAGCTACATCCAGCCAGCCGTTTTAGTTAAGCGGTTAACGTCCACCCTAGGCAGTTGAAAAAAAAAACATTAACTGGTTAGAGACGAGATGTTCTATACCAACTTATGTAGTCAATAAACTGACAAATTTTTACCTTTGTCAAAAAAGGCTTGGAATGTGCATTATAGTGTGTACAATTAGCTCTTTAAACCATATATACCCCCCTTTTTTCGCCTCTCTCTTTTAACGCCTTTTAAAAACAACCTCAAGCGTAAACACTCCATATTTACGATGAATTGGCTCGGCAATTGATTATATTAGTTTACTGTACACGGTAAAATCGCCTGATCTGCCAAACATAGGGAAGGTTTTGTTGAAACAGAATTAGCTGGTTTTTCGTCATTTCATCAAGAAGTACAAAATAATAACTTTCGGTGGATACCGATTTCGGGGATCTACGTTAAAGTGGCATCAGCTGCCAAAATTCACACTTTTTTCATAATTTCTGATCGTCACGACAGTAACAGGCTTTGAAGTCCATCGAAAAACTAAATGATTGGCGATGGAATGAGGAAAATCCATGCAGTATGTGGCCTGTATGAACCAAAAACGTGTTCGAAAGTAAACAAAATTTAAATAACCGGGACGACCGTTCATTCATTCGTAGCCAAAGTTAGTTCAAAACAATACTTTATCGTACATTTTCGAGACCAGAAGCACTAAAAAGCTTCTGAATTATACGTCTTGAGAAAAATAGCCAATAATTTCAACATTCTGTTTTAACTTCAAAATATCAACATTTTGGCAGCTCATGCCACTTTAAGGAAGCTTTTATGAGCAGGGGAAACCCCTAGAATTAAACTTGTACATCCTGAAATTGTTGTCCGTTATTAGCACACATTTTCAATTCGCACATGTTATCGGCTTTATAGATATTCTTTATTTCAACGTCAATCATCTAGTTTTTAAAGGTACTTAAAACGCCCAATTTCTCTAGCCAATCCGAATCTACGGGAAAAGACCGAATTTTGGCAGCTCATGTCCCTTAATGCGAAAATAAAAATGACATATTAGTTTGGGATAAGATGAAGAATTACTTATGAATAATAACTTCTTGGTTTATTGGGTGACGACAGTTCTTAGATCGTTATCAAAATGAATGATACGTCGTTGAAACGGAGAAACGTCTTCGCCCAATAAACAAAGAAGTTGTTACAATTGACGATTGATTGATTGATTGTTTGGTGTTTTACGCCGCGCTCAAGATTATTTCACTTATATGGCGGCGTTGCCAGTTTTATTGTGGGAGGAAACCGGGCTCTATGCCCGGAGGAAACCCACTACCTTCCGCTGGTAACTGGCAACCATCCCACATACGTCGTTCGAGTGAAAACCCAGTCAGAAAATTTTCCGATTCGAACCCGCGACCCATTGGTGGAAGGCTGTTCGGATTGAGCGTCCAACGCTCTACTTACTGAGCCACGGAGGCCCCCTACACTTGACGAAGACACCGGTATAGGTGTCGAAAGCTCGTGTTGTTAAAAAACAACTTACTACGTGATGATGTCTTAATTTTTTATCATTAATGAAGTTGTTATCCATAAGTAATTCTTCATCGTATTGTAATCTTTCTCCTTCTAAATGCCATTGACAGATTTATGAGTTTGGGGTATTACAAATATGGGGAATCCCAGTGTGGCTTCAAAAAGTACCCAACCCAATCCTATAAAACGAAAATAAAGTTAAAAACAATGAAGTATATGAGTCGGCTTCAATTTAAAAAAAAGAACCTTCTCTCAATTAATCTTCGCTTTATGAACATTTTAAAATAGTCGAAACGCCAGCAGTCATTGAGACATACCTTTCAGTTTGAAATTGAATTTCGCAATTCAGTCAAAAGAAATGTTTACAAAATAAATTCTAATCCTGTTTCAAATTTGTTAAAATTTGCCCTCGGGTTAAATTTATGAAGGAAGGGATTAAAATGCACACACACAGAGGTAGACTTTTATAAAAAAAATACACCAGTTTGCAAAAAGTGAAACCACTAAAGTTGAAACCTTGGATATATTTTATATTTTGGAACACTAAAACACACGGGCACAGGGAAAATCTTCTTGTCTAAAATAACCATGGAGACAAGTTTCTTATTGTGTTAAAAAGGTACATGTATATCAATGTCTAAATGGGAGCGTGAAAGCATACGTTAAATCAAATTAAAAATATAAAATGGCTTCAAATTTTGGCAAAAATAAAAAGTTCATAACTTCCTCTGTTAGATAAATATGCAGAAACTGTTTGTTCGTTTTAATATAAACAGTAATCTGGATTTTTGGATACCGCTGTGAATCCAGAATAATTTGCTCGCATAATTGGAATACTGATGAAGTCGAATGAAACACGTGAAAAGTGGTGCAATCGTGCGGGTCGAAGAATTGACGAACTGTTCAGGTTATAATATTTTGATTAGATTTACAATTTTATATGCTTTTGTGAAACTTTCCCGTTTGAGATATAAAGCGCATGGAAAATTAAGCTGTCAGCGTTTGGTACAGTGGGTGCTATTAAAAAGTATTTTTGTTCAAGTGTTTAAAGAACCATGCAGAAGGCTCGAAATGTGGCCAATAAGACATTTTGAATCATAACAACTCTTTAGGTTGTAGTGTCAGTCAGTGGTCCGTCCGTCTGTCCGTTGTTAACGCTTTGTAAGGGAGTCTACTGTGCTTGAATTGTCGTCGAGCCCCGAGAACACCTATTGTTTTTTATTTAATTTGGCAAATTCAATGTCCGAAGCTAAAACAAATGAAAGCTTACCATCGAAACGATTTAAGAGAGAGAGAGATAAAAAACGATCGAATAAACATTAACTAACATTAATTACATCTACAAATCCAAAGCAAATGGTTTTACATAGAAAAATAGGGAGGGTTACATAACCATTCTGGGTTGTCTGACTCTTGTATCATTGTCGTTATAATTCACAGTAATGTTGGCATTTCATGCATAACGATTACCGTGGGGTGTGTCGTTGGCGTGGTCTTAGTAAAACCCAATACTGTTATCTCTCTACAAAGACCATTTTAAACACGTACCTAATCTCTGTTATTTTAATACCGAGGCGAGACTTAGGATGGCCTAGGCTTAGATTATGATAAATACCTATACACCGTTAGTAACAAGTGATATACCTCCTTGAAGTAAGCTAGATGCGACAAGATATTTTGACGAAGTACCTTATAACAAGTACTCTTCAAACAACAGGATTAAAACTGTCTTACGCGGAGAACTACTGCCTGGTGATAGCCAAATAGATTGCTCATAAAGTGCAGCCATGAATCAACTCGGAAAAGGTAACAATAAACTAAGTAAACGGGAGAGACGGACTAAGCGAATAAGACAGTCGATATTTACTGTGGGTGATATGCTAAATTCAGTAGGGGTTTCCTCTAGCCGAGAAATCTGGGCTCTGCCGAATTTTTTTTTCTCTTCGTGTTCGTCATAGGCGACAAGACACATTAGCAGCCATATAATACCAGTCGCCGCAAGACCGATACTCCGGGCAAGGGTTTCCTCCAAACTTAAGAGTTTTGAACTCCTTGTAATCCAGCCCTATAAGAGGAATAATCTTGAGTGCTACATAAAAAAAATCAATCAATTAATCAATCGAATCCCGAAGCCTGATGCCAGCTCAAACCGGAAGTAGAATATTCGCCATTTTTTTTCAAGAAAGCGATAACAAAAGTAAAAACAAAAATTCAAATAAAAGCGATATAGATCTTTTGTTTCACAAGAAGTGTCACATTAAAAGCTCTCAATATGCCATTCCAATACCAGCAATTCCAAATGGATGTATATTTTTTCTTCCAATGACTTAATACTTTATATCCCTTAACCGTAAAAGAAAGGAAATGTCACGCATTTGCTCTTAACGGTTTTATGAGTAACTTTGGGCAATGTTTTCCAATTTGCGTTTAGTGTGTTGTAGAACATGTTCTTTACCAGTCTGAGCAAAAAGAAAATTAAATTTCTGGCGCTGCACATACAAAACCCATGTGCGCATATCGAGGCTCGGGGTTTGTTAACATTGCATCTAACAAAAATAGAAAATGATGGCAAAATTCTAACATTTTTGGATAATAAAAAAGAAAGTTCCTTACTTCTTTTGTCTTGGCAAAATACAGACGCCATATGTTGTCTTTAATGTAAACATATCACTGGATATTAGCGGCGTGTGTGTTTTTAAAACGGCACAGCTTCATCTCACATATTCTCCAGGACAAACAATTATAAATTTGACTGGAAACATAATGCAATAAGAACTCTGGTTACATTCGGATCATCGGGGCCTCGGTGGCTCAGTCGCTTAGAGCGATAGTTCCTCAGTCCGACACAGGCCTTCATAGATGCGGCGCGGCTCAGACAAAAAAATAGGGAAAATTTCTGAGTTCCCCGATCACCGTATTTGGAAGAGTTGTCAAAATTACTCGCCGAATGTCGTGGTTTCCTCCGGCCATTGAACCCTGTTCCATCCCCCACTAAACCTGGCAACGCCGCCATATAAGATAAATAATCTTCAGTGTTGCGTTACACATCAATCAATCAATCTTACGGATGATAAAACATTTGAAATGTGAAAAAATAATAACCGGGTCACCTTAAATTCTTCAATTACTTAGACATAAGACAAAGGAAGAGATTTCTGGATAACAACTTCTTATTTATTGATGTTGGTACGTTTCGGTATAGATACTAATACCGTTTTCAATGTGACATTTGGTTGAAAACGGTATTAGTATCTATACCGAAACGTACCAACATCAATAAATAAGAAGTTGTTATCCAGAAATCTCTTCCTTTGTCTTACTATTACCGACTTCTAAATGCCTCTCAAACTACTTAGACATATAATAACATCATTGAGTACATTGCCCTTTTCTTCATTCCACAAAAGAGCAATTATATGAGCGTTAAGGTAGGGTGGGGGAGCGGGAATGCGCCAGAAACCCCACTAAACTACTTAATCTGTAAGAATTTAACTCCGCGAAGAAAGAAATTAAATGTTTGAAATTTCTTGGTTTTTCACAAATGTCCTTTTATATTTCACAGCAGATGCACACTGTATTCTTTGTGTAAGAAAAACAGCGGGCACATAGTGACTAAAGTTGGAATTTCAACTCGGTAACTTGGCTAGAAAGTTTTGCTTTTGAAAGTTTTGAAAGTTTTGTTTTACAACCAAAATGTTTTTTGCGAGGGCGTTTGAGGTCCACGAGACATGGTGAGAGAGGAAAGTGGGTGCGAGAATTTGAAATAGGGAGGTGATTGTTAAGTTCATTTTTTTTAGTCCATAGTTATTTTAGATTCGCAACATATTCTTTAAAAAAATGGAATGATTCATGCAAAAAAATGGTTCGCCAGAATAAAGAAGACCCAGTAATTTTGTTCGATACTTGAACATACGATTGTATGATTCGCCAATCTCTTTGGGTTCACGCTGAGCTTGGGAGTTTGTGTATGCATGTACCTTTTCTAGCAGTTTTGCCACGTTTATTTGGGGCGGGCGGGGGGGACGCAAAGGAAACCCAGACTTTTCGTGGGTACCTGGAAATCTACCCACATAAGTCTGTGAATGCAAAAGCATAATTAAAGGGGCATGAGCTGCCAAAATGTTGATATTTTTACCTTAAAACAGAATGTTGAAATTATTGGCTATTTTTTCTCAAGACCTACAATTCAGAAGATTTTTAGTGTTTCTAGTCTCGAGAATGTACGATAAAGTATTGCTTTGAACTAACTTTGGCTTAGAATGAATGAATGGTCGTCCCGGTTATTTAAATTTTGTTTACTTTTCGAACACTATTCTGGTTCGTACAGGCCACATACTGTATGGATTTTCCTCATTCCAACGCTAATCATTGAGTGTTTCGATGGCCTTCAAAGTCTCTTACTTTTGTGACGATCAGAAATTATGAAAAAAGTGTGAATTTTGACAGCTCATGCCACTTTAAAGAAAATTAAACATATCAAGTTTAACGGTAGATTGCTTACGGTCCCGTATGTCCGCTTCAACCCTTGCGATTTTTGCGGGAGTAAGTGTTTTTAGTCCGTAGCTTAGGTGCCCGGATAGTACGGTATGTCTTTGATGTTTGGTCACCTGTTAACTGGGTGTCAATTCAGAGTATGTCATTGGGTCAAACCCCCAGGTAAGGTCAAAGGTCAGCTCATACCTGATGTCAATTTCATTTGTTTACGTTTGAGTGTCCTGGAAAACCTTTCCACCAGGCACTCTTCCTGTGATGTTAATGATAGTCCCCATGAGTTGACGTCATGGGTAAGATTCCAGCTTTAACTGTTTGAAGTACTGAATCAACCCAAAGGACGAATATGGCATCTAGGTTGTGGGCTATTTTGGGGTTGAAAACAAGCTGTATACGAAAGGGAAACCCACGACCTTCATATATTGCTTGAAAACCAGTCCATGTTTTTTTTTATATCTAAAGATGCTAAGTGATAAAATATTTATGAACACTAAAACACACGGGCACAGGGAAAATCTTCTTGTCTAAAAAAATCTTCTTGTCTAAAAAAACCACGGAGACAAGTCTCTAATTGTGTTAAAAAGAGGTATATCATTTAGACCTTTATACCCCATCATAAAGTGTTGTAATAAAGTAAACCTATAAGATAAAATATATGTAATTGTACTTTCTATTTATGAAAATTTGAAAACTATGTTTTTGGCCTGTTGTGCATCTGTTGGATGAAAACTTGAGGACCTCGTTTTAGTTATGTTTAGTACGTATCCTTCTATTTTGTTTTAAGCTGTTAAAGTATATATATCGAGCCAATACAAAGGGCCTGGAAATAACGCGAGTAACGAGAAGGCCGCCAGGAGGAGTGAAGGTCTGTATATAGTAAAACACATGCCACTGTAGTTGTGACCCGAAGACGTTAAATTTAGCATTTATTGACAAACATCCGTCTGATTAAAATGTGACAAAAAGCTATCTTTGAAATGGTTTGGGTGACATATTTCTTCAATGTTGTCAAGTTATGCGCTTTAATAGCCTTCCATGTGTCGCCGCTCTTACACGAGAAGATATACATCATAAGCGACATTTCAGCATTAAAGTGGGCGCCATTGCCGCGATCAAGAAACGACTTACGGCCGCATAGACAGGTTTGTATGGCGAGAAAATGAGCACTCGTCAAAACATGTGTTGAGATCAAGCGCAAAAACAATTTAGACATATTTGTCATCAATCACTCGAGCTCAGACATGATCTGGACATTCATCAAAAATGACAGACCGTGCATGAAATTTTTCTACATCTCGTAGAGCTGTCCGCAAGAAAAAAACAAACAAGAAGGCTCCAAAAAAGCGAACGAAAACATGGAAAACGCCTACTTTCGACTGGACAAAGATTTGAAAGAATTGACACTCTCCGACGGTCTCGTCAAAACAGACGTGTTATTATTCGACTTCTTGTTTCGTACTTTGAAATCTTGTATCCGGTCGTAGAAAATCAGTGTAAACCCTAAGAAAAACAACCTAGGCTGACAAGGAAGTTTACGTCAAGAGTTTTTGTCGACCCAGGCTGAAATTTTATTCGTTTAATTCCACCTTGGGTCGAATGCCACCGAGCTGTCTATCTATTAATCACTCGACATTCAAAAATAAATAAAAAGACATTTTCCAGAGCGTTTAGACCATAATTTACTATGAAAAAAATGTATAACATGCGACCCATGATTTCTATTTGAATTCCGTCTTTAGCTAAACGGCTAACGCAATTAGCCATGAAAGTTATTCCTGACCAAAAAGATGATAAATAAAGTTAAATTGTAAACTTTTTAAATTAAGCTTTGAGTTCGATCTTCGTTTTTTTTTTCAATTTTGTCTGAACTTCAACACGCGTAAAATGTTTTATACATTATATTTTCCCGAATTTTATTTTTAAAAGTGTCAACCATACCAATATCCATTAGTTCCACTGATTAGTTTAACGTAGTACACAAGTAGTGTTATTCATATTCATATTGACTCAATATTTCGACTTTTATTCAGTCATCATCAGGAGTGCCCAATATATAAGTGTGCACAGACGAAAAGCAGACCAATATAGAAGTCTGAAAATCTTGTGGCCTCTGATTCTTGGCCTATCGTTGGGACGCATTCTACTCGCGATAGACAGGACTTCTACAAATCCCGCAGGTCCGAGAATCTTGTATGATTGAAGTTCATGTCTCTCAGCGTAAATTTGTTTGAAATGAGCGTACAATGCTCTACCCTTGTAAAATCCGCAAACAACGCCGATACTCGTTGACGTCATGCAGGAAAAAATACTCCGCAACATATAAAATGACTCAATAAGTCAACTGTCTTATGGGTCTATATGTGGCACGAGATAGTTTTATTCAGATTATATCTGGGATGACTCGGGGGTGTTGATACGCACAAATACCTCGTGAAACTTGACAGGGCTTATTTTCGAATTAGTCACAGTGTGCACAGACGAAAAGCAGTTATTCCAAACGCTGCTAATTCTTAAATCACACGAATGGTTATGATGTTTGCGTGTCGCCGATGGCTTAAGCCACTTGACAACAGCCGACCGTGAGCCGACAGACGGAATGAGGCTAACTGCCTGGACCACCAGCGAAATGTAACTTAACAGCCACTTAGTCCTACTAGCTACTGCTAAACTTAATTATATGCGTCGTGTCAGAGTTAACAATTGTCTGGTATTCGTTACAAATTACACCTCAAATACTTCTTTTTCCGTTAATCTTATATTTATAAAGGATACGTTTAAGTGATAAAAAGCTAGGAATTTCACGTCCGAGGTTAATACTAGATAGGCTACTGCAATCATCGCCAAGGGCATCGCAGCTTTTGGCTCGTGTCTTTGATAAATCGCAAAAAGTAATAATGGGGTATGCACATTATCGCGAGAATTTTTTTTATAATTGATGAAAAATTAAATGATTTAAAGTGGCATGAGCTGCCATAATTTACACTTTTTAATAAATTCTGATCGTCACGACAGTAAGAGGCTTTGAAGGCAATCGAAATTAGCGAGATTAGCGTTGGAATGAGGAAAATCCATATAGTATGTGGCCTATACGAACAGGGATAGTTTTCGAAAACTAAACAAAATTTAAATAACCGGGACGACCATTCATTCTAAGCCAAAGTTAGTTCAAAACAATACTTTATCGTACATTCTCGAGACTAGAAGCACTAAAAGGCTTCTGAATTATACGTCTAGAGATAAAAAGCCGATAATTTCAACATTCTGTTTCTACGTCAAAATATCAACATGTTGGCAGCTCATGCCACTTTAAAGTAGTCTTTTAAACTAATTCGGGTATAAGATAAACTGTTTGTCTCGGTTAATAAAATGTTGTAGAATGGAATCGATGAACTCTTCGTCTCGGTTTTTAACATTTTGTTTACTCTTTGGACGCTATTTTGGTTCGTACAGGCTACAGACTGTAAGGATTTTCGTCATTTCGTTTTTCCTTTGAATTTCAAACCGTCTTATTGTCGAGGCAATCAGAATTAAGTGCGAATTTGGCAGCTCATTTCACACATTAATAATAACATTATTATCATTATATTTTATTTTCTATTAATTCTAAACTCTGTTGGGTCATATTAACAAAAAAATAGCTAAATAATATTTCATAATTCTGTTGAGGTATCACAACATTTTACTGCTTTTTCACTCGTGGCTTTTCTAATAACTTAACAAACGCGCCGGTTAATGAACAAGTTGATGCAGAAATTTAACGAAGATACACACTTTAGATTGCGACTAGTTGGAGAGACCGACCAAGAAATCAGGTTAGTCGAGTTACTGATATAATTTTGTCAGGGCTTACATACGTCAGGTAGAAAGTAAAAAAATAGTCCCGATTATATAAACGACAGTTGGCCAAATAAAAACTGTACCAGGCCACAGGAAATAAACATCAAGGGTTGATCGAGTTCATATATAAAGCTAGTGGGACACAAAGAAATGAAATTGGATTTGTATCGCTGACGAATTCATTTTTGACAGACGGTTTTAAGAAATTCAAGCCCTATCCGTATCAAAAGGGGTGGTATCCGTGGAATTTAAGCCGAACTGCGACAAAGAGCTACAGCCCTGCTAGGCCAACTGTTAATCCCAGGGCAGGCGTTCCGCCATGTATGATTAGAAGTCCTCCGTGTAGACTACCATAGCAGGTCTACAAAGTCCATTTGACTAATCCGCGAGACAAAAGCGTACGACAGCAGTGCGACCAAGGTGTGTGTCCGAGGCGTTTAACCCTGCCCGAGTCCAGTGTCCGCAAACTGGCCACGGAATCACGAGTTGGGTGGGGTAGACGTGAGTTCAGATCAAATGTATCAGAAATAAGACCTCTGATATCGACAAACGTTCCAACTTTATCGAGGCCAAATTTTACTTGCACTCATTGGTGTCCCGAACAAGCCCAGTACATCTTTTCATCCGTCACGATATACAGCCGAAAAGAAAAAACCCGCTTGTTCGATTTCCCTGCAGTACTTCAGCTATTACTATCATGTTATTTGTCTCTTCTTTGTGAATACCGTTAACTAGGTTTGGTTTGCTTATCAAGAATTTGGACATACATTCACACCTGCTATGCGAAGAGGGTTTAAATGTGTGCCCAAATTTTGGCCATCTTCTATTAGGGAAGGTGGATGGGGCAGGGGCCGGGTGGCTTAGTCTAATCTCCGAAAGACCACAACCTATTTACTTAATCCAGAATACCACGTTTTTGCTGCCAATAATGATGGACAGTAGAAATTGGACGCTTAAAGTGTTAAAGAAAATGCTGTCTCTGTCTTTTTGCCTGTTTCTGATAGACCGGTTGTTTGATGACGTCATTGATGGATCAACATGACGTATTCTGCACAGAAAGGTTGAACGGCGGACAGTCATCCGTGCCGTTACAAGGGCTTGTAACAAAGCCGTTACTTCAAACAAGACCTCCACTTTAATATTCCATATTTCTCAAGTGACGTCATTCCGATAAAACAAAATTGGGAAATTGACCAATTGCTTGATGACGTCACTTGGAATTTACGCGCAAAGCATTTCGGGGGATTGGGGGATGCTCACATAATGTTAAAAAATGGCGGAAGGAATAATACTGTATCAAGAAGAAGACGTAAAAGGCGCAAAGTCACCAGAAAAAAAAAGTCACCTATGTTTTCCAAAAAAATGACGTTTTGCCAAGTACCGGTAAACAAAATGGCGAACTGAGGTACATAGTTTACCCAGAAAGCTTTGCGTAAATCTATGTGACGTCATCAGGATCGGCGGTAATTGAATGCTATTTGTTTTAACAAAGTACGACTTTCACAAAAGCTTTTAAGCAAATATCAGTCTCGCAAATGTAAATTAAGGTAGTGCTTTTTTACAGTGCATCCCGGTTATTTGAATTTTGTTAACGTTTTATAAACACTTTCACTTCACGCAAGTCATCCGCTAACTGGATAGTTTTTATTTAAACGTCAATCATTTCAGTTTTTGGGATGAATTTCAAACACTTGGATAGTTTTGACAATAGGAATCTCTGCAAAAAAAAATCAAATTTCGGCCGTTCACGCCACTTCAACCTCATCACGATAAACAGTAATTAATCACTCAGATGCTTTGAGCAAAAGCGATTGCGATCAAAACTTGATGTTAACACGACTCGTCTCAGGTCCTCAGCTGATAGGTTGATTGATGATCCTTTTTCCTTTATCATTTTTATTTTTGTCTCATTGTTTACGGAGAGATCGATATGGGATTTACAAAAATTGATACGCATTTAAAAATGGGTAAATGAGCAAGATAAAAATAACTGAATTGCTTTCAGCAGAGGCGATGTTTTAGCGCATGCGTACTTCAAAATTGCACTATTAAACGTCTGATAAAAAGGGAATAAGAACACAACAATTAACTATGTACTTTTATCGTTAAAAAAAGAACACATCGCACATGGAAGTAAAGCGTGCATGCTGAGGCCGTGTGTATGCTGCATGTTTTGTTTTGTGAAATAAACATTGCATTTTTATACATTTTCATACATTTTCATTTATTTAGCATTGTTTGAGTTTTTTTCATCTCGGCTATATTATTTTTCTCTTCAGCAGGTTTTGAGCGATTCCGTTGGAATTTCTTAGTATTTCTCTAGCTGTTATATTAAACTCGTGCTCCTGGTAGTCGATCAAAACCCCCAGACAAGCTATAAATAAACAACAACTATCATTTTACTTCCTCTTGAAGACCCTTACTTAGAAATATTACCTGGTGACAATTAATAATATTGACTAATTGTCCGGTATAATTAGTTCAATAAATTCATCAATATAGCGGCGTTCTCAGGTTGTTATGGAGACTGGACTGGAAGAAACACGTGACGTTCCGCTGTTACCTAACAACCACGTGACAACCAAGTCGACCGAACAAGAACCGTGTAAGAAACTCTCCAAAGTTTTACAGTGATCTGAGTGGGATTCGAACCGGTAACAGCTAGTAATGTAACGTTTATTGGCATTTCCGTCTGTTAAACGAAAAGACTGACTGAAGACAAAACTTAAAGTGGCATGAGCTGCCAAAATGTTGATATTTTGACGTAAAAACAGAATGTTGAAATTATCGGCTATTTTTCTCTAGAGGTATAATTCAGAACCTTTTTAGTGCTTCTAGTCTCGAGAATGTAGGATAAAGTATTGTTTTGAACTAACTTTGGCTTAGAATGAATGAATGGTCGTCCCGGTTATTTAAATTTTGTTTACTTTTCGAGCACTATTCTGGTTCGTATAGGCCACATACTGTATGGATTTTCCTCATTCCAACGCTAATCGTTTAGTTTTTCGATGGCCTCCAAACCCGCTTACCGTCGTGACGATCAGGAATTATGAAAAAAGTGTGAATTTTGGCAGCTCATGCCACTTTAATCGGTCGTTTCCAGAGAGAAATGTATATCGATTTTTACGTTATATTAGGTCTGTTGTTATTCGATTGATTGATTGATGTTTTACGTCGCACTCAAGATTATTTCACTTATATGGCGGCGTTACCAGGTTTAGTGTGTGTGTGTGTGGGGGGGGGGGGGGACCGCCGACCGGGCTCATTGCCTGGAGGAAACCCCCGACCTTCGCAACTCTTCCACTAAGAAATTTTTCCAATTTTGTTTGGTCTGAGTGTGATTCGAACCCGGGGTGCATCAATGTAAGGTCTGTGGGGCGATCAGAAAAAACCCACTGGATCACCGAGACCCCCATTGTTATTTGAGACAAGGAGTCAAAGTCATAGAGGTTACGTCGTCAAGTGAAAAGTGTGACCTAACAATAGCGATATCCCTGCCTTAACATCTACTCTTATACATGTATGTAGATAGGAATTTGGGCCATAAGAATCGCATTGTTGGTTTTTCATTCCACTGTAAATCGGTGTGACTCACTGGGCTATATCTCTACCAACCTACCCGAAGTAAATATTATACACCTGACGAGATTAGCCCCCGTTATTGACAAAGGCATTTTCTATATTTCTAACGACAATTGGGATTTGCTACGCATTTGATTATATATCAGAACACAAGCAAACCAATACGTGAAGTTTTGACTTTAAGTTAATTTTAGTAAAGTTTATTTAACGAAAAAATGTTGATTTTCTTAAAGTGGCTTTATCTCCAAAACAATTCTATTGGGTGGGCATAGAAAGTCATGCGAATGTACGACAGCCTGTTATATACACCTGCTTAATAACGTTGCAATCTGAAGTAGACCACCAAATATATGAAGGGTTCTGTCTCATCGTAAAAAATGTCAGGAAGTTAAGAAGGACCTATTATGAGGAGGGTTTAAAGTGGTATAAGCTGCCAAAATGTTGATACTTTTCATTTCAAAGAAAGTTGTCGGCTTTTTTAACCAAGAAATACAAATTAGCAGCTTTCGGTTTTTGCATGTCACAGATTGCATGGATTTTTATTACCACAAGTTCTGTTCTTAGTTTTTAGTTTTTCATAGTTTAAACCAACATTGTAGTGACAACCCGAACTTACGAAAAAAGAACGAAATTTGGCAGCTCATGCCCCTTAGATATAAATCTCGTGATCTTGTTTTCTGAAATAAGCTATATTTTATCTAATAGTTTAACGCATCTTTACTCTTGTCCTCGTTTTATTTTAAGGTCGAGTGACGTTCACATGCCGCTTGTCTCGGTGCGTGTCCTCTTGCGGACCCCGGAATAGAAGCCAGTTTTCTTCCAATAGCAAACCACAATAATAGGTCGAGTGCAGGTAATCTTAGGTAGGCATTCAAACGACTGGGTCGTATGTATGTATTTAATAGACAGTCTTCGGCATATTGTTGGAATTTCAGTGTACATTGCTCAGAGGAATGTAGGTGGTTTTTCAACCGTTCGCTATCTCCAAGAGGAATAATAATGGACGGTGTAAACAAACGTCTCGCTCAAATAAGCCAGTGGATAGGTAAATTTACACTCTATTATATCAAATTGGAGCCCTTTAGATGTGAGTGTGTTCTGGCTGACACGTGACACAGACTCGTATTTATCAGAGGCTGTGGTATGCTTGGACTATATATACCCTCAGCCACCTACTCCCCCGACTGAGTAGGGAACGTGTCAACAGCTCTCTCGAAACACTCATCTAACGTCTTCCCAGGCCTATCCATATCTCATGAACAACTGCCCTTAATCATATGCCCGATAATTTTCCATGATTTTGCAAATTGGACCTACCGTGCGAAATTCTACGTCAGTTCATTGAGGTACTAATAATGTCAATATTTTTATAAACACTATAACACACGGGCACAAGGAAAATCTTCTTGTCTAAAATAACCATGGAGACAAGTTTCTAATTGTGTTAAAAAAAGGTATGCCGTTTAGACCTTTACATAATGCTAATATAGATCGATTTACTTCGTTCGACCACCGCTTGTCAAACATTTGTGGCCACGTTATCCGTGATGAGAAATTCGTCACATTCAACGGTTTATTCTTTCAGGAGCAAAATCAATATGTACCTGTTCACATATCAGAAGCATATTTGTCAACGCGTTACATTTGTTACCAAACCCCCCTTTTAGAAAGACGCTTCTTTTTTGGATGATTTGAAATTTGGCGTTCGCAACGCTGGCGAAATTAATCTATATCTAGATGGCGCCAAAGACTACCCTTGTCTCTGTACTTCTGTACTCAAGTGTTGTGCTGTCCATCTTCGTGTTCCTTTGTCCACCATCGTGTGGCGCTGCCAAGCATCGTGTTGCGTTGTTCACCAACCTCTGATCGAGGTCAAGGTCAACGGGAACTTTACCTTTTATTTGTCAAAATGAAGAGGAGCAAAAGTACCCTTTCGACCCCAAAGAGCATCAATATTTCGCCTTTATTCCATACATGTCGATCTGCCTGCATGCCCCCAGGACTACACACCTTTATATAAAACGTCACAAGATTGTTTGTCATAGCTTCGCTTTATATTAACGTACAGCCACAAACAATTCCTCGACCAGGCTTTGTGTGAATCGCGCAGGCTTTTTCAATTTTTTTTTGCAATACATTCCTTACACATTCCCGTACTTTTAGAATAAGGGTTAGCCAGCATCAAATCATAGCTGAAGATATACTTTCGAAGAATGATCATTTCTATTGACATAGTCAATCGTCATTACTAGAGCTATACCCTGATCATAAGTGTTTATATATAATTTGGGCTTGGACTGGGTGCACGGTCAAATCGTAGGCAGTTTAAATAGACCGTTTATGAAGGGAAGAGGCAACGGTTCGTCCTTCAGATCAAAGTAAACGATTTGCATTCCCGCCCACGCATATATACCTGGTGCACGATTTTGGGACACTATACATCAGCAATGCTTCAATTGTTGATGACTTTACGGCGCCAGACCGTCTTGCGCGCAACAAGGGTTATAAAATGACGTCGAGTCAAGTAGATTGGAGATGGATCCAAACACTTTGAACACTGACCTGAAGTGTTTTCAAGGAAAATTTTATCTCAGTATTTACCTTGACTTGGTCCGCCACGTGCTTTCTCCAAAGCCACTGGTCCCGGCTGTCGGCACGTCATTTTGATATACAATCTTCACATATCTACATTATACAGGTTGTTAACGATCTTCCTAAAAGTTTAACGGACACCCGTAGCTGCAGTGAGATTCGCGCGGATCATATGTATACCTTTGATACTGTTGAAGGCAAGACCTCACCTTGTGCGTTGGGCCTAGTTTCACAAAGCGATCTTAGCTCAGTGTGATCTTAACTACCATGGCAACCAATGCTAAAGGTATACGTTGCCATTGGTAATTAAGATCAACTTAAGCTAAGATCGCTTTGTGAAACAGGGCCCTGATACCTAAATGCCAACTGGACGCGCCAATAAGCTAAAACAACCAATCAACCAGCCTAAATGCCAAGAAATGGTAACCACCCACGAGACCATGGCTGGGGTTTCACAAAACTTCCACCGATGGATGGTAGGTTCAGACCCTAGGGGTTTTCACTCGATCGTCCTCTAATGGAGGTTTGCCGAAGGTCAATTGACCTGCCGAAGGTCAATGGTTCTCTCCGGACAAAGAGCCCACTTTGCTTCCCCACTTTACCTTGCAATGCCGCATTAATCTTGCAAATGCTCAATCAATGAACCAATCAAAGTTAAGACACTCCATACGGTAGACAAGCATTTCGAAATGAAGTAAATGTAACATATTCAACTGAAGGCGTCTCACAGTAAAATGCTTGGAGTGAACTTTGAGTAAACTTGGAGTGAACTTGGAGTGAACTTGGAGAATATCCAGACTCCAATCCTAGAAACCTGTCTTTTAGACAAGACGCCATTTACTTAAATGATTGATTGATTGGGGCTTAACGTCGCACTCAACAGCTAAGGTTATACGGTGACAAAAGTACCAACCGACCAAAAGATCACCTCCCCCCCCCCCTCCCCGACCCCTTTCACCCACCCAGATCTAAATGTTGACATTAGGCTGCACAGACCATAGAACGTCAGGAAGTCTAATGGATATGGCATACTTAATGTTCCTCCTTGCTGGGTCAGCATGCATGGCTAAAGCAGAGCCACAATGCTCCAGCCCGAGGGCGCCATGTACTTAAAAGATCTCCTCTTATTCCAATACAGAAATCTCAAATAGAAATTAAAAGGACTACATATTTAGGTATTTACAGGAAACTTTGAAACTAAACACGGCTGTCTATATAAAAGCCAATTGTACTCTTTTGACAATTTGCAGGTAACAATTGTGTAACCTTGTCGATATACATTGCCAGTCAATATATTACAAAGTGTTCCCGAAAAAGTCGACCAACTAACAAACTCCTGCCTGTCTTAAACCTAATGAAATATCACGAGTTTTAGTTTATTACAACAACCTATGATAGGGTATAAAGGGCGTATTGATATACCCATTTTTAACTGAATTAGAAACTTGTCTCCATGGTTATTTTAGACAAGAAGATTTTCCCTGTGCCTCTGTGTGTTTTAGTGTTCATAAATATTAATAGTAACGAACAAATGACGCAATGTATATTGCAAGCTGTTGAATCAATTTCGGCGTATACAGTGCTCATTATTTCATAAATGTTCAAAATAAAGATACGCATCTAGAAAACCATATAATAATGGTAATAATGGACACAATATATTATTCGTATTGACAATATATTAAAACCATGTGAAAGTATACACAGAGTCGTCCTTTGGGTTCTGTTCTACATACGTTAGTGTGGTTGATAAATATTGACTCGTGAGGCCGTATTGATGTTCTCAGTCGTGGCACATGGGTGCAATATTTGGTAATATAGGTACAAAAGTCAGTGTACATGGAAAAGCCTAATGCAGCGGCGCGTTTATCCTTGGGACCAGAAGTAACGCTTGCTTGATATTTAACGAGAAGACCACGCCTATCGTATCAATTTGAGTAGAAGAAATCGGATCCATTTTAACAAAAACAGAAAGTAAACAATCTATGTATGTAAGAAAGGTATTCGTTTAGCAATTTACGATAACCTTCGTCTTTGTTTGCTGAAGACTGATTGATTGATTGTTTGGTGTTTTACGCCGCGCTCAAGATTATTTCACTTATATGGCGCCGTTGCCAGTTTTAATGTGGGAGGAAACCGGGCTCTGTGCCCGGAGGAAACCCACGACCTTCCGCTGGTAACTGGCAACCATCCCACATAGGTCGTTCGAGTGAAAACCCAGTCAGAAAATTTTCCAATTTTTTTTGGACTGAGTGGGATTCGAACCCGCGACCCATTGGTGGAAGTTTGTTTGATGAAGAAGGCTGAACTAAAAGTTATGCAGCTTTGATTCCTTTGTCTTTGTGTTAGGCAATCACCTATAAAGGTTAGCAGGCCCAGTGAAATATCCATAATATGGCTTTATTATTTATAGACTGTCTGCTTAATGACGTCATCGGCTTTAAGGAGGGAATCAACATGGCGGACGAAAAGTATTGCGCACAGAAATGCGTGCGCAGTCATGCGTGTTGCAACACGGGCTCGCAATAAAGCGGCCACTTGAAAGAAATACTCCTTTATACCCCAAAATGCCATCCCCCTTTTCGAATGACGTCATAAAGTTTCGGGTCTATTGCTGCTATTTCAGAAATTATTTGTCAGTAATAGAAGAGTTGGTGTCCATATGTGGTCTAATTTACGATAAATCGACCATTTAGAATTCTTCGGGTGAAAATTACGCCCATGAATGTAAACAAAAACATAAAACTCAATTATAGCCTATACACTCGAAAAATGATGTTAAAAAGAAAACCTTTCACTGTCATATATATAGTCTTTTCCTGTGCCAGTTTATCGACCCGGAAATCTTTAGAATTTTTGTTTAATCTCGAAAACTTATGACGGCAGGTAAATGTTTACGGTTGGTACTTTTTGGCTTTTTTACTATCAGCGCACGGATATCCTTCCGCGTGACGAATTCGTAAAAAGTTCGTTTTTGTTCTCATATCCTAAAATGGCTCATTTTCGGTATCAGCTTCACGTTTTAGTGCTTTAATTTTACATACTCAATTACAAAACTTATAGGGTGCAAGGATATTTCATTTAATAACCTTACAACAACGTCATTAAAAGCGAGGACACAAAAGCAATATTAGGAATGCTAAAAATCAGGAAATAAAATGGAATTTGACATCCCAATATGTAATGCAATAAGTTCTTTAAATGTGTTTTTGCTGACTTGGTAAGGAGTCGATTTTTGAAAGAACAAATCATCACAATATAGTCATACAAAATAAAGGCTAGACCCACGTTTCACCTTGTCTCACACCATCTCTTCTGTATAAATGTCCAAGCAATTTTGGGGGCCTCGGTGGCTCAGTCGGTTAGAAAGAAAGTCCCTCAATCCGACAAAGGCCTTCCGTCAATGCGGCGCGGGCTCGAATCCAATCGTAATTTTTCACTCGATCGACGTATGTTTCATCCGGGGGAGAGCCCAGTTTCCTCCCCTACTAAACCAAGCAACGCCGCCATGTAAGTGAATTTATGTCAAATGCGGCATAAAACATCAATCAATCATCCAAACAATTTTGATATCAGCCTAAGCTAACCATTCCCTACACCATGAATCGAGCATACATATGATTGTTAAGGAATTTTATGCCGACTTGAACTACTTATCAAAATTCGAAATTATTTTAATTATCAAAGAATTAAGGGGTTTTATAACAAAAAGATCGATAAAATTGTGGCATGTATGAATCGGCATAGTTCTACAAAAACTAAATAGCAGGGTCATCCATTCATTCAAAACACTTATATAACGTACATTTTCGAGAGTATCACAGACAACCATGTGATCTGGTTTTCTAAAATAATGTAACCGATAATTTTAAAATTTGGAGTCAACGAAAAATTGTCGTAATTTTGGGAGCTTGTGGACTGAAAACATACCGCTGCCATGTATAAACTGACCATGTATGTTCAGATAGCTGCTAAAGTAAATTTAAAGCCCTTCGGCCAAGCAATAACATGATTGACAACGTGATTAGTTGGACCTAAGACATATGGCAACCCATTCTGCCATCTCTTATTCTTAAATCACTATAATTCAATGAAGTGGGCCTACTTACTGTTGCGTTGTTCTTATTGCCTCTAGCTCCTTCGAGAGAAACTTTCTACTTTGAGACAGTGTGAGTTCACAATAAGCTTTAAAGGTCTTAAATTGATCATTTGTGTGTGTGGGTTGTTTCGCTTTTGTAACAAATCCTAGTTTTGACAAGTCTTCAAATTTTACCCAATGAAAATAATAGGGATTAGTCCGTTTTCGTTACATCCGCGTTCAAACATGACGTTCTTTACATTTTTAAACAGTAAAATATCCCGTTTTGAATGTTTCATATCTGCTTTATGGTGTTCGATTTCACCCCATATTTTAGAATCAGATACATATTGTGTTTTGCTGAAGTGAAAGCCTGTCCTGGGCCGAAACGCTTTACTTCCTGTCACGAAAGTTTCGTATATTCTAAGGGATTTTTTAATTTAATTCTAAGAAACTTTATGTTCGTTAAGGAAATGGCGTATGTAAATGCGGAGGGATTTCATTATAGAATTTGCAGAAAAGCCAATCAACAAGGAAGAAAAGCTAAATGTTTCAAAGTAGCAAAATTTCCTAATATAATAATTTCTAAACTACGGCAAAAATATTCATATAGTCTTAATGTGGCATAATATGCAGTATTTCGAACCCGGAAAAATATATTACTTGTGTTAACATTAGATTGATTGATTGGGGCTTAACGTCGCACTCAACAGCTAAGGTTATATGGCGGCAAAAGTACCAACCGACCAAAAGATCTTACCCACCCCCATCCCACCTAAATTTTAACATTAAAACCTCCACAGACCATACGAACGCCAGGAAGGCTAATGTATTTGGCATACTTAATTTTCCTTAAAGTGGCATGAGCTGCCGAAATTCACACTTTTTTCATAATTTCTAATCGTCACGACAGTAAGAGGCTTTGAAAGCCATCGAAAAACTAAATGATTGGCGTTGGAATGAGGAAAATCCATACAGTATGTGCCCTGTACGAACCGAAAACGTGTTCGAAAAGTAGCAAAATTTAAATAACCGGGACGACCATTCATTCATTCTAAGTCAAAGTTAGTTCAAAACAATACTTTATCGTACATTCTCGAGACTAGAAGCTTTGAAAAGCTTCTGAATTATACGCCTAGAGATAAATAGCCAATAATTTCAACATTTTGTTTTACGTCAAAATATCAACATTTTGGCAGCTCATGCCACTTTAAGGTATTAAAACGGAGTCAGATATGTTTTCCCAACTGAGCCACAGGGGCCTCTGGAAATTCGTTTGGCTTGAGTTAGGAGAGGGGAAAATTAGATCGGTTTCTTAATCCGCAAAAAGTCATTTTATAAAAGTCTATTCGTGCGCCTGAAGTAATTTATGTAAACTACTATTATCCTTTCAACCGGAAGGACTTACGGTCTTAATTTAGTGGATTAATTATTTGTTAGATTATATCTGGTTGTAATAAGTCAAAATTAGTTTATTAATGTCTTACTCTATCTAAATCATCTCTTTATTTTAGCCAATCGGAGAACGCGCTACGAACTATTTTCATTTCCTTTTATGGTTATTACACCCCAATGAACATAAAATTTTAAAGAAAACATTTTTATTATGGAACACATACATGCAACAATGTAAAATATGCGCAACAACAAAATATGGCTACCGTGACCCAGACGGCTCTACCCGACAAGCCTTCCGTCAATGCTTCGGGGGTTCGAATCTCACGCAGTGTCAATCAATTTAAAAATGTTTGAAATTCTCTCCACTGCGATTCGGATGGTTAACAAAGATAAGATCAAACTTCTGAAAAAATCTGTTTGGCTGATTGATTGATTGATTGATTGGTGTTTTTTTTTCGCCGCCCACAAAATTATTTCACTTATTTAGCGACGTAGTTAGGTCAAGGGGTGGCGAAACCCCCGACCTTGGGCGAGTACATGACTACTCTCCACATAAGCCACAAAACCCACAAAACCCACTCAGAATTTTTTTTTTTTAATTTTCTTTGGTCTGAGTTGGATTTAAACCCGCGACCCATCTTTGAAAACCTGTGTCGGATTGAAAGACTATCCCTCTGAGCCACCAAGCACCCCCCCCCCCCCTCCCTTGAAACACCTTGAAGGTCATTGACGCCTAATCTATACATGTTCATGTGCATCGGAATTTCCCTGTGCGTCTTTTAATTTCATTATCTCGTTGTTAGAGGCTGTATGGCTTTGTGAATGACCTCTTAAGATTGTGGAGAATTAGAGGAATTTATTAAGGTGCTATGCAGTCAGTCAACTTTTACTTTTCTTTGGAATATAAAACACGACGAATGTAAAAGGCGAAATATTTCGAATTTTTGTCTTTAATTTCATAATTAAAAATATATTCTCAGCTGAAAATTGAAGAAAAAAGCAGGTATTTTGACAGGTGACAAACGGCTATTAAGTTGACGGCCGCTTGATTTATTATTTCTACGATATAAATTCGAAGCACCAGAAGGCGTGTATTTTTTTATTATTATTTTCCTCTGGTGGTTGCTGAAGCGTTTAACGAACCCATATCATGCCCTCGGGATATTGGGGTAATACGGCGAGGCGCGTGGTGCACTTAATGCGAGGTCTATTACGCTGGCGTTCACTTTTAAAACATTTCGCCCCATTACCGTTTCAGTTCTCATCTTCTCCTTTAGGCTGCTGACTTAATAAAGCGATCTCGAGTCCAACTTAACAAGCTAGGGTCTATATTTTCCTTTGCTAGTAATTAATTGAACGATTGAAGCCTCACTTAAATCCAAAGTGCCCCTAGCTAAACATGAAACAAAAATATTTACCACATTTTCCCGTGGTATATTTAGTATAACAACATGATCCGTAATCACTCGACTTATTTCAAGTCGGAGCAACCTCAACAGTACGTGATTCGCTTTATTACCCAAAAATGTAGGTCGATCAACTTGCTCTAAATTCAGATAATACAAACGAAGTACCAGAAAAAATGTATGTGTTTTTAAACAGACATGAACTAATATCACGACAAAATTAGCAGCTCCGGACGGTAAATTTAGCTGTTAGTCATTTTATTTGTAATATGGATTGAATTTTAAACATTATAAAGTGAAAATGTAGAGCTGCCTTTGAATAAAGGAAGCTTGATTGATTGATTGATTGATATGTTACGCCGCGCTCAAGATTATTTCACTTATATGGCGACGTTGCCACGTTTAGTGTGGAGGAAACCGGGCTCATTGCCTGTAGAAAACCACCGACCTTTAGCGAGTACTTGGCAACTCTTCCACATAAGTCGACCAAGTGAAAAATCAACTCAGAAAAGAGTGAGGCACGACCACGCTAACCCACTGGACCACCGAAGTCCCTACGGAAAGTTAAACAAGTAGAGCTAATTGACGTTGGACCGTTTTGAGAAAACTTTAACTACAAAATAACAAATAATATCTTAAGAGTTATTAACCAGCAGTGAAATATGATTATTGTCAGTTATAATAAAACCTAAAATTTATTTACATAATACTCACGAGTTTTTAAGAACTACTTAAAGTTAAGCGTTAACCCTTTCT
This sequence comes from Lepidochitona cinerea, assembly GCA_963971465.1. NCBI lineage: Eukaryota > Metazoa > Mollusca > Polyplacophora > Chitonida > Tonicellidae > Lepidochitona > Lepidochitona cinerea. Next base: position 2,854,063 of record OZ020556.1, on the reverse strand, counting down.
CTGTGTGGTACAATTTATTGTAAACTCCCGCGGACGTATTGTAACTTCACCAATCAAATAGCCGCTGACATGTAACAAATCACTTGGACCAATAAAAATGTCGTTACCATCATGACTCTGGAAATGTCATTATAATGTAGACAAGCTTCGACTTGGAGTTTTGAAATAACAAAGTCAATTTTTATTAATTTTTAATCGACTCTTTTGTATTTATTAATTGCTGGTATTTCATACTTTCTAAACGACTAAATAATTCTGACATTCTTTCAACGTTTGTGATGCGTTGTTTTAAAGATAACAGCTTTGCAAATGAACGTTTTGCTCACTTTATAAAAAGCTTTGTACACGTGTAAATTGACGTTTGCCAAGAACGAAAAGCGATGTGAAATGGAGAGTATACAGTAACACTAGCCAACCGTGTTAAAAGCAATCCATACCCTCTGGCTTCGTAAAATCCAACACTCGTATCAGCGTGTCATATCCATAAAAAAACTTAACCGCAAATTTGAATATTTTCTGACAAATATTTAGGAAAAATTTAAAAGCATGCAAGTGCCTTAATACGTATACGTCACTCTTTGACATTCGGTGTCATCGACCTACCATCCAATGAAAATGAAGCTACTGTCTTCGTTGATAACACAGACAATTATATATTGCAATATAATATTATATTGACGCGTTCAATTAATTTACAGTTAACATCTAACATAGATCGCCATTATGCAGGCATACGGTGAATATTCCGATCCGTCCATTAAACTGGCGTGTGCTGCCAAATGTCGTCCTTTATATTGGTTAAAACCTAAGTAGACAATTTTTCGATACTTTTCTTTAGATTGATTGATTGATTGATTGTTTTGAGTTTTACGCAGCGTTCAAGATTATTTCACTTACACAGCTAGCCGCTGACAGCATAGTACTGAGCTGGTTTTTGCACCTCAGTACCTGTATGTTACCACGTGGTAACTGAGTGGTCACCACGTGGTTACCATCTGTCTTGTACAGATGGTAACTGACACATCAAAACCGTTAAGTACCGCACAGTTACCACCAGGTTACTATCCGGAATTACAGATAAGTTACCACCTGGTAACCACGTGGTTACTGTGTTGTTACCGGGTGGTTACCGTATGTTGGAGGTTACCACGTGGCCAATGACCACACAGTACCACAAGGGGACCTTTCCTACCAGTACTGAGTGGTCATGTACTGAGTGGTTACCACGTGGTTACTGCAAAGTAATTTGTGGTCAAAGTTTAGCTGTGTATATGTCGGCACAGACAATAATTTCGTTTACCGATCTATCGACAACATACGGTAACCTAGTGTTTCAAAATATACATCTGGGTTTCTAGAATTCCGTTGGTATCCACATGCTTTTTTAAATTTCAATATCAGTCATAAATAGTCACTCAATGACCAGCAAAGGCTTTGAATCAAAATCTATTGAAAAAGAAGTCTGAAGTTTTACAGCCCTTGTCACTTAACTTTGGTAGCCCTTGTCACTTAACTTTGGTAGCCCTTGTCACTTAACTTTGGCAGCCCTTGTCACTTAACTTTGGTAGCTCTGGCCACTGAACTTTGGTAGCTCTGGCCACTGAACTTTGGTAACTCTTGGCGCTATACTCTGGTAGCTCTTGATGCTATACTTTGGTAGCTTTTGGCGCTATACTTTGGTAGCTGTTGGTGCTATACTTTGGCAGCCCTTGCCACTGAACTTTGGTAGCTCTGGTCACTGAACTTTGGTAGCTCTGGCCACTGAACGTTTGTAGTTGGTGCAACTGAACGTTTGTAGCTCTTGCCACTGAACGTTTGTAGCTCTTGCCACTGAACGTTTGTAGCTCTTGCCACTGAACGTTTGCAGCTCTAGCCACTGAACGTTTGCAGCTCTTGCCACTGAACGTTTGCAGCTCTTGCCACTGAACGTTTGCAGCTCTTGCCACTGAACGTTTGCAGCTCTTGCCACTGAACGTTTGCAGCTCTTGCCACTGAACGTTTGCAGCTCTTGCCACGGGACGTTTGCAGCTCTTGCCACTGAACGTTTGCAGCTCTTGCCACGGGACGTTTGCAGCTCTTGCCACTGAACGTTTGCAGCTCTAGCCACTGAACGTTTGCAGCTCTTGCCACTGAACGTTTACAGCTCTTGCCACTGAACGTTTGCAGCTCTTGCCACTGAACGTTTGCAGCTCTTGCCACTGAACGTTTGCAGCTCTAGCCACTGAACGTTTGCAGCTCTTGCCACTGAACGTTTGCAGCTCTTGCCACGGGACGTTTGCAGCTCTTGCCACTGAACGTTTGCAATTCTTGTCACTGAACAATTGCAGCTCTTGTCACTGAACGTCTGCAGCTCTTGTCACTGAACGTTTGCAATTCTTGCCACTGAACGTGTTTTGCTTTTTGCAACTACAGACAAAAGTATGTACGTCAAAGTAATGTCTTTAACTAACTTATGCCTAGAATGGAACAACGTTCGTTCCGGTTATTTTATTAGTATTGTTTACTTTTCGGACACTATTTATGTTCGTACACCAACAGACAGTATGGAGCTTCCTCATTCCAGCGTAAATCTTGTAGTTTTTCGATGAGTTTCTAACACTCTTAATGTCGTTACATTCAGAATTTATGGGAAAAAATTTTGGCAGCTCGTGTCCCTTAAACCATCACAAAATAAAGACGATATTCTCTGTATGTCTTTTACACAGTTTAAACTAGGGTAATTTTATTTTCTTGACAGGATGGATGATTCAACGATTCGTCAACTATTAGCTGTTGGCTAGTCATCGATGAAACATGGAACCTGCGTGCAGGGTCACTTCCTGTATTCCAAAACGCAACACCACAATTCCTTACGTGATCTAAACGGTGTCTTTAAATATGGGACCGGAACGAAGCCTTTACACGATCGTTACGCGATCGTTACGCGATCTTTGTTAAGATGTGATCGAAACAAAGAACTAGGTCACCTATAAAGCATGTGTCAGCATGATGTTTTAGAATTCAACTGTTCAGATTGTTTAAAATGGCACGAGCTGTCAAAATTCACACTTTTTTCATAATTTCTGATCGTCACGACAGTAAGACGCTTTGAAGGTCACCGAAAAACTAAATGATTGGCGTTGGAATGAGGAAAATCCATACAGTATGTGGCCTGTACGAACCGAAAACGTGTTCGAAAAGTAAATAAAATTTAAATAACCGGGAAGACCATTCATTCATTCTAAGCCAAAGTTAGTTCAAAACAATACTTTATCGTACATTTTGGAGACTAGAAGCACTAAAAAGCCTCTGAATTATACTTCTGGAGAAACATAGCCAATAATTTCAACATTCTGTATTATCGTCAAAATATCATCATTTTGGCAGCTCATGCCACTTTAACGTGTATGCTCCGTGAGCGTCGTATTGCCTTCGCAGGGATCAAATCGCCATCAGAAACCAGGCCGCTTGATTGACGTTTTACGCCGCACTCAAGATTATTTAACTTACATGAAAAAACGGAAGGGCCATAACTGTGTATTAATTCTTTAATTCATATAATCTAATTTACTAACAGTTTTTATGGTACTTAACTTATTATTTTATCATACTTACTTGTCTGTTCTCTGGTACGTGCGTTATCGGGAGATCGATTGATTGATCGATTGATTACTTCGCTTATATGACGGCGTTGCCAGGATTAGTGGGGTAGAAAATCGGACTTGCCAGGAGGAAACCCCGACCTTTGGCGAGTACCTGACAACTTCCACATTTGGCGAACGAGTGAAAAGTCTATTATTTGGTCTGAATGGGATTCGAACCCACGCAGCGCTGATAGATGGCCTGTGTCAGACTGTGGGATGGTCGCTCTAACCGACTGGGCTACCGAGACCCAAACGATACCGCGTTGGCCAAAAAGCCATATTTCAACAAGTCCTTGACCGGTAAGCAAGTAAAACAGAATAGAGATACAGTACGGCTACTGGAACCTCAGCTAAACGTAAACTTTACAACGCATTCACTCATTGAAACGCAGCCTTCCAGTGCCTGACCATCCTTCTAACTAAACTTGTTGTGTCTTCGTCATTCTTTATCTCAAATTTTTTACCGTAATCGAAAGCCTTCTATAATTGTTATATTATGCTGACCTTGTAAAAAATCATCTGAGATTTTTAAAAAAAATTCAGTACAGTTTAAAACAGCTTGTCAGATACTACTTCATTACCTGGATTTTGTGGTCAATTTTGTGCCTGAGTAAGCAATAAGGTTGAAAACATTGTTCTGACCAAGGCTAAGCTTCTGTCAGTCGTAAGCCTAATGAAATATCATAGGTTTAGTTTATTACAACAATTTATGGGGTATAACGGTCCAAATGATATACCTCTTTTTAACACAATTAGATACTTGTCTCCGTGGTTATTTTAAAGAGAGGAGTCTTCACCTCTCCTTCGTACCTATATATCCATGGTTATTTTAGGCAAGAAGATTTCCCCCTCTGCCCGTGTGTTTGTGTGTTCATAAATATATCTATAGACACTAACGCTTTAAAATTCTATTTGGTTGTCTAATTATGAAAAAAAAAGACCTACTTACCAAATTAGAAATCTAAAACTCAGGCGTAATCCAAAACAAAATGTAAGCGAATATTTTGAAAGTATAATTCCATAAATACACATTTGTCTGCAAATATTTTCCGCTCGTTCAGTTTTATTATAAATTCTACCCCCGCACTTAACTTCCGGAACTAAAATAGCTCTTTTAGATTTTTAACGGGGCAGAGGAGCGTTTCTGAAATACTTTGTTTACACTGTAGCCAATCAAATTGTTGAATAGGTTACCATAAATAGGCGTATTGGGAGAAATTCCTAACAACAAAATAAATATGTGACGGAAGCCCAGGGCGTGAAAAACACTCAAGCGGAAGGCATCTTTCGACCCTTTTTACAAAAGATCTTTTAAAGGGAGAAAACCATTGATAGACATACCGGAAGATTTTGTGATTTGTATAAAAATGTCTTAGCAGAAATAGAACGCAAAAAGAAATTTAGTCATATATGGTATGTCATATAGTTATTTTTAGGTTTATGTTTACCAAATTCTGAGAAAAAGTTTAAAGCGATACGAAATATATGTCCGAAAAAGCTCACATAAAATCTGTTTATTTAAAATATTCCACGAATAAAGTCTGTTTGGATAGAGTGATAAAAAGTTACTGTTTATCATTCTTATAAACAATGCCTTCCAAATAAGGCATTCTTCGAATCTACTCGGTTTTGATTATTGTAACCAGTGCATTGTAACTGGATGAAGGATACCCCCCAAAGTACAAATATGAAACGGCTGCGATGCTCAATTTTCTGTTATTGCTTTTTAACGATAGTTACTAGACCGTTTGTCTAAGCACGTCATCTACGTTATAAGAGGGGGGGGGGGGGGGGCTGCGACTTAAAGTACTCAGCACTGAAAAGTACAGGACCCTGTTTCACAAAGCGGCGTAGATGTATTTTTTGCGTAACTTTCATACTAACGTATCTCTACAGTATGGGTTGCTACGGCATTTACGTAAAAACTTACGCTACGCCGTTTTGTGAAACAGGCTCCGGGCGTGCAGTCATGCGCGTTGCTACGAGGACCTCAAAATAATATCTTTTACATCCTCTGATTTTTATTGACGTCATAAGTCATCAAGTCTAACGAAGATTGTTTTGTATTCTGTCGCTATAAATATCATATCAAAGAGGTCACCGTGAATAGTTTCGAATTTTATTTATCGTGTTAACTTTAATGATACTTATATGTCAATGGGGCATAAGGTTCCGACATGTTGATATTTTTTCCGTTAAAATTAAATTTTGAAATGATTTATCAAACAGTGAAAATCAGAACTTAGCCAGAATGTGCGCTAAAGTGTTTTGAGGTAGCTTAGAGAGCCTAAATGAAATAATGTTCGTCCCTGTTATTTAAATTTTGCAAAAAATTTCGAACACTATTTCTATACGTGAAAGAAAACAGATGAATGTATTTCTCGTATCAACATGTCAATCAAATAGTTTTTCGATGATCCCCAATTCTTGTTGTTGTCTTGACAATCATAAGTTATGAAAAATGCGTTAACATTTTGGCAGCTCATACCCCTTTAAAACAGTGAAGTTTTTTTTATTGCTGTGCCTATGTACGTGCATAATAAATGAAGCAATATGACTTTGAAGCGAAAGCTCGTCATCAATTCTTGTGCTGACGTCAAAGGGGCATAAAAAGAATGAAAACATATTTCCGCAACAATGTGGTCCAATCCCAAACTAATGTACAAATCTTGGATGGGCATTTTATTTAAACCAAATGTTAGTTCGCCTACTAGTACGTTTTAAAATGAAACGTTCGCCGTTTTCATTTGCTATCGACAAATCACCTTTGAAGCCTGTCCTAGTATTGCTTCAGAGATAATAAAAACACACGTGCAATTTATACAGTATCATGGAATTAATAAAATTGAAGACATGAAAGTGGGTATAAAAATTAAGGGTGGGTGTCAACAATTGTACCCCTAGCAATTTCACACTTTGATATGATAGTGGCTATTTATAGATGTGTGACAAATTGAAATAGAATGGATGAGAATTAAGGGGAGTCTCTCTATTCAACCCCCCACCCACGCAAAAGCAGATGCTATTATCAAGGCGAAAAACATTGAAAATAAACTTAAAACTCTATTCAAGTATGACCCTAAAATACAAGCGTTGAATGCAAAGTGGTAATAACACGGAAAACTATTTTATGAAGGTCAAGTGAGTAGCCTATACAACTGTCAATATACATGATATGGGTCTCGCGGGATAAAGTTAGTTTACACGTTATTTTGCTGTTCTGGATAATTCCGAACTCCTTAGAGTGGCTTTAGAGCTTCCTAAATTTGCCTTTTTTAAAATTCTTTGAAAAGAATACGATTTTTCTCATTTTAACTAGCCGCTAAAATCTTGCTTTAATTCTACGTATGCTTTTACGCCACCACTTTAAACATATAACTCGACATGCAGAATGTACTGGTGTAAACTCGCTTTCTTCATAGATTAAAATGCTACGCCAGTGAGAGTGTCTTTAGGTTATTAGGAGCTTGAATAAATCGGACAAAGCAATAAAATATTTTCGAAAAGATTTTAACTTAAGACTGTCACATAATAAAACTAAGGAACACCCTGCTTAATTTATCTTTGCAAAGAATAACCCTTGCTTTTTTATACATTTTTAGCTAAGTGTATAATAAGATAGCTGCCAGGTATTTATTAGTTGAACTCGTTTTTCATGTTTATACAGCCAATGAGGGTGCATGAGTTTTCGAGTGGCTACGAAGTATACTCCCTAATGCCCAACAGCTTTACGCGTTGCAATATGACATACATGGGTCCTACGTCACGAGGTCAACGTTTAGTTCTGAAAACACTGCTTTATTCGTTACGATTTGACATACATGGGTCCTACGTTCACGCGGTCAACGTACAGTTCTAAAAACACTGCTTTACACGTTGCGACTTGCTATTAATGGGTCCTACGTTCACGGGGTCAACGTATAGTTCTAAAAACAGTGCTTTACGCGTTACGATTTGACATACATGGGTCCTACGTTCACGAGGTCAACGTTTAGTTTTAAAAAACGCGGCTTTACGCGTTGCGATTTGACATACATAGGTCCTACGATCACGGGGTCAACGTATAGTTCTAAAAACACTGCTTTACGAGTTGCAATTTGACATACATAGGCCCTGAATTCACGAGGTCAACGTTTAGTTTTAAAAACGCGGCTTTACGCGTTGCGACTTGACATACATGGGTCCTACGTCACGAGGTCAACGTTTAGTTCTAAAAACACTGCTTTACTCGTTACGATTTGACATACATGGGTCCTACGTTCACGGGGTCAACGTATAGTTCTAAAAACACTGCTTTACTCGTTACGATTTGACATACATGGGTCCTACGTCACGAGGTCAACGCATAGTTCTAAAAACACTGCTTTACTCGTTACGATTTGACATACATGGGTCCTACGTTCACGGGGTCAACGTATAGTTCTAAAAACTCTGCTTTACTCGTTACGATTTGACATACATGGGTTCAAGGTTCACGAGGTCAACGTACAGTTCCAAAAACAATGCTTTACTCGTTACGATTTGACATACATCGTCACGAGGTCAACGTACAGTTCTAAAAACAATGCTTTACGCGTTGCGATTTAACATACATGGGTCCTACGTTCATGAGGTCAACGTATAGTTCTGAAAACACGTCATATTGCCATGGGTGGATTTGTCCAAATAAGGGGTCAAGGTAATGCCAGGAACAGCCTCATTATCAATGTCATAGACGATAATATAGACCCCAAGGCTAATGACGTCACTCAATACAGGCGATCTTGCGTCGTCGGGTATGAAAGGGGGTTTTGCTCTGAACTGAATGCTTGGTCTCAAGCGTATCCATGTTTTGCCCATAGCCCCTCCCAATACCAATAGGGTCATAAAGCAATGGTTCTTTTTGCTGAGAATTTCTTTGTTAAGTTGTATGACTCTAGGGGTTGTTTCTCAACACATTTACGCCCGGCGTAACTTTGCACCTAGTCGTAACATATGTTGCCATGACAGTTACGCCTTGCATTAATCGGCTTAGGACGGGCCAAATCTATTTAGGAACAGTCCTCTGAGTCCTAAGACCCGTTCGCACGCTGCGATTTGTTCGTCCTATATTACTCTCTAATCTTTCCTTATTTCTGGTATGGTAACATATTATGGGGAAATACCTACCAAACTCACCTTCAACCACTCTTTTTGTTACAAAAGCAATCTATCCGAATCATAACTTTTTCAGGAAAACTTGAGCATACTCAGCCTTTATTTAGTAAACTTAACATTCTGACACTTTTCCAACTCAATTCTTTTACTTCCCTCATCATCATTCATAAATTCCTATACCAGTATCATTCCTTGCCTCATTTTCTGCAAAACTGTTTTAAGCTCCAAACAGAAGTACATAACTACCCAACACGAGGAGTTAATCTCAATCTTAACAAACCATTGCATAAGTCTAATCTGTCTTTCTATGTCTTGCGTTCAAAGGGACCTCGAGAATGGAATAAATTATCCCTGCAACTGAAATTAATTAAATCACTTTCACTTTTCAAATCTAAAATCAAATGTTTTCTGTTAGAATCCAACCAGTTTCCATAGCCCCATGGAAAATCATGTTTGACAAAAGCCAAAACCCTATAAAAATTACTCAAAAATATAAAATTTACACCAGCCGTTTGTTATACAAAGTGATACCAATTAGCCCCATGGGGCTTTATTCCCGCCGGATTTCAATCATGTCATTTGTTTTAAATTTTGTCTTTTTTGTATGTATATATGACATGAGCATATTTGTATATTATCAGTTCTCAATTATTCTGCTGAATAAATCAAATCAAATCAATCAATTAAAATTTGTGGTACCGACTTGTTGCATGCGATTAAAATGGATGCATTTCATTGGGTGACAAATCGTATCGACCAATTAAATGCATCCACAACTGTTCACTCCATGCAATTCTATCAAATGCTACAAGTCGATAAGACAAATCGCATCGCGTGAACACGACTTAAACAGTTTTTATCTGACATTGCATTTGTTCCTTTTACCTGGCGATCAAACTACCTTTTAAAAAAAGCCATGTTTGTTACTGCCGGGAACCAATAAGCTAATCGAAAAGAGATCCGTGTGTGTTTTCAGTGGCTTATTAGTTACGCATTTTTCCCGCTTTCAGATGACGTGAAGTAACCGGAGCCTTTTTTCGCCGCTTTCTATAATGTATGAAGGTAGAATTAGGTCTACAAACATGGCGACAGAATTGGGAAGGCGATGAGTAGTTCAAAATATGTAACTCAATGTAGCTCAAAAACCGGAGCTTTTTTTTCCAATCCTCTCTGCAATGCATCGAGGGCATATTTAGATCTTGAAACATGGCGATAGAATTGGAAAGGCGAATACGGCTAAGTAGGTCAGAGGTCACAAAACACTCACACTTATAACTCGTATTGAAATAAGAGCAGTAGGTAATTTCATATATCCAAATAGTTTAAAACAACATGGCTGACTTTCTGCGGAAAAAAAACATGACGAGCACGAGTTTTCAAGTTCAAAACTTTTCAAAGAATGATGTATGTAGTTTTGTTTACCCAAATATGGTCTAAAACAAAGATACTCAATGGTTAGCGTAGTGAAGTGGCATTGAGTACAGAAATTGAAAATAAGGGAGTCGGATTAATAGTAGAAAGGGGGGAAAACACATGCACAAAGAAAATAATTTGTTAGCTTAATAATATTATGTCTCTGTAAATCTGTGGCCCCCTTCCTGTTTTGTATGGCTCTGTGTATATATACAGGCAGTTAAAATTTGAGAGACTTGTCAACGTATGTTTATTCCGCTTGGTTGATAATTGCGAGCTGAAGCATAACGCGATATAATGCTAATGTCATACCAACGGTGTATGTAGAGCGGTATGCCACAAATGCGGGTCCCTTAAATACCTTATGGTTATGTTGAATGCGTGATCAGCTGACTATATGATCCCGCCTTTTAAGGGTTCCCTTTACAGCGAATGACAGCAATTTTGACAGGAGTTAACAGCTGTATTGATACGGCGATTGATCGATTGATTTATTGACCTCTAATATATAAGGCAAATCGAACGTATTAGGAGCACATTAAGCCCGGCTTTGATGGCATCTGTCTCTTAAAGAAGACAGCTTGACATATAGTTCGACGTCTAAAGAATCAAGCCGTCATAATTATTCAGTTTCTAGTATATAAATGTACGTTTGTATCGGTTTTCCACTTGCCTTTTGATCTACTTTTAACGGTCACTTTTCATAATATCTTATACATACAAATGTAGATCTGAGTATATGTAAAACTGCCATGTAGCGAATATCATCAATCAATCAATCAAGCAAGCAATCAATCAATCAATCAACCAATCAACCAATCAATCAATCAATCAATCAATCAATCAACCAATTAATCAATCAATCAATCAATCAATCAAACTCTAAGTTAACTGCTGCTTTTGTTTTATACTTTGAAACCTAGTTGTTGAAAGGAATACCCCCTGAATTAGACTGGAGATAATTAACATATTGTAATTTGACTACATTAAAGTGGCATGAGCTGCCAAAATGTTGATATATGACGTTGAAACAGAATGTTGAATTTATCGGCTATTTTTTCTTAAGACGTGTAATTCAGAAGCTGTCTAGTGCTTCTAGTCTCGAGAATGTACGACAAAGTATTGTTTTGAACTAACTTTGGCTTAGAATGAATGAATGGTCGTTCCGGTTATTTAAATTTTGTTTACTTTTCGAAAACTATTCCGGTTCGTATAGGCCACATTTAGTTTTTCGATGGCATTGAAAGCCTCTTACTGTCGTGACGATCAGAAATTATGAAAAAAGTGTGAATTTTGGCAGCTCATGCCACTTTAAAGAACAGTCCCATCTCATATCTTAATTTTAATTTGTCTACATACACAAAACTGTCAACGCGCATGTCTTCTCGTTGACATTTGAACACACCAAGAACAAGCACGCAGCATACAATGTTAGTACATGTCTTCTAATTTTGCCGCATGTCTGCAACAATGATAGCGCATGTCTTCTTTCTAGTTTGTTTACAAATAAGGAACTACCCCAGCACATTTCTCTGATAGACTGATTGCCTAATGACGTCATAAATTGTTAGATCGACGTATTACGGGAAATCAGTCTTCGGTTTACACGGCTTGGCGCTCAGCAATAGGAGTTAGAGCAGCGACTGGTTGGCCCGGTGTCAGTATACTGTGACTGGGTGAGGGGGCTTGCTGGTTGTCTTCGGCAAGTCGTCTCGGTGAGACAGCACCTAAAAGAGCGGTGGAAATCCGCCCTGTCACAAGGAGACAACGTCTTCATATAACCGAAATACTGTTGAGCAGGACGTAAAACCCCAATCACTCACTCACTCACTCGGTTTACACGGTTTACGAGGGTAAAGATGCGACAGCTGCCATGCTGCGAGGAAAAGTGAGTAGAAAAGAACTACGAGGCGCCGGGATGTGCTTTCTGGGTTGTTTTTTTATATGTAAGACAATAACCTATAACCCAAACAAAAATTCTTCAGGATAAGTCCTACATGTTCTCCATGTGGAATGTTAACTAGCGAGTACGTTTAACGTTTACATCATACATCGAAGACAAGCCCTCTATATTTCCCACAATGCAGCTCGTTAGATTCATATCACGTCATTATGCGCTGGCATATTTCGCAAAATACGAAGAACTGCCAGAGCGCGTCATATAATTTGTTTAGTTACGAAGAACAAGCACAGTACACACTTTGTTACTGGAGTAAATATGAATATATCGAAGAACAAATCATAAGCATAGAAATAAATGAAACGCATTTTCTTTAATTTCCAGTTAAGAAATAGGACTATTTCCATGTAGGCCTATGCCACCAATCTTTATGTTAAAAAAAATAGGTCTGTTGTATTGACCAAATTACACGCAACAGGTCGACGAGAGTCATATTGTGAACGACGAAAACCGGAACTCTGAAACCGAAAATCTCTTCTCTCGTAGAATCTCGAGGACGGAACATCAATACCGGTATTTGGCAAAAGCGCGTTTGGGTGTTAGAGTCGGTGGTCAGGAAATCTCTTTATTTAAGAAAAAAACAAAGCATCTGTCTTTTTATTATTGATTTATTTGCGAAACATTCATCGTATACATATTTCTAGCCCGAATTATCGGTCTTACGGCGACTGGTATTATATGGCTGCTAATGTATCTTGTCGCCACACGGAGAGAAATAAAAAATTCGACAGAGGCCAGATTTCTCGGCTAGCGTATTTCGAACTGAAAGCCTCTCGTTGATACTTTCAATGCTGGCAAATTGAGAAAGATTAGACTCGGCTTTGGGATGCCAAAAATTTGAAATCCTACAAAAGAACAAATTAAATCGTGTTTCTTGAAGCTTGCTCAACGCCCTCTTAAACTGTTTCTCGTCGTTTATATTTTCCGTTAAATCCATTTTGAAATTATCGGCTTGTCTCAAAAAGAAGAATTAGAAATCTTGACAATGTACGCTTACGTAGTGTTTTGGACCAATCAACTATATGCGTGGAACGGAGGTCACGTGGTGCTTGATACGCTTCGAACGCCGCCATTACTAGGAGATAGTGGAGCGTCCATCCAGATCTGTTCTGCCAATGAGAACCAACCAATGAGACGTGTCCATTCCACACATAGAGTTCATTGGTTTGGACTACCTTAGGCCTGGATAGAGTATATACATGTACGTTCGTCGTAGTTATTCAAATTCGGTTCGTACAGACCACAGACTGTATGGATTTTCCTCATTCCAACGGGAATTCGTTAGTTTTTCAATTAACTTCAAACATTGCCATTGTCCGGACAGTCAGAATTTATGAAAAAAGTCCGATTTCGGCATCTTATCCCATTTTGTTTTAGGTCGCGCATTCAAAAACCAAGGTGGTCCTCTGGTACCTTGAATAACATTGACATTAAAATCAAAACTACGACATAGGCAAAATACGTATAACAAGTTTCTAATTGTGTTAAAAATGGGGTATGTGATTTAGACCTCTACACCAAATCATATGTTATTGTACTGAACCAAAAACGTATGACATTTCATGAGGTTGAAGAAAATACGTTCACATGTACATGTATTTAGTTCTGGAGGTAAACACTGTTCTCACTTTCCGCCCCCCCCCCCCCCCCCCCCGCCCCCACCCCAAATTTCCTCCTCCTAACTGCAAACCCGTCAATTCCAGGTAAATTAGTCACTTTTCGAACATACCTATTAAATGAAAGCTCTGTCAGTGCTTTCCTGTCGTTAAAAGCTTCTGTTACTTAAATTTGGTTAAAGTATGGAAGGCTCTATAGGCCATCTTACTATATAACGATCAGACGGTTTTCATCTCCCCCATAAAAGTCAAGATTGAAATATAGTCATTAGCGTCTTCAATATTTTTGAGTTATCTACCGGAAATTTTAACCATTCTCGAGATCTCACTTTTTGTTCATGGTTGGCGTGGCGTAGCTTGTCGCTAATAAACTCTTTAACACTTGTAATCCGAACCAAGCGAGAAAGAAATGTAAACAGATAAACTACGTGCAAAAAGTGAGTCATCTTTAGTGTGGCACAAAATAATGAAGTCACAGGAATTGTTAAATGCTGATTTATTGATAGATTGATGTTTTACGCCGCACTCAACATCATTTCACTTATATGACGGCGTTGCCAGGTTTAATGGGGGAGGAAACCAGGCTCATTGCCCGTAGGAAACCCCCCGACCACTCTTCCACATATGGCGACCAAGTGAAAAATCCACTAAGAATTTTTTTTATTTGTACTTGGTCTGAGTGTGATTTGAACCCGCGCCGCATCAATGAAAGGCCTGTGTGGGACGGAGGGACGATCACTCTAACCCACTAGACCCCGTCAAACGTTGAAGATATTTCGCTAAATCAAAATTAGGATCGTTAGGTTAGTTTTGTTGCAAAACACTTTTCAGAGATATCAGTTCGTGGTAAGATGCCTTTTCGAGCTCTATGGCTGAAAACATCGCAGGAGACGCGTAATTATGTCTTACTCCTGTCGTTTAGGAGCCACGTAATTAGAACTTGCTCTTGTCATATAGGAGCCACGTAATTCAGACATGCTCCCGTGATATAGGAGCCACATAATTCAGACATGCCCCTGTCATATAGGAGCCACGTAATTTAGTCATGCTCCTGTGATATAGGAGCCACGTAATTCTGACATGCTTCTGTGATATAGGAGCCACGTAATTTGAACATGCTCCTGTGGTGTAGGAGTCACGTAATTTGGACATGCTCCTGTGATATAGGAGCCACGTAATTTGAACATGCTCCTGTGGTGTAGGAGCCACGTAATCCGGACATGTTCCTGTGATATAGGAGTCACGTAATTCGGACTAGCTCCTATGGTACCTTAATCTATCATGAAAAGAAACGATCGCGACAAACACATGCATGAACGTCTGTACGAATTTCGTTTTTGGGACCAGCTCCAGTGTACAATTACAATACTTGGAACATAAAAACACTGCTCTTGGCTTGTTAACATTACAACTTCGTTCGACCAAAACATCCTTATCTCCGATTGAGATTTACGTGTTTTACGAAATGGACCTTAGACAATCGGTGTCCACGGGCCACAAGTACCGATATAATCGCTAAAGTTAAGCCTATACTTCCTAGCAAATAATTAAAAAGTTAGCATAGCTCATCTGTTTATATTCCAATATCGCTATCAATGCATTGGATATTGGCAGGACGACGAGCCTGCGATATGAAAAGTTATCGGGGAATATAATATCTCGCGGATTTTAACAAGCGAGTTGTCGTTCCTTAGGCGTCTCGATGTCTTGAATTTCTGTGCTTTCATTGGCGGTTTGTTGGTGTACCTTCAGGAGAAATTGGAGATTCTGTCCTTTTCAAGTACCCTTTATAATAGCTGAGTGACCTCCGCCCTACTGTGTTGACGTTGTAGGGCGAGGTGAATTTGTTATTGCCTTTCTTAATAACATTTAATATAGCCTTAAGTAGTTCTGCATAGGAGAAGAGAGATACTCGTAACCCGTGTCTTAAAGGCATGTTAGGCTTTATCTGACGAGCCGATCTGGATGGCTGGCATACCGATATCAAAAAGACACCTCTAATTACAACGGATTGGAATATTTGCAAACATAACCAAGAACAAAATGATGGGCGTTTTGTCGAAAGCATTCAATGTGGAATTCAAAGAGGATCTATTTTAAGTGCAGCATTAATGTTTTAGTTGCGCGATTCTTTGTTGCCACCAAACGGGATAAAAGCTCTTATAACGCTTTCAATAATAGCAAAGGTGCCAGACTGTGTTGGATACCCGTACACTGCCTGATAAGGTCCCAATATTACATTCAATACAAATTTTCTGTAAAAATTGTTATGGCCTGTCAAATGAATTTATCTTCAAATGGAATGATAATTACTCGCCTTAATATGATATTCGTACTTGGCGCCTGGGCCCTGTCTTACAAAGCTGGCGTAAGTTACGTCGGACGTAAATCAGTGTTAAAGCTATAGGAACTTACGCCCTAGTCGCAACTAGTCCATGTTGTAGGCTTATGCGCAACTCTGCGCCAGCTTCGTAAGACAGGGCCCTGGTCGTAACGTAACGCTGAAGGTGCATGTTGCCATGCCAGTTAGGCCTTGGATTGGACTTACGCCGGGCGAAATGTCTTGAGAAACAGTCCCCGGATGTGTGAAACAGTAGGATGACGTTGCCAGAAATTTGGTGAACAAGTATTACGACAATTACTGTTACAGACTATTGCAGCACAACGAGCGAGGGTTCAATCGGGCCTTGTATATATAGAGTAGCCATTCCGGTGCAGTTCGGCGGAGACATGGCTTTTTCTGTGATAATTTATAACATATTGATTCAATGAAATTTTCTTTCACACATTTAAGGGAAATATCCTTAACCTCAGAACTTAAACATTCTTAAGGCATGTAATCATGCAGGGCAGGAAATTTGTCATCTTCTGCACTTTGAAAGAGGTAAAATTACCATCCTCGGTATCTTGAATCGTATCTGGAGGACTGAAACTTGGACGGGTCATGCCCAAGCCTCCTGACTACGCAACTGTATGCAGCCCTCCTCTTGTCCCCCGACATGCCCTCCAGATTATGACCCTCGTCATATATTAATGAATACTAAACACACGGGCACATGGAAAATCTTCTTGTCTAAAATCACCATGGAGACAAGTTTCTAATTGTTTTAAAAAAAGAGTTATATCATTTAGACCGTTATATCCCATCATAACACTGCTTCCACCCGTGTGCAAATGTGAGGATAATTTTTGTTTTAAAAGACGGTTATTTTGAACCCCTAGTACAGGCAAATATATAAATTTATGAACACTGGAACACACGGGCACAGGGAAAATCGTTTTGTCTCTCCATATACTATAATATTCACAAATGTGAACAAATGAGACAACGGTTATTCATAACGGTGTAGGGGTTTTGCTGGCCCAGTCGACAGAGCGATACACAGGCCTTCCCAATCTAGAACTGGAAGTCACCCTAGTCCGAAAGTCCAGATGTGACCTCTAGCGTCAAAGCGGCCATTTCAGTCCCCTTGAGTTGGAGAGTTCACAGTGGAAATAAACTGAACATGTGACTTTTAAGCATTCAAAAATTTTTTTTTTGAAATTCAACCTGACGTTTGATAGCATTTACTCACTTTTTATTCCTCTTCTACACATACCTATAGGGAAATCGTTAGTTACATCCAATATTTACGAATCGACAGGGAGCGTCGACATCTTGTCTCATTTCGTCAAAATGCGACTATTTTAGGAAAGTGAGTCTCTGTTTTCGTTTCTTGTTTAACTTTTCATTTACTTCCAAGTAAATATGCATGTATAGTGTGACGTAAGGATTGTTATATTTTTCTTATAGCTTTTAAAAATGCTACCCAAGAAGTTTTGTCAGAGAAACATAATTTGTTCTTTTTCAGTTAATTCTGTTTTAAAGGAAATGCACGGTCTATATAACACCATATTCCAATACTATCAGTAATCATCATACAAACATGTATATTTGAGGCTGAACACGTTGGCCACAGCTTGCTGTTGGCGTCTAAGAACTCGTCAGAGTGTTTTCAAATAACAAATTTAATATCCATTCGGACTTCGACTCCCAGCTACCGAATGAGGTATTACAGTCTCATATCCAAGCATTCCATTCCCCTTAAATTAAGCAGTTGGACGGACGGCCACTTGCGCTTAAATTCCGATCGCATCCTTTCTAGATTAGATACATATGGGATGTTGCTATTCCCACACTCCTCTGTGAATATTTTAAGCATCTGGTTTTAATTCCAGGACGTTATTTACACTTCATCTGTCCTTTTTTTCTCTTCCCGCAATGTCACTTTATCCTTTACAAATCAGATAAATGCAACACTCCAGCCTCCCGATTTTGTTTACTTGACACAATTGTACGGATCTTCAGCTATGGCAAGAAGATGGGTAAACTGAACTTGAACAAAATATCATAAAGGGAAAATGTGTTATTTTGGTTCCTAGGCAGAGGACAGACAGGGGAGTTAAGTTCTGACTAATAGCTCTTTCAAACTATTTTTCTGTTATGAGCAATGACTGGTCGTTCGCTCTGAGAAATGTCACGTGTTATTGGCGTTTATTCCAGTGAGAAATTTATCTTTCTAAAGAGATTGTCTCTACTTCAGCCCAGTCACGGCATTTTTATTGCGCGTGGGAGTAGCCCCTGTAATTAACTCCGAGCTAATTGTTCATAACGTCATCGCTGTCGGCAAGGCGTTGGAGTTTACACCTGAATTCAACTCTTTACTTTTTAACACGGATTTAATCCACTCGGCTGGCTAGAACGTTATAATCCATAAATAAACCGTGCAAACAAGAATGCGCAATTGAATACGGTATATGTTGAAACGGCATGGGCTGCCAAATTAAATTAAGTTTAAACAGAATCAGGTAATTGTCATTTTTATTAAGAAGTATAAAAAAACGTTTTCTGTTGATAATGATCATGGAGATGTGCGTTAAAGTTGCAAAAAAGCCAAATGTTGGGGAAATTTCGCTGAAACAAAATTAACTAATTTTTCGTAATTTTTATCAAAAAATACAAAAAAAGAGCTTTCTCTTGATATCAATTTTAAAAATGTGCGTTAAGTTGTTTTTTATTGGCAACAAAAAACTAAAAGCACTCATACATCCCGGCTGTATGAAAGTTGGCCATTAATAACACATATTTTCGCCTTTGTAAACGTTAATGGCTTTAGCGATATTTTGATTTTCTAAAAGTACTTTAAACGCCCAACTTTTTGTTGACAATCGGAAACAGTCAGAATTTGGCAGCTCTTGCCACTAACAGAATGCCAACGCCAACACGTCTGTTTAAGTTTTAAAAAGGGAAGGCTTAAAATTACAAGCGAATGACGTATCAATTTTACCTATGTTTTCGTTTGTTGAATTGTCCGAGGAAGGTAGGGTGGGGAAAAGGGGGCTTGGCCATAGCCTCTAAGCCAGACACAAACCTTCCCTACATAGATTGCGGGTTCGAATCCCGCCCAGACCAAAGAAAAAAATGAAATATTTCTGCGTGCGGGTTTTCATGCTGTCTGTTTATGTGGAATAATTCTCTGGAGAATTGCTCTGTCCGACTGACGCGGAGACACCGCCATATAAATGAAATAATGTTGAGTGGCGCGAAAAACGTAAATTAATCAATCTCATTTTGGGGTCTTTCTGAACCAATCAACACTTCAAAGCTAACCACGTAGTCATTGCTCATGCGCAGGCCGTTTGAGCCCGAATGAAGAAAAGAAAATATTAAAAACAACAACAATAAGTCGATCTGATTTAAAGGGAATATAAATAATTTAAATCGAAACCTATTTTGTAATCAATTTGTTCAAGAACATATATTGTACGAACTCGACCGAAAAGAAAATATCGAAATGGCCTTTATTAGCTTCCATACTTCTGCCCAAAACGTACAAAATTCGAGACATTCTTTTACTCTTGGTCATCTAACCGGAGATTAACAAGCTTATTGTCGTAACGCTACAGTCGACATTTGACTTGTACATTTCCAGTCTTCTCACATTGTACACGACTCTATAGTTGAGTTAGTTCGCCTTCAAGATTGGTAGAAAAGACAACTTTCAGAAGTCAAGTATGACGTCAAACATGGATATTCCAAGTGGTAACAGAAAATATAATAGAAAGTCCAAAGTTACAAAGTCCCCTTAAGTTGTTGAGAAAGAACTGTTCGTAATCTTTCGATGAGGACACCTGACGATTAATGGGCGATTTCTGCATCAAAGCTATGTATAATTCATATTCGTAGTTAACGACTTATATTTTATCCGGAGGTGGTACTATTTCCAGATGACAGTGGGACTATTTCCTCGGGACTTCCGGCATATCGTCCACATCCTTATTAACTTATTACCATTGCTCCGTCGTCTAGACTGGTGCGTGGGCCAGCGCGGATGTTTGCAGCATGCCATCTTATTTACATGATTGGATGATTCGTTGTCTGGGCTTTTACGCCCCATCATAGGTCCTTCGATCTTATCGCCGCGCTAAAATGGTCACAGCGAGAGAAAACGGACTACGGAACGAGGATGGACCAATTTAAAACCCTAACTAAACATGGATACAGATTTTCGCGCCACCCAACATTATTTCATTTATATGGCAGTGTCTCCGCGTCAGTCGGACAGAGCAATTCCCCAGAGAACACCCCCCCCCCCCCCCGACCTTCTGTGAGTTCCTGACAACTCCCCCAAAAGGGCGACTGAGTGAAAACCTGAGAATTTTTTTTTCAAAATTCTTTGAACTGAGTGGGAATGAAACCAACGGCCCATAAAAGGAGGCTCGGATGTTCATACATATTGTATTCTCACGCAGTTAAACTCTGATGACGCCATACAGATAACTTTGCGATTGGTTTAAGAGCGTAATAGCAGAAGATAGAAAAGTGATACTAATTACAAAGTCAATCGATCAACGTGTTAGAAAATTAAATATGAGCTTAAGGGCAGAACTCGTGGGAGGTCAGTTTATTCTATGAAGTGGAACCCTTTTTATACAGCATCCGCTGATTAAAAAGACACAGGCTAATTACTTTCTGCGTCCTGTTATGCAATTAGGCGCATTTGACGGTTATATATATATATATATATATATCAAATTTGACAAGAGTAAACCACCCACGCCTAGGAATAAAGAAACTGGGGTCATTGTCCTCGGATTTGGACAACAGAACGTGAACAAGCTATATTTTTGTTCGAGGGTCAAAATTCGTGTGAAACTCCTTCACATTACCCAATCTTAATATACTCTCGACAATAACGGAGAAAATATTACTTCTATTCTTTGTATTTGGAAGCTGGTTATATATTACTAGAACAGATGTTCAGAATCTCGAATGACCAAAGACTCCACTCCTAATGTTTGGAATGGTTCAGACAGGATTTGAGATTGTGTCTGTGGCTGGTTGCCATGCCAACCGCACATGGCGTCGCTTACGTCATTCTTGGATCTGACGGGTCCAAGGAATGAAAACTGATTGGATGAGCCAACTGAACGCTGTTGTAACGTCTTTCGTCCTACATCCTGGTTGGCAGGATCCTGAAGTGCAGCCTACACAACGGTTGTTGAATAAAATTTCTAACACGTTCCAACGTCCATATCAATCGTTATGTCCCTGTTCGCAAGAATTAACACGCCTGAATTTTACGCACCATTCGGCGTGTGGAACAGTGCTGTGTCGCGAAGTTTTGATGTGGCTTTTTTACGTTACAAGTCTAAGGGAAAACGTCAAAAGTGACAGAACAGCAGATTGTGTTCAGCTATATTCATGTTCAGCTATAGATCACATGCCGAGAAGTAATAAAAAATACAGGAAAAATCAGAAGTGAGGTTGGTTGGTTGTTTTAGCTTATTGACGCGTCCATTCGTATGAATGATGTACGCCATACTAGTGAGTAATTATTACCTTGAGCGATTAAGAAAACTGTGATGTTTGAACACAATATAACAATATATCAGTAGTGCGGTTTGGACATTATATAGAAGGGCTATTGCCGTTGACCACACCGAGTAAGAGATCGGCTGCATACTTCTGGTTGTTTAAGGTTTTACTTCGCACTCAATATCATTTGAGTTATAAGGCGGAGTTTGCCAGTTTTAGTTGGGGGGGGGGGGGGGAGAGAAAACCCGAGAATACTTATAAAAAATCCAACTTTTATTTGGTTTGGGTGAGATTCGAACCCGGGACGCATCGATGGAATGCCTGTGTCGGAGTTAGACCCCTAGGTCGTGTTGTTCACAAACAGCTAACTTCGTGATGATGCATTAATTATTTCCCATTAGTATGGAACCGACGTTTATGGAAGAGAGTTACAAACATTTCTTGCATCAAAATAGTTTTATAGTTTATGCGAACCTTTAAAACGTAAACTAAAAAAATGCTGCGTGGAATGGTTTGCGTGTGCGGGGCATGACACAACTGGTAAATGGACACTCAGTGTTCCAACGACAAATTAAAATTACTGGAAACGCACAAAAAAACCTTTGGTTGACCCTCCAACAAATAATGGTGAGCTAACATATTTTCCTGACAACCGAATTGGTCGCATAACATGCCGTAGATCAACGAGATTCAAGTGGTGTTCGACACGTGTTTTAATTCTGTCACGTGGTCCGAGTACAAGGTTCAAGTTGGTTGATGATATACGCCGTGATTATGTTTGTAACTTTATTTCCGATCGATTTTGTTCGAATGCTAGACATTCTCATATAAGATAGCTATGTTTGTAGATACCAAAAAATGAGACACGTAATGTGTTAGTCGGTATTGTCCGCGAACTGTACCTTTCCATATATCGATAGCCGTTTTATCTGCAGAGGCTCTAAATGTGTTAACTTGTATTAGATTAGCTATCCTACATACCCTTACACCAAGGATATGGTTGATTGATTTTGATTGATTCTTTATTTCAGATTTGAGATTTTCGATTTTTAGATTGTTTGGGTTTACTTATATGCCGGCGTTGACCGGTTTACTGGGAGAGGAAACGGGACTCTTTGCCAAGAGCAAACCCCCGACCTTCAGCGAGTTCCACATAAGGTGATGGAGTGAAAACGCACTTAGGAATTGCTCGTGGACAAAGTGGGATCCGAACCCGCGAGCTATCGATGGAAGGCGGATATCGGACTGATAGGCTATGGCTCGACCAACCGAGCTACCAAGGCCCCTTCAACGTGCAGTTAAAGTTTGCCACAACGCAAGTTTCGGAACTTCTGAAAAACAATTTGTCTACAAGTACAAATCACCATTGGCAATGTTATATTCATCAATGTAACGATCACATCTTAGCAATCAGTGTCAATATCAAATCAAATCAACAATCAATGCAAACCACAATCAGACGTTTTCTTCCTGCTTACAGAAAAATGTGTCTGGTAAACCCCAGACAATATTACCGCCTCCTGCAAACCAGCTACATTTGGAATTAATCTTGAACATCAATGACAGCACTTTTGCCGACAATCAGGATATTGGAAGACTGGGCCGCTGGCCTAAACTTGAAAAATTTCGTTGTTCCGCTATGAAGTTCATAACTCCGATTAGGCAATATTAAATTGGCACGAGCTGCCTAAATCCCCACATCTTTCATAAATGCTGACCGCCATGACAATAAAAAGATTTGACGTTCATCTGCCAAAGAATGGACGTTGGAATAACGCAAAACCATACAACCTGTGAACTGCTCGGTCCGAAATAATATTGGAACTAACAGATTAACCGCCAAGAACATGTGCGAGAAAAAAAGGAAAGGAAATAGACAAGTCAAATATGCTGGTCAAAGCTTTTCCCGAGAGATTTCGTGATATCCGGTGACAGATAGCGTTTTCTTGATGACGTTGTCCCTTCGATTGACGTTTTCTGTTCTACAACATAAGAACTGAGCATCACATTCTAACGATAAAATCTCCACACTTGCGCATTAACAGCGCCCGTGACGGGACATTTGTGGAATTGGCATGTTACTCCCATCACACGTATTAAGCAGATGTACCAAATTCCATCCCATTCATTTTCCCTTTGGCAAGAATCTATTGCGCAAGTTTGATAGTGCATGATCCGGTAAAAACCGTCTTCGTGTCTAGAAGATGTGGAACAAGCCTTTCAAGTTTTAGCTACATTAATTAACTAATTAAGCTCATATAGGCCTACTTAACTACGTAGATGGTCAAAAACACAGTTTGAACATGATCCGGTAAAAACTGTATCCTATCCAGAAGACGCGGGAGAGTTGGACAGCCCTTTAACGTACGTTTTTGAGACGTAACACATACGGTGATCGAGTGAAAATTTCACTTTTTTAAAATTTGGTCTGAGTGAGATTCGAACCCGCGCCGCATTGATGGAGGCCAGTGTCGGACTGAGATACTTTCACTATGCCAATTGAACATCGAGCCCTCCTCTGGCTGATCAATCTCGGCGTCAAAATGAAGCGGCTGATCTTTAAACCGTAAACTGATGATTGATTGATTGATTGATTGGTGTTTTACGCCGCGCTCAAGATTATTTCACTTATATGGCGGCGTTGCCAGTTTTATTGTGGGAGGAAACCGGGCTCTATGCCCGAAGGAAACCCACGACCTTCCGTTGGTAACTGGCAACCATCCCACATAGGTCGTTCGGTAAACTGATGAAATGCAAGGACGTATAGTCCCAAGACTGGAGGGGGCCTCCGTGGCTCAGTAGGTTGAGCGTTGGACGCTCGATCCAAACAACCTTCAACCAATGGGTCGCGGGTTTGAATCCCACTCAGTCCCCAAAAAAATGGGAATATTTTCTGACTGGGTTTTCACTCGAACGACCTATGTGGGATACCACCGGAAGGTCGTGGGTTTCCTCCGGGCATAGAGCCTGGTTTCCTCCCTCAATAAAATTGGCAACGCCGAGCGCGGTGTAAAACACCAAACAATCAATCAATCAATCAACCAGGCTCGTAGCAATAAAAATCTCCTGATTTGCACGTCTTGCTCGTCCAGACAACATTGCCGCCTCCTTCAAACCCGTCAAACAAGACAAAAATCATGACAATAGTGTTAATAATTTTGCTGACAATCAGTATACTCGGAGGCTTGGAATAGTTTCATTGTTTCCCTATTGACTACTCATTGTCGCTGCATCAGGCCGATTAGGCTATGAAAGGCTTTAGCTTGGCTGTGAACATCCCGGAGTAACAGGAGTTGTCTTTTGAATTAAATATAAAGTTCCGTATATATTGCAAATACTAAAATTATGATAAAGGGGCTCTCGTCCTAGTTCGTCGATTATTAAATCGACATCAACACGCACAGTTTCTCTAGAGCATACCAACTCGGGCATCGAGAAACACAGTTAATCGCCCCCAGATGTGGAGTTGGTCGCAGGCCTGTGTAGTGTATCATCTAGAGGCATCCTCCATCCCCACAAAGCCCTCGTTGACATGGGATGGTGCTATATCATATTGCAGTCGTTTACTTGGGACTGTTGGTCAGGGTGACGAAAATAACACATGTTCTATTAAATTAAATCAAGACAAGCTCACCATGCTGCCTAATTTGTCATTTGGCTTCCGGTTTTGTGACGAGATCGCAAGTGGCCGACATTCCTCGCATTACTAAATTTTATTAACCGTTTCCAATTTGTCAAATCATTTCAACGCAGTCTTGAAACTCGGATAACGATCAACTGACGGAAGACCCAGCACTCCCTTCGCTACCGGATACATTTGGAAAAATTCTTAGAATCGTTCAGATGATTATTTTAATGGAATTAAAACCACAATTATTTCAAAATTGCAACGGGAAATCTTACATTAACGCCGTATATTCCAAATTATGATTAGCTATTCCATTTCATTGTGACGTCATAATGTACATAAAGGCATGAGCTGGATGTCTCGTACATTTATTGTCAAGAAAATTTGAGCGTTTGAAGTATCTTGAAAAACTAAGAGATTGACATTGAAATGAAATATATTGGTTACCCGTACGAACCCATATACTTGACTATACTAGACTATACTTGACTATACCGACCGAATTCGAACAGCCGGGAAGTAGGAATACATTTTCAAATTATGGATGCTCATAAAAACTACCTTCACGCACACCTCCAAGATTGGTATCAGCGGAAAGCTATCATTGTGTACCTCCTGGTAGAAATGACGAACGATGAGCTTTTTCTGTTTCAACAATTTTTTTCTATATTTGGCTTTTCACTCGAACGACCTATGTGGGATGGTTGCCAGTAACCAACGGAAGGTCGTGGGTTTCCTCCGGGCATAGAGCCTGCTTTCCTCCCACAATATAACTGGCAACGCCGCCATATAAGTGAAATAATCTTGAGCGCGGCGTAAATCACCAAACAATCAATCAATCAATCTGTATTTGGCAGCTCATGACACTTTAACTGGCCCCTTTCATTGATGTACATATCATTTATATACCACTGCGATAAAAGTTACCTATAAAGCCTTGGACAAAACCTTGGACTGTTTTGTTTACTTTTCGAAGACGTTTTCGGTTCATACAGGCTACGCATGCACTGTATGGATTTTCCTAATTCTAACGCCAATAATTTCAGTTTACGCGGAATTGTCGCTGATACCAGTATAGTAAATGTACATAGTTTTTATAAACAACAAAAACCTTTAAATGCACTCATACAGTCGGCCCATTCGAAATTTGTCAGCTGTGTAAGCAAACACTCTCCGTTCGTATGGGCTTCTGAAAAATACTTTTTATTACAACGTTCAGTCTTCAACTGTTCTTTGCCATGCTAATTTAAGGAAAAAAATATGACTTCAGGAGGCCGTTTCACGAAGCCGTCGCAAAGTGCGATCAATCGCAGTTGCTATGACTCCGTATCTCTTCACTATGGTATCCATTGGCAACTACGCTTCGTTTACGATGCGAATGCTTTGTGAAACGAGCCCCTGGTTGATAATGCCCCATTTAAACATTGTCATGCTAATAAGATTCTAAATTATTGGACCACCTTATATTTGGGATAGATAAATAAGTAATTAGATCTCTGAGATGTGAACAAGCCGTGACGTCACTGGTCGTGTGTTGGTACAAAACCGTCCCCGTGGTATGTTACATTGAAAACAGATTAAACCCTCAGTCAAATGGTGCATGGATTTGCTAGATTGCACAAATTAATGAAAAATATATTTCGCTTAAAGCTAACTTTAAAGAACTCCCAAGCATGCGGCTACTTACATGATCAGAGAATAGTTATCAATTTAGATTGATTGATTGATTGTTTGGTGTTTTACGCCGCGCTCAAGATATATTTGTGGGAGGAAACCGGGCTCTATGCCCGGAGGAAACCCACGACCTTCCGGTGGTAACTGGCAATCATCCCACATAGGTCGTTCGAGTGAAAACCCAGTCAGTGGGATTCGAACCCGCGACCCATTGGTAGATAGCAGTTCGGATTGATTGCCCAATGCTCTACCTACTGAGCCACGGAGGCCCCTGTTAGCCATATTGCGCATAGACGCATGCGTATGGGTAACAACTTCCGATTTTATTTTACAGGTACATATCAAGGTAATAAATTAACCCTCAACTATATAATCAGCCGAGTAAAAAATCAGATCAGCTAGAAACGTCTAGAAGTTGAAATAAAGGAGATAAGATTGTCTTACGTGTGTGTCAACGGAGCTTTGATGAGGGGCAATAAATAGTAGGATATGTCAAAAAGGCGACGATGGTCCCACATAAGTGTCACCAACGTGTTGCCTTTGAGAGGCCGTTGTAATTTATAGTGTTCGTGAACTGGCAAAAAACAAACACTTCCTATGACGAGAGTACAGTATTTTTTTACCTTCGGTTTTCTCCGAGTAAATGAAAGGTCTGTCTGTATTTGCGGTAAATTGTGTACAATTGATGATCTCTGAGTGTAAAATAAGCAAACTGTTAGTTATCTGTGTTAGGATTTTGATCGTTTCATTCACCCAGATATCCCAACAAGAAACACTGAACACGTCCAAAAAAGAACTCCAAGCATGTCTACACCCATCTAGGACCGTGTCGCTTGTGAGACCTCGCAATATTAAGACTAAGTTTTGGCTGTAGCAAAAATCTCCGCACTCAAGATTATTTCACGTAGTTGGTGGCGTTGCCAGGTTTAGTGGGGGAGGAACCCTGCGCCATTGCCCGGAGGAAACCCCAGACCTTCGGCAAATAGGCCTACCTGACAACTTTTCCACATACGGCGACCGAGTGAATAATCGACTCTGAAATTTTTCAATTTTTTTATTAGGTCTGAATGTGATTCGAACCCGCGACGCATCGATGGAAGGTCTGTGTGGGACTGAGGGACGGCCACTCTAACCCACTGGACCACCGAGGCCCCGTATCTCAAAGAATGATGTATATGCATGTAGTTTTGTGCTCTGTTTTCAAATAGAGCGCTGGTATATTTAGGGTATATTGAGATTTAGTTTTCATTGAACTTCCAGCACAGAAATTCTTCGGGTAATTAACATTTATCAAAGAAGTGCGAATATTGGAGTTCTATTCATTTACTTTAAACTCCACCCTTAAAAATACAAAGTGCATCATGTGTCTTGAATGTCCTAAGCCAGAACGCCCTTGACCTTTGAGAGTGCAAGACTGTCCTTTAATGAGTTCAAGCAGCCTGTGTTTCCAAGACTTATCTCTCCGTGGCATAAAGCCTTGAATGTGAATCGCTTAATTGCTTATAGATTCCTCTGCATGTGCAAGGCCATTTTATCATCTTAATGTGATAACGCGATAGTCGCTCTGAGAGCCTCTCTGGTTCGGGTCGTTAACGCGATGAGTCGCTCATGCCAACAGATGCTTTCCATGGATTTATCGTTCGATTCCCACTCAGTCCAAAAATTGGAAAATTTTCTGACTAGGTTATCACTCGAACGACCTATGTGGGATGGTTGCCAGTTACCAACGGAAGGTCGTGGGTTTCCTCCGGGCATAGAGCCCGGTTTCCTCCCACAATAAAACTGGCAACGCCGCCATATTAGTGAAATAATCTTGAGCGCGGCGTAAAACACCAAACAATCAATCAATCAATCAATCAATCCATGGATTTATCGCGGTTTCGAAACCCACTCAATTCTCGACAATGGAAAAGCACGCTTTGGGGGTTTCCTCAGGACTAAGGGTTTGGTTTGCCCCCGGCAACGCTGGTACATAAGTGAAGCGTAAAACGCCAATCAATCTAAACCTGGCAACGTTGGGAAGAATACGTGGGGGTGAGTGTACAACAGTGGGGATGGGAAAGTCGGGTCTACCTTGAATATACATTGGGAATTAGTAAATTTTCCAATTTTTTTTGGACTGAGTGGGATTCGAACCCACGACCTATTGGTGGAAGGCGGTTGGGATTGAGCGTCCAACGCTCTACCTACTGAGCCACGGAGGCCCTTGTTAGCCATTTAGAAGTAGGAAATAATTGCGTATAGACGCATGTGCAATGGTAACGACTTCCGATTTTATTTTACAGGTACATATCAAGGTACAGTGTGACGTCATCAAGTAATGGGGCTTGCAAGAAACATAATAAGCTAATTATAAAATAATAGCTTTCCGCTGATACCAATCTTAGAGATGCACATTTATGTAGTTTTAGACAGCTAAATCTCTCTAAATCCCGGCTATTTTAATTTCGTCCGTTATTAGCCCATATTTTCCGTTCGCTCGGGTTACTTACTTTGTCGATATTTGTTATTACAATGTCAACTCCTTTAATTGTTTCATGGTTTTTCAAACGCTTAAAGTGGCATGAGCTGCCAAAATTCACACTTTTTTCATAATTTCTAATCGTCACGACAGTAAAAGGCTTTTAAAGCCATCGAAAAACTAAATGATTGGCGTTGGAATGAGGAAAATCCATACAGTATGTGGCCTATACGAGCCGGAATAGTGTTCGAAATGTGAACAAAATTTAAATAACCGGGACGACCATTCATTCATTCTACGCCAAAATAAGTTCAAAACAATAGTTTATTGTACATTCTCGAGACTAGAAGCACTAAAAAACTTCTGAAATATACGTCTTGAGAAAAATAACCGACAGTTTCAACATTATGTTCTTATGTCAAAATATCAACATTTTGGCAGCTCATGCCACTTTAACATCTCTTGACAATTAATTTTTTTTTCGATGTGAGGGCAATAATATACTCTTCAGAGCATAGGGAATCATGAGTCAATAGAGATTGTTTAAAAAATGGAGTGGCAGAAAGCCTAGGTTGTTCAAACTAAACTGCCAACCACCCATCGGTCGCTGGTTCGAACATCACTCAGACCTGTTCCGTTCACTCCAAACCGGGTACCGTCGTTATTTGAGTGAAATACGCTCTCGTGTGGGGTTAAAAGCGCCACACAAACAATAGGCCGAACGTTTAATGACGTCAGGCGAAAAAGTTATGGGATGGAAGAGGTATCTTGTTTGAAATGAAAGCCGTGTTAAGCCCTGTGTAGAGACATACATGAATTGACGCGGCTAGCATAAAGCTTTCTTTAGTTGGATAGTTTTTAAACAAATCTTGTTTGACTTAATTTTCAGTACGTTTGACACTAGCCGAGAAATCTGGGCTCTGCCGATTTTTTTTTCTCTCCTTGTTCGTCATAAGGCGACAAGACACATTACCATATAATACCAGTCGCCGTAAGACCGATAATCCCGGCTAGTTTGACACCATTGTTTAAAGGGGTTGGGAGCAAGGTGTTGAGTAGACATACAGTCTTAGGTATGAAGCAATACAATTCTACCCAGACCACGGGGAGTTAAGAATTAATGGAAATTGTGTTAAGTAGGAGTAGCCGAGAGTGGGGAAAGTCCAGACGGATTTCGGTGTCTTTTGACGCGAGGACAACAATGTATTTGGACGATATAATGTTACGTTCTTGTTCTTTGTTGTCGAGAGCGGTAGGTGGTGATCGTTATGACAAACAGCTGACTGTGAACACCTTCCGAGTTAGCATAAAATAACTCATTAAAAGACTCGATGCCACAGGACACCAGCGGGCTCGTGGCGCAGACGTCATTTGGGAAGTACCACATGCGCAGACCATGTTGTTTTTGGGTCACGCTCATCTATCCACTTCGGCCTGTCGACGCCAAGCACAGATGATGCCGATTAGCGTAATTTGGCCTATTGTTTTAACAAATGGTGGATTGGGGTGAATGCAAAAAGTAAAATTCGGGAGTTCCTCAGTGGAAACAATGCCGCTCGCAGTTACTTCGTCTGTAACGCCACTGGAAGCCTTCGTTCAGAGGTTAAAAATATCCCTCGGAAATGGCTTTAAAAGAACGGAGGTCTTCAAGTACAAATAAGAACAACGCCACCCACGTTTAACAATGTAAAAATTAATATCGGAAATGAGGAAATATTGCTTTTTTATTACTTTGGCTGTCTTGTTCTTTTTTATCGAATGCCAAAATGAACTGTTAAATTTGAGTTCCTTTTAAAGTTGTATAAGCTACAAATATCAGGGATTCCGATTGACGAGAAGATGTCAACCTGAAAAAGTAAAGAAACGGCGTTGAGATTTAAAACAAAACATCGATAAAGCCAGTTTTCTGAGTACGACCTGCCTATGAGTGTTAAAATTCTAAACAGTTAAATATCAGTGATTTGGCAACTCAAACCAACTGATGAATAGTCTTCATTGGACCAAATTTCATACACATTTTATTAGCCGGAAATTTGCACCAGACCTGAGGTTTTTGTTTCAGTCGATCTGCAAAAAGAATTTTTGACCACCGAGAAGAAGAAAAAAGTAATTTGTCGAATGACCGGTACTGTTCTAATGTAAAAGATCACATACATGATCCATTTATTTCATTTCATAAATTAACAAATAGATAATAACCCTTATTATTTTGTAAAAGTTTTTAAAGTTGTCAACAAATTGAACGAACCATACGGGAAATACTATCATGTCAGCCGCCTTGTTCAATCGAAAATAGATCTGACCTAAACCGTTTCATTTGTCAAGATGTAACCTCTAATGTATTTACAACCCATATTTCCTCTAACCAATTTCGTTTTGAGAGCTTATCGCGGTCTGTTTTCGTCGCTGCGCTTCGGGTTTCGGAGCATCCCCCAGTCTTCCATCTATGGGTAGCGGGTTATAATCCCACACAGACCAAATAAAATAGAAAATAGAGTGTCTTTTTTTGTCTTCACCCGATGGCTTTATGCGGAAGAGTTGCCTGGTACTCGCTATAGGGTTTCCTCCTGACATATAACTTGGTTTCAACCCCCTGAAAACCTGGCAACGCCTCTTCTGAATTAGTTATGAGTGGCGAGAAACATCAATCAACCTTGATCCTTATTTTTTCCTACTAGCTTAATGTTTTATAAACTGCTACCCAAGAATTCACGCTTCGGCATAGCTGGCACATGCATATCTCTAACTGTCTCGTCTTCATGAGATCTCGCGAGAATACCATTGTCTATCTCTAGTCTATTTCATTAGCGTAAACAAGTGTGATATCTTCCATGAAAATCAGCAGACTATGCCGAGTCTCGGTATTCAGTTTTAATGATAGCTTGTTAAATAATTTGTAAAACTTGTATTATTTCCGGCTTCTTTTCTTACACGCTTGGCTGGAGATTTCATAGATTGTGACAGCGTACAACTAATTAGCGAGTTAAGTGCGGAGACGCCTTGGCGAGTCACAGGTTAAATAACTGATCTGAGAGCAGAAATACCGCGCATGTTTGCCATCCCTACACACCGGGCTTGCTACTGGCAATCTACCGTAATCGTTTAGTATTCAGCTGACGGACATATATCCTAATATCTGGATGATATTTATCCATAAAGCATAGAGTAAACAACTTTTTCATAAAAATATAGCCTGAGAAAATTAATAAATCAAACTGGCATCTGAAAGGGTCACACAAAAAACGTCATAGGCAACTGAATCGAAATGAAACATGAATCTCAAGTGTTTAGGGACTCTATGTGGCTCGCTCAACAAAGTGTTTGCAGTTCGACTCGACACTCCCTTAAAATGAAAGCTTTAGATAAAATACATTATAGTTCACCTTAAAGACAATATCTACCTTGTCCCAAAACATGGTTTGTTTATTTTTTATGACTTTCCTACAAGAAGTTATGGTTAATTATTCTCAGAGGTCAAGGGACTTGACGTCACTGAAACAGGTGCACACCTTTTAACTGGCAATATGATTGCTTTATTTGACCAATAGCAGTTTTGCATACCATGTGTGCACATGCTTCAGTGACGTCTAGTCACTTGACATCTGGGAATAATTAAGCATAGTTTCTTGTAGGAAATTCATAAAAAATAAATAAACCATGTTTTGGGACCAGGTAGATATTGTCTTTAAGATGAAGTATAAAAGTCGACACGAAAGATCTTGAGGCACAATGGCGTCATTTGAAATATGTAAGTGGCATTGTGGGTATAAATGGCTTCGAAGTCAGCTGTTTCCTGCAAGCCCTTGTAAGCACAGCCATAACCGTGCAGATGCTTTTCTGTGCAGCCACAATCAATCATTCAATCAAACTGTGCAGAACACTTTCCAACAGCCATGCCAAACCTCCCTCAACACATAAAACACATACCACAAGAAACTAGGGACGTTATTCAGCGATTGATATACACAGTTTCCGATGAGCCTTCCACCAATTTAGTTTGAAATCAAATTTTTAAAAATTCCTTTCGCCAACTGTCACTCAAAAGGCATTTAAAGCTGATAGAGAAGCAAAACCAGTAAATGTAGTGAAAATAACGAAAAATGTTGCAGTATCTGCCATGTACCCATTCCCTGCGCAACAGAAAATAATTTTGAAATCAGATCTTGAAAATATGAAATTGAATAAAATCGCCAATTTGGTTTTGTTCGCGTTTTTGGCCTAAAACATGAATACATTTTATAACTGATGTCATTCCACATATCTATCACAAGAATTTATGATGGGGTATAAAGGTCTAAATGATATACCTCTTTTTAACAGAATTAGAAACTTGTCTCCGTGGTTATTTTAGACAAGAAGATTTCCCCTGTGCCCGTGTGTTTTAGTGTCCATAAATATAAATGGATAGGCGATGAGTGTCATATAAAAAATAACATCCCGTTTTATGGCAAGCGTATTGACAAACAACCTAATTACATATTATTTTTTAATTCAATTGACACGTTTTATTTCAATGTCAATAGCTTTGATCGTTAACGATCTTAGCAAACAGAATTCACGCGAGAAATCACGCGAGAAGAACACAATGTCCAGGGGATTTCACCAAAGCATTTACAATCTAGTTTCTTAGCCGATATCATTACAGTTTAAGAGAAAAACCTTAAATAGGGTGAAAAACAATTTATCAATGCATCCGAATTTCGCTTTCTTTTTTGCACAATCGTAAGCAAAGGAATCAATTTTTGTGTCATATTTTGAAAGAATAAGTGGCTTTCTGTAGTTAATTTTACGCAAAAACAACAACTTTTTTTAACGAATTTTATCATTATACAAGCAAGTGGTGTTATTAAAAATAATGAAATACGCACCGATCGACCCCAGTCGCGACCTTCACATCTACCTGATTTATGTTATTCTTTTTCTTAAAGATGATAAGAAGTGAATTTGGTATTCGTAGCAGGCCTCATCGGGTCATATGGCCACAAATTTATTAAAATAAATATTTTACAACAACAGCCTGTACATATATTGAACTTGTTTACGAGTTATAAATAAACTGCTTACATAAAAAAATATATTTAATTACTCAAATTTGGAGAAAAAAATGAAATAAGGCTGTGGCCATTTTTTAAAGCGTGATACGTTAATGCGGTCTGATTTGACATTCGCGTTTGGTTGAACTGCGAGTGACTCAATTCCACGATATCGTAATATAAGTTTTGACATGTTCTTTTTTTACTGGGCGGTTCAGTCGCTGTCTAGCAAGCGATCGACGCTCGCGTGGACACAATCCCTAAGTCGATTGGTTGTGGGTTCCAGTATAAGCGCCTCCCTCCCCCCATTTAATTCTTAGCCCCCCCCCCCCTCGACTCTTAGAGTCTCTAGCCTTGCTTTTAAGATCCTAGAAGTACTACCGTATAAACTTTTCATTTTGAGTAGCCCAATATGTCGCAAAACGTCCCTAGTTAAACTCTAGCCATTGCCACTAACACCCTAAGTGCTACCCAATAAAGTTTTCATTTTGAGTATATATGTCGCAAAATGTCCCCGGTAAAACAAACCCTCACGAAATATATATTTATTAATTTTCATTGAAATATATAGCGATCTACTTTTTGCAAGAGTTAATATGATACCTGGTTTTCAAGATGGCGGATTGGGATTAACTGCATAGCGTATATCCAGAAAACAGAGACGTGTATTTCGAAGAATGTTTGTTATTTTGTAGATCAACAGTATGAGTTTGCGATAAATTACTTTACCTATAGACGTATAACACATGAGTGTACATTCCGACTAGTTACGTGTGGCAGGCAACACAAAAGGTGACATAAGAAAACGTGTAGACGGCCGGGGCGAACAATCTTCTCAAGTTTTGGGGGGTTTGACTTGGGCGGTCTTTTGCGTTACAAATCCGTCTGTCACCCTGTTATACAAAACGAAATTAAGCAGACACGTAACCGACGAATATTCGGGAAGCATTGTGAAGGTATCCAAGTGAAAAGATTCACGTTTATTAACATCTAATACACACGCAATCGGCCATGTTTAAAGTGAACCCTTAAATGTATACATTTTCTAATCTAAAAAAACAATAGCACATGCAGGAAATGCCATGCTGACTACAATAATTATGGAGATAAGTTCAAAAATAGATATTACATGAATTGTATCTCAAATAAAAGACACTTTCGCCCGATTTCAAAGCTGGTTTTGCCTATATATTTTATGTGCCTTTCTTGAAAGAAATTATAATAATTTATTGGTGTAGGTCAAGTGAGATGATGTCACCGAAACAGGTGCACAAATAAAATACTGCATTTCATTGGCCTATTTAGGCCGCCTTATCCAACCAGGACGCTGGATAAAAAGTTGTTTCGGATGTGGTCTTTGTTGATATGTGCGAATAATCAAGCGCGGCTTCTTTTTAGGGATTTCACAGAAAATAAAAAAAATAGCGCATATCTATGAACGACGTGAATATTGTTTTTTAAAATGAAAAATACGGTATTTATCTATGGTATTTGCTTTTGAATTTTTGAAGTTGAACGAAATTTCTATGGTTCGCCAGTTTAGAAATTATTTCATTTGAGGGTTGTGGTCAAAACATTGTACCACAGGGAAACATAGATCATGACTAAACCTTATACGACTAAACTGGCAACCTAGTACTCATACTTTGTTTTGGGGGGTTGTTCATCGGGCTCCATCCACAATGGATACCCTACAGCGCATCATAATGTAGAAATTTTAGCCAAAGGTAAAGAAAACATTAATTACGCAAGAGTGAAAATAGAAAACTGTTGATACAATACGTTTGTAGAGTATGAGTGGACACAGAAAATAGAATCGTCGCCCCCCCCCCCCCCACCCACCAAAAAAAAAAAGAAAGAAAATCCCAGGTCGTTATTTGCTAGAGATTCCCCCGCCCAAGGTCGAGGGTTTCCCTCTGACAAAGAGCCAGGTTTCTCCCACCACTAAGTCGGCAACGCAGCCATATAAGTGAAATAATCTTGAGTGCAGCGAAAACACCAATCAGTCAATCAATCAATCGTGATGGTAAGCATATCTTGGACAGAAGGTCGCGTAGAATGGTGCACGAGCTTGATTGGTTTTAGACGTCCTTCTAGATTAGTTCAACTGTATTGCTGATTTATTCCCAAGGAACGCCTCGCCCAATATGGATTTTACTAACCCCATATATTTCCGTATTGGGTCACACACAGACTGTGTAACTAATATTGTGGGGGGGGGGACTGAGTGGGTGACTGGGTGGGTTACAAATGGTTTCTACGCCCAACCTTAAATCAAAATATATGTTCTCTCTAGCAGTGCACGATGGCGGCAAAAGTCTCTCGGTGACAAACTCGATATTTGATTGGTTAATTCTGGTTCTGTAAGCCTGTCTGTGCACGTGAGGAGTTCTTGAAAAGTGTCGTCTGCCAAGGGCATTCTACTAACACTATCAGTGATTGGTTACAACACCGGGAACAATGTATTTCACAGCTTACATTTGTAGATCGTTAAACAGATACACATATAATTAAGCAACTAGCATTCCTTCTACAGAATACTAATTATTTTCTTAACAATAGGCCATTGTTCTCTGCGAGATATTTATGTTTTTTATCGCTTCATCTGCGAGAATATCGGTGTTCAGTTTTTGTCATATGTGTAACTAATACAACACGTTTGGCATTGAGATGTCGTAATGTACAAAATAATCCATACAAAATGCTTAACCTAGCAATCAGTAGCTGGTTTCCAAATCATTCTGTTTCCATTACTAGAACTCTTCAATCTGGAGGTACGTTTGGTGCTGTAACTCAGACAACCTCGCTTTCATCATGGTGCATTCAAATACAAACTGCAAATTTGCAAAGTTAACGTTTTGAAAGGTAATACATTACAAACGCCCAGAAAAAAATTAATGAACCAAAACTCTCTGGCACGTCTATGAAAAACCGGAAGTGCTATAACTGTGTACTAATTCATATCATCAAATTTTCTTTACTAACAGCTTTTATGGTTCTTTACTTATTATTATAACATACTTACTTGTCTGTTCTCTGGTGTGCTATCGGTGGACTGATTGATTGATGTTTTACGCCACAATCACGATTATTTCGCTTATATGGCGTTGTTGCCAGATTTAGCGGAGGGGGGGGGGGGGGGGGGGTGCTGGGCCATTTGCCCGGAGGAAATCTCCGACCTACGGCGAGTACCTGGCAACTCTTCTATAAACGGCGATCGAGAGTAAAATCCACTTTGACATTTTTATTGGTTTGGGTGGGATTCGATCCTGCGTCGCATCGATGGAAAGTCTTCTCAATATTACGCATGTGCCAGAAATCTTGTAAGACTGATATAATCTCGCCACTTCTTAATAGAGAATACGCAAAGGGAATGGAGGGGGGGAGGAGGGGAGGAGGGGGAGGTGGAGGGGGAGGTAACTACTTCAGGGTGGTAATGAGACGAATTTTGCAGATTTAATACCATTCAATTTCTAAAACAAACTGACAGAAACAACTACTGTATGTTAAAGTGGCATGAGCTGCCAAAATGTTGATATTTTGAGGTAAAAACAGAATGTTGAAATTATTGGCTATTTTTCTCAAGAAGTATAATTCAGAAATCTTTTTAGTGCTTCTAGTCGCGAGAATAAACGATAAAGTATGGTTTTGAACTAACTGCGGCTTAGAATGAATGAATGGTCGTCCCGGTTATTTAAATTTTGTTTACTTTTCGAACACTATTTCGGTTCGTATAGGCCACATACTGTATAAATTTTCCTCATTCCAATGCCAATCATTTAGTTTTTCGATGGCCTTCAAATCCTCTTACTGTCGTGACGATCAGAAATTATGAAAAAAGTGTGAATTTTGGCAGCTCATGCCACTTTAAGGAGAGGAGCTATCCGATTTCTACGCTCTGATTTTTTTGTGGTTCGTTGGTTACCTTTTATGGCGGATTTTTGACTCAGACGTTATAACACTACTATACCACTTTTACTTTCCGGTGCTTGTAGGCCTATATGTGACCAAAACATTTCAGAACGGCAGAATCGAACCCTTTACGCATTTATATTGGCGAGTGTTACCTGTATGCCACAACCAGCATCCTGTTTTCTCTTAGAAGTAACGTAATAATTGTGGAAGTAGTATGGTTCAAAACATGCTATCTGGAATTTGAGCTAAATACATCGCCATCAAGAAAAACGTGTTTGAAATAAATCCGAAGCGGTGGCTATTTCCCGCCGCTTCATATATCAAACCTAAACGTGTGAAAAGCCAGCCTGCATGTGATTCGGTGAAAGATAGCTAAAATGAGTTTGAATGAGGTTTTAAAATACCGGAGCAAGAATAGTAAAAGATAAGAAGACAAAATGTTAGGGGTATTTTATGACTCCAAAGCGTTACAATATGGGAAATAACTGTAACTCAATGAACCACGCGGAATACAAGGCATTCAAACCGTCTCAGTTAACCGTTCACGTTGCACAGATTACGCGGATAAGTTTCGCGGATAAAGATTAGATTCACACTTAGCTTAACCAAAGTCTTAGCAAACTGTTATTTAACCATTTTTCTCAGAAATATTATAGTACCACTGAGCCAAACGAAAGGCTCAAAAGTGCCCTTGTCGCGTATTTTATCATTTATCGGAAGCGAAATATCGTGGAAATTTCGTTGAAACAGAAGAAGATAATTGTTCGTGATTTTCAACATGAACTATAAAATAGGAGCTTTCAGTCGACACCTTTATTGGTTAAGTTAGTTTTTATAAGACAAAAAAGCCCAAAAATATACTCATAAATTCCCGGCTATTGGAATGTTGTCCTCTATTGGCACATATCTTCGCTTAATTCATACGGGTTAGTGACTTTAACAGATATTTTCTTTATTTCATCGTCAATCCATCACGTTTGCAAGGTTCTTCAAACGCTCGGCTTGGAATTAAAATCAGAACTTCTAAAAAAGTCTCATGCCACCTAAACACTTAGCCAAACTAAATTCCTCCTTGATTGTCACTTTAGATATGGTTTTGGAGGCTTCGGTGATTCAGTGGGTGATAGTGATCGTTCTTCAATC
Organism: Lepidochitona cinerea; assembly: GCA_963971465.1. Classification (NCBI taxonomy): domain Eukaryota; kingdom Metazoa; phylum Mollusca; class Polyplacophora; order Chitonida; family Tonicellidae; genus Lepidochitona; species Lepidochitona cinerea. The sequence continues at coordinate 2,814,603 of OZ020556.1, read as the reverse complement.
CCACACAGACCTTCCAGCGATGCGGCTCGGGTTCGAGTCACACTCAAACCGAATTAAAATTAACAAATTCTGAGTGGATTTTCACTCGGTCGCCGTATGCCAAAGAGTTGCCAGATACACGCCGAAGGTCTGGGGTTTCCTCCGGGCAATGGGCGCGAAGGCCGCCATTTAAGTGAAATAATCGAGTGCGGCGTAAAACATCAGTCAATCAATCTTATGAAAATCAGAATTTATGGAAAAAAGGTCTCATGCCACTTAAACACTTAGCCAAACCAAGTATTTCTTTTTGACTGTCATTTTAGATATTTTTTTCTCGGATGTACCTTTATAGAAGCACTTATGATTTAGCCAAAACAAAATCTCAGAAGTTCCTCTGTGTTTTACTTTATTATTTCCCGGATGCAAGGTGATACTAACACTTAACCAAACACAATTTAGGTATAGAGACTATTATATTATCCTCTTTTTATTCGGACACACCAGTATGACTTTATTCTAAAAAATTATGTTAACCATTAACCAAACCGAATTCTCAGTAGTCAATATCATTTAACCGTTCTTGAGAACATTATGTTATTACTCAACCAAAACGAGATCTAGGACCCCCCCCCCCCCCCCCCCCCCTCCCACAAGAACTGCAAAATATGACACCTTCCTTTATACCAGATTCGCCAAAATATGTTATGGAACTGACAAATTTCTATTTTTAGAACACTGGTCCACAGAGTGACATGGAAAATCGTTTTGACTAATGCACCTATCTATACAGAAAGTGATATTAACAATTACTAAGAGTAACCGTATACTAAAATCCGTCACAGCTATTCGAATTGAAAATAAAACGCTCACGGAGTTGCGTCCAATCCTCCGCCCTCAACTATCTTCACATATTTTCAATCTTGTAAGGCGCTGCGATAGGGACTTCCGGTGGATGGGGATTGTGGGTTTTAAAATATTTGTCTTGTTCAGCTGTAAATTGCACTAATGGATTTTCCTGCTAATTTATTTCCTTTTTCTCACGACTCCAAAACAGTGGGAGGAAAACAAATTAGGTTCATTAAAAACAAACTATTTCTAACCGTTTCATAAGAATACGTTGTCAAATTAACGAGCAACGTTGCATTGAATAACGTTTAAAGATACATAAGCATTTACGTATGTATATATTAAGGTGCGTAACCATTGTCAATATGTTACAAAAGGATTCCAGAAAATTCTACTAAGCTCCTGTCAGTCGTCAACCTTATGAAATATCATAGGTTTGGGTTTGTTGCAACACAGTATGGGGTATAAAGGTCTAAATGATATACCTCTTTTTAACACAATTAGAAACTTGTCTCCATGGTTATTTTAGACAAGAAGATTTTCCCTGCGCCCGTGTGTTTTAGTGATCATAAAAATATCTATATTTATGAACACTAAAACACACGGGCACATGGAGACAAGTTTCTAATTGTGATAAAAACAGGTATATCATTTAGACCTTTAAACCCCATAACTTGCTGTGTCCATGTGCGTTATCCCATCAACATTGATATCCTAATCCTGACTGATTTAATGATTGATTGAATATTTCTTTGATTTATAACCTTGATTGATTTGTGCATTCAGAAAGTAATCAAATTGACAACAATTGTTGGCTGATTGATTGTTTCTTTCAGTAGCTGTTCGTCATATTTAGAATATTGATTCATTGATTGAAGCACTGAATTATTATTTATCTAGATTGATTGATTGATAGATTGATCGATTGATTGAATTATTATTTATTTGAGAACCTACTCCTCCGATTTATACCTGTGATTGATTGATTGATTGATAGATCGAGTGATTGATTGAGTGATTGGTCGATTGATCGATTGATTGAATGATTGATTGATTGAATGATTATTTTTTTGAGAACCTATTCCTCAGATTTATAACTGTGATTGATTGATTGGTTGATTGATTGATTGATTGATTGAAAGAGTATTTATTTGAGAACCTACTCTTCAGATTTATAACTGTGATTGATCGATTGATTGAATGATTGAGTGATTGAGTAATTGGTCGATTGATCGATTGATTGAATGATTGATTGAATGATTGATTGACTGAATGATTGGTTGATTGATTGATCGAATGATTGAGTGATTGATCGATTGATCGACTGATTGAATCGTTGAATCATATATGATTGAATGATTATTTTTTTAGAATCTACTCCTCAGATTTATAACTGTGATTGATTGATTGGTTGATTGATTGATTAAATGATTATTTATTTGAGAGCCTACTGTGATTGATCGACTGATTGAATGATTGAATCACATAATGATTGATTGATCGATTGATTGATTGAATAATTATTTTTTGAGAACCTACGCCTCAGATTTATAACTGTGATTGATTGATTAATTGATTGATCATTTATTTTAGAAGCTGCTCGCCAGATTTATAATATTGATTGATTTGTTGATTGAATGCGTATTTCTTTGAACCACGCTCATCAAATTTATAGCTTTCTTCTTCGGAAAAAGTTAAAGGCACACTTGCCGCGAAAATCAGGAATATTGTTTACATTAAAAAATAAAGACCGTTTTCTATAGTTTTCCCAGACAATATAAGTCAGGAACTTTCTGTTTTTACCAAAATTTAAAAGTTTGGACGTCACTTTGTATTTTTAATTTGAGTTTGAAAATTTTAATTGTTAGGTACCCGGAACGTAAACAAACCGAACTGCTCGCACAAGCGAATTTTATGTTTCAGTCATGTGAGTGAACTAACGGCACAGTGTAATTTTACGTAGGCCTATTTATCTGAGAAATACAGACTGACGATCGGTTAACAGCGACTGGAAAAACCTGCTGATAATTGTTTGAGTGTAAACCACAGATACAAAGGCCTGAAAGGAGGGTAATCCAACACGAAAGATGACCGACACTGATCGTTGTTGTTGTTGTAATCAGGCTTCGATTCTTCGTTTGTTTTTCACCCCCATTTCTACATTCTAAAGCTAACTAGACATGTTTTATGTGTCCTATGTTTAAGTTTAGTGGTATTAGTCGTAGTAAGCTCATGTAAATGGGTTTTCTTAGCAAATTTAAACAGGCTACGGCGGCAAGTGGGCCTTTAAAGGGGCATGAGCTGCCAAAATTCCCCCCTCTTTCATAATTTCTGATCGTCACGTCACGACTGAGGCTTTAAGGGCCATCAAAAAACTAAATGATTGGCGTCGGAATGAGGAAAATCCATACAGTATGTGGCCTGTACGAACCGAAAACGTGTTCGAAAAGTAAACAAAATTTAAATAACCGGAACGACCATTCATTCATTCTAAGCCAAAGTTAGTTCAAAACACTACTTTATCGTACATTTTCGAGACTAGAAGCACTTAAAAGCTTCTGGATTATACGTCTTGAGAAAAATAGCCAATAATTTCAACATTCTGTTTTAAGGTAAAAAAAAATCAACATTTTGGCAGCTCATGCCCCTTTAATTGAAGTCATTTTCCTTTCTGAGAGACCGTGGCATTTTCTGAAAGAAATAAATTATACTTAAAGCTAATAGTGATGATTAAAGAGTTTATCGGGAAATCAGTTTACGCGTTAAACTATTAATCAACCAACCGTGGATACTTTTAGTATGAAAAATACCCACAAAGAATGTCGTTTTCTATTGAATAAAAACTATTCTCAGATTATCTACATTATTTTTTTTTTCGCTGCTTCGCTTGATTTATAAAGCAATTGTTTGTTTGACGGGATTACGTGTCATGTCTAACTTTCCAGTTTCCGAGGTCACTCTCTAAAGTGGTTAAAAGACCAAAGAACAGTTGGCCTAAAGGTTCACCCTAACTTATTCACCAAGATGGTTTATTTGACGTGATCGTTAAAGATAAGCCGAGTGGAAATCCCCGGTACACAGTAAGGTTAACTAACAGAGGCATTACAGTATTGTATATCGGAATAACACTGTGAATAATACGGCCATCTTTGTACTTTTTGACGTGGCTAAACGATCTCAACCGTAATCTACGGACGCATTAGTTTTATCTTTGCTAACTTAACTTATACACGACACAAGAAAGCCGTCAAAATAATTTCAAACATTGAACCCGTCTGTTCGCCAAAGGTCAGTATCGAATAGTAAAACATTTTTCGTCTATGAACCTATGTGCACTACTGACATTGCTTTCTTATTGTGCAATGTAAATAAATAGACCCAGGCGCTAAGTCGTATCGAAGAAATACCTCTTCTATTGTCCGAAAACGTCGTAAAATACAAGAACAAATGTTAAATCATTATCCGTAAACAATACAGCTGACTTTTTGATCCTAGCTAGTGTACATTTCATCTACAACAAAAATACTTACATTCCGAGCTTTCGTCGTGCATATCGAATTAATAATACACAATAATCAGTGGTAGATTAAATGTCGCATAATTGAGACAACCACAAAGGGCGTGTCATTGTGTTATGATGTTTAATGCCTAAAATAATAGCGTCAAGCTACCGAAATATATGACATTCTTTGTGGTGAATCGTCTTATCGAGCCGTTGTGTTTAAATCACAATATTTTTTGGGGTGACTCTAAATTGTTTGCAAATAAATATTTCTGCTTCGTCATTTTTCCTGGCGCAATGTGAATGTACCTGTTTATTCAACAACCAAACACCGTAACCGTAACAGACTGCGTGTTTCTATCTTATTTACTTCACCATATAAACGAGTTCCATAAAGTAAAGGCATCGGTGCTGTTTCTCGACACATTTACGTCTGACGTAAATCCAATGCAAGGCCTATTATCATGGCAACATATACCGTCAACATTACGTTACGATCAGGCGCAAAGATGCGTCGGGCGCCAGCTCATACCACTTAAAAGAAAGAAATGTCTTAGTCGTTATGATAAAAAAAAGATTGATCGATTGATTGGTTGATTGATTGATTGACCCATTGGTGTTTGACGCTTTTTTTAACAAAATGTTTCAAAAATTTCCAAAAACTCGTACTTTTGTCATATGTAAATTCCAATTGTTGATGTCAACCGACCGTCTGAATTTCCTCGAAAAACTAAATGATTAAAGTTGAAATATATAAATATACATTTAGCCTATGACCTGTACAAACCAAAGTTCATTATAAAAAGAAAAGCAAAATCCGAATCACGGGGAAGAACTTTTATTCATTTTAGACCAAATTATCTTCCAAAAAGTAAAAAAAAACAAACAAGAAAACAAATCATTTTCCGATGAAAGTTTTTCTTCTCTATATTTCAACGATAAAGTTTGACCTAATCAACAATAATGACGTATTTAGATCTCAGGGCTGTATCTCAAACGCGCAGTTACGTCGGACGTAAGTATGTTGAGAAACAACCACCTGGGCCCCGTCTTATGAAGCTGGCGTACGAACGTAAATGCCGAACGTAAATCAGTTTTAAAACTATACTACGTTGCGCCTTGCACGCAAACGGTCCTTGTTGTAGGCCTATGCGCAAATTTACGCCAGCTTTGTAAGACAGGCCCCTGTACTCTTTGTTTCAGAATTCTTCTAAACCGCATAACATTTGCTCAGAATCTAAACACCGTATGGTAACATCTCAATTATGATTATTTTCCTTAAAAGCCTACAAGCCTCACAAATTTAAGTTCGGAAGATTTCAAACTTACAAATAACACACAAAATTAAATGTTCTAATTTATCTAGAAAAACTCCTGGGCATGAGTGACTGAGAGCTCAATCATTATTTTTATTAAAAGGCACGCTTGCAGCCGAATTCATCAGACATTTGTCGGAAAGCCAACTTACACGCACTTATATATTACAGAAAAATTTTTCTAAAATCAAACATGGCGCCCATTATTTACGTCAAATTAGGTTTAAAATTTCTAAAGGGTGGTGTAAAGGCAAACATAAAAAACAGCTCTGCAGGGTCCTTATAGAAATTTTCTCTTCGAGCAAATCACGTTTTGGTACTTCGTGCTATTTGAGTTAATGGAAATGGTCTTAAATGTGGTGTAAAACAGTAGGCGTACTAACTTTAAAATAGTAATATTAAAACACGAATAGGGTTTGAAAATTGTTTTACTTTAAATGCAAAAGCTAAACCTGTCTTTGGTCTGAGTGGGTTTTTGTCCTGGAACTTATTAAACGGCGAAAATTTTAAAATCCTATAAGATTGATTGGTTGATTGATGTTTTACGCCGGTCTGTATAGATTATTTCAAATATATAACGGCGTTGCTATGCATGTGTGGTAGGAGACAAAATCGGGATCTTTTCCCGAAGGGATCCTCCTGACCCAATACCAGCCAACTCTTCCACATACGGCGATTGAAATGTGAAACCCCTACTCAGAAATTTGTCAATTTTATTTGGTCTGAGCGGAGTCGATCCCGCGACACATCGATAGAAGGCCTGTGTTGGACTGAGGTACGAACCACTCTATCTGGCTGAGACGCCATGTACATGTTAGTGAAATGATCTCGTGTGCGGCGTAAAACATCAATCAATCAATCCACCGGTTGACGGCCCCTGTATTCATCGAAGAAACTACATGTATTTTGAATACCAGACCTGGTTCCTTTAAACGATCCAATACAAAGAGTTTGCTATTTTTGTACGTTCTTTATCATTGTCCCAATTATATACGATATTTAATCTGCAACTGGGAATTATGTATTATTACTCCGATATGAACGACGAAAGCTCGGAATGCTGGTGTTTTTGTTCTATATGAAATGTACACTACTAGGATCAAAAGTCGATTGTATTAATTACGGCTAATGGTTGTTCTTGTATTTTACGATGTTTACGGACAATGGAAGAGGAATTTCGTCGACATGACTTAGCACCTGAAACTATTTATTAACCTTGCTCAATAAGTATAAATGCCAACGATACAAGTTCTCCGACCGTTTGATCGCAGATTCACTACAGAGCTTACGACGATCGGATCGGATCTGAGCCGGGCTTTAGGGTCTTAAATCCTGTAGTCTTGAGAGATCCCTAAAGCCCCGATCAGGTCGAGTTATGGCCCAGTCACAATGTCGGCGATCTGTCGGGGATTAGTTTTGGCCGGGGGTCGTCGTAGAAAATAAAGAAACCTTGAACAATCCTATCAATAATCCTAATAAAAGTGGAGCAGTCACATTTTCTGTGATTTTTTCAAGGATTTTGACCCGGTTTTGTCGAAAAATCGTGGGATTAGCCTCCGAGACGATATCTGCGAGGGTCTGTTCTTTTAATTTTCCCCCACCCTGGGTATATGTGGGGGAAAAGGAGGGTTTTCTGACCTCGCATCTGTATTTCTTCCTGTACACTGTAGCGTGGTATCCCTCATCTGGTTGTACATAGAACAGTCACTTCAACGATTAATCGGAGGGCATCGTAGGTCATCGGAGATTGTGTCTTGGATGGCCAAAATGGGTTAAAAATATTGCGAGCAATCTTAACATTTTAAGTTCAAAGTTGGGGACCGCGACGTGCACCGACGACTGTGGCGATGCCTAAAAAATCTGCGACAAGCCGCGGGCGTCCGGAGAGCGCCACCGACGGGTGCAAAATCGTGGGATCTGTCTCAAGATTTTGTTGAAATTTCCCGGGTTTTACCCATCGCCGACGCATCGCAACTGATTTGTGACTGGGGCATAAGGCATTAAGTAAAAAGTGTTCCAATGTTTTGTTACCGACCTTCAAGGAACAGTTGGGGCCTCGATGGCCCAGTCGGTTATAGTGATAGTACCGCAGTCCGCAGACACAGGCCTTCCATCGATACGGAGAGGCTTCGAATTCCACTCAGACCAAATAAAAAAATTAAACATTTCTGAGTGGATTTCTCGCCCGATCGCCATATGGGAAGGATTTGCCAGGTAGTCGCCGAAGGGTTTCTTACGGGCAAAGAGCCCGCTGTCCTTTCCCATTAAACCTTGCAACGCCGAGATATAGTAAAACAATCTTGAGTGCGAACTAAAACATCAATCAATAAATCAATCAAGAAACAAATGCATTTAGACTCGTTTTTGACGACTTTCGTGTGTAATATATAAGGAAGGGTTATGCTGACTCTTTTGGGTTACTTACTTGGGTTACTAGTTTTACACGTTTAAAATGGCGTCATTTTCAATGATTTTATAATATATATGTCTCTCAAGACGAACGTCCCATTGCTTCAACACATCTGATATGGCGTCATTTTTTGCCAACTAGTTTACGTGCCTCTCAAAGATGTCTTAAGGCCCGTTCTCACTGTGCGATTTGTCGTACCGACTTGTAGGACACGCCTAAAATGGATGCATTGATTGGTTGATAAATCATATTGACCAATTAAAAGCATCCATTTTAATCACATCCTACAAGTTGGCACGACAAATCGGGCAGTGAGAACAGGCCTTAGGGACGTAACATATTACATGTAGTTCGAAGGATAATTCAATTTCATAACTTATGAAATCGCCCTTGCGTCTCAATGTCCACATAAATGAAAGAATATTTGGCGTGTTTAGAATGCTGAAGACGTCAGCTTGAATAACCGCATTGTACCGAAGTATTGAAGACATAAAGGCGACCAAAGCAAATGTGTGTATATAGTATCATATGGTTTTTAATGGAGAGACGCGAGTCGTTTGAAGAGAAAATGTATAACTATAGCTAATTCATATAAATCTTCATTCCGCCTGTTGCGAATAACTAAAGCCTTATGGTTTCTTGAATAGATGGTGGCAGCATGTTACCGACAGAAGTGAAGGTGGAGACAGCCCATTTACCCTCCCTCCCACCGCCACAGATAATAAAACATATTTCAAATGTCAGCTCTTGACGCCAATTTCAATCACGTATCAAAGTTAAGTGTCTCGGGTAAGCTTACTTAAATATGAATCAAAGTAAAGAGAGACTTAAGGATTATTCCAGTCACTTAATCCTTTCTTCTCCAATCATTTGCCCAATGGTACAACAAATGCATTCTCCGTAAAAACTACTTTTCTCCACGTCCCAATGCTTAGGTTGTATACACAATGACTTACGCGATTTCGCTCTGAGCCTGTGTTTATCCGAGTGAAAAATAAAATTTCAACTTCTTTATTCCGGAATGGGTTATACATAACCCCTCTCCGTCATGAATACATTCATATTTCACAATTTAATAGCCTGTATGATGAAAATGATAAATTTATAGGCTTCAAAATACGCTCTTTATAAAAAAAAATAAGAAGAATATAAGTTTTTTTTCGGGCACTCAATAATGGTCTATGGAAAATTATTAATAAGAATAAATTCTGCGGCATTTTTCAAAAGATATATATTTCTACTTCCGGTAGCATATATATTTCGCTCGTGGGTAAATACTGGAAATTCGTGCCACACTAACCGAGAATTCATCTAGTCCGTGGGGTTTTGAAGTTTTAAAACCAAGACGTGTATTGTCATTGATGCACAGATTGTTCATGTTCGCAAACAAAAAATTGTCAAACGTTACATACTCATAACATGCAAGACATTTGTTAAAAAACTGCGAAACATAATTTTTTGGTTATAGTTTTTTACTTTTTTTTTCTTCAGTTCAGTTTCTATAGCAAAATGTGATACATCACAAGTGTCAAGCCAAGTCACTGTAAAATTCAACATCTCTAAATCCTCGATTAATAACCATCCTTATTTGAGGACATAAAAAGTTGACATTTTTGACACCTATGACCTTATCAGACTTTCCGGCTATGAAAGTCATTAAATCCCGAAGCCATGCATATTAAAGTTTTAAATTAGACAATTTTAATTTGTTGAGACGTCTTTCCGGATATTATCTCACGCGTAAACAAAACTTGCTTAGAAACTATTCCATCCATACCGGTACTGGTTATTCTTTGTGTTAACTACAAAAAAAAATATTATTTTGTTAGTCATTAAGTGTCAAAATTATTTTTCAATAGGCCTATATCGGTTTAATCTCTATCCCTAAATTGTCATTTTTTGTCTTCCAAGAATTCAAATTTCCAAAACAAGGCAAGACTTTCAAATACATTCTAAAACTTATTCATACTTAATGCAAAAGTTATTGAACATGTATGAAATAGGAGCAAATTACTTGTTCGATTAACAACCGAATTTGAATTACCGGGAAGTAGATTGAAGTTGAACTGGCATGAGTTGCAAAAATTTGGATTTTTGTTGCATAAGTCCTGATTATCAAGAGCAGTTGAGCGTTTTGAAATTCAAACAGCTCGGATATGTGATTATACATTTTAGGGTTTTTGTTGTTTATACAAAATACCTTAAAGGGGCATGAGCTGCCAAAATGTTGATATTTTGACGTTAAAACAGAATGTTGAATTATTGGCTATTTTTCTCAAGACGTATAACTCTAAAGCTTTTTAGTGCTTCTAGTCTCGAAAGTGTACGATAACGTATTGTTTTGAACTAACTTTGGCTTAGAATGAATGTATGGTCGTTCCGGTTATTTAAATTTTGTTTACTTTCGAACACGTTTTCGGTTCGTACAGGCCACATACTGTATGGATTTTCCTCATTCCAACGCCAATCATTTAGTTTTTCGATGACCTTCAAATCCTCTCACTGTTGTGACGATCAGAAATTATGACAAAAGTGTGAATTTTGGCAGCTCATGCCACTTTAACGTATACAACTGAAAGATTGGTACCAGCTGAAAACTTTTATTTTAAACTTCTTGATAAAAATGAATAATTAGCTATTTCTGTTTGAACGAAAGACTATATTTGGCGACTCAAGTCACTTTAAGTTTTTGGTTCATTCTAAAGACGACTTTAAAATGGCAGGAGTTGCCAAAATTCGTATTTTTTTTCGGGAATGCCGATTGTCAAGAGGATACAAGAGATTACGATTACCCCAAAAATAAAATATTGGCTTCGAAATTAAACCGATACAGTAAGTCTAAGGAAACAGCGAAGCGAATATATTTTCCTACATATATTCCGATTGTTTAGTGACGTCATCGGGGTATATTGAGGAATCAACATGGCCGACGTAAATTATTCGGCACATAAAAGTATAAAGGCATACTGTCATGAGTATCGCTGCAATGACTTGTAAGACCAGTCTTAATATCCCATATTTTTTTTAATCGACGTCGTTAAGCTTTAAACATATATTTTTTATAAATGAAAAGCACATTAGATTTTAGGTGGTTTCCTAGTGAAAGCTTAATAGACTAAACGATTTTATCTCCGAAATTGATTCAAACGGAAAATATAAATATCGTAAATTTCAAACCTGCAAGAATGTATATAAACAAGAAGTCTACTGACTAAGGCCAAGCTCCTATCTGTCACCAACCTAATGAAGTATCATGGGTTTTAGTTAATACAACATGTTATGATTGGGTATAAAGATTTAAATGATTTACCTCTTTTTAACACAATTAGAAGCTTGCCTTCGTGAAATATTTTAGACAGGAAGATTTTACCTGCGTTTTAGTGTTCATAGATATATAAAACAAGAAGGTTCTGAGAGACAATAATAAAACAAAACTTAAATAGCTTAATGAGAAACAAATATATCATGCTAGAACTTTATGGTTTTGTTTTGTGAGCTTGGCTCTCGGTATCGTCGCATGCATTGCAAGCGGTCGGGCATCATTAAACACAGGCATAGAGTAGTACCCTGTCATTAACATAATTTACTTTCATTTTCACACCAACTTGTCTAACAATATTAAAACTCCCATAACTGCGACACTAGTGATTCATTGCGGCTGTCATATACATTTCAAAGATAACATCACTCGTGGACGATTATAGAATAACCTGGTTTAAGAAGACCTCAGCTAGCAATGAAAGCAGGAGATTTAAATTCAAATGGATTAGAATATATATATTTTAGTTGAACTGTTGAGATTTTTCTTTTCTTCTAAAATTTGTCTGTTGTTAAATCAAAAAAGAAAAACGGTTATTGATATAGTGAAAAAGTTAAAGTGGCATGAGCTGCCAAAATGTTGATATTTTCACGTTAAAACAGAATGTTGAAATTATTGGCTATTTTTCTCTAGACGTATAATTCAGAAGCTTTTTAGTGCTTCTAGCCTCGATAATGTAGGATAAAGTATTGTTTTGAACTAACTTTGTCTTAGAATGAATGAATGAATGAATGGTCGTCCCGGTTATTTAAATGTTGTTTACTTTTCGAACACAATTTAGGTTCGTATAGGCCACATACTGTATAGGTTTTCCTCATTCCAATGCCAATCATTTATTTTTTCGATGGTCTTCAAAGCCTGTTACTGTCGTGACGATCAAAAATTATGAAAAATTTGTGATTTTTGGCAGCTCATGCCACTTTAAATTGGAATAAACTGACAAATTGGGAAAATTTTGTTTGTGAAGAATTAGCTACTTGAGCAGTATTATCAAGAAGTACAAAATAAGAGTTGTCCTCGGATGCCTATCTTAGATATATTTAATAACACTAAAACACACGGGCAAAGGGAAAATATTCTTGTCGAAAATAATCAAGTTTCTAATTGTGTTAAAAAAGAGGTATATCATTTAGACCTTTATACCCCATCATAAATTGTTGTAATAAATAGAAGAATTATTTCACTTATATGGCGGCGTTGCCAGTTTTATTGTGGGAGGAAACCGGGCTCAGTGCCCGGAGGAAACCCACGACCTTCCGTTGGTCACTGGCAACCATCCCACATCGGTCGTTCGAGTGAAAACCCAGTCAGAAAAGAATTTTCTGGAACACTTTGTAATGCATTGGCAATTCTTATGCGCACACTTGCCGCGAAAATCCAGAATTCTGTTTTTTTTTTGTATTTTCTCATTGGATGCTGCTGCCAGCTTTTCATTAACCAAAAATGTCGGCAATGGTTACATTTTTATAATGACAAGACGTAAAACAATCTTCCATTCCCCATTCCCCCATTAAAGAGTGCTTCAAAAAAGTAGAGGGGTCTCTACAATGGATCGCGGGTTCGAATCCCACTCAGTCCAAAAGTAAAAATTGGAAAATTTTCTGACTGGGTTTTCACTCGAACGACCTATGTGGGATGGTTGCCAGTTACCACCGGAAGGTCCTGGGTTTCCTCCGGCAAAAGAGCCCGGTTTCCTCCCACAACAAAACTGGCAACGCCGCCATATAAGTGAAATAATCTTGAGCGCGGCGTAAAAAACATCAAACAATCAATCAAAAAAGTAATTAAACGATGCATATCGTTTAGTATTTTTTTTATATAATAAGCCATCACCACCACTTGTCATATCGTTAACTAACTGATTGTCCATCAATTCTGATTCCAAAACTAAAGGGTTGGCGTTGTAATGAAAAATACTGATTAAGTCCACAACCGGTACCAAACGTGTTCAGTTCCGCCATTTTTGTTTGGTGATTCAAATTTTGATGAAAGTTCCATTTTATTTATCTCAACAATTAGCAATCATATTTGATTGAAACTTTTATTGCGTATATATAAAAACGCCTTCATACTTTGAAGCTCAAACTTTAAAATTCAGACTTCAAAATTCGGAGCAAAATTTAATGGCAGTAACAGGTTTTCGAGTTTTGTATCCCTGATAACGTGATTTTTTTCAGACTTCCAGGTCCATATTTCCAGTTGGTGTTATCTTTCAGTCTTGACATGCGTTTAATACATGTTCAAACGTCTACGCTCAGCAGGGAAGGCTCTGCGAAGTCCCCGATATTAAAAGGTAATGTACAGTCAACCTGGCGATATATATCAAATGCTGTAAGGTACACATTTAGTCTGTCACACCTCACCATCCAATTAGGGTAGAGAATAAAACTCAACCTAGCGTCGCATTTGAAAATAATACTGGGCGACAAAAACCTAAATAGTGGACCCGACGGAGAATCGTTGGTATGCGCAGAATGTGATGAGAAGAATGGGGCGTATTGAGTTATTGGGCGCCCTGCTATGCGTCTCAGAAAAAAGCGCTCTTCGTATAAGATCCGAAAAAATAATCTTTACGTAGATTTCCCGATAAGGTAATGTCGAATAGACTAAATACTCACTGACGTGTACCCTGCATGATCAAAGGTTGAAATTGAAGACACCACAGCCTTGAAGATGAGCAGGGCTATTAAACGCATCTAATGTACCCTATGACAGGGGGAACATTCTCGTACGTGGGCGGACCAATATCGGCCCAGATCGTAAATTGTTATTAATCCCCCGGTAAACAAGTTATTAGAAGTTTCCAACCGCTCGGAACAATGTCCAAAAAATTTATCGTGTAAGATTATATCAAAATAATTTACACTCCGATGCATACTTGGGAAAAACTAAAAATCACGATTAATGAAAAAGTCGGCGAAGATCTTTTTGTAAGACGTAGTAAACCAGGAGCCTGTTGCACAAAATGGCGTAGATGTATTTTTAACGTAACTTTCATAGCAACGTATCTCTGCAGTATGGGTTGTCATTACAAGTACGTAAAAAGTTACGCTACGCAGCTTTGTGAAACAGGCCCCTGATTCGAAAAACGCACGGAGTTTTCATAGTATATTCCGCCATTTTTACGTTAGACTAGATCAATCACGTTCGCCGAAAACAACATTCTTTTGGAGTCCGTTCAGTTGCCTGTAAAAACCCAGTTCGATTTACACACATAACCAGAGTTCAATAATTCTCTCCTTTTTTATTTACTTCACTAAAAATTAAACCGTAAAATTACAGACAGAAATTTAACAATAAAGAAAACAAAAAACAGTTTTGCGCGAACAGAAGATCTAAAGAATTTATCCTCAGAATAATTGATTTTTGTTTACCTTTTAAATTTACACAACCTTACCAGTGGCCTGTTTCACAAAGCGGCGGAGCGTAAGATTTTAAGTAACTGCCTTAGCAGCGTATTTCTACAATATGGGTTGCCATGGCAGTTACGTGGAAACTTGTACGCTACGCCGCTTTGTGAAACAGGCCGCTATTCGAGATCTCGTGCCATTCTTAGAGATCCTCTAAACAAGACATGGCCCAAAGTGCATTTATTATGGGCTTACTGAGGAAATAATATTGCACTTTTTTTTAAACTTTGACCATAAATTACCCAAATTTGGCGGATCACTGGACATAAAGGTATTTAGTGAAAGTGGATGCCTATATATACAAATGATAGATTGATTAAAGGATTGATTGATTGGGGGCTTAACGTCGCACTCAACAGCTATGGCGACAAAAGCACCAACCAAAAGATCCCCCTCCCACATACCCACCCATATCTAAATTTTGACATCAGCCTCCACAGACCATAGAACGTCAGGAAGGCTAATGTATTTGGCATACTTAATGTTCCTCTTTGCTAGGTCAGCATACATGGCTAAAGCAGAGCCGCAATGCTCCAGCCCGAGGGTCTTATATATAGAAATGGCCTGTTTGGATGAAAAACGACTCAGTGGGAAATTGTATTTGAGTTTTCTTTGCAACAAAATCTGAAGAGAAGTCGGTAATTTGTAAAGAAAGTTATATCGCTCAATCATACCCTCGGTAGGTAGTTGTTAGGCAATCTAAAGCCATATTGAATAACCCATGGTTCCGTCACCTAGCTACTGTCCTTCACGCTTACCGTATTACGGTGTGCATCACGGCCTTTAATATGCTTGAACTCGATACCGGTTATTTTATTCCACACTCGATCAATCTTTAGAGCGTTTATAGAACCAGATTGAATAAGGGGCGTGGCTTTCCTTCTACATCGAGTGCGGTCTCTATGCTTACCTAATACTATGTAATAGTCCAAATTGAATTTTTGAAAATCCTGTCCGATTAGGTTGTTATTCGGCACGCTTGCAATTTGCGGTTCGAGACCCCGGCAATAACTCACCCCATAATTACTGCCCTTCATCCGGGACACTTTATACCCAGAACTAACTACTTTGTGTACCGTATACCATGGCATTAGCAAATTGAAATAAACGAGTGATATTGTACCCGGCCTATGCACCACCACACAGCAAAACAGTGCATAGGGCAGGCGACTATCGGAATCCTTTTCAAGGCTAAATATACGACAATGAAAAATCGGGTGCGATACATTCGCTCAGTCAGCATTGTAGATCGGTCTGTCATACAAGTTATCATTAGAGTATTGTAATATGCTTTGATCTTACTCTCTAGTGCGCTCAGGCTGGGAAATATCAGGGTGCCGTGGAAACCTACCTCGAAAAAAAATTTTGGCGGATTTAAATGCACCGACAAAATGTCTGTTTTGATAATTACGGAGTTTTCCTTTAAAAGGAGACATCGCTTAAAGGCCCACTTGCCGCCGTAGCCTGTTTCAATTTGCTAAGAAAACCAATTTGCATGAGCTTAGTACGACTAATACCACTAAACTTAAACATATGACACATAAAACATGTCTAGTTAGCTTTAGAATGTAGAAATGGGGTGAAAAACAAACGAAGAATCGAAGCCTGATTACAACAACAACGATCAGTGTCGGTCAACTTTCGTTTTGGATTACCCTCATTTCAGGCCTTTTCATCTGTGGTTTACACTCAAACAATCATCAGCAGGCTTTTCCAGTCGCTGTTAACCGATCGTCAGTCTGTATTTCTCAGATAAATAGGCCTACGTAAAATTACACTGTGCCGTTAGTTCACTCACTCGACTGAAACATAAAATCGCCAATAGGGGGCAGTGTGGTTTGTTTACGTTCCGGGTACCTAACAATTCAAATTTTCAAATTCAAATTAAAAATACAAAGTGACGTCCAAACTTTTAAATTTTGGTAAAAATAGAAAGTTCCTTACTTATTTTGTCTGGGAAAAATACAGAAAACGGTCTTTCTTTTTTAATGTAAACAATATTCCTGATTTTCGCGGCAAGTGTGCCTTTAAGTTTTTTTATGGTTCTCCGTTGACCTTCAGATTATTAGAAAAATACAGAATGATCAATCTCGGATAAAAGGCTGCGAGTCGATTGTCCGCCAAAAATATACATTTATTGAGTTATTTAGGGAATCCTGTGTCGCTATTTATTTGTGTGTGACAGATTCTTTTTACCACAACTCAGCAAACATTGAAATCCTCAAATCCGTATCCAGTGGTCCGTGGGGGCTGGGAAAGTTACCAATGGCCATCTGGAAACCTCATCTCTATATAAACAACGGTAGAATAGCACACATTTTAACGATATTCGTTCCGGGCACGTCCCTTTAACGGTTCCGTTTTCTTTAATGTTGATACCGCAATACAATTAATCTTGTAAATATGATAAATATAGACCCTGTGCCAAATGATGTATCAGTCAAAATGTATACGAGATTCTCGCTCCTTCGAGATTTGCCGAGAACGAGAGTAATTTACTTCTCCAGATCACCCCAATGATCAGGGTCAACACGATTTCAACACGATTCTCGGGATCTCGATCTCGGCAATGTCGACACTATTCTAGGGGATGATATAAATGGGGTTAAAAGTGATAAAATGGAATAAAATACTATGATTTAATTTGCCACTATGTTTGTTGAAGATAAAATAATTAATGATAAAAAATTAAGACATCACCACGTCGTCAGTTGTTTTTGAACAACACGAGCTTTCGACACCTGTGCCGGTGTCTTCGTCAAGTACAACTGAAACAAACATTTCAAACATTTCTTACATCGAACCTATGGATAAAATAAATGTCAAAAAACTTGGCGGACAACACCTAAACTTGACAAGCACCAAAAGAATCTATAAATGCAAGGAGAGAATCTGGTATTCTAATTGTCACCCCGGTTTGCGATATAAAAAATATATTTAAAAAACGGATTTTGTTGATATGGAAATCTTTTTATGAATTTGCAATATACCATGCTTTTAAGCGAAAATGTGCATGAAATAGGTTTTAGGACTGTTTCGCTTTTGGTTCCACGTGGACTTATCATGGCAATATTTTCTGTCGAAAACTTCACAATAGGACTTTTAAGTGTAAGGGAGACAACTGTCATAGAGAACGTGGAGGCTTCCCGATTTTCAAAGTTACCGTTCTTTGATTATATATCACTTCCTGCTTTGCATACCCATTTTTTTTTCTCGCGAAAATATAGATTGAGGGGGCTGGGGCGGGGCACAGCTCTTTGGCCAGAAGATAACCCCGACCTTCGCGGAGTACCTGGCACACTTCCACATACGGCGATCGATTCAAAACCAAACTCCGATTTTAATCGAGTTTTACTTTCATTCGGACCAGTGACGAATGGATGGAAGGCCTGCGTCTGATAGAAAGAATATCACTGCTGAATGATCCACCTGAGCCCCATTTTCGAAAGAGGTGCAAGGGGCGGAACAGGGATTCGCTGGTAAAAGAAATTTTCCCTATACGTACCACACTGGAAAGTTTGATTAAATCTAACAACTGAAAATGTATGTGGGTTATTTTAACAGGGTTTGTGAATACAGGATTAATGCCAACTAATGCCAGTCTCGTTATTGATTTGTATTCCTAATTGTTTTAATTGTACTTCAGCATACTGATTCATGACATCAATCGTACTTAATGACAAAATGTTGGCCATCAAAAATAAGTCGGTATAATTATTTTTTTTTTAAAAATCCGAATTCTTTCGTTCGTTTATAAGTGAAAACTTTTGATGAAACCGCTTCAATTACTGCCAAAAAGACACTTTATCAAAGACCGATTGCTTTAATGGACTATTTGTGTAGAATTGTTTACATTTTTGCTAAAACTTCTGCTAAATAGATAAATAAGATTTTATTGACTTTGGATGAAAGGTGGTAGGTCGATTATCAGGTGAAAAATGTACAATTAACGAGCAATTAGTGCGAATCCTGTGGTAAATTGTTTACTGTCAGAGAGACGGTTAAAGTGGCATGAGCTGCCAAAATTCACACTTTTTTCATAATTTCTGATTGTCACAACAGTAATAGGCTTTGAAGGCCATCGACAAACTAAAACATTGGCGTTGGAATGAGGAAAATCCATACAGTATGTGGCCAGTACGAACCGAAAACGTATTCGAAAAGTAAAGAAAATTTAAATAGCCGGGACGACCATTCATTCATTCTAAGCCAAAGTTAGTTCAAAACAATACTTTATCGTACATTTTCGAGACTAGAAGCACTAAAAAATTTCTGAATTATACGTCTTGAGAAAAATAGCCAATAATTTCAACATTCTGTTTTAATGTCAAAATATCAACATTTTGGCAGCTCATGCCACTTTAAACAGAGGTCCTACATGGGTCAACCCTACTGTAGTTATGAAAGAGTTACTTATATTAATCTATCTGATAAACTGTAAAAAAAAGACGACATTCTTTGGTTTATTTCTACATTTTGTAATCAAAGCAAAAAAAAACCACATCAAAATCAAAAGACAATGAAACGACCTGCCAGGGTGTAAGCCTGCAACGGCTCTATCTGGAGCCTCTGTTTGAAACTCCAGCCTGACTAAAAGTAAAAGTAAACTGCGAATGAAACTCGTCATCTAACAGGGGAAAGAAGTTTACCAGTGATCATCCCAACACCTTCCCAATATGTGTACGTCATTAAAATGACTGACTTTTGTGGATCTTTAATTTGCTTCAGACACAGTGCACTGTTGACGACACCAAAGGCTTCTGTTGCAATGCGCCAAGTGCTCTGGGTATTAAGAGGGTTTCGGCGTGACGAACAAAATGTAATCTGCAAGAAAAGTATTGATGCGCAGCCATTAATCTTTACAAAGGCTTTTCAAAGCCCGTTCCCATCTTTTATATCCCACAATGCAATTTGCCCTTATCGAGTGATGCTGTTGGAGAGATCACGTGTTTCTTGAAGTTTGAATCAATCATTTTTAAATTCTTTGTCAAGAGAAAACTTGCATCTAAAATTGAATTTGACACTTTAAATATCCATCGCGAACTTGTGCTTAATCAAGGTTGGGTTAAAACGACAGACCAAATTCCGAAAACCCGGAACAAATTGTTAAATGGGCATGAGCTGCCCAAATAGTGATTTTTGTTAGTTGAAACAAAATTGGTAAGTATTTTTTTCTATTTAAAGTGGCACGAGCTGCCGAAATTCTGAAGACATTTTTCTGTATGTCAAAAGATGTTGCAATGTTTAAAGGACCTCAAAACACTAAAGGATTAACGTTGAATCAAAACACATTAGTAAATCCAGCAGCCCTTGCGAACCGATGTGTGCAAATCACGGACAAAATTCAAATAGCCTTGATTTCTGTAGTTATTTTTCGGCGTTTAGTTGCTTATAAAGCTATTTAAATATGCATCTCAAACATTGGTATCAACAGAAAGGTCTTATATTAATTTTTGATAAAAAACATAATAATAAAAAAAATGTATCCTGTCTCAACGAAATATCTCTTATATCTGGCAGCTCATGTCACTTTTCTATTTTATGATGTTTTAAGTGGTTGGATTCGGAACATAAATTTAAGACAATATAAGTTTAAGTGGCATAAGCTGCCAAATGTAGAAGACTTTCTTTGAAACAGAATTAGCTAATTGTCATTCATTTTTATTGAAACGTACAACATTAGAGCTTTCCTGTTGTCACGTGTTAGCTCGACCCCCAAGTGGATGGTAAGTTCGGAGGGAATATACGTCACGTGAAACCGTATTTTATTTTTATGGGTTGCTCGCAGAACTCTTCTAACAAAGGAACGAAAGAAGCAATACAGAATAAAAAGTAAGACATAGGTTTATTATTGGTTAACTCCCCTTTACAAGTACATTGATACCGAGTGAGACATGTATAATCATCTTAAACTACATGTAAGAGCCACAGATCTGCAAACGGGTCACGAAGAAATGAAAGGTGCCGGTTGGTAAACCATGGAGTTGACCGGGGTATACTTCCTGGTCGGATAATCGTCACTGGGGTAGTTCCATGTGTGTATTCACTGAGAATAAGAAAAATATACAAATACTTTTCATAGATATGGATTTCCGAATTAGGTAATAAGAGACGCTCCCTCGGGGAGGCATCAATCATAGCAATATAAATCTGGCTACATATGATATAACATGTATATAAATATAGGCCTTTACATTCAACCCCTACCTTATAGTTACTGATAACAGAGGCTTAGTCTTAGCAATATTAAGAGACCATACCTGAGAATAAGGTGACAAATCGCCTCATACAGAGGCCGCCTGGCTAAACGGTCATTGAGGATTAGCTAGGCACTCGCTCTAACCAGCGAGTCACGATCAAGGCTCCCGCCTAAACAGCTACGGGATTCAAGGCCTATATTAAGAAAAATGTGGCACAACATACCAGCAAGTTCAAAATACAATGAAAATATCGAAGAAAAATCGAGAAAAAGGTAACACTATATTAGACACAAACATACCTGAAGAAACACACGTCTACACAAAAATACCCGGTAGACAACGGGTGACGTGGCTCTTCGATACAATATTAATGACACCTTTCCAGTAGCTGACCAGGCCTTATATACACAGTATTATTCAAACACCTGTAACCTACTTACAGCGTAAGCCAATAAAGGGCTAGTATTCTAATTTGCGGTCAGCTTGCGGCTGTAAAAAACCGCGCCAAATCTCCAGACAGTAATAAGAAATTGAGTTATAGTGACCTCTGCCACTAGTTTAAACGTTGTACAATGGAAGGAATATGAAAATACACAGGTCACGTGTGACATCACCCCATATTTCAAGATGGTAGTTGACATGAAAAACTTACAACTAACATAATTTACTCACATATCATTTCTACTGAGAAAATCTGATCCAACATTCAGTCTACCTTCGATTGCCTCGATAGTAAAATTACAAGATTGTAAAAATATTGCTCTCATTAACCTAGGGTTTGTCAACTTGGCAGTCTTGAGGAAAGATAAAGGTTGATGATCAGTTTGTAAGAAAAATGTTCGGCCAAATAGATATACGGCAAACTTTTTAATGGCCCAAATTATTGCCAAACATTCACGTTCCACAGTTGAATAGGATTGCTCACGTTGACTTAACTTTCTACTAGCATACGCTATAGGGTGAAAACAATTGTCAAATTCTTGCATAAGAACAGCCCCGACGCCAACATTTGAGGCATCGGTCCTTAATACAAAACTTCTAGAAAAATCTGGGAGTCTTAGGATAGGAGAATTAACTAACCTGCTTTTCAGTGTATTGAAAGCAGTAGAATGAATAGATTCCCACACAAGATTATTGGGTTGACCTTTCTTGGTCAAGTCAGTCAGGGGAGCAGCAATTGTAGCATAATTTGGTATAAACTTTTGGTAGTATCCGGCAAGGCCCAAAAATGAGCGTAACTGTTTCTTGGTTTTGGGTTGGGCAGCCAATTTAACTTTTTCTACCTTATCATCAAGTGTAGCAATAGCACCTTCCCCAACTAAATGCCCAACGTACTCGAGCCGTGGATAACCAAAATAACATTTTGAGGGTTTTACAGTAAGAGATGCATCTTTGACACGACCAAAAAGCTCTCTTAACCGAGCAAGATGTCCATCCCAAGTTTCACTATAGACGAGCACATCATCAACAAAACTGTCAGTCTCGTCCATACCTTTTAGTAATTTTCGCATCATTTTATTATAACTACTCCCTACGTTCACAAGACCAAATGGCTTACGTGTGAAACGTTTTAACCCAGTGGGAGTATAAAAGGCAGTAAAGTCTTTAGCTTTCTCGGTAAGAGGGATTTGCCAGTATCCCTTGCAAAAATCTAACTTCGACAACCATTTGCTATTGGTCACCTTGGCAAATATCTCTTCCGAGTTAGACATTGGTTCAGCGTCAAATACAGTCACTCGATTAAGTTGGCGAAAGTCAATAACTGGTCTGAACGTCTGGTCTTTTTTCTTGATCATGAGTAAAGGAGACCGGTAGGGGGATGTGGCAGGTTCAATAATACCCATTTTATTCATGTCATCAATTTCCTTCCTAACCGTCTCGACTAAAGCGTGGGGAACTGGGTAAGGTCTAACAGTAATAGGTTTTTCGGTGGTCAGTAAAATATCATGAGTTAGAAAATATTTCACTATACTCACTGACCAAGGACTGTAAATCTACCTTCTGTTTCTCTGTCAACCCATCCCATAAATTAATGTCCATATGGGTTTCTGTCTGAGAAGATGGACAGTCGCTGAGCAAAGCCTCGTTTGAAACTTCTTCCTCAGCCGTATCGTCAAGTGCAGCAATCAAACTGGCACCAAAAGCAATGCTACGTTCAACGTAGAGCTTCAACATATTAATATGAAAGATTTTTACTTTTTTGTCCATTTGAATACGGTAATCATTGAGCCCAACTTTTTCTAAAACAACATAAGGTCCTTTCCATTGCATTAGGAGTTTATTAGAGTCAGTGGGCAACATGACCAGTACTCGGTCACCAGCTAAAAGTTCACGTTTAACAGTCTTGTCAAAATTATGTTTATACCGCGTTTGAGCTTCTAACAAATTCTCACGAGCTATCTGGGCGGTGTCTTCCAATCGGTTGCGCAAATCTAGCACGTACTCATAAGTAGTTTTAACAGACTCATCAGGGACATCCTTCGTCCACAACTCTCGCAAGATAGCAAGCGGACCTCTGACACTTCTCCCATATAGGAGTTCAAAGGGTGAAAAGCGCAAACTTTCCTGAGGTACTTTGCGATACGCGAAGAGCAAGGGCTCAACATAGCGATCCCAGTCAGTGTGGCGTTCTGCGCACAGCTTCTTAAGCATGTTTTTTAGTGTACCATTAAACTTTTCAACTAGGCCATTACACATGGCATGGTAGGGAGTAGTGCGCAGTTGATTTATGGACAAAAGCCTACAAAATTCAGCCATAGTTTCGGACGTAAAGTTACTTCCATTATCGGTGAGGATTTCGTCAGGTATGCCAACGCGAGAAAAAACTGACCATAAAGCTTCAGCCACTCTCTCAGTGGTTATGTCTGGCAATGGAATGGCTTCCGGATAGCGAGTCGCGTAGTCGACCATCACAAGAACATATCTATTCCCCCTTTGCGTCCGAGGATGAATAGGACCAATAATGTCGACAGCAACGCGTTTGAACGGGGTGTCAATGAGAGGCATTTTCTCGACGGGCACCTTAGCTACACTACCGCGAGGTATGGTTTTCTGACAAATATCGCAGGACCGACAAAAGCGCGTGACGTCAGCCGAAATTCCCGGCCACCAAAAGTTACTGGACACTCGATCAAGTGTTTTCTTAATACCCAAATGACCGGCCATAACCGCGTCGTGGCCCACTTTTAAAACATTAAGCCGTAACTCTGTCGGAACAACGAGTTGCTTGACTTCAGGGGTTCCCGTTTTCGAAAAGAAACGGTACAAAACACCAGATTTATACCGAAACCGTTCGCTACTTAATCTGGGCGTTTTGTCACTATAACCTTTCGCAAGAGCGTGAAATTTCTGCAAGGTTAAATCTTCGGTTTGTTTCGAGATTATTGTTTCGCGTTTCACTTCAGGCAACGCCATTTTAGGTACGTTCAGGGGTCTCAAACTCTTGTCTTGTTTGATTTGACTTCGAGTTTCTACAACTGAGACAACCTGTTCATTTGTCAAATCAAGAAATTCTTCATAGTCAGTTTTGGGAAATTTATCTAAATTACTCCAGTTAGCTACGGGTTCGACACTTGCGCCACTGATGTTACCAATGATCAGATCGCATATAGTGTCCGGCATACACAAAGCTTCTACTTCGCCACTATAAAAGGGCGTCTCAACAAAAATTTTCGCAACGGGTGCGTAGTTTACGGTCCTATCGATCATGACATACCGTCTTAACGTACCGTCTAATTGATCGTCTTTAACTAGTGCTCGCCTTACCACAACACTGTTACAGCCAGTATCACGTAAGACCTTCACGAGCTTCCCATTTAGATTTCCATCAACTAAATGCAGACCATTAGGTATTACTTCTGAACGAGAACAAGAGTTACCAAGGACAGGTATATTACAACCGCATTGGAGCGTTGCTGAACCGTCATTTACAGAACAGCAATGTTTAGAATTTCTATCTACTTTACAAGATGCGGAATAGGACTGCTTTTTATTATCGGGAAGACGACTACGACAATCACGTGCCAAATGTCCGTCGGCTTTACAACGATAACAAACAATACCCTGACGCTTAATGGGACTATCGGCTTTACCTTCAACCTGCTCAGATTTAGTCGGAGTTTTCTTCTCGGCGCTAGAGCGATGTAAATGTGACCAACTACGCGCGTCCATGAAAGTCTCGGCAAGCGAAACGGAATCAGCGAGGCATTTTGGACTACGCTCACGAATGAAAATTGCAAGATCACGAGGAGTATTACTAATAAATTGTTCCTTCAGAAACAAATCTCTAAGTCCACCGAAAGTTTTATCCGCGCCGGATAAAGCGACCCAGTTATCGAGATATCTGCTAAGTTTGAACGTGTATTGCATAGGAGACTCATTCAATTCCGGTTTGGTAAAGAAAAACTTTTTACGAAAACCATCTTCCGTAAGTTGAAACTTACGATACAACGCATGTTTTAACTTTTCGTAATTGGTGGCATCTTCAGGCGGCAAGCAAACATACACGTCCAAAGCTTTCCCAGTAAGCAATGCCCCTAAGTAAACAGACCAATTACCGGCATCCCAATTTTGAGACTCAGCGTAACGTTCAAAGCGTTCTATATAGGACTCAAGCTGGTCTTTCTTTTCATCAAAGGGAGGTAACTTAGGTTTGATTTCGACGTTTCTGTGTTCACTAGAATTATTTACATTAGCTTCTACTTTACCTTCTATCTCGCTTCGCTTATTCAAAATTTCCATTTCCGCTCGTTTCATTTCACGCTCATGAGCACGGCGTTCCCGCTCCTCTACATCAATACGCGCACGCTCACTCCGAATAAACTCACGCAGTTCTTCTCCGCCCAATCCTAATTCTTTCCCACAACGCGTCTGTGAAGACCGCTAATGTTATACTAGGAAAGACTTGTTAAACAGATTACTCTTGGACAAATTAACTCAACACTTCATTTCCATACTCCATTGCGGGTCCTGCTCCTTTATTCCACGGACTCCCGGTTACATACAAAACTAGTACTTATTAAATATAAGGAATACAATTGGTCATTAGTATTACAGACATGACATCCCTCCCTTTCTAGATTGATGTATAGTCAGACAAATGTTGCACCAGAATAGAGTATACTATTATTTTAAACAGAACTGAATAAACATCAACCAAGAATTAGAGGTTCCAAAGTTATCATTCAAACAACAAGATACAAAAACTAACTTCTATAAATTGTATAAGCATGATCAACAAAGTCTATCAACTTGAACTACCTAAGAACAAATTCAACTAACAAAAATTCCAATGTAGAACATCCACTCACTGGAAACGTAAAATACAGAACAAATTCAAACACTGCACATTTACGTCAGTAGCATACTGTCTAAAATTCATTTCAGGACAAAATCCTGGAATTTCTTTGGCATAGTGTGTGTGCGTTCAGGTCTGGTCACAGGAGGTGTTTCAACATCATTTTGAACACAACCATTCCTGTTTGAATCCACAGGAGGACACTCTGCTATATTATGTTGTGGCTCCTGATGACTGACCTCATTGGTTGGATCAGAATGGTAACGTTTCACATGAGAACTATTTCGCTCATAATGAACACCTTCTGGGGACCTTACAGTGACTTTACTTCCAGCTTTCGATACGATTTGGAATGGTTCAGGTTGGAAAGGTGTATCGAGTTTCCCTGTTTGCTCTTTCCTAACCAGCACAGTATCACCAGGGTTCAAGTCAGATTCAATCGCATTATGTTTCTTATCAGAATACATTTTTGATAACCCCTTCATTTCACAATCTCGGTCTCTAACTTCCTGATCAACAAAGTTTGAAGTTATTTCTGGAAGTTTAGTTCTAATTTTCCTTCCGAACAAGAGTTCCGCAGGACTCTTCCCCGTAACTGAATGAGGTAAGGCTCGATATGCCAACAAATAATCTAATAGCCCTTCTTTCCAATTTCCTCCTTGGGCATGAGCTATTCGCATGCGTTTTTCCAGGGATTGGTTTTGTCGCTCGACCTCGCCATTTGCCCTGGGCCACCTAGGTGTCACCTTGTGGTGTTCAATGCCCATGTCAATCATATATTTGGAAAAAACTTCGGAAATAAATTGGGGGCCATTATCAGACGATATTGACACGGGTAACCCATGTCTAGCGAATATACGCTTAAGAACATCAACAGTTTTTTCAGCAGTAGTCGACTTCATTATTTCAATCTCATAATAGCGACTATAATAATCAATGACAACCAAAATTGACTCCCCGGATGGTAAAGGTCCTAGGAAATCGACCGCGAGATCTTCCCATGGTTTCGAGGGGAGACTTGTGCTACGTATTGGCTCTGGTGGATTAGGCCGACTGACAATCTGACAGCCATGACAAGTTTTACAATGCTTTTCAGCATCCCGTTCCATTCCGGGCCACCATACTCTACTTCTCAGATTTTGTTTCGTACCGACCACCCCTAAATGTCCCTCGTGAGCAAGTGCCAATACACGAGGTCTGAGTTTTTTAGGGACCACTATGCGTGTTCCACGCATTACCAGCTTACCTAATGTACATAATTCAGTGCTAACAATGACATATAATTTTTCAGAACAGTTACCCCAAGAACCCGTTTCAATACACTGTCTAATTTCTGACAACTCACTATCAAAAGCACTTTCACGCTCAATTTCACGAGTCGTCATAGCTGGGGGTGTGGCACTTAAGGCTACAAAACGAACATATTTCTCAGCTTTAGTGGTCATGTTGTGATTCTTCACAACTGTTTCAGGGAGAAGCCTGGAAAGGGGATCAGCAATATTGTTTTTCCCAGGTACATACACAACCTTAAAGTCATATTGCTGCAAACGCAATACCCAGCGTTCAATCCTTGCACACGGTTTAGATTTGGGAGAATAAATTGCTTCAAGTGGTTTATGGTCAGTAACAAGATCAAATTTTAAACCATAAATGTACGGATGAAATTTTTCACACGCAAAAACCAAGCTCAAACTTTCTTTTTCCGTAGTTGAATAGCGACGCTCTACGTCACTGAGGCTACGACTTGCGTAACTAATAATTCTTGGTTGTCCATTCTGTTCTTGGACTAGAACAGCTCCTAATCCCACAGGGCTAGCATCAGCAATTACTTTTGTTTTGGCGTTCACATCAAAATAACCCAAAGTGTTACTACTTGCTAATCTATCTTTGAGCAATTGGAAAGCCTGCTTTTGCTCTTTTCTAAATACAAAGTGTTCACTTTTTCTAGTTAACCTACGGAGAGGCTCAGCAATCGTAGAGAAATCGGGTATGAACCTGGAGCAGAAATTCACCAGGCCCAGAAAACTCCGGACCTCACTGGCGCTCTCAGGTTCACGTGCATTTACCACAGCTTCAATTTTGTCCTTTTTCAAATCAATTCCTTTGTCTGATAATTGATGTCCCATGAATGTTATACTTGACAACCCGAACTGACATTTTTCAGCATTCAATGTTACATTTGCTGCCTCGAGTCGTTTAAACACATTTTCAAGTTGCCGTTTGTGTAAATCCATATTTGGGGAATGGATCACAATATCGTCAGAAATATTGGCAACACCAGGGATGCCTTGTAACAATTTTTGAATTTCATGTTGGTAAATTTCAGGGGCGGCATTTATGCCGAACATTAACCGTTTGTACCTGAACAAACCACAGTGTGTAACAAATGTTGTAATATTTCTCGACTGGGGATGTAACTCAAGCTGGTGATAACCCCATCGCAAATCAAGTTTCGTGAAAACACGACTTTCAGTCATATCGTGTATAAGTTCATCAATTGTGGGGATTGGGTGATGTTCCCGCTCAATGGCTTCATTTGCTCGACGCATATCTAGGCATATGCGTATGTCATTATTCGCCTTGGGAACAACAACCAAAGGATTCACCCACCCAGTAGACTCTTCAACCGGCTCAATAATATCTTTATCCAGAAGTTCTTTAATTTTATTTTCCACCTTTTCCCTCAAGCCAAAAGGAACACGCCTCAAAGGTTGGGCTACAGGCTTGATATCAGGGTTAATGGAAAGTTTAATTTGACGGTCTTTTAATTTACCAATGCCGCTAAATAACACTTTATGTTTTTGTACGACTTCATCCCTCAAAGATTGTGTAACAGAGTTCACATTTAGTCCAATTTTAAGAACACCCAACTTAATTGCTGTTGCTTTACTTAATAAAGGTTCACCACTTTGATCGATGACAACGAATTCAGCATTTGTTTTATTGTCACCGGCTTCAATTTCCGCAACGAAAGATCCGATAGTTTTAATTGGGGTATCAGAAGTATAGGGGTACAACTTTTTAGAACACTTCTTTGAGTCACATTTAACTTTATTTTCTTTCAAATTTTCCCACATGTTGCGATCTATTATGTTGCAATCACTACCTGAATCAACAATAATGTTCATCTTAACTCCACCCACTTTCACAGGAATTTTATCAGAGTTCACAGACTTTTCTCTCATTCTAAATGCATAACTTTCATCACTACTATCATTTTCTTCATCTGCTTCCAAATGGTTAACTTTCCGAAATGATCTATATTCTTTCCCTTTTTCATTTGCTTTATGTTTTTTGTTATATTTCTGAGATTTGGGAAACATTTTTGTTTTACACTTTTTAGCAAAATGATTCCAGCCTTTACAAGTTTGACACTGTTGCCCCCGTGCAGGACAATTGTCATCACGGCCATAGTGATCAACTCCACCACACCTATAGCATTCACCTCTCACCCCCGACCTCTCGTTGTTTGATTTATGGTTCATATTTCTATAGCCACTTTGTCGCTTATGTTCAACTCGTTTTACATTTGGGTCCCTTTGGGTAAAACTCATATCTTTAAATTGTGATTCTACAGCTTCAAAAGTGAGAGAAATTTTTAAAACTTCATCTAGGGTTAATGATGCGCCCTTCTCAAGGAATTTCCGGCTTAATTTGTCACTTTTACAATGTTCAAACACTTGATCTCTAATTTGGTTATATGTGTCACTTCCAAATTCACAGCCGTCCGCTGCCATTTCAAACGGGTGACATACTGAGCGATAGTCTCGTTATCATGTCGAACAGTTTTTCTGAACAAGCGCCTCTGATATGGAACGTTGGTGGGTACAACATAATGGGCATTTAAAGCTTGAACAGCGAGAAAATATTGTTTGACAGTTCCAGTGTTTGGTAGTGTTTTAAATGTCTCTCTAACCGAAGCACCGGCGGTATATAATAATAAAGCTCGTCGTTGAGCTTGATTAGTTGCAGACTCACCATCAACAAACAGTCCCTTGCTGTCAGCATACGCCTCAAACTCTTCCAGCCAGGATTTCCACCGCACACTTACACTGCTCGCATCGCCCACAGTGTCAAAGTTTTTCACACCGCGAATGTCCGATAAATCAGCGGCTGTAGCCATATTGCAGCATAGAAAGTCTTACACTATTCCTATATATCCTCGTCGCCAATGTGAAGACCGCTAATGTTATACTAGGAAAGACTTGTTAAACAGATTACTCTTGGACAAATTAACTCAACACTTCATTTCCATACTCCATTGCGGGTCCTGCTCCTTTATTCCACGGACTCCCGGTTACATACAAAACTAGTACTTATTAAATATAAGGAATACAATTGGTCATTAGTATTACAGACATGACAGCGTCAACTCAGTCAGTTCCGTCATGGCCTTACTCTGTCAGGTCAGTTGGAT
Source organism: Lepidochitona cinerea (assembly GCA_963971465.1). NCBI lineage: Eukaryota > Metazoa > Mollusca > Polyplacophora > Chitonida > Tonicellidae > Lepidochitona > Lepidochitona cinerea. Next base: position 2,783,908 of record OZ020556.1, on the reverse strand, counting down.
GCAAACCTGTTAACATATGAAAAAAACATTAGACAATCATCATTCACATAAATCTACAATATACGCCTTCAAAACTAAGGCCCTCGCCGTATACACGACACTCGAGCAAACGAACCGCCTTACAAAGGCTACTGAAAATCACCGTGCTGAATGTCAGACCCCGGCATACGAGTGACTAATATTACTTTCAATAAGTATACAAACTTCACTCCCGTCACCTTATTCTCCTACAATACATTGGAAACCGTAGTGGATAACAAAAATACAATGCAGCTCACTCTAAACTCCCATTAACCCTTGGGCGCCACAAGAATGGCTCACAAATGTTGTAAAAAAAAACTTTGGAAAAAAAAATGAGGCAATCGGGATATACAATTGTGGGTAAGCTTCCGTTCCTAAGCAGAAAAAGACTTACCTGCGAGCATTTCCCGGACAAGCCCCCAGATGTCACGTGTTAGCTCGACCCCCAAGTGGATGGTAAGTTCGGAGGGAATATACGTCACGTGAAACCGTATTTTATTTTTATGGGTTGCTCGCAGAACTCTTCTAACAAAGGAACGAAAGAAGCAATACAGAATAAAAAGTAAGACATAGGTTTATTATTGGTTAACTCCCCTTTACAAGTACATTGATACCGAGTGAGACATGTATAATCATCTTAAACTACATGTAAGAGCCACAGATCTGCAAACGGGTCACGAAGAAATGAAAGGTGCCGGTTGGTAAACCATGGAGTTGACCGGGGTATACTTCCTGGTCGGATAATCGTCACTGGGGTAGTTCCATGTGTGTATTCACTGAGAATAAGAAAAATATACAAATACTTTTCATAGATATGGATTTCCGAATTAGGTAATAAGAGACGCTCCCTCGGGGAGGCATCAATCATAGCAATATAAATCTGGCTACATATGATATAACATGTATATAAATATAGGCCTTTACATTCAACCCCTACCTTATAGTTACTGATAACAGAGGCTTAGTCTTAGCAATATTAAGAGACCATACCTGAGAATAAGGTGACAAATCGCCTCATACAGAGGCCGCCTGGCTAAACGGTCATTGAGGATTAGCTAGGCACTCGCTCTAACCAGCGAGTCACGATCAAGGCTCCCGCCTAAACAGCTACGGGATTCAAGGCCTATATTAAGAAAAATGTGGCACAACATACCAGCAAGTTCAAAATACAATGAAAATATCGAAGAAAAATCGAGAAAAAGGTAACACTATATTAGACACAAACATACCTGAAGAAACACACGTCTACACAAAAATACCCGGTAGACAACGGGTGACGTGGCTCTTCGATACAATATTAATGACACCTTTCCAGTAGCTGACCAGGCCTTATATACACAGTATTATTCAAACACCTGTAACCTACTTACAGCGTAAGCCAATAAAGGGCTAGTATTCTAATTTGCGGTCAGCTTGCGGCTGTAAAAAACCGCGCCAAATCTCCAGACAGTAATAAGAAATTGAGTTATAGTGACCTCTGCCACTAGTTTAAACGTTGTACAATGGAAGGAATATGAAAATACACAGGTCACGTGTGACACCTGTGCTTCCAATAGGGAACTTTTAGGTAGTTTTATAAGCAGCAAAACCCCTCAAAATTAACTCCTACATACCGGCTATATAATATGATTGATGGATTGATTGGTGTTTTACTCCGACCTCAAGATTATTTCACTTATATGGCGGCGTTGCCAGGTTTAGTGGGGGGGGGGGAATCGGGCTCAATGCCTGGAGGAAACCCATGACCTTCGGGGAGTACCTGGCAACTCTTCCACATACGGTGACCGAGTGAAAAATCCACTCGGAATTTTTTCAATTTTTATTTGATCTGAGAAATGTATTTAATATGAATCTTGCTGTTATTAGCACACGTCGTCGGCTCGCATGGGCCACTGATTGTACCTGTTTTTTTTATTTCAACACTGAACTTCCCTGAAAGTGTTTCAGAGGTATATAGATTGATTGATTGATTGATTGTTTGGTGTTTTACACCGCGCTCAAGATGATTTCACTTATATGGTGGCGTTGCCAGTTTTATTGTGGGAGGAAACCGGGCTCTATGCCCGGAGGAATCCCACGACCTTCCGTTGGTAACTGGCAAAACCCAGTCAGAAAATTCTCCATTTTTTTTTTGACTAAGTGGGTTTCGAACCCGCAACCCATTGGTGGAAGGCTATTGGGATTGAGCGTCCAACGCTCTACCTACTGAGCCACGGAGGAATATAGAAGATAGAACGATAACGGAATAAACAAAGTTTCTAATTTATTTGCAGGCTTTTTAAAATTTATTTTAAGTTTATTTAATTTTTTTTATATTTTTAAACGTAAGTTTTTGTACCTTTATCATTTGCTTAAAAAGGATGTTAAAATAAGCATCAAACTGTTGTGTTCGAATGTTTTCTCCAAGAAGTTGTTTATCCATACAAACTTTTCTTGACAGTCAGAATTTATGTAAACAAAATCTTAATTTTTGTAGGTTTATACCACTTTAAAGTGGCATGAGCTGCCAAAATATTGATATTTTGAGGTTGAAACAGAATGTTGAAATTATTGGCTATTTTTCTCAAGACGTATAATTCAGAAGCTTTTTAGTACTTCTAGTCTCGAAAATGTACGATTAAGTATTGTTTTGAACTAACTTTGGCTAAGAATGAATGAATGCTCGTCCCGGTTATTTAAATTTTGTTTACACATTTTCGGTTCGCACAGGCCACTGTATGGATTTTCCTCATTCTAATGCCAATCCTTTAGTTTTTCGATAGCCTTCCAAGCCTCCTAATGTCGTGACGATCAGAAATATGAAAAAGTGTGCATTTTGGCAGCTCATGCCACTTTAAACGAAGCGTTGTTCTAAATGTCTCAGTACCAGTTCAGCTAAGTCCCAAATCAAACAAAGTGAATTTGGAGATCGTTTTCCTATAACGCGTCAGAATGTGATTAACAGCTATCGAATGTTGTCACGAAGAGGAAATTAACAATGTTTCATTGACGTGGATTTAATCCCGCGAAGTCTGTCTTCGCATGAATTCCTAATCTAACGATTCGCGAAAATAGAACGCTTAAAAACAGCAGCCTTCACCAATCCGCTTGATCAGTTTAAAGGATGGATGGGCATGTGTTAATTTCCCGGCGAGATACTACAAGTTAAAGCTGACGTTTCAACGATTTGTATTAAACAGGCTTGATGTCTATTTTCGAAAAAATACAAAAAAAATTTTACCGAATTTTTCTCAGGAGCTCTAGTTTGTTTTTAACATTTCTTTAAAAAATACATTATATAAAGCAGATATGTCCGCCATCAACTCTAGTGTTTAAAATTAGGCCTGACACTAAGTTCAAACTTTAGAGACCGTCCAAGACAAATAATGACACATACTATCTTCGATTTTCTTATGAATAAGACATTTTTTGTGTGCAAAAAACTGGGGATAACTTTTCTCTAAACATGCCAATAAAGGTTACTTTGTCTCTATCTAAAAACGAAACTGGATTGGTAGATTCATTTTAAGTGGATTGGTAGATTCATTCCAACTGGATTAGTAGATTCGTTTTGACTGGATTGGTAGATTCATTTTGACTGGATTGGTAGATTCGTTCTAACTGGATTGGTAGATTCATTTTAACTGGATTGGTAGATTCATTTTAACAGGCTTGGTAGATTCATTTTGAACTGAAACTGGATTGGTACATTCATTTTGAACTGAAACTAGATTGGTACGTTCATTTTGAACTGAAACTGGATTGGTACATTCATTTTGAAATGAAACTGGATTGGTACATTCATTTTGAAATGAAACTGGATTGGTACATTCATTTTGAACTGAAACTAGATTGGTACATTCATTTTGAACTGAAACTAGATTTGTAGATTCATTTTAACTGGATTAGTAGATTCATTTTGAACTGAAACTGGATTGGTACATTCATTTAAACTGGATTGGTACATTCACTTTAACACGACCTTCTGTTGGTGACTGGCAACCATCCCATCGTTTTTAACTGAAACTGGATTATTGGATTCATTTTTAACTGAAACTACATTGGTACATTCATTTCTAACTAAAACTTGATTGGTAGATTCATTTCAACTGAAACTGGATTGGTAGATTCATTTTTAACTGAAACTGGATCAGAACATTCATTTTTAACTGAAACTGGATCAGAACATTCATTTTTAACTGAAACTGGATCAGAACATTCATTTTTAACTGAAACTGGATCCGAACATTCATTTTTAACTGAAACTGGATCAGAACATTCATTTTTAACTGAAACTGGCTTGTATACTGGGTCAAATAAGGTCTGATTTATAACAGATCAAAATAAGACAAATTTACCTTCATCTGTATTGCATGATCGCTTTTAACACTTTTATAAAGGCAATGACCTCTTATTCCAAGGTAACCCTTTTCACAATGTCAGGTAAAATTAAAATAACTTTATAGAATACTAAGAAATTAAATAGGAGTTTGTTCATATTTGATTTAGTGAAGGGGTCAAAATTCAATGATTACAGAAATGAGACTTAGTACCCAAATACAGGAATATGTTTGCAAAAAATCAACAATCAGATAGTTTGCAATGGTTCACAGGTCAGAAGAATGCGTGAGGAGGACTTCAACCAAATAATAAGTTCAAGTGGCATGAGCTGTCAAAATTCAGATTTTGTCATAAATTTCGATTACCAAAAGAGCAGTCTACGGTTTGAAGTACCTTGGAAAACTAAAGATTGGCGTTCAAATGAAAATAAAATTAAATGCAGAAACCCGTACGAACCGAAGGATTTGAGCTAATGCCAGACAATTAAATTGCATGAATACATCTTTGAGAATGTTGTTGCTGATAAAATTACCAAAAACGTACATCTTCAAGATTGGTATCAGTGGAGAGCTTTTATGTACTTTTTAATACGAATGACGAAAAATTGGTAAATTCTGTTTCAACGAAATTTCCCCTTTATTTGGCAGGTGACCACAAAACATTTTGCTACACACAAGTCAGTTCATACGCTACATATTCCCAATACAATTCGGACGGCAATATTAAGATAAAATATAAGGCAATATAAGATAGAAGCCGGACGCATAAAAATATAAATATACCTCATTCCCGAGTCATTATTCGACCAAATTATATTGATTTGACAAGCTAACCGCGTCATCTGTCAATTATTTTGGGGCTTATGTTCATGCGTGAGAGGCTAGTGTTTTTGTTTTTTGGGGTTCATGCTTGGCAATTAAATCCAGAATTTGAGTTTACCTATTTTTCCCAACCACATTTAAATTACTCTACCGTTGCATTAACATAGTTACTATGGTATAGGCTTAATACAGAGTAACTCTTAGGCAGAAAATACATTGTCTCGGTAAAAAGACTGGGCGTTGAAGAATTCTGCAGTGCAGAAGGTAGCGCCATGTTGTTCGGTACCTGGTATAGTTAGAAATATCAGAAATTATGAAACGAAAGGTGGATTGATTGAAGTTTTACACCGCACTCAAGATTATTCGGAAGTAAGGAGTAAGACCTCTACTTCAGCGAGTACATATTGAGAACCTAACGTAATTTCCAGAACTATGCATAAGCTGGGTCAATTTTGCATAGACATGACCCTAACATGCGAGTTTTATACAATGAATAACTTTAGATGCCTGAAATGCCAATTTTTGTTGTATTCCCAAATTCAGATGTGAAACAGATATACAGTATCATTAAAGGATATCATGGATATAAAATTGATTTTTCACTAGGTTGAACACAGGAGTTTGGCTTTAATCGGTAGAGTTTTCCGGAGCACTTTGGGTTGACGAAGTTGACGAAGCTGTACGGATCTTCAATTATGACAAGTTGAGTAAACTAAAATTAAAGTAGGATGAGCTGCCGAAATGTAAACTTTTCATAATTTCTGATAGTCACGAAAGTAAGAGGCTTTGAAGGCCATCGAAAAACGAAATGATTGACGTTGGAATGAGGAAAATCCAAACAGTATGTGACCTATACAAACCGAAATAGTGTTCGAAAAGTAAACAATTTAAGTAACCGGGACGACCATTCATCCTTTTCTTAGAAAAAGTTAGTTCAAAACAATACTTTATCCTACATTTTCGAGACTAGAAGCAGTCAAAGGCTTTTGAATTATATGTCTTGGGGAAAATAGCCGATAGTTTAAACATTCGGCTTTACTGTCAAAATATCAACATTTTGGCAGCTCATGTCACTTTAAAGTAAATATGATTATGGGAAAAGGTGAAAATAGGTCATTTGGTTCCTAGGTATTAGACCGACAAGGGAGTTGTCCTGACTAGTTTATCTTTTAAACTCTAGTTAATTTTGTTTCTTTTAGAAAGTGGATATAACAGTGTTAGTTATTTTCGGGATTTCAATTACTTGAAAAATGGCTGACATTCTATCGATTTTTGGGGGAGGCTCGAAACTGGAATCGAGGTCCGAGAGAACGACCAGCATTATTAATAGACAGACTCAATAATAACAGAAAAATGGAGAGATTTTAAGTTTGACGGTATTTTTAATTATGGAATACGTGATAACAATACAATGAATTAATTTCACAGGGAGACTGTTAAACAGAGTGGTTCCAAAACCAAGGGTTTTAAAACGAAAGGCTGTAACAGCGGAAGATATCGCTGTACAAACGATGATTTTCCAGGAAACTTTGGTCTTTGATTGGCTTGATTTATTGAAGACCGTTCCATCGTAAATCCTGAAAATAAAAATACAGAACATTCAAAATTCAGCAAAGCCTTAGTAGAATATTTTAGGATTTTTTTTATCAAGATGGTAAACTGTTACGTTAAATTACTTTTACGGTGGTTAAGTCTGCTGAAATTTCTAACCATTAAACCTTTGATTACATATACAAGAGAAATAAACTGAAATAATTTATTTGCAATTATATACTGTATGTGTAGCCTAATACAGTCTAACTTTTGGCAAATTGTGCAATATAAGATTTTATTACATTCACAATAAAATTTCTAATTTTTTAAACTAGACTGAAAGAGAAAAGAATTTATTGATTTATGCTTTACACCGCACCCAAGATTATTTCACTTATTTGGCAGCGTTGCCAGGTTTAGATGGGCGGAGAAAACCAGACCTTCGAAGAGTACCTGGCAACTCTTCCACAGCGACCGAGTGACAAATCCACTCCGAAATTTCTAAAAGTAACACATAATGCCCCGTCTATTTGGCAATCCCTTGAAATTATCGAGCAAAATCCTTTCAAAATGAAATTCAATGGTAATTCTATTGGTCACTGAACAAATGTTCCAAGCATCTAAAAATAAAAACGAAAGAAATTAGTACATTCCGTTTTTAAAAATTGTGTTAAAGAATTTGTACATCTTTTATAAATATGGATATACAGAATAAATAAACAGAAATTATTTGCAATGATATTTATATATGAAAAATAACCCAGCCGACAGTTTTAGCTTTGGCAAAATGTTGAACCAACAATTTTATTTCATCTATTGCACGATTGATTTGTTTTACCCCGCATTATTTCTCCTACATAGAGGCGTTGTCCGGCTGCGTTGGAGAGAAAACCAGGTTATTAACCTCGTTCTGAGGAATCACGCAACCTTCAGAGAGTCCTGGAAATTCTTACACATGGGACAATCCAGTGAAAAATCTCGAACAATATTTTTTCGTCAGATTTTTGTTGAGATTCGAACCCAAGACCCATCGGTTGGAGGCGCGTGTCAAACTGACTTTCGCTCTCCGGACTTAGACATTTCAAGTCTGCTAAAAAAAAACTAGCAGAATTTTGCGTTTAAAATCTAGTCCAAGAATTTGTAGATCTTCAATAATATGCATATACAAGAGAAATAAACTGAAATGATGATTTGCAATTATATATGTAATACAAGACCCCACACAACGTCAGCTTTGGCCAATTGTTTAAGATTTGACATTTACAATAAATTCCGGTTTTTACACAAAACCATTGGAAATATGTAGGCTACGTGTACATTTGATGAAACCTCAAACCGAAACAAATTTCGATTGATTGTTGATTGTTTGATGTTTACGCAGCGCTCAAGATTACATTGTTTATTTCACTTATATGGCGGCGTTGTCAGTTTTATTGCTGGAGGAAATCTGGCTCTCTGCCTGGAGGAAACCCATGACCTTCCGGTGGTAACTGGCAACCATCCCACATAGATCGTTCGAGTGAAAATGACAGAAAAGAAAAGCTTAGATTTGGCCAGGTTTAATTCTGCTTGTGCCAAGAAAAAATGTCGTGCTGGATACAATTTCCACAGAAACATTTAACTTGCCCCTGGCGAAACTTCGGTCCGAGCTACATATATTTTGATGATCAAGTCAACAAAGCTACGCATGAACACGGTTTACACAGGGGCTTGTCTATGGTTATTTTAGACTATGAGAGTTTCCCTTCGCCCGTGTGTTTCAGTGTTCCTAAATATATATCAACCGCTAGTAACCGTGTCCTATTTTTGCAACCACAACAACGGTCCGTGTCAACATAGCTGCGTGTGCCACAAAGTCTAAACGCTGAACAACACTTACGAATTTAGTTCCAACGTTACAATTAATGGTGTCGGATTTTGTTAAAGCTATAGAAGGACATGTTAAGGCGGTCATTCCTATTTATTTCAGATCTGCTTCACTGGGATGTACAATTTCAATGGGGGCAAACCTCGGGTATTTGTTACATGTAGATCTTACATTGCAGTTATATACGAGTAAAGATCACTGAGTAAATTATCTGTATTTGTTCTTTGGCTTCTCCATAGAAACTGGTTATTGCCCTCCGCCACAAAAGTGGCAAGGATACTTGTAAATGCTCTCCGTATGTTCGTCCGTCTGTCCGTTTGTTGAATTTAACATGCGGTTATTAGCCATTGTGTGTTGTCGCCTCAGAGTGGACCACCTTAACAGTGATGTAGATTAACCGGTTACAATTAATTTATAAAGTACGTTGCATCTAGGTAGAAATTTCTCCAATATATCTCTTCTAACCCCCACCACCAGCACCACCCACCCATCCCCCTACCCACCCCCACACGTATTGGGTTTCGGGAAGATACGAATAGACTCTTTCCCAAGGTGCTTGATGGTAAGAGGCGGCAAATCTTTGTATTAGACCTCCGTGTGAGTTTCGGAGGATAAGAATTGGCGCAGTGTCATTAAAAACTGAAAGTGAATGCAGTGAAATTAAAAAAAAACAAATAAACAAAAACGCACATACTTACACGTCAGACGTTTAACGTCAGGGTATTGGTTGCTGAAATTGGTCATAGCTGAAACATAAATTTTCACGATCATAAATACCCTTTATAATCGGTAGAGTACCTTTTAACAGATTTAGTTCAGAAATAGATACCTATTAAGATGAAATACAATATCAGAAAAAAATCCACCCGAATTCCTGAATAAAAATATTTAATATTCAATAGATTGATGTTTTACGCCGCGCTCTAGATTATTTCACTTATATGGCGGCGTTGCTAGTTTTATTGCGGGAAGAAACGGTGTTCTATGCCCGGGGGGACCCATGACCTTCCGGTGGTAACTGGCAACCATCCCACATACATGTAGGTCGTTAGAGTGAAAACCCAGTCAGGAAATTTGTCCATTATTGGGGGACTGAGTGGGATTCGAACCTGCGACCCATTGGTGGAAGGCTGTTCGGATTGAACGTTTCACACTCTCCCTATTGAGCCACAGAGGGCCCAAATATTCAATAAGAGTTACAATTAAATATTTAGGATAAATTTTATCAAGCTGGAATTAAAGGGTTAAGTCAGATAACTGTTTAGGTAGTTATGTCTAAAAATATTTCAAACCGTAAAACCCCAAAAATGGTATTCGTTTAAAAAATATGACCTATACAAGATACAAGATTGATTGGGGCTTAACTTCGCACCGAACAGGTAAGCTTATATGGCGACTAAAGTACCAACCAGTCACATCTAAATTTCAACATTCGATTCCACAGACTACAGAACGCCAGGGAGGCTAAAGTATTTTGCATACTTAATATTCCTCCTTGCTGGCTCGGCATACATGGCACAAGCAGAGCGACAATGTTCCAGCCAGCCGGCACCAGCAAGTGGAATCCTTGGATAAAATTCCCTTCTTTGCAAATTTCAATGTTAAGTCACGAAAACTTACTTCTGAATGGATCAAAATATTCCAAGCATCTACAAGCAGAAGAAAAACATATTAGATTTCTAGTCAAAGAATTTGTACATCTTTTGTAACATCGAGGAGGCAAGAGAAATGAAATGAAAATAATTTGCAATAACATATGTAATCAAGCAGTCTGCCCGATATCACTTTTAGCGAATTGGTAAACAAAAAAGATTGGATACTTACAATAAATCTTCAGATTTTTACACAACACTGAGGGAAACTCCAAGCCATTGTAAATAAGTACATGTTAATTTGTTTAAAACTCAAACAGAAAGGCAAAGTCTGATTAAAACTAATGAAATCTATTTCCCTTTTTTGTTCATATACTTTGGCAAATTATTGAACAAAAAGTTAGATTTACAATACATTTTCAGGCGTCGCTAAGTTTTGCGCGTGGCGGAAGTCTTTGCCGTGAGGAACCCCAGTACTTGGCATTTGGCGAGTACCTGGCAACTCTTCCACATAGGCCGATAGAGTGAAACCACAACAGAACATTTAATTTAATTTACTATCCCTCTGTCAAATGAGTCCCCACCCCACCCCCCTCCTGTGTATATGGTCATTTCCAGGTCAGGTTGGTCTTTGATTGACTGGACGAATCTAAGATAGTTCCATCACAATTCCTGAAAATATAAAATATTTTAAATTTAGAGGCTTAAAATGAGATATTACAGAAATTCGCAGGCAGATTAAACAACTTTATAAATAAATTATAAATGGTTAAAAGGAGAGTACTGTTGGTCAAGTCTGGCGACATTTTAAAACGTAAAACCTCAAAAGGGTATATTTGTTTCAAAAGTAACACACAATGCCCAGTCTTTATTTCAATCCCTTGGAATTATTGAGCAAAATTATTTCAATATGAAATTCAATGGTAATTCTACTGGTCACTGAACCAAATGTCTCAAGCATCTAAAAATAAAAAATGAAAAATTAGTACATTCCATTTTTTTAAAAATTGTATTTAAGAATTTGTACATCTTTAACAATAAACATGCATATACAGAATAAATAAAAAACAGAAATACTTAAATTGCAATAATATTGATATATGAAAAATAACTCAGACCACAGTTTCAGCTTTGGCAAAAATGTTAAAACAATTGCATTAAATCTACAATAAATTTTAAGAAGTCTTGGCACAAGACTGAAGATCCCAAACCGCCGTAATAAGTACTTGTAAATAGGACAAAAAAATTCATTTTGTTTTGAGATTCGAACCCAAGACTCCAATACACTTTATAAATTAATCGTAAGCGGTCAAGTTAAATTGCGGTTCAGGTTATCAGGTTTTCATCGTTTTTTTCAACGAGAGTTAATGCCCCCCAGAGTGGAATAATCTACCCACTACATACAAATGTATTATATCCACTTCCCATTTAAGTCGTTGATTAAACAATCTGCTGACATCATAAACTGGCATAAACTTTTCAATTAATTGGGATATGTGTATATAAGTTTAAAAGGAAAAAAACAAAAACATTGTCTCAAACTTTACGCCATTATATCATTTTATATTCTTTATCTTTGAAATGCATTTTATGGGATAAAACAAGCTCCTATGGAGCTTTATTCCCGCCAAATATTGTATAACATTTATTTATTTATATAACATGTTTTTTATGGTGAATACATAAAAATCTGCTTAAATTTTTAAGTCTGAAAAAAAGTCCAGTCCAAGAATTTGTAGATCTTTAATAATATGCATATACAAGAGAAATAATGGAATAATGATTTGCAATTATATATGTAATAAAAGACCCCACACAACTTCAGCTTTGGCAAATTGTTTAATAACATTTTACATTTACAATAAATTCTGGTTTTTACACAAAACTGGGAGACCCCAAACCATTGAAAATAAGTAGGCTACGTGTACATTTGATGAAACCTCAAACAAAAAAACAAATTTCGAAGCAATTTAAGCAAACTTTAAAGCAATTTATTACACTGCATCATGTTGGCCTTCGACTTGATGCATCTTGGTTCCATCGCAATTCCTGAAAATACAAAATCTTAGGGCTTAAATGATTTCCATTGATTGATTTATAGGAGTTTTACGCCGCGCTCAAGATTATCTCACTTATATGGAAGCGAAACAAAGTTAGTTCAAGTCAAAAATACATTTTTCTTTTTAAAATTGACAAAACCAAAAATAGTAAAACTGGTAAAACAAGTGTAAATTTTTTTGAAATATAAAAAACAAAATCACATTTATCTTCAATTCAGCAAAACTTTCACACACATGTCAAAATATAAACTCTACAGAATGTTTGTCTGAATACAATTTTAAATAACTAGATCTTAGATATTCTAAAATCAAATTGGTCTATACCATAATTAAAAATTTTTACGGTCAAGCTTGTCTGGGAGCTGTGACCCAATTCTTATCCTCTGAAACTCACACGGCCAAATGCAAAGATTTGTCGCCTCTTACGATCAAGCACCTTGGGAGAGCTGTGGGTCTATTCTCATCTCCCAGGAACCCAGCACGGGGGTGGGGGGGGGGGGGTAAATTAGATATATTGGAGAAATTTCTACCTAGATGCAAGGTACTTTATAAATTAATTGTAACCGGTTAATCTACATGTACTGTTAAGGTGGTCAACTCTGAGGCGACAACACACAATGGCTAATAACCGCATGTTGAATTCAACAGAAACGGACAGACGGACGAACATACGGAGTGTATTTACAAGTCACCTTGTCACTTTCGTGGCGGATGACAAAATCAAGTTTGTATGGAGAAGCCAAAGAAATAAATAATTTACTCAGTGATCTTTACTCGTATATAACTGCATTGTAAGATCTACATGTAACAAATACCCGAGGTTTGCCCCCATTGAAATTGTACATCCCAGTAAAGCAGATCTGAAAAATAATTAGGAATGACAGCCTTAACATGTCAATCTATAGTTTTAACAAAATCCGACACCATTAATTGTAAAGTTGGAACTAAATTCGTAAGTGTTGTTCAGGGTTTAGACTTTGTAAGACACGCGCAGCTATGTTGACACAATCCGTTGTTGTGGTTGCAGAAATATGACAATGTTACTAGCGGTTGATATATTTATGAACACTGAAACACACGGGCAAAGGAAATCTTGTCTAAAATAACAAAGTTTCTAATTGGGGTTTATATATGGTGTTTTAAGAGTGCTGGCTTTTATCGGATAGGATATAGAACTGTTAACCTATTATCCAAAAGGTCCTCAAAAAGATTTAATGGGGCCTGATTGAAAATGTGGCTTGGTTTCTTGTGTGGGAGAAAAGACTGGGATGGGGGGGGGGGGGGGGGGTAGGGGGGAGCCTAAACAAACTATTTTGTCGATGTTACCTGGAATCGAACCCGTGTCATACTTTACCCGTGCTTTATCCCGTTAACTGTTCGTCCTTGTACTCCTACATTGTATCTCATCCGTGGTTACCATGCCTTGTGTTAACGTCTCGAGCACAGCGAGATTCACAGCTGACACCTTCCTTCGCCTGGATTAAGAGAACAAATCGAATATTGTATGTCAATTAATAGTTATAAATCACTTGTGCTTAAGACACGGATTTGTAAACTCTGCTATTTTGAAGTTCATCCTAATTTGTTTAATGTTTTGTGCATACCAACTACTTTCGCTCCTTGCCGGTGCTTTTAAAGGCGTAGCTGTGTTAAGTTGACTATCAAAATGGCTCGGACCGGAATTGGCGTCAAGTGCAAGTTACAAATGTATATACTCGTTTTGATTGATTGTTTGGTGTTTAACGACGCGCTCAAGATTATTTCACTTATATGGCGGCATTGCCAGTTTTATTGTGGGAGGCAAACGGGCTCTGTGCCCGGAGGAAACCCACGACCTTCTGGTGGTAACTAGCTAACACCCCACATAGGTCGTTAGAGTGAACCAAGTGGGATTCGAACCCGCGACCCATAGGGAGATTGATTGATTGAGCGTCCAACGCTCTACCTACTGAGCCACGGAGGCCCCAAATCCATCGAGGAAGTATATATTAGGATATGTAATGCCTAGCGTTGAAATTTTAAACCCAATAGGCTTAAGTCTATCTGGGGAGTATTTTAGATGAAACGTACCAAATAAAAACGGTAACCCTAAAACCCATGATGCATGCTATTTTTCACTCTAGGAATAACGACTCAAGGAATTTTAGACTAGCTCAAATATTGCTTTCATGTACTTGCGAATGGAAGATGGCGAACCCACACTTGTGAAGTGTCAAGCTAAATTAAAAGACACCCCAATCATAAAACGACCATGTTAATGCTAATGCCTTGGGTTAGAGAGTTCACCGACGGTCAACTGATGTGACATTAATTCGACAAACATCATGATTGATTGATTGATGTTCCACGCCACACTCAGGATTATGTCTGTTATATGGGGGCGTTGTCAAAATTGGAGGACTTCGTTTACTAGTTAAACGTTTCATTTAACTAAACTAAGTAAATATTCACAAAACTATCTTGATTTCAGGATTGAGATTATATTTTTTGTAAAATGGTCCCCAAGCTGGCATGTGAAAATTCCTGTGCTATGTTGTGTAAAGGCGTACGAGGTCTATCTTACCTACGTCTAAATGAGATCTCGCGCGAGTACCATTGGTGTAGCGTACGTTTATAGTACAGTATAAATGTGGATATTATTTTGGTCAAGTGAAGACAAAATTTCATGCAAGTGCCATAAGGTTATTAGCGGCAAATTAAAATAAAATATATCACTTGTCAGCGGTGTGTCTAATTAAACCGGATAAAACATAAAATGCGAACTTTTCCGCTCATTTGAAAGTCTCGGAAATAAAATAGCTCCTGCCTATAGTGTCACTAAAATACATATCTAAATAAATACAATAGGAAGCAGTAGAACATAAGTACAAAGCGAGACTTCTGTTTTGACCCCGATTAAACAGGTAGAGGATTGATCGAGGTTTTACGTCCCACTCAAGATTAGCTCACTGTGGCGGCCTTTCCATGTTTTGTTGGAGAGGAAACCGGAAAGCCGCAAACTATGACGTACCTAGCAAATGGTGCACAATTCTAAATCTTTTCAATTGTATTTGGACTGAGTGGGATTCGAGCCCACGACCAACAGATCGCATAAAAAGTGGTTTGGAATTGGATATGCCTGTATAGGTGAATTCAGCTGGCGGGTTTGAGCTATTGTACCGGTTTACAGCTAATACAGCGCTTTTGAGCTACTTTGCCTAAGCTGTTCCTGTTTGCCGAATCCAGTTCTAAGTATCAGAACGAATTTCAGTCAGCGGACAGAGAGGCCGAGCTTAAATCACACATTTAAAGAGAAATGCAAAACAAAAACTGAATAGGATTTAAATACGAGCTGTAAGATACTCACGAAAATGTGCACTACCGATCGCCCATAGACATGTGCAAAATTTCCCTTAAATATTGATCTTTAATGCTGAATTACCATTAGCATTACGTGTTAAGCATATCAAAACAACATGTAACACGTTGACAAGCAGCCAGCCAAACGTGTAGCTGAGAGATCCGTTCATATCTGACGAGTTACACGAACACGTGCGATATTAATACTACACATGGGAATTGGTGTAAGTAGACACGAATATGAATTTGGCATATAGAGGAGGAATTAAATAAGCCTGCCGAGGTCACAAGACAGGTTTTATCCGTGTATGGTCCTACAGTGTATCTCCATAATATTTGGGGTGGGGCTTCGGTGGTTCAGCCGGTTGGTGTGATAGTCCATCTGTCCGACACAGGCATTCTTTTGATGGGGCGGGGATTTTAATCCCAGTCAGAGCAAATTTTAGTAAACTCAACATACGCCCTCCGATAAAACTGATTTCTCTACGTTATAGAACATTTTTGTTTAAAATTCAGCCATTGAAATCCTATGTTCATATGAAAGCTTTTAATTTCTCTATTCGACGTACATACATGCACAGTATATGGATGCCGTATCCTAAATTGTTCCCGACACACCATCTACCCCTTAGGTATATACACTCTAAACATTTTCAGGATCAGGTCAAAACTAAAGTAAATATACATGAAAAAAGAACCCCTCTACTGTAGATGTCGTATTATGCAATCATGCAACCCAAATTGTCATAATTGGTTGACAACACACCGCCTATCCATAAGGTAAATGCTGTGAAAGAATTGTAAAGATCAAAACTTTTCAAGTTATGGAGCAATCAAGACATAGACTAAAATAGTGGATGCTGTATTATGAAACCAGGGATGTCTTAAATGGTTCCAGAGACAAACCGTCTACCCTTAACTGTTATATTTACCTTGTAGGTAAAAACTAAAAAAAAATTTGGACTAACACTACAAAATCTAATATAAGTGCTGTATTATGTAACCGGATATTCATTAATGACACAAAATGTATATGCTGTGAAAGAATTGTAAAGATTGGATCAAAACTCTTCAAGATATGGAGCGAAGGGGAATGACAAGGATATAGACAAAAATGGATATTACATAACCCAATATAGATGCCATACTATGAAACCCAAGATGTCATAAATGGTTCACGACACACCATCTACCCATAGAGTATAAAGTAATGGAAAAGATTAGATTAAAACTTCAAGTTATGGAGCGGAAGGGAGTGAAGATATAGACTAAAAGAGAATGTTACATTATCCAACGTAGATGCCATATTATGCAACCAAAGATGTCATAAATGGTTCATGAACCACCTTCTACCCATAAGGTATATGTTCTGAAAGAATTGCAAAGATCCGATCAAAACTCTCTAAGTTATGGAGCGGAAGGGAATCCGTGACGGATGGCGCTGGTAATGCCATAATACGACCGACTTTCTAAAGTCGGGCGTATAAAAAATGAATTTTTTTTAGTGTTTTTAAACTCGATCGGGGTTTCCTCCGGGCTAAGAGGACCGGTTTCCTCCCCAACTAAACCTGGCAACGTGGCCATATAAGTGAAATAATCTCTGACGCGGCTTAAGAAATCAAGCAACCATTGCATTTGAAAAGCAGCTAAGAGAAAACAACGGAATAAAGTGAAAATAAATTCTAAAACCAATCAAACTATTAGACTTTAATTACATATTTTACTGAACCAAAACAAATTCCTTTTTGGATATTGATAATCAACTGATTAAAATACGTGCAAATGACTAATTAACAATATCATTTCACATTTGACAAGCTTTGTTACAAGAAAATTTAACAAACGGTATTGACCATTATCCTAAATTTAATAACAAGTTGACTTACGACCTTCTTTTTGGTACCCTTGAGCGTGGTGTAAATTGTAAAACATCAATCAATCAATATTTTGCCGCCTTCCTGCTCTCCTACATATTCTAGATGTGTCAATTATTTTGCAAAAAGTAGTAGACAGATAATGTATCTAGAGAATCCCACGTGAGATTGGGTATGGTGCCCTCTGTTATCGTTGAATACGGGGTTGCGTCGTCTGAATTTGGAATAGGGGGTGCAAGTCTCATAAGAATCATTACGAGATTTTGTGATATCCGGCGACAGATGACGTCATTTAGAACGTTTTTGGTGACGTTGCAATTCCATTTGACGTATTTTGTTCCATAACGTCAGATTTAAACGTCATGTTGGAACGAAAAACGCTCAGTCACATGCGCAATGCAGTGCCGGTGACAGGAAATATGTCGAATTCACACGTGACTTGCGTTCCCTATTGATGAGAAGCTTGATGAATCCCATGGAAACTTGGACATTAGTCTGTTATATACCTAAGTGAGTTAACCTTCAGTTTTTTGGCTTTAATCCCACGCCATGGACCTACCTATGGTTACCATGATGATTTTATGGAGTCCGCCATATTGTTTAAATAGATTTATTTGTATTCTTGCTCAGTTGTAAAAAAAACTGAATAATGTTGGACATTTGAACCCTTCTGATATATATAGATATCGCACATTTTATTGCAAAAAAAAACACAGTTCAGAAAATGACAAAGCCCACATCGAGGTGACAGAAATCTCGTTGCATCTGGTTCAAGGGCTTGCATGGAAACGCATTATTCTCGTGCCTTTACCAAATCCCGATCCCTATCGAAGATTTTCGGAGACCGAGGGACAATCCGTCAATCTCGACTCAACGTCATCATGACATTCCATCGATCTGCTGTTTCCATCCTCCATATTCTCTAACGTAAATATGGGGCCTCCGTGGCTTAGTAGGCAGAGCGTTGGACGCTCAATCCGAACAGCCTTCCACCAATGAGTCGCGGGTTCGAATCCCACTCAGTCCAAAAAATTGGAAAATTTTCTGGATGGGTTTTCACTCGAGCGACCTATGTGGGATGGTTGCCAGTTACCAACGGAAGGTCGTTGGTTTCCTCCAGGCATAGAGCCCGGTTTCCTCCCACAATAAAACTGGCAACGCCGCCATATAAGGGAAATAATCTTGAGCGCGGCGTAAAACACCAAACAATCAATCTAACGTAAATACATGGCACAGGCCTCGAGCGAAAATAATATTTCCATAACAAGCAGCGTCTTTTTAGTTGCTGCCATGGGGGTGTCGGACAGGTTGCGCCAGGTTGCGCCAGAGTGAACGACGACAAGTAATGTAAGGTACGCCAAACTTACTTTCTTCTCAAGTTGTCTGCACCCCTAAGTTTTAAGCAGCGTAATTTAATATAAAAAAATAGAGGGGAAAAACGAAATGCCAGATTTGGACTCTAAAAATGTTTTCGGGCTTTACTGATTCTGATAGATCCCGCCATGTTGCGTGTTTTAAAATTTTCATAATTGTCTATGTTCTAATGTCAACACATGACGCTATGGTTTTCAGTCAAAAGGGGTGTGTTCCTTCCCAGCATATCCTCTCCAAAAATCCAACACGAGAAGTCGCACGAATCTCCGTGGCCCAGAATCAGGGGGTGATCATGGCTATGTATTCTACTCGAGTCTTTGACAAACCCTGGATGCAGAGAATCTCGCAAGCCTACCAGAGCAAGCAACGTCAATTAAAGTGGCATGAGCTGCCAAATTCACACTTTTTTCATATGTTCTGATCGTCACGACAGTAAGAGGCTTTGAAAGCCATTGAAAACCTAAATGATTGGCTTTGGAATGAGGAAAATCCATGCAGTATGTGGCCTGTACCAACCAAAACGTGTTCGAAAAGTAAACAAAATTTAGATAACCGGGGCGACCATTCATTCATTCTAAGCCAAAGTTAGTTCAAAACAATACTTTTTCGTACATTCTCGAGACTAGAAGCACTAAAAAGCTTATGAATTGTACGTCTTGAGAAAAATAGTCAATAATTTCAACATTCTGTTTAAACCTCAAAATATCAACATTTTGACAGCTCATGCCACTTTAAGTAATGAGTTTTTCGTAAGGATTTTGGCAGCAGCTCAAAGTACATACGTAAATTTCAATTTACTCGATGTTAATTTCCTTCGTATCATTTCATTCAGAGCTTCTTCTTGGGCTACTGTAAACCAGTTCTTCCAGTCTCCGACTTCACCTGTGAAAAACAACAATCATACACAGTTATATTTACGAACACTAAAACACATAATATTGAGACAGGAGCTTGGGCTTAGTTAGTAGAATTTTCTGGAACACTTTGTAATGCATTGACAATGCTTACGCATCTTAAAGTGGCAAGAGCTGCCAAAATGTTGATATTTTGACATTAAAACATAATGTTGAAATTATTGGCTATTTTTCTCAAGACGTATAATTCAGAAGCTTTTTAGTGCTTCTAGTCTCGAACATGTACGATAAAGTATTGTTTTGAACTAACTTTGGCTTAGAATGAATGAATGGTCGTCCCGGTTATTTAAATTTTGTGTACTTTTCGAACACGTTTTCGGTTCGTACAGGCCACATACCATATGGATTTTCCTCATTCCATTTAGTTTTTCGATGGCCTTTAAATCATCTTACTGTCGTGACGATCAGAAACTATGAAAAAAGTGTGAATTTTGGCAGCTCATGCCAATTTAAGCTATGGTAAAATATCGCCAGACTGAGATTGAACCCCATAGGATCATGGGAAAAGAAAGTGAAAAGTTTGGTTCCCCCAGAAAAACCTAGGTAGAAGACAGACAAGGGAGTTTTGACCCAATCAGTATATATTTCAAACACTTGTTTTTTTTATAAGCAATGACTGGCCTCTGGGTCAGAGGTCGAGCCATTCGACTTTGAAGTAGTTTGTATTCTTCGACAATAATCTTGGTCATATCGATGCTGGCCTTGTTATACTGAAACACGTTTTTTGCGAAATCTTTTATTCTTTGTTTAGCGTGTTTCTCCATCAAGACCATTTAAAGCTTTTTTTGGTGTACGTGATCAAAAATTCAAAATTACGCTCGACTGATTCATTGATTGTCTGATGTTCAACCTATAAATTTCGTCCGAAGATTTTTTTCAAGCAAACGTCAAAAAGCAGGAGACCATGTCTCACGGTTGGACTTTAGTACCGAATTCGGGATTCGGTTTATTGGATTGATTGATTGATTGATTGATTGATTGATGTTTTAAGCCACACTCAAGATTATTTCACTTGTATGGCGACGTTGCCAGGTTTAGTCGGGAGGAAACCGAGCTCATTGTCCGGAGGAAAACCCCGACCTTCCGCGAGTATCTTGCAACTTCCACATTCGGCGACGGAGTGAAAAATCGGGTTATTCGAGGAGAGTGGTATCAATACCGGATTCAAAT
Source organism: Lepidochitona cinerea (assembly GCA_963971465.1). Classification (NCBI taxonomy): domain Eukaryota; kingdom Metazoa; phylum Mollusca; class Polyplacophora; order Chitonida; family Tonicellidae; genus Lepidochitona; species Lepidochitona cinerea. Next base: position 2,763,023 of record OZ020556.1, on the reverse strand, counting down.
GTCGCTTCGAAAACAAGGTATCGGGATCGTAACACCAAATTCTGTACTAAGACAAAATTGGAATAACCAATTATGTTCCCTGCAGAAATTGAAGACATAAATAGAATCCATAATTCTATTTTAAGCACCAGATTCAGCATTCGAATCTGGAACACGGGATTTGAATCTGGAATACAGAGCTAAGTATATGAATCCGAACTTATGACAGCTCTCTCAAACATTCCTAATGATGTGGTATGGAGTTGGATCTAATACACGATTTCCAAAGGTAAGTAACACTCCATTTGTGAGAACCAACGAATGAATGACCTTCTTTTAATGACCTTGACCTTACCTTTTCTATACATCATAGGTTTCCCGTCTTTCCAGTCAGCTCTTTCAATGTCGTCATCGAAAGCAGATTTGGCTTTCTTCATGTTTTTGAATGAACATTTCTCAGCGATCATCGCGCTTAGCTCGGGCTCAACTGACTTTCCCAGAAATGCTGCCAGCTTGTTAATTTCACGGACGGGGTCCTAAAAAGAACAAAAATAAATTGTATGTGATGATTTCTCGATCTAATGCTATCTAAAAAAGATGGCGGGTACTCCAGATTTATTGGCGAATAAAATGAGGTAAATATTTCGTGACCATCCTGATGGTAATGAAGATTTAACCCTTGGGGATCCGAGGATAGCCCTAGATATACGTGAGCTGGTTCTGAGTACTGGGTAAAAAATATCAATCAACCATTTTGCCAGTCAAATCCATAAAGCTCAGTGTGAAGACCTATTATTATTAGTGAAAATAAGCAATGGATTTCCCCATGGTCAAGAAAAGAAAACAAATCAGTAACTGCAATTGGGCTGCCAATTTAAATACATGACCCAATAGAGAGGTTCGTTGCGAAGACCAAAACTATTTATATGTTTTAAATGAGTCCTCCCTTATTCCCCCAAGTCTGTATTAATGCACTAAAGTTGATTGATTTAGTTTGTGGAAGCCGAAACCAGCTTTGCTGATTAGTATTAAACTCGCTGATCTACGTCCCACCGAATAAACCTAGTTATGGTTTATGCTCTATTAAACCGAAATGTTGAAACCTAAACACGCCTCCCTTGAGGTTTTTCGGAGTTGTAACTTTTGTATTACATACACATCTTTAGAAGCTGTTCTGAAAACAGCTCTGCTGCAGAAGATTTGATTACCGATTTGACCCGATTGTGGCTTTTTTAATTAACTATAAGAAAACTTAAAGGAGGAGAAAACAAAAAAACAACATGCAATTGTATCGAACGGGCTCCTATAGACCATCGTATTCATGTATGTGAGTCTTGCACATGGTTTACGGTGTGAAAATACAATGAAAATGAATCTGCCCGACAAGCTCGTGCTCGATCGTCAGTGGAGCGCGCCATTAACGGTTTGAAATTGACCGGAAAAAGTATTAGTAGATTACTTCCCTTGCGAGCTTATCATATCTTGTATGGTTATAACCTGCAATGTCAGCGGTAAGACTACCTTTTTTGAAAATTCTACAACGATCCCCACAAGTCGGTAAGACAACATAGCAGCCTGTCACGTCTTCCCAAAAGGTTGATTTACTAGCCAGTGTACATTTCAAAGCTGTTAGAGTATTTAACTTCTCTTATTAGCGCGTCGAAATGATCCAAATTCACCTAGGTTTAAATGGGAGACTTTCAGAGTTGACCAATTTCTCTTACGCTAGTGAGTGACAGGTGGCCATGCGTATGCTGATTGGCCGACCGAGACACACAGCTAAGCTCTGCTGTGAAGATGGCTGCCGAGTCAGTTTAGACGTTCTCTGATAACGATTGTTAACATTCTTATAGCACAGTTTGGCGTAGCCGAGAAATCTTGGCTCTGCCGAATTTTGTTCGTCGAACACGGAAAAAAAAAAAAAATTCGGCAGAGCCAAGATTTCTCGGCTAAGTTTGGCGAGGAAAAATCGTAGAAATATGGTTTTGGTACCGTTAGAAAGGAAAATGTGTCGCGCCTGTACTGTATTTACTTAGTTTTTTCCTTTTCTTCTCCTTTAAGCCTCTCGGTGGAAACGAAATAACCCGAACTTGTCCCCATACACAAAGAAGTTAATATTTTTCTAAAAATTGATTTCATTTTGTCCTAATATAGGAGTTGTTGATGCACATTCTCCTACCGGCTAACATTTGCCAAAACAATGGCTGTTGACTTCCGGCGTCCAATCATTTTCAGACACTACAAATGACGTTTAATATCTCCTTGGCCGATGCTCTTAACGATCTAAGGAAACTGGGAAAGGGGCTTTTTATATCGATCGTTGTTTCGTAGCTAAACAGAGCAACGATTCTTTCCAACGCTCCTCGCATATACAGCAATATTTACAAAAATTAACCAAATTATTAATTCATAGATAATGTTTTGTGTATCGTTTGAGACAATGTTTCGAATTAGGGAGGGTTTAGAAGATATGTTCATGAAGGGAAGAAAACTCTTGCGTATGGATTTACAACTTCTTGGTTTATTGGGAACACGACGTTTCGGTGTAGCTCCTAACACCGTTATCAAGTGATGAGTAACAAATATGTAAGATGATTATTTATACTAAACTATAACAAAGGATAAAGGATATAACAACAAGCTCTTAAAACAATAAAGCACATAAATGGGGAAAAGGGTTTAAACTCTGTGGGGTTCTCTTAAGATTAATAAATCATAAATGTTAGCGATAAATAGTCCTTGGTCTCTGTTCATTATTGGCTTAATCATCTTTATGTGAATGGCTTCAAGTAGCTTTCTTTTCTTCCAGCAGCTTTGGTTAGTTTCTAAGATTTGTGTTTTGTCCCATTGAATATTGTGTGTGGGGTTTGCCTGGATATGGTCTGAGATGGCTGATTTGCCATTTAATTTTAACACAGATGTTTGATGTTCTTTTACTCGTATGTTGATGGGCCTGGATGTTTCTCCTATGTATAGGTTCCCGCAATTACAGTTAATTTTGTACACAGAGCCTTTAGGTGGGTGTGGCGTGGTCATCGGACTTTTCCCAGTAGCATTAAGAATGTTTTTTAACTTTGGTGAAGTGGAGAAGCTGGTTTTGATACCGGCTTGTCGTAGTAGTCTGGATATGGGGTAGGAGGTCTTGCCTATGTATGGTATTGGTATTCTAATGTTCGGTTCATCCAACTTGGTATTGGGAGGCTTCTTGTTTTTTGTTGCATTGTGTAAAGCCTGACTGACGACTTTCTCGGGGTAATCATTGAAGGTGACAAATACTGTCTTGAGATGTTCTAGTTCGGTTTTGGGGTTGGTGCAGTTTAGTATAAATAATCATCTTACAGATTTGTTACTCATCACTTGATAACGGTGTTAGGAGCTACACCGAAACGTCGTGTTCCCAATAAAACAAGAAGTTGTAAATCCATACGCAAGAGTTTTCTTTCCTTCATTATTATACTCAACTTCTAAATGCCACTTAAACAAGTCAAGATATTTTCAGTTGTATTGCGTATAGTAAAAATATTAATCCCGATATCTATTGTTTTTGTAAGTCGTTTGTGTTTCATGTATAACTCTACAGATCTTTCCGTAAATCTATTGTCTGTTCGCCTATTGTTTGTTCCCCAGCTCACCCCGACGGCTGTTTACAATACTATAGTTAAGTTGACCTAGATCTTAAGCCGCGCCGTTACTGGGCAACTTAGATTGTTCTCGAAGCTTATTTATAAACGACTTTCTATAGCTATGCAAATATATGCTAATACTCGGATCGTTCTGGATTTTTTTTAGTCAGTCGGTTTCCAACTGCCCAGTGATTAGTATGATATGATAATTTCGAATGTTAATCAGCCTGCTCGTTAGTCAGTGATATTTGATTTTACGGGTTCAGGATTTTATTCTGTGGATTTTTGATATATGTTTTCTTTCCAATGTTTGGATAATATTAGCATTCTAATACGTTGCTCTGTTTTTGTTTGTTTTTTTAAATATCTTCCATTATTATTTTGCCTCGTGGCATTTGTAAAACAAAATAACAGGCATGTTGATTTTTTTTCTGCCTTTCCGTCGTATTTCTTTCTTTTGTGTGCAACTGTCGTGCAGAAATGATTGTAATCAAACATGGAGAATCTGGGTTATTTGAATAATGGATTTAAACTGCTGCAAATCTACTGCAATATACACGTTATATATTTATGAACACTAGAAAACACGAGCACAGGGAAAATCTTCTTGTCCACGGAGACAAGTTTCTAATTGTGTTAAAAAGAGGTATATGCTAGATTAAATATTACGGTGTTTTTAATATTCCTGATTCTTAAACAAATTTATAAAATATCATAGTTCAATAACTCTCCATGCGTATAGGCTTAGAAATGCTCCACGTTGAACAGCATAGGTAGTGTGAAACCGATAGGAATTGGGTCTAAATCTACTGTTTTGGTTGGCAAAGATGTCTGATGGGATGATCTATAATTAAAAATTAAAAATAGGAAAGGAAAGCCATAGCGAGATTTAAAGTGGCATGAGCTGCCAAAATTCACATTTTTTTTTCATTATTTCCGATCGTCTTGACAGTAAGAGGCTTTGAAGGCCATCGAAAAACTAAACGATTGGCATTGGAATGAGTAAAATTCATACAGTATGTGGCCTGTACGAACCGAAAACGTGTTCGAAAAGTAAACAAAATTTAAATAACCGGGACGACCATTCATTCATTCTAAACCAAAGTTAGTTCAAAACAATACTTTATCGTACATTTTCAAGACTAGAAGCACTAAAAGGCTTCTGAATTATACGTCTTGAGAAAAATAGCCAATAGTTTCAACATTCTGTTTAAATATCAAATTATCAACATTTTGGCAGCTCATGCCACTTTAAGTAATTATATATAGCTACCAAGAAAAGAGAGAACACTGTTGCAAATGGATTGATTGATTGTTTGTTGTTTCACGTCGCGCTCAAGATTATTTCGCTTATATGGCGGCGTTGCCAGTTTTATTGTGGGAGGAAACCGGGCTCTATGTCCGGAGGAAATCCATGACCTACCGGTGGTAACTGGCAACCATCCCACATCGAGTGAAAAACCAGGCAGAAAATTTTCAATTTTTTTTTTGACTGACTGGGATTCGAACCCGCGACCCATGTTGCAAACGGAAAATGAAAGTTAACACTTCACGTCAGAATGAAAAAAATCTTGACCGGACTTGAATGCATGTCCGTCTTTCATAAAGGTACATACCTTCTTCATATCTTCGTAGTATAAAACCTGTATAGGTAAGTCTGGCCTATTTGTAATAAATGCTTCCCACTCCAGAACATAGCGGAACCAATCACCGTAATCAACTGCAAAATACAATATGAATACTAACCGTTAGCTTAACATTATATTGGATATAATACGCTTCTAAAAACAAACAAACAGTTCTAAAATTGAAGAAAGGGAATTCAGTGGTCCCCGATAAAGCCTAATCAATTATCTTAACTGTTTCGCTAGGATCGATCTCATTCAACACCAGGGATATAAAATTAGACACATAAGGTCGTGGATAAACTTCGCTCGATAAGGAATTCGGACATTAGAGTAAGTCAGGCCAGTGGTCCCTGATAAAGCCTAATCAATTATCTTAACTGTTTTGCTTGGATCGATCTCATTCAACACCAGGGATATAAAATTAGACACATAAGGCCGTGGATAAACCTCGCTCGATAAGGAATTCGGACATTAGAGTAAGTCAGGCCAGTGGTCCCTGATAAAGCCTATTCAATTATCTTAACTGTTTCGTTCTCATTTAACACCAGGGATATAAAATTAGACACATAAGGCCGTGGATAAACCTCGCTCCATAAGGAATTCGGCCATTAGAGTAAATCAGGCCAGACGAAATGGATCTCGGACAAACGGATCACAAAAAGACAGTGATATTTAATTCGACCATTAGGAGGTTTAATAGACTAGAGAAATTGGCGGCGATAACATAGGTGATTCAAACCCAAGGCTTATCAAAAAGAGCAATGCGGCCAAATGGAGTCCAAATACTGTAAATAGCGCTTAAACTACGAAAAGATAAAACAATAGATAGAAACGACGAAACGAGAAAACTGTTTCGGGATTGAAGATCTCGAAACTGTTAATTTAAACGAAACAGTATCGAAATTTTGACAGCAAGTGCCTTGAAAGATTTTATTTCTGTTTAATGTATTCAAAACTAGGTTCTCTTGTCAACATGTCCAGTCGGTGAGTACCTGGCAACTCTTTCACGTACGGAGTGAAAAATTCACTCAGAAATTTTTCAATTTAAATTTGGTCTGAGTGGGACTTGAACCCAGCCTCGTCGATGGAACGTCTGTGTCGAACTGAGGGACAATCATTATAATCAACTGAGCCAAAAAGAAAACGAAAATAAAAAATAACGGGCTTCCGGTCAGTATATTCGACGCCATGACGTCGAATGCTCGACACCCTGCGCGCCACCTATTGGATCACATCTAAATAACAAAACAGTGCCCCGTTAATGGCTCTTTGTCGATTTCGCTGGTCTCAGCTAAAAAGGGATTTTTCATTTTCTGTAGTAAAATCACTGTCTCCAATCGTCTCCGAAAGTTATATTAAAAGCATAATGAGCCTTGAAAATGCATAATTAAAAATCAACCCACCTTTTCCTTGCATAAAGAGGTCGAAGAAACCATTCCAAGTGCCTTCGTATCCATAGAACGGCAGCAAGTTAACTGTGTGGTTATAAAAGGACACCAACATATCTTTGGGGTTCCGCAACAAGTATACGATCTTACTTTTCTTTTCAAAGAATTGTCCAGGGATGTATTTAACTGGGAGGTGAGAGTTTAAAACCCTTGGGGAGGGTATTGAGTCGATTGCCCGGTTCCTCACCGCTTCAACCATCACGGACTCCTTGATGGCGGGGATGTAGTCAGCTTCCCCACGTATCAGCATCCCAACAATCTCCCAGATCCAATGAGTTCCTTTTCAACAAGTAAAAATTTTTTTTTAATTTAATTTCGAATCTGTTAAAATAAGAGACCAGAGACCATGATCGCTGGAGGAAATGCAACAGGCCTGAAGCCTATCTTTAGAAAAATGGATTATAAAAGAAGAATACAAACTGCTTCAGAGTAAAATGGCTCGACCATGCGTATAAAAAGAACTAGAGTTTGACAGATCTATTAGTCAGCACTTAACTCCTTTGTCTGTCCTCTACCTAGTATGATATATTTTCAGAAGGAAATTAGAAAAAATATTCCAAGAAAAAATTCGACCATCCCAATTTCTATGAATTTAAAACTGGGAATTATTTTTCATGTACCTAATTACCCACAAAGGTTATGATTTAAAGTGGCATGAACTGCCAAAATGTTGGTATTTTTCTGTTAAAACAAAGTATTGAAATCATCGGTAATTTTTCTCAAGATGTACAATTTTGAAGCTTTTTAGTGTGTATTTTCTGCGCAATGTACGAACTAACTTAGGATTAGAATGAATGAACGTTCGTCCCGGTTATTTAAATTTTGTTTGCTTTTCGCAGACTATTTCGCTTCGTGCAGGTCACAGATTGCATGGAATTTCCTCATTCCAACGCCAATCATTTAGATTTTTGTTGAAACTCAATCGTACTGTTTCGTAACAAACAGAATTTATGCGAATTTTTCCAGTTTTATTGTACTCACCACATTTAGGGTAGCCACATATCAACACATCGTCAGACCGAGCCTCCAGCCTCGGTAGTTCCTCAAATCGTTCTTCTGAGCCAGGAAAAGGGGGCAGCAAAATATCAGTGTCTTTTATAAGATAATGCGTATTCTTGTGACCCTGTATGTCTTTAACCATCGCAAATTCCGCTTTTAGGGTTGATTTTCCAGAGCAATTCATGGTGATTCTTTTACCAGATTCCTGAACTTGAGATAACCGTTCGCTCTCAGCCGTAAGTTTCTTCACTCTCATAAATGGTACTCGGTTTAAAGTTTTAAGACTGAAATTGAGCTGTATTCAATCCGGGTGATTTGGTCACGTGATTGCTCCGAGACGTTGTCCAGCTGAGAAAATGGCGGAATGATTAAAGCTCACGACAATCCCAATTGGCAATATCCAAATAAAGACTTCTGCCAAAGGGCAATACGGCCGTCAAATTGGCCCTGTGATTGAATTCCAAGACAGGGTGATCGAGCAGAAACTTGTGCGAACAGACCCCTCAATCTGTCTGCGGCAAAAACCACAATCAATAAGACAGGCCACTTACTGTTTAATTAAATGTTTGGGAAAAGGCAATAAGCAGGTACTAGATCATCTCCACAGCAGAGGGAATTGACGGCTACCAGGATACAAGGGCCAGGGGAAACCAACCCGCCATAGACCTATAACAAACCAAAACGCCTTTCTTGTCAAAGTCATTCTCATTGCCGTTCCATTGTAGTACCATATAGCAGTGACATCTTCGGTCTTTGCCTTTATTTTAAACATGCATTAAAAATGTACGAACAACTGATGCAATATGTTCTAATTTGCATTAAGTGTGCTGTAGAAGATGTAATTTGCAAGTCTGACTAAAAAGATAATTCAATTCCAGCCGACACAAACTCCAACGCTACATTTCCCACTCTACGATGGTTGCCAAAGTTAATTAGCTCAGTGACATATGGTGCCAAACACGACCATCGCTTTGCAGGTACCCTGAGAGTGGTGACGTAATACACGATCTCTGCTGTGTCAGTACGTCTTCGTGGAAGTTCATATACGTCGAAGGTCGTGTATGAGCTCTCTTTTGACTGTTTTTCCGAGTAGTTACGAAACATACGAAAAATATTCATATTTTTTAATTTACATTTAGTCCATAGACAAACACGAACATGCTGTAAACCCTGTTAATAAACATTAAAAAGGTCCTTTAGTTCTAAATGTATATAGGCTTATACGTAACATGCATTGAAATTACCAGCTAAATCGTGCACATGCGAAGTTAAAATTAACCCTTTTCCAAAAATGCTACTTGTATGTTGTTCCACATGCGAATCTTAACTAACTAAACAAACAAGCTTATAACTTAAACGCATGCGCAATAATCCGATGATTACCTTATTGGGCTTAGTGGAAACACAATTGGCCACAGTTGTTTATTGCCAACCAGTCCTGCTTATTCAGAAAGTCATTATTATTCAAATAGACGCTTTCGGCTTACGAATTTAGGCTTACGCAGAAGCCTCTGCGTCGGGCCTACAGCAAAATGGCACTACATTGAGTTTTGGATCAATCTGACGTTGGAATTGTGCTCTTTTTGTCTATGATGCAATGCGATAGGCGAACATCACAGCGCTTGCATCAGAGAAATGATGTCAATGTCATGCAATTCGAACAACGTCATAAAAACATCATTCATTAATGATACAAAATTAAGACATCACCACGTAGTTAGTTGTTTTTTTATCATTAGTATGGAACCACGTTTAAAGAGAGTTTCAAACATTTCTTATAATTCATTAAGTCGAAAGCGTCTGTTCACGCTTTACGTCTCGTAACGTCAGAACTGAACTTCACGTTGGAAAGGAAAAAACGTAGATCCACAACGTTTTGAAGACAATGGTGATGGGAGATTTGTGGAATTCACACGATATTTACGGGCCAAAAGTTTTGACGTTAGAAGCCCAAGCGTACATAAAAATACTCCATTGCTATTCGAAACCGTCTGGTAGCTAAAGAGAAATAATCAAGGCATCATTAAGTATTTTTTTGTGAACAACGAACAAGCTGCCTACCACACCGCATGTCATCATGGCGCCTCTCGGGTAGCTCATATATGAAACAAAAAACGGGAATGGGGGGCGATGAGACCTATCAAGGGGGCGCTGAACAGTGACATGCACAAAATGTTAAAATTTCAAATTTGGCAAACTTATTGAAACGCATCAAATCCACCCTTCAGATTAAATACTTGTAAGAGAATCTTGAAAGTGTCGACAAAACTGAATAAAGTGCATCAATCATTTTTAAAAACTTTGTTTAGAGTGGTGATGTTATTAAGCCCTCAACTTCCGCAGGGTGTTCTTCATGAAGTAATATTTTCATTACGCCGAAAATGGAATCTTTTTTTCATAGAGAAAAGAAAGCAGATGACCATATGAGCGCCTAAAATTTTTGTCAAACATTGTCAAGTATTCTAATTTCTTTTCGACATTCCTTGGGAGAGCATATAGTATAGTTGTAGTGACTAAGCATACAAGTGTACTAATCAAAGGATTGGTGCGTGTGTGTGTGAGGGGGGGGGGGGGGGCGACGGCTATGAGCAAGCAGTCTCAAGGGGGCAATGAGCTTGACAAGTTTGAGTCCACTGCTTTAGTCTATGCAAAACCCACTTCGCCATGCATACTGTTCCAAGGTTAACCGTCACTTGCAGTGTGTTTCGGTGTTTATGTGAGTAACGCTGTCTACGTTGAAACGAAACATGGTACATACCTTGGAGCGATGGTCATTTCGAGCCATACATGTATGGGTGGCACGCAGTCATAGACTAATATCACAAACTGTGATGAGTTAGGGTTGATGTCGTTACTTAAAACAAACAGGAAAGCTAACGAAAAAGAGGCGGACAAGGTTCCTTCAGTAAAAAATATCATATCGCGTTACACTGGTTGTATTATTCCACCACGCTGTTCATGAGAAAACGTAGGTTCCATGTGCATTGTACTACGAGATGTGTGTATCCCCATGGCTACAACGGAACTATTTAATATCACGTTTGAAGGTTGGTCTAATTGCATTGATATATCAAATATAGCTAGCATAGCGTATCGCTCTCAAAATGTTGCTAAAGACAGGAGACAAAACAAAGTAGTAAAAAAAAACTGCGTAAAATTTCATTTATTCGTAAATAAAAATTACAGAGTGTCTTTACTTCCTCAGCAAAAATTGTCCAGTGGATAAATTAGAAACAGTCGCGTTCTAGGGTAAATACCGTCATAAATTGTTCCCAATACCTTGTATAATAGATAGAAAGATGGCGTTTATTTATCTTTCTATTACAAATTTTCGAACACTATAACACACGGGCACAGGGAAAATCTTCTTGTCTAAAATAACCACGGAAACAAGTTTCTAATTGTGTTAAAAAGGGGCATATCATTAAGACGTTTATACCTAATCATAAGTTGTTATGATAAACCACAACCCATGATATTTCATTGGATTGACGACAGGCAGGAGTTTGGCCTTAGTCAGTAGAGTTTTCTGGAAAAGATAATTTAGCAACAAATCATCAGTATTTGTTAAAGCAAACACGCCGATTTGCTATAGGTTTTAGGTAGTCATCAATTAGCTGTGACATACACATAGACAAATACCTCCTTTCATGAGGGTGAGAACAATGGTAACAATGAAAATAGACAAATACGAAACTAAAGTAACAGTAAAAGAGCAATTACTAATAAAAGCGTTGAACTTCGAAGACGACCTCCATCGCCGTATGCGGAAGGGTTGCCGATAATCGGAGATTTCTTCCAGACAGAACCCGGTTTCCTTCCTTACAACCGGACCTGAAAATGCCGCAACAGAGGTGAAATAATCTGGAGTATGTCGCAAAATATCAATCAATTTAAAGAGCCGGGTCAATATAATCAGTCGTCCACATCCACCGTCATTCGGCAACTTGGGTTCTTATCCGTGATAACTGTTCCTAACTTTGCTCGTATTCTATAGATCTATGAACGATGTTTACCGGGAGCTAACGAGAAATCCCGAAGTTCCTGGTTACATGTACAGCAGTTCAATACACCGGAGATGATAGGTATACGCCGACGGTATATTGGTGAAATGATGTTGCATAAGGCTCACGTATGGGAACTAGTTTCTCGAAATATTTATAAGTCAATTTCTCTCGTTAGATGACCGAGAAACACGAATAAATATAACAACTTCGACATTTAGTATCAGTTGAAACTTGCATAAACATAACAACTTCTACATTTAGTATCAGTTGAAACTTGCATAGACATAACAAATTCTACATTTAGTATCAGTTGAAACTTGCATAAACATAACAACTTCTACATTTAGTATCAGTTGAAACTTGCATGTACATAACAACATCTAAATTTAATATCAGTTGAAACTTGCATAGACATAACAAATTCTACATTTAGTATCAGTTGAAACTTGCATAGACATACCAAATTCTACATTTAGTATCAGTTGAAAGTTGCATGGACATAACAACTTCTACATTTAGTATCAGTTGAAACTTGCATGTACATAACAACATCTAAATTTAATATCAGTTGAAACTTGCATGGACATAACAACATCTAAATTTAATATCAGTTGAAACTTGCATGGACTTAATAACATCTAAATTTAGTATCCGTTGAAACGTGCATAGATATAACAACTTCTACATTTAGTATCAGTTGAAACTTGCATGGACCTAACAACTTCTACATTTAGTATCAGTTGAAACTTGCATCGACATAACAACTTCTACATTTAGTATGAGTTGAAACTTGCATGGACATAACAACTTCTACATTTAGTATCAGTTGAAACTTGCATGGACATAACAGCTTCTACATTTAGTATGAGTTGAAACTTGCATGGACATAACAGCTTCTACATTTAGTATGAGTTGAAACTTGCATGGACATAACAACGTCAACATTTAGTATCAGTTGAAACTTGCAAAGACTTTAAAACTTGCATGGACATAACAACTTCTACATTTAGTATCAGTTGAAACTTGCAAAGACTTTAAAACTTGCATGGACATAACAACTTCTACATTTAGTATCAGTTTAAACTTGAAAGGACTTAATAACATCTAAATTTAGTATCAGTTGAAACTTGCATAGACTTTAAAACTTCTACATTTAGTACCAGTTGAAACTTGTATAAACATAACAACTTCAACATTTAGTATCAGTTGAAACTTGCATAGACCTAACAACTTCAACATTTAGTATCAGTTGAAACTGATATAGACTTAAAAACTTCTACATTTAGTAGCAGTTGAAACTTGCATCGACTTAAAAACTTTTACATTTAGTATCAGTTGAAACTTGCATCGATATAACAACTTATACATTTAGTATCAGTTGAAACTAACATAGACTTAAAAACTTCTACATTTAGTATCAGTTGTCCGTCGTAAGTTCAATAACCTTCAGAATAGAGCTTTGAAACAAATATGTCTATACAATTTATTTAATTATTAACAAGTTTTAAAAAATGTATAAAACGTATAGAGGGAATAACAATCATAAATTCGCAAAGTAAATTGTATAGATAAAATATTGTAAGTTTGTTATGGTATTTTAAACCCACAGTATAATGTAAAATAGAGTTGATCTAACACCTTGTGTTGAAATATCAACATTCAAATAATCGAACGCCATTTTGTCTTAGGCTAAATAATGTCCTCATTGACGTTGGGTTCTGGGTGGCCACTTTCGCAAAATGGTTTCTGTATGAAAATCACGTGACTAATGAAAAGAAAGAAATTTCCACAACCTGACAACTTGGTAGACAGGGCACGCGTTGCGTATCTCAAACAATCAGGGGCTCACTATCCCAGTTAACGGGTGGGGGTCCAAGGCCCGAGAAGGCCCTGGAATCTCAGAGTCTCTAGATTGCAGCATGTGCTTACCAGTAGTTTTCTTAAAATGGTTTTCTCTATTTGATATATGTGTGGGGGGGGGTCTAAAAAAATTGGGAACGGGGCTTAACAGTCCCCAGGCCCAGGTTCCATGGCCCCTGTTTGAGGTCAGAGGTAAATGAAAGCCTGACAAGTAAAATGCTCATCCTCATAGTCTAAGGCCCGTTCACACTGTGCGATTTGTCGCATCGACTTGTAGGATGCGATGAAAATAAATGCTTCTAATTGGTGAATAAGATTTAACAACCAATCAAAAGCATCCATTTTAATCGCATCCTACAAGTCGATACGACAAATCGCACAGTGTGAACGGGCCTTAAGAGAATCCTGTAACGTTTAAAACTGCCCTGAGACGAGCCATGGTTTTCTGATAATATCTCACTCAAAGCACGTATGTAAATTTTAAGTTACTGGCTGACAATTCCCTTCGTATTTTCTTATCCAGAGCCTCGTTTTGTGCCACAGTAAACCAATTTTTCCAGTCTCCAACTTCTCCTGTTAAAGGGAAAAAATACCTAAATTTATAACAAACTCTCATCTGAACTCCGTCATATCACTTCATCCTCGTTATTCAAATCTAAACTAAAAGCCCATATCTTGCTGCATGAATATTCACTCTGTCTAAAGCTTCGCATGTTAGTTTTCATATCCTGCACATTTTAGCTAAAACAATTGATTGCTCAAAAAATTATTTTATTTAGACAGGGAGCCCTATGGGGCTTTGCTCCCGCCAATATAAACTATTATTTATTTTTTGTACCTTTGCGGTTGTATTTATTGGTGAATAAAATATCAATCAATAAATCAATGTTTCGCTCGTTGTACCGTATAAAGACCATTCTATTGACCGATAGCCCTATGGTTCGCTTTGGATTGATTGATTGATTGATTGATTGATGTTTTTCGACGCACTCAAGAGTATGTCCCTTATATGGCGGCGTTGTCAGGTTTAGTGGGGGAGGAAACCGGACCATTTGTCCGGAGAAAACCCCGGACTTTCGGCGACTACTTGTCAACTCTCCCACATAGTGCGATCATTTTCGTTTTTCCGATATTCAAGAAGTTGAGCGTTTGAAGTTTACCTTGAAAGAACAAAGAATTTTCGCTGGAATAAAATTATATTGGTAAGCTCGTGTGAACTGAAAATATATGCAACAAACGGAAAAAGTCAAATGCCCAGGATGTCTCAGATTTTGTGGTTTAGAAAGACTACCGTAACGTACATCTCCAAGTGTGATAGCACAGAAAAGCGTACCGTAACGTACATCTCCAAGTGTGATAGCACAGACAAGCGTATCGTAACGTACATCTCCAAGTGTGATGGCACAGAAAAGCGTATCGTAACGTACATCTCCAAGTGTGATAGCACAGAAAAGCGTATCGTAACGTACATCTCCAAGTGTGATAGCACAGAAAAGCGTATCGTAACGTGCATCTCCAAGTGTGATAGCACAGAAAAGCGCTTGTGTTTTCTACTTCTGGATAAAAAATCAATGACAATCGATTCTCTAATTCTGTACGAACGAAACACCCCCTGTGTTTGTCAGCACATGTATCATTAAACCCAATAAGCCTCTTTCGAGTTTGGCTAAAACCCCGCGAGATCACTTGAGAAATGAGTTTAGGGGTATAACTTTCACTGACTAGCCAGAAGCTATCAGTGGCGTTTTTGCCAGTTGACTGTCAATACAAATATTTATATCGCGTGGATACACTTTGAAGTTAAAACACAACTACGACGTGTTATTTTTGTGTTAGAAGTATTATTATATTTTTGTCCGTCAAAAAGAAGTATCTTATGGCTTTGTATATATCTTGATATGTCTCACAAAAAGACTTTTGTAAAAAGTATAGATTGTAAGCTGGGAATCACAGATAAAACAACAGGGTTACAGCCGATCTCCATAAGCCCTAATGTTAATCGGAAAGGCGATCGGTGAAAGTTATACCCCTAAACACGGGTCTCGCGTGATCTCGTGGGACTTCCGCCAAACCCGAAAGGGGCTTATTGTGATGACGTGGCTATCTATGCATATCAAGACTATCTAGTACTTGTCATCACTTGGGTACACAAAGATAGGCGCGTCATCACGATTGTCATTAAACCATCTAATTAATTGGTGCGAAATTTCATCTCCGTTGCTCTGTTTAAATTGGCAAATATTTCGGGAACGGAAACCTTGTAGGATTTAATATTTGACATGTTGACCTTTGACATTGTCTTACCTTTTCTATACATCATCGGTTTTCCGTCTTTCCAATCTGCCTTTTCGTCCTCATTGTCAAAAGCGGATTTAGCCTTTTTCAGGTTTTGAAAAGAACATTTTTCAGCAATTTTTGCACACAATTCAGATTCTGTGGACTTTCCCAGAAACGTTGATAACTTGTAGATTTCACTCACTGGGTCCTAAATCCCCAAAAAATACATGTTTCAAATTTATGTATGGCTTATGGATTTTTTCCAAGTGCATAAAGCTTAGCAAAATGCAACATATATATATACGAATGGACGCGCCAATAAGCTAAAACAACCAACCAACCAATATATATATACATTAATTTATGAACACTAAAACACACGGCATAGGGCATATCTTGGTACCGGACACATTTTGGGAAACCAACCTCTATAGTCTAAATATAGCCAACCACCGCCTGCATTAGGTATCTGACTATTACACATACATCGGCCAAAGGACTGCCGTTAGTCCAAAAACTCGCATTTTTTAAAGTATTGTCAATATAAATAAAGAAGTTAATTTTCACACGCGAGACTTAACTCTGAAAGGGAGGTAAGCATGTGGACACGATTGGCATGAGCTGGAGTCGAAACAATCTTCGGCTGTCTTCGCTCGCTACCGGTCACGTAAATCCCCGAAGTTTCAGACTGATTACGCAGGAGTGGAATCAGCGATTCATGTGTGGTTAAACTTAGCTCCGGTATGTAGCGTTATTGTGAAGCCCGAAGGGCGGAACGCTACGGGAGGAAGCCATTTTTAAATGCGCGAAATTAACCATGATTCCACAGGCAATATGGCCGCCTTGTTCGCGGGGAAATGTTCCAACCCGCTTTCGATATCGATGGAATGCAACAACCCAAGCCTATAGTTCGACAAAAGGGGAATGGATACTAAGACAGAAAAGGTTGGTCATTCATTTTAAGGCATTTATTGCATCGGTGAACAATTTTTTCGAAGGAAAATAGGGGCCGGAGCTGCAAAGGCTTCGTAATGTAACTACGGCAAAATGGCGTCTCCACGACAATGGTCACCGCTCCCAGCTAGTTAGACCATTGTTTTCTACAATTAGGTTAAACTTAGCTCTAAATCTGAATGTAACCTCAACACGGATCTATGTAGCGCTCTCGCCTTATGTTCTGCCGTTCTACAATAGTCAAATTGAGAGTTAAATACAGGATGCCGGCAAAGGGGTGTTGGGTTGGCCTTGCGTTTTTTTGTTTTTTTTTGCAGAGTCACGTGATCAAGTTTCTAAATAGAATTTTAAAAAATCTCATACGAAATTCTTAGGTTTCATCTTTATAAGAATTGCTCGCCATGTTCTCTTCAAGAAATCAACGGACTTGTTTTGAATTGAATTTTGAAATATCTGTCTCTTTCAACACTTGCATTCGACCCTTTCGATCCCGCTTTTTAACGCAATTAGAAACTTGTCTGCATGTCAAGACGATTTTCCTTGTGTTCGCGTATTTTAGTAATCATTAATATATAGATTCGTTTTTCTAAAATGGCGTCCACAGCGCCAATATTTAGATTTGTGCAAGAATTCTAACCTAACTGTCAATAGACAGTAAGTTTCCTCTCGCGATAAACACGGTTCGGCCTACATCGGCAAATAAATTAAATGCTCTTTCGAATAACCCGAATCATCGGTCTAACGGCTACTGGTATTATATGGCTGGAAATGTGTCTGGTCGACGATTACGGAGAAGAAGAAACAATCAGCAGAGCCCAACTTTCTCGGCTACCCTTTCGCACACCGCAAAGCAACACCCTGATGAGAAAAACCTTCACATGACAACCAGTTTAAGCTGAGCCACAATACATGAAACGTAATTTTTGACTGTTTGCCTACCTTTTTCATATTTTCGTAGTAGATAACGTGTATAGGTAAATTGGGTCGAGTTTTCATAAGTGTTTCCCATTCTAAAACATACCGGAACCAGTCACCGTAGTCAACTGCCAACAGACGAAAGCAAAACAAAACATGATGGGATATCATAGAGATCTAAATTTGTAGATAACAGCGGCAGCTTTTCGATACAACGGTATCAACAGAAAGCTCTTAATTTATACTTTTTGGCCATTTGCCAGTTTTTCGCACAACAATGACATGACGTCGTGGCACCAATCTTAGACCGGGCAAGCCCAGCTTCCAATTAAACTTCAGCTATAATTAATCCAGCTACGGTTTCATGCAAGATTTTTTCGCCTTACTTGATTATTTCAGACATAAGCTGTAACAATATCAAGTTTCTTTTCTTAAATATGTTGTAAAAATGATGAAAACTTTTAGTTAAAAACAGACGGGTGCTTTGTCCAGTCTACCGTAATTGTGACACCCCTAAATTACGTCATTTGCAAGTAATTGGCAAATCATCTAATTTTGTTTCTAATGAAATTTTGTTTCATTCTCTGTTCACTTTAAATACGCGTGGATATAAAGTACTAATTGACCGATTGCTTGATGACGTCTAATGGAATATACGCGCAAAGCATTTCGGGGGATTGAGGGATGTTAACATAATTTTAAAATATGGCGGAAGATTTAATACTGTATCGAGAAGACGTAAAAGGCGTTAAGTTACCAGATAAATGTGTGAATAAAAACAGGTTATGTCATCAATGTTTTCCAAAAAGTACCAATAAACAAAATGGCGAACTGAGGTACAGTTTACCCAGAAAGCTTTGCGTAAATCTATGTGACGTCATCAGGCTCGGCGGTAATTTACCTTTCCCTTGCATAAAGAGATCATAGTAGTCGTCCCAGGAACCTTCGTATCCATAGAACGGCAGTAAGTTAACTGTGTGGTTATAAAAAGACACCAACATATCTTTGGGATTCCGCATCAAGTACACGATCTTACTTTTCTTCTCGAAGAATTCTTTAGGTATGTATTTGGCAGGGAGGTGCGAGTTTAAAACCCTTGGGGAGGGTATTGAGTCGATTGCCCGGTTCCTCGCCGCCTCTACCATCACGGACTCCTTGATGGCGGGGATGTAGTCAGCTTCCCCCCGTACAAGCATCCCAGCCATCTCCCAGATCCAATGAGTTCCTTTAAGGAAAAGAGGATGGAAATTGTTCACGACTAAAGTGATTTTTTTCTTTTGCTGGAACTACATTTCTTCAATGATTGAACACTCAAGCTCAATTGGTAACCCAATGTGTGGGACTATTGGTCCGATCAGCCTTCTACCAAATCCAAATGGGTCACCGGCTCGAGGCCCATGAAGTCCAACATTTGTTAACCCACTCGGTTCTTAATTTATTGGCGTAGGTGAGAAAGCCCAGATACAGATGGTCGGGGCTTTCTTTGGGGCAGTAAACCAAATTATTCTGCCAGTATATATTGATAATACCGCCAAGTAAATGTGAAAAATGAGAGGGATTAAACAATAATATTACAAATCCGTACAATGGACCGATTGCCTTATAATTGTATTCTGGAATTCTGGCAAAAGAAAAATGGTGACTCCTTAAAGTGGTATGAGCTCATTGAGCTGCCAAAATTCAAACTTTTTTTCATAATTTCTGATCGTCAGTAAGAGGCGTTGAAGGCCATCGAAAAACTAAACGATTAGGGTTGGAATGAGGAAATTCCATAGAGTACGTGGCCTGTACGAACCGAAAACGTGTTCGAAAAGTAAACAAAATTTAAATAACCGGGACGACCATTCATTCATTCTAAGTCAAAGTTAGTTCAAAACAATACTTTATCGTCCATTCTCGAGATTAGAAACATTAAAAAGCTTCAAAAGTATACGTCTTGAGAAAAATAGCCAATAATTTCAACATTCTGTTTTAACGCCAAAATGTCAACACGCCAAAATGGCAGCTCATGCCACTTTAAAAATCAAGACACGTGACTGATAGCGTGTATGTCCGACTGTGAGAATAGGATATGGTTCATTTGCGGAGAAACACCTATCCATAAAATAAAAGTCTAAGAATGGGGAAGTGTGAAACGTCCAGTTACACCATATTCAGGGCACTGTCCACCATTTGCCTGCTTATACCACATTATGTGACGTTTATGCACGATAGATTTTTGAAATTTTCAAAGGTTGCGCAATTTTAAATCAGAAAATAAATTCGCTCTCCACTTAGCGGACTATAATTGACACTCCCGGTAACAGCAGTTCGGAGAATGCATTGGTTCTTATAAAAACTTTACCCCGAAAGCGACTCCGATACCTCCATTTCGACTCAATCGTCCCAAATAAAGCTCTTTCTCTCATTTTCAACTATGTGAAATTCTTTAGCTTTTGCTCTATCGAATATGTTATAGCATCCAAAACGTTCGCCATCTTTCTTTTCTTATGTATCCCAAATTAGTTCATACGAGGAAGAGAAGAAAAGCCACACAGAGTGTGCTGTTTAAGGTGACGTCTGGGTCAAAAGTCGTCAATGTCCTGAATATGGGGTAATGGGACGTTTCACACTTCCCCATTCTTAGACTTCTGATAAAACTTTATTCACCACCTACTCACGAAATACAGAGAAGGCGCTGTTTAAGGTGACCTCTGGGTCAAAAGGCGTCAATGTCCTGAATATGGGGTAATCGGACGTTTCATACTTCCCCAGTCTTAGACTTCTGATAAAACTTTATTCAACAAATACTCACCACATTTCGGATAGCCACATATCAGTACGTCATCAAATCGGGCTTCCAGGGTGTCAAGTTCAGTATACCTCTCCTCAGAACCGGGGAATCGTGGCAAGTAGGTGTCCGTTCCTTTAATACGATATAAAGTGTTCTTGTGGCCATTTCTGTCCTTCACTGTTGCCAATTCTAACTGGATTCCGGATTTCTCCGTCATGACCGTTGATGGTTTCGAAGAGTATGGCGTAGAAACCTCGTGAGGCCACAGGCGTAACGTTTACAAACAGCAACAGGTCTTCTTCTTTATAAAAGGTTTATGAACATGACGTTAAGCTGGTTTGGGTTTGTATATGGACTAAATGTATATTTGAAATACATACGTTGAAACGAAACAAACTTTGAGTTACTTCCGACCCTAGTCCGAAATATCTGCGATGATGATGTAAGACATTTTCTGACAGATAGGCCATCATCATCGCCAGAACGCATTTGATCAATTTTCTGGGAATTCCTTGACACACTTCGGGCTGGCAAGACCACCTCTCGTTTCTCATCAAAAATATCAAGATTCTCTACATAACTTTTAAAACTAAAATTACAAACCTGTACTTTAATGTTTTCCCTTCTCCTCGCACCAATCTGAAGTCTGTACGTCGAAACAAGCCATAGATCTGACCGGTTAAATTTCAAACTGTACCAAACCTTTAGTTTACAAAAGTCGCCATCTGCATACTCTCATTGATACGTCACTATATCCGCAAAAGGTCAACCTGTCACATGACTACCCCACTAGCAGTCGGTATAGTTCATTGGTCGTGTTGTATTTCTGTTGAAGTCACGTGAACCAACACGACCAATGAACTATATCGTCCGCTAGTGGGTAGTCATGTGACAGATTGACCTTTCTCGCATATAGTGACGTATCAATGAGAGTATGGAAATGGCGACTTTTGTAAATTAAAGGTTTGGTACAATGTGAGATTTAACCGGGCAGATATATGACTGGTGTCGACATACAGACTTCAGATTGGTGCGAGGAGTATGGGTTAGCGATTTTATTTTTTAAAAGTTATGAAGAGAATCTTGATATTTTTGATGAGAAACGAGAGGTGGTCTTGCCACCTCGAAGGATGGCAAGAAATTCCCAGAAAATTGATCCAATGCGTTCTGACGATGATGATGGCCTATCTGTCAGAAAATGTCTTACATCATCATCGCAGATATTTCGGACTATTCCGACCCTAGTAGTCAAAAAAGGAGCCAAGAGAAAAAATGTATAGTTTTCGAAACTACTCAGGAAAACTGGTCAAAAGTGACGTAATACATAACCTTCGATGTGTACAAACTGCCACTGACCAATCGTGCCCACATGCTTACCTCCCTAGTCTCGCATGCCAAGATTAACTTCTCTGTTTAGATTGACCACGGACATGCACTAACACAGCAGATAAGTATTACGTCACCAATGTGAGGGCACGTAGACAACGGAGGTTGTATTTGACGTCATATGCCAATGAGATTGTTAACTTCAATCTAAACAGAGAAGTTAATCTTCGCATGCGAGACTAGCGAAGGGGAGGTAAGCATGTGGGCACGATTGTGTTAACTTTAGTAAGCATATTGAGGAGCGGCCAATTAAGCAGTGAATTTTGTATGTTCTGCGCCACAAATTTAATTTTCATTTGGTCAGACTTGTAGAGTACATGTTCAACAACACACTTAACGCAAATTAGAAAATATTAGGGTTGCTCATAAAACCTTTAAGCCTACCATTGATTCTTAGTCCGTCAGAGGGACTAAGGCTCTATCTGCTGTCCGCCGTGCAACAAACATCCGTCCTCTGTGGGCAAACATATAATTTACGATAGAAAAATGTACGCTTAAAACATATAAGATATACATATATTTTACGCATATGGCAATCTACGCTCACGCCTTGGGGGCCTTCCCTTGATGGGTCACAGGTTCGAATCCTACTCAGTTCAGACAAAAACTGATAGACCTATATGACTGGTCTTGTACTTGATAGCCCTTTGTGAAACGGTTGCCTGCATGGAAGTGGGGTTTTTTTTTTTCAAACATTTACAACTGACGTTATATTTAGTACATGTATAAATTTTCCACAGAGCGTATAGATTAACTGATTGATGTTTTACGTCGCATTCAAGATTATTTCACCTATGTGACGGCGTTGCCAGGTTTAGTGGGAGACCTGGCAACTCGCATCTAAATTCAACCACATGGGACACTTCTGCAGAGTAATCGTATCCCAGCGATTATCCTACATTGCCATATCTACCTGACCAGCAAAGTAAGTAAACCAGGATAGAGATACACGAGTGAGGCTAACATTGCCAGAGCCTACATATAACGGTTAACCTACTAACAGGTACATGTATATGATTCTATTTGACAGTAGCGCTATCATGTACTAAACATATAAGGCTTCATGAAAGGACGCCATTCCGTGCTAAATTTTCGTATGTGGTTTCAATTTTTCAGCATCAAACTTCAGTATGATAAACTAAACACAGTTTCCAATAACTCACGGAAGTTGAATATCTTGACAATATCCTAATATTATCTTACAGCCAAAAATGTGTTTTTCCCCCATTTACTTCTATGTTAAAAGTAAACCGACGATAGAAGCCAAGGGACGTAACTCTATCCATCATACTTAAGGGAACTCCGCGGGGGCCCAATGAGCATCTACTAACGGGATGTTTTGTTATTTGACTAAACCAGACATGCTAAGCTATAGATATTCACATATAGTTAGTTTGACCTAAATCATGGAACATAACTGGTTCGGGAAAATGTTGTGAAACATAGCGCCCTATTATATTCTAGCACAAACTGATTGACAAGTTGTATTTTGTTAACCGTACACATATGTCTCAACCCGTCTCACTTACTTGCCGGTCAGATAGGCTATATTTTAAGTTAATATAGTGTAAGTTTCACATGACAGAAAGAACGTAACCGGGAATATGTAAAAACGACTGTGTTTACAAGTTTAAAAGTGTAACTTTGAGTTAGAATGTATTCTATATAATGGCATACTTACATGTACAAAACTTTACAACTTAGAAATAATCGGCTTGCCTATGTCCCCTAGCCGGGAGTATCGGTCTTAGGCGCACTGGTTTTATATGGCTGTTAATATGGCTGGCTCGTCGTACGAGGTCAAGAAATCCAACACGTATGAAATTTCTTCATTGCTTCGTCCCCTTGCCACTTTCACTTCTTTTTTCGCTATACCTTCTGTATATATACCAGCTGTGTAATGGGACAACCACACACGGAATGCAGTCAAGCGATCCACCATTAGTATATGAGGCGGTGTGGCAGAGAATAAGCCTCATATGATAGGCCTATATGCATTTAACTTTGACCGGCTTTCTCTGTCTACGGTTCGCTACTTAAACTGTTAAACCAGCAGTTCCCCATGCAACAGGTTGACGGTGGACCAGCCTTAGGAGAGATTAACTGACACTGCTGTGGCAATTCAGCGCACTCGGGCTATTCGATAACACAATATATACAGAATACAGTATTAACAACTCCTCACTGCGAGGACTGCTTGCGTCGAATATATAACGCCAAATTCGACGGATCCGCACTATACATACCACGAATAAAGCCTAAGCCTATTGAAACAATCTTTGCGTCGAATATTAAAGGCTTATACGTCCAGTTTTTCATAGCAACTTATCTCTAAAGTATGAGATGCTATAACAGTTACGTAAGAGCTTGCGCTACACATGTTTGTAAAACAAGCCCCTGGGGGGTATTTCATAAACCACATATAGCAGACTAGGCCTACGGTCAGATAGTCGACTAAGCAGTAATGTTAAAGCAGTGCTATTCTAGTCGGCTAGGTCAGTTTAGCCTTCTAAACCTGTTTATGAAATACCCCCCTGGCCCAACGATTTCACACTCACGTCGAAAGTAAAAGTATCAAACCGACAATGGCAAAGGCCGTATATATGGACCCCCACTTCCGTGGAATTAAGGCGCAAGACTCTGTCAGACGGTTAATTTACACTTACGTAAAATGCACAGGGGTCGTTTCTCGAAGCCGTCGTATCGTAAGACCAATTACACTTGCCGTAACGTCGTATTCAATATGGTAGGCATTCGGGATCGGGACCAGCATGAGAAAAATAGCGTCTCAACGTTAATCGTAGAATCAGTGGCCAACGGGTTTTCTTGACTTCCTTATTAGTGAGTGAGTGATTTGGGTTTTACGTCCTGCTCAACAGTATTTCAGTTATATGAAGACGTTGTCTGCCTAACCGAGACGACTTGCCGAAGACAACCAGCGAGCTCCTCACCCAGTCACAGTATACTGACACCGGGCCAACCAGTCGCTGCTCTAACTCCTATTGCTGAGCGCCAAGCGAAGCAGCAACAGCTATACCACTGTTAAAGTCTTTGGTCTGACTCGACCCAGGCTTGCACTTCCTCATTAGCATTTTTAAACTTTATTTTAGAATAATATGTAACGCCTCAAATACTTCATTTTTTACATATGTAGCAACAGAGAAAAAAAAGATTTTAAAAAATATGACTGACTTCCAGTGGAGAAGATGGCGAACAAGACTTCATTTATATATTGTGGCGTGACCAGTTTTGGTGGCGGACGAACCCAGGCTCTTTGCTCAGAGGAAACCCAGGACTTTCGGCAAAAACTGGAAACTATTCAATCGTCCGAGTGCCAATATCTCAGCATAGAATGTACGCCACAAATAATTCATGTGTTGTAGCCACAGAGAAAAATGAGAGAGAGAAAAAACGAAGGAATAAAACTGCGCTATATCGTTGAATTAATTTAATTGAATATAATTAAACATGTACAATGTTGCCGCGTTTTTACCATGCATGAAATTGTTATGAAAACTAGTTTATATCCATGCTAATTAATTGTTAAAAAACTTTGTAGATTGGAGATTTTTAAATGCTATAATTCAAATGTAAATTTGAGGTTTGTACATTGGAGTTTGTCTTTCATTTTCTTGTCGAGTATTTCATTTTGAGTGACGGTAAACCAATTTTTCCAGTCACCGACTTCTCCTGCGAAAAAACAAAAAAAAAATATTTATTTTTTTCAATTTGGGATGAGGAGGTGGAGGCAGGGGAGGAGGTGGGGGGGGGGGGTTAAAAAGCTACATGTCGTCGCATCTATTTTTGAATTCTAGAGACAAGGTATATAATCCAATCGTATTCTCGTGATATCTCCTTAAGACATGACTAAGATAGACCTCGTATGCATTTACACGAAATATACTGCAGGAATTACCACAAGCCAGCTTGGGTAACAGTTTTTATAAGCCATAAGAAATTATAACAATCCTTACATCCCCCTATACGTGAGTATTTACTGGGAAGTAAAAGAAACGTTGAACAAGAAACCAAAACGGATATTTAATTTCTCGATGTAGTCCCATTTTGGCGAAATTAGGCAAGATGGTGACGTTCTCTGTCGACTTGATTCCCCTTAGGCTGACAATCGCTATAAGCGCCACCAGGCATCTTCATTAGTTGGTCCTCGATGATCAGAATGGTTAGAATTATCGTCCTTCAGTCCCACACAGACCTCCCATCGAAGCGACGCGGCTTCGAATCACACTCAGACCAAATAAAAATTGAAAACTTTCCGAGTAGATTTTACACTCGGTCGCCGTATGTCGAAGAGCCATGTACTCCGGGCAATGATCCCGGTTTTCTCCCCCCAATAAACCTGGCAACGCCCGCCATATAAATGAAATAATCTTGAGTGCGGCGTAAAACATCAATCAATCGGTCTATCAATCGCCATTAGTTAATACTATCTGAAGTGTTTGGAGATATTCTTACTTATGTGTAGGAGATGAATGAAAAATAGAATAAATCCAAGCAAACGCCAGGTGGAATTTCATGATGTTGTTGCTTTGACGTATGATAAGTTGACCTCAGGGGTCGCGGGTTCGAATCCCATTCAGTCCCCAAAATAATGGAAAATTTTCTGACTGGGTTTTCACTCGAACGACCTATGTGGGATTGTTGCCAGTTACCAACGGAAGGTCGTGGGTTTCCTCCGGGCATTGAGCCCGGTTTCCTCCCACAATAAAACTGGCAACGCCGCCATATAACTGAAATAATCTTGAAACACCAAACAATCAATCAATCAATTCTGATCGATAGGACAAGGGTGATTTCTAATTTAAGATTGAATATAATGATCTGCCATTCAGTTTTTTATGAGATGGCCAGGAGGGGGGGGGGGGGGTCGTTTCACGAAGCCGTCACACAGTGCGATCATTGCAGTTGCCATCACGACTTATCTCTTCACTATGGTATACATTGGCAAAATGGCTTCGTTTGCGACGCGGCCGTTTTGTGAAACGAGCCCCTGGCATATTCGTTCATACGATCTTGAGAACATGGGCCCCATGTCCACGTAGATAGTACCTCGTGGGCCTCAATCCGAATCTCACTTCGTCGATACGCTGAACTGATTGGGTAAAACTCCCTACGAGCGGATTGCTAGGCCCCCCAAATACCCTAATTTCCATAGAGCATCCCCCCCCCCACACTCCCCCACCCCCCTCCATACTGTTTCGTTCTGACGTGGTTTTCACTCGAACGACCTATGTTGGATGGCAGCCGTGGGTTTCCTCCGGGCATAGAGCCCGGTTTCATCCCACAATAAAACTGGCAATGCGCCATATAGGCCTGAGTGAAATAATCTTGAGCAAGGCGTAAAACACCAATCAATCAATAAATCAATCATACTGTGTCGTTTGTAAAAGTATGTGAAAACCATAGTTTCCCTCGCTTGTACCTGTCCTCATAAGCACACGCTGCTTGAAATATTGTACATATCCCGTTGACCTCTAAAATTTTGGGATCAGCCCTATTCAAAATTGGCCCGTGCTATAAACGAAACAGTTCAGTCCCTTACCCAATCTAAAATAGAGATTGATTCTATTGCCAGTAGTGGAGATATCAACTCTAAAACCAATGAGTACATGTTGCTTGAACATAAAGGGAGGCCACTGCTGTCGACGTCCTTAAAATTGTAAACAACGACACGTGACACTGATAGTTGACTCGGTTGTGAAGAGAAATATCCGATATAATTCTGGTAGGCAACGTTTAAGCCGCTCATGATCGGTTTTGTTGAATTGATTACTATACTCTCCTAATACATGTAAAATACCTTGAAATTTATTCTCTCATCCATATCATATTTTGCTTTGACATCCAAGGGCGCTGCCATCTTGCTTTAGAATGTATTTGTGAGCTGATGTAGTGCCGATTATATTTTTGATTTTTAACAAGTATTTCTGCCAAAAAGTCTTGCAAAACAGGTTACTATTGTAGGGTTACATGTTTGGAAACAGTATAGAACAGAGAATTAAATATCATACAAATTATAAATTCTCAGTAAGTTTTTTACAGTTCACTATGCGCGAAAATGAAGGGTGACGGCACTCGAGCCATGTCTCGTGTTGAGGGTCTCGTAGAATGGCACGAGGTCTCGATTGTCCCTTACCTTTCCGATAGAGAGAGTCACTATCGGCATTCCACAGCGTTGACCCAGCCGCTCCTCGCAGTCGCACTTTTTCCGCTTTCATTTTTTTAAACGAACATCTATCTGCAATTTGCTGATGGAAATCTATATCACTGGATGTTCCAAGAAAAGTGGACAAGCGACTGATTTCTCTTACTGGATCCTGGAAGTAAAATTCAACTACTCTGAACTTTTCAAATAAAAAAAATTCTATAAAAACGATACACACATCATGCTTGAGGAAAATCAGGGAGAGAGAGAGCAACTGCGAAGCTGGCGTGTCACCAAGAAGTATCACTAAAACACACGGGCACAGGGAAAATCTTCTTGTCTAAAATAGCCATGGAGACAAGTTTCTAATTGTGTTAAAAAGAGGTATATCATTTGGACCTTTATACCCCATAAATTGTTATAACAAACCAAACCTGATATTTCACCAAGAAGTATATACAATGTATATATGTTTGAAAATAGATAGACTGAAGAACATTCTATTACGGTATTAAAATTTTGACTTTAAAACACTTGCCCGCCATCTTGGAATAAAATGGAGAAGTATATATATATGTTTGAAAATAGATAGACTGAAGAACATTCTATTACGGTATTAAAATTTTGACTTTAAAACACTTGCCCGCCATCTTGGAATAAAATGTTTAGTTTTTTTTTTTTAAATTCTTTATTTCAGTACACGAGAGTTTTAGAGGTATTTTATGAGCCCTGAGTCCTCGTTGCATATATACCTCTATATCTAATTTTAAAATTGGTCCCAAAGGGCAGAAACCTGAAGTATCTCGTTTGCACCAAATTCCTGTGCCATTCGAGCCTCTAGCAGAAAATTGCGAAGGTACGAACACTCTAATGATTGGAGATGACGCGAAAGCAGACCAGATGACGATCAAGAAAGCGGAAACGCCAATCTCGATGAACGTTTTTCACCAAGGTGCAATTGTCTTCTCGGCTACGCAATGCAATAGATCTGCTCCCTGGGATTCCGCTCAGCTTCGATCGACTTTTATTAGAGGAGAAACGCTTTTAACACATGAGTATACAGTATTTTGTTTAAAGTGGCATGAGCTGCCATAATTCACACTTTTTTCATAATTTCTGATCGTCACGGCAGTAAGAGGCTTTGAAGGCCATCGAAAAACTAAATGATTAGCGTTGGAATGAGGAAAATCCATACAGTATGTGGCCTATACGAAACGGAATAGTGTTCGAAAAGTAAACAAAATTTAAATAACCGGGATGACCATTCATTCATTCTTAGCCAAAGTTAGTTCAAAACAATACTTTATCGTACATTCTCGAGACTAGAAGCACTTAAATGCCACTTTAAATAAAATGTCTGGCACAGGTGGGTCGCAAGATGGACTCCCACTCAGACCATAAAAAATTGACAAATGTCTGCGCCGGGGTTTCACTCGGACGCACCATATATTTAAGAGTTTCCAGTACTCGCCGAAAGTCCTGGGTTTCCTCTGAGCAAAGAGCCTGGTTTCGTCCGCCACCAAACCTGGTCACGCCACAATATATAAATAAAATAACCTTGAGTGCCGCGTAACACATTAATCAATCAATCAATCTTGCCTAGTGTGTTGAGGTAAAATAACATGTAGTTTAACATTCTAACCTTTTTCATTTCCTCGTAGTGGAGAACGTGAATGGGAAGATCCGATCTTGAGGATATAAATTTGTCCCACGTGGTTACGTACCAAAACCAGTCACCGTAAATCACTTGTAAAAAGACAGAATATATACTAAAGTAATAAATAGATTGCTTGATTGATGTTTTACGCCGCACTCAAGATTATTTAAATTATATGACGGCGTTGACAGATTTAGTGGGGTAGGAAACCGGGCTAATTCAGAGTAAGTAACTATAGATATTAGGAGATAGTAACTCCGAATTATGAAAAAAAAAATTTCACCTGGCCCTAATACGCTTCGTATCATACAGCGACAGTATTTCTATAGTTCTCAAAAGCTTTTTCCGCCAACCTCAATGTCAGAAAAGACAGGAAACTCACAATTAGGCACATAGGCCTATAGCCAGTGGCCTCTAAAGCATCAGTGGCTGAGTCGGCAGAGCTAGTTAAAGTTCGATACAAGCCTCACATCGATGGAAAGCGGGTTTGAATCCCACTCAGTCCAAGAGAAATTCAGAAACGGTCTGAGCGAATTTTTCTCTCAATCGCAATACATTGAGACTTGCCATTAAACCTGGGGGGAGCACCTTACGCAAATCTTTGGAAATTTCCTGAGGCTGTATCAACGAGAAATGTCACACACCAAACAGTAAACCATATACATAGTAATTTATTTAACGTTTTGCTAAACTTACTTTTTCCTCGAAGGAATTCTTCAAAAAATCCATCCCAGCGTCCTTTGTACTTATAATTCCTCATATGAATAGTATGGTGGTACAAGGAAACTAACATGTCTTTCGGATTTCTCAGAAGATAAATAATTTTACATTTTTTCTCGAAAAAATCCGGCGACAGGAACTGCGGCCACATATGCGAGTTAAGCACTCGTGGGGACGGCGTCTCGTCGATGAGCGCCGGTTTCCTCGCCTCGATCATCGCCCCTTCCTTCTGTTCCGGGGTGTATTCGGCGTCACCCTTCACGAGCATCCCGGCAACTTCCCATAACCAATGAGTACCTATACAAGTTAACAAATAACAGAGAAATAACGCATTCATCGATAAACAAGACCTGCTGTTACGTAAAGTTGAACTGTTAGCCTCTTTTTGTATTGTCTACAGTTCTTTCTCGATCTCTATTGTCTGTTCACCTATTGTCCCGACGGCTGTTTAAAATAATCCTTTAATGCAGAAATCAAGGAACTTTCGCTAAGCTTGAATATAAACAACTTTCTATATATGCAAATCTGTTCTAATGTATTTTAGCAGGAGTGTTCTAGAATTTCTGAGAATCTATTTAAGGACGTTTTTTGGTTTTTCGTCAGTCAGTTTCGAAATGTACTCTTAGATGCTTTCAATCTGTTCATAATTTAGAAGTTATTCGACCTGCTTAATTGTCACTGATACCTGATTTGTGAGTTCTATTAATATTTTATTCTGTTGATTTACCAGTGTGTTTTCAAGATTTCATTCTGTGGATTTATATTTCGTGATCATCGGATTTAAACTACTACCAGCGAACTTTGTGAAGCTATCAGAACGGCAGATTTCTCGGAACTGTAAACTCTTAACTTGTATAAGTTAGTCAATTTGATAAATGTTTCTCTTTCCAATGTTTGTATAAGAATTGCCTTTACATAAGTTACTCTGTTTGTTTTTAATATAAATCAACTTTGTAAATAAAATCTGCTGGTCCGTTGTTACTTTATTTTATTATTATTTTGTCTCCTAACACCGGCCTGTTCTGAACCATGACTGAAACGTAAAATATCAATTAATCGACCCGCTGGTATAACTACAGAAAGTAGTGTTAATGTGAAGAACGCAGGCTCGATTACTTATAAGCTACAGAACAATCGTCTGGGGTTTTCTTTTCGTCATTTTCGTGCCCCCCCCCCCCCCCCAAATGACGTAAATCCACAATGTTTTAAACAGGCGAAATACTTTCATTTTGAATGTGGCGACGAAAAAAGAAGCCGCAAAACCTTACGCAATACTTTCCGTATTCTCAAAGCTGACCGGTAACGAGCGAAGACAGCCGAAGTTTGTTCCGAATGCATCGTCTAAGTCGAGAGTAATATTTCTTATAGGACATTTGTCAATTTAAGACCATATTTTCTATTTTGTAATCAATTTGTTTGCGAACATGCATGTGCTGCACCCGCTGGACAAAAAAATGAAATTTCTGGCGCAAAACCTACGAGAGTCAAAGCGTTTTTTAATCTCCGAAAACCAATTACCTTAGTGTCGTGACGTCATAGTTGATATCTTCAGCTTTGTAATTGTAAGCTAGCATAAAGTTATGCATAAACCTTCAACATGGAATTGCGCCTCAGATTGCGCCTACATAGTTTAACACTCGTTTGGCACAGACGTACGCTATACACCTTCTTTAGCATATGTATAGGCCTATACTTTCTCGAGTTGCCAAATGTGACGTCATGTTTTACCTTCGTTGAGTCAGTGCGCCATCGTTCACCATTATTGGTTGAATCAACAATACAGCGTTCAAAGGTCAAGTATGACGTCAAATACGATGATTTTCCGAATGGTGACGGAAAATATGCATATGAAACTAACGATGAATAAAAAGTTATTGGTTTACTTGGTTAAGTGCATTACTTCGAAAAGTCGAAGATAATTGCAGCTCACGTGTCTCCATGTTTAAGCCCAAGAATATTAGGCTAATAGATTCTCACTAGAACCATTTTGGCATTGTGAACTCTACTTTAGATGTGGAAACACATATATATTACGGTGGCTCAAATACCATTTACTTTTCTTCAAGTTTTTAAAAGTGATGAAATTAACAGAAACTTTATTAAACAACAAGGTTTTGAAACAACATGGCGGCTGTCATGAGAAGAAAGATGATGAACAAGTATATCAGGTCGCTTTCCATTGTCCAGCAATGTCGGCGATGATCCAGCACGAAGTTCTGCTTGTTGGCGAATTGTTAAATTATGTTTTTGAAATATGTTGCAATGTGGAAGAGGTAGAATTCATAATTGTTTTGAACAGTGTCGGTATAAACAAATTTGGCACTTCCAGTAAGGTTGCTTAAACGGAAAGCGACTTTAAGTAAAAATCTCAACAAAGATATGCGCAGTTTCATTTTCTATTTGAGAATAGTTTGACTCGTTGAAAGTCGTTAAAAACTTACCACATTTGGGGTAACCTGCGATAAGAATATCGTCGTGGCGCGCTTTCAGTTTTAGCAAGTCTCCGAATGTATCAGCACAGTCCACTAGATGTGGCAAGTATATGTTCGTACCAACTATTCTATACAAACAACGTTCGTGGCCATTTATGTCGATTTCCTCAACAAACTCTAGTCTGGACGTCGAATAGTCTTTAGTAGCCATTGTAACATTGAAATGAAATACAATGAAAGCTATGCTGTCGGGATGACGTATCTTTGTGTAGCAAGTATGCGAACAAATTGACCTCGTGTCTTAATTCTGGCTAGCCATTGGTCACTTGATTTTGGTGGCGAAGATAGGGCTAAGTTTTTTAAATGAACATAAGATTTTATACCTAGGCCATATATCCTACCAGTACATGTTGTCTGCTTTTGAAATGGAATTCATGATAGTAGAATGGGCATGATATTTCGTTAACAATCAACATGGGTTGTCACACAAAACAAGGTTAGTTCTGCATGGCCATGCATGAATATCCAAGCAATGATTGGAGAGGCACGACTTACTGTGCCTGATACCGTATTAACCTCATTAACTTAATACTTTTAATTCACTTTTTAATATGTTGTCGTGGTGTTTTCATTCACATTTCACAGTAAATGTCATTTCCCATATTAAATGGGAGGGGTCCGGAATCTGGGCTCTTCGTAGTCTACATGAAACACCTCCGATCTTACGTTTACGAATCAATCTAAACACGTGAATCAATCAGAAATCATCGGAAACTGGTAATGCCTCGAACCCACTACACATGGGCGACAGGTTTTGCATGCAATTGAAAACCATTGCTCGCTCCCAAATACCCGAATACCTTTGCCCATCTGGAAGTTGCATTTACACCTGACGTATACAGCTTTCGGTTTTTTGTTTTTTTGTTTTTTGTTTCCAATTTGTTTTGTGTATGTAACAATAAACGGTTTATAATTTATAAACATCATGTATGTTTGGTATCGTTGGAAAGGAAAATTAAGCGCGCTTTTTCTGAAACATAAGTATTTTTTCTTCTCTTTTAAGACATATACGGTCATAAATTGTTTGAATTGTTAACTATTAGTAGATTCCAAGGTAGAGATAAACGTTCTATCTTAAAGTGACAGAAAATGGTGAAATTATCGGCTATTTTACTTAAGGGGTACATATTATAGAACATCTTTATTGATGCATGGTAGTCACAATAGTAATTTGAACTGACTGGAGCAAAAAATGAATTAACGTTTGTCCTGGTTATTTAAATTTGTTTACTTTTCGAACACAGTTTTGGGGTGCGCTCGAAACGCTAGTCCCGGACGTCCAGGACACCCCTACAGGTTTCGAGTGCCCCAGTACAGCTGTCCAGAATGTTTTCTGGCTGTCCAATTCGCTGAGGTGGCGCAGAAGGGAACAAACATATCGGCGGTAGTTCACGTTGTATTTGATATGCATGGAATACCGCCTTTACTAGGAGATGGTGCAATTTCGATCCAGATCTGTTATGCAAGCGCGCTTCAACTATCAATGGCGGCACGTTTTACAAAGTCAAATCCAAACCAGCCAATTAGATGTGTCCATTCCACACATATAGTTCATTTGTTCGGACAAGCGATGCAACAGATGTAGGCCTACGCCTTTTTGATTTCCCGACTTCCTGTTCTCGTGCATTCGGAACGGCTTGTAACAGGGAACAGAAGGGACATGTCGAGGACTCTCGTTTCGAGCGCACCCTATTTGTGCAGTGACTGGTGAGCTAGGTATTCTGATAGGCTGATCGGGACACGCGGCTAAGCTTTGCTGTGAAGATTGCTGATAACTTGTTAACAATCTTATAGCACAGTTTGGCGAGGAAAAAACGTACATAGATGGGTTTGGTACCGTTAGAAAGGAAAATTTACCGAACATGTACTAAGTTCTTTCCTTTCCTTCTCCTTTAAGCTATAGAGATGCGAAAAATTGGCGTCCCGGTTATTTTGGTTTCTTTTTTACTTTCCGAGAATAAAAACAGGTTCGATGGATATATTTCATTTCAATCCCATCCAACTATAGTTAGTTTTCGATGAACATCTAAAACTTAAAAATTAGTCAACGGTTCACAAGAAGTCAGTGAGCCCCACGGCAGGGCCGAGGAGAAATTGTCACACATTAACCGTATAACGTTGCGTTCACACGGCAGGGCCGAGGAGAAATTGTCACACATTGATCGCATAACGTTGCGTTCACAGTTCGTAGGTAAATTTGAGGCTGGAGGAGGAAAGTTTTTCTTGCAAAACACGGTCAAATATCTCGTTTTGTGACACTGTAAACCAATTCTTCCAGTCTCCAACTTGACCTAAAGAACAAAAAAAAAAAAACAGAAAATCTAATACTTTATTAAGTGTTGCGCTGCTATTGGGGTGTGACGGGGCCAGAGATCCGCATGCTCTTTATTTCTCTGAATGCCACAACTAACTTTGCCTAAATACGAACCTGAATTTGCTAAACTGTTGCAGTCCCCCCCCCCCCCCCCCTCTGCTGCAGTTTACGGTTGGTCCACATGTATGTCAAAAGCAGGGGGTTTTAAACTGGACATATTCTTAAGTTTTCAACAGCATTATCCTTCCACTTACCTTTTCTGTACATACCAGGCTTTTTATCTCGCCAGAAACTTTTTATAAACTCGCTGTTAAATCGTGCCTTTTCTTTCTTCATATTTTTGAAGCTGCATTTTTCTGATATCTGTTCATGCAATTCTTTATTCTGAGGTAGTCCAAGAAAACTTGCCAATCTGCGGATTTCGGAAACTAGATCCTGTGAAAAAAATGGAGTTTATGGACTTATTGTGCCGAAAAAAAATAAAGTAATTTTGATGTTATACATTGCAACTGTAACTATGTTGTGACAGCAGCCTTGCAAGCTGATCTGTTTTCAATACTCTTTTTCATTTTATTTTTGTCAAACTATTAAAACTATCCTACCTTTTTCATATTTTCATAGAACATGATGTGAATCGGCAAATCCGGTCGAGACGAAATGAACGATTGCCATGTGACTACATACTGAAACCAGTTGCCATATTCGACTAAATAGAATTGCAAAAAGACAATTAAAAGCATTTATGTTAAATTCCAGGGTTGTAGCTCATAAATATCAAGTAGTTGATGCTTGGAATCTGAGATATAAATAATATATCGGATCCTTTTAAATAAATAAATGTATCTAGTATGCCAGTAAGGCTCCACAAAAATTGGGGGCTTGTCCGGGAAATTCCAAAAACGGATTGCCCAGAATATCTTACATGTAAATTAAAGATATTTTGATACAAATCTGGGAATATAGTGGAAGTGTTTAGAAGAGCTGAGAAACTAAAGGGCCCAGGCGGAAGTCAGATATAATCGAATCGAAGCCTGTAACCACTATTGGATTAACTAACCTTTCCCGTCTAGAAAGTTATGAAAAAATCCGTCCCACGTCCCGTCATACTCATAGAAAGGTTTCAGCTTATAATGATGATTGTAGAAAGACACGAGTAAATCTTTGGGATTCCTTAATATGTATACTATCTTTGCTTTCTTCTCAAAGAAATCTTTTGAAAGGTACTGAGGTGTAAGATGCGAGTTCAACAGACGAGGAGATGGCATAGTGTCGATATCTGCGATCTCCATTATTTCCATCATAACAGATTCCTTGACATCAGCGATATATTCGGCGTCACCATTTAACAGCATACCTATTACCTCAAATAGCCAATGAGTTCCTGGAAAACAATAAAGTGGGGTTGTCTTTACCCTGAAAGAATTCTCTTTTTTTTTCACCATACACATGGGGATGGTACAACGCTGCCATATAAGGAACACAACCTTTGGCGCTTAGTAAAAGCTGGTATTACAGTGAGTGTGCTGAAAACAATTTGGCTCACTATAGTTTGTCACAGAAAGCCCAAGAATAGCCTGAATAGTTCCTGAACTTTCCAACATCACAGATATCAGTACTGCGCATGCGCATTTGTAAGTGTCAAACTAGACAAAATGGCAATACTGGCCAAGTTGACCAAGTATGTCCGATGAGTAATAATTTGTTTGAAGTATTCCAAATTACATAAAACATAACAGCAGATAGCCGCACTCGTGTGTCTCTATCCTGTTTACTTACTCGCTGGTCAGGTAGATAAACAGCAGACTGTTAGTGTTAAAAACTTACCACATTTAGGATAGGCGGATATCAGAATATCATCTTCTCGGGCCTCTAGCTTCGTCAAATCGTTAAATCTTTTGTCTAAGCCAGAAAAGGGGGGCAAGTAGAAGTCTGTACCCTCGACGTGATAATTCTTTATAGTGTGTCCATTCCTGTCGGTATGAACTATGGATGTCACCGAAACATCTGAGCTGTCAAAGTCACCCATTCTCTCTGTTGTTGTATTGTGTAATACTGACGTTTTATATATGCACTAGAATATTATGTATAGAAAATTGAAAGGTATTAAACACCGTACATGACCTATTTCCCCAGTTTGGGCTTAGCCTAGTTTTAGAGCATGTGAACATG
The DNA here is from genome assembly GCA_963971465.1 of Lepidochitona cinerea. NCBI lineage: Eukaryota > Metazoa > Mollusca > Polyplacophora > Chitonida > Tonicellidae > Lepidochitona > Lepidochitona cinerea. The sequence continues at coordinate 2,725,659 of OZ020556.1, read as the reverse complement.
GAGAAAATCTGTTAACCTTTTTGTTAATTGTATTGGGGGTCTACAGGGGGCATTGTATTGGGGGTCTATAGGGGGCATTTTTCGTCTTACTGTTATTTCGGTTGATCTATAATGCTGTAGACAAATGAAGTACACCCTTTTAATCAAGCTATATCAATTTTCTATCAAATACGAAGGTATAGGAATGCAAATTTGAGTTACTTTTCGCTGGAATAAGAAGCAATAAATCAACAAAGAGAATTATTTTAGAAAAATACAAAACAATATGAGGTTAAAATATTAATTTAAAGAGCAAATCGAAGGGCATCTAGCAATTTTAATGTATCAATAATCTGAATATCTAAGTAAATATTTAAAAGGACTACTCAAAAGTGTTGCATCTAAACTTACTCTCTAATAAATATTAGTTGCCATTGTATACAGACTCCAAGAAGATTTTCCCAATGCCCGTGCGGTTTAGTTTTCATAAGCATAGCTGCCCTAGCATACAGACTCCAAGGTTACTATCTTTAAACTGACCTCGTGTCCGTCACGCCACATACACTCACTGACCATCGTCCATTACTCACAAAACTGACCAGTAATGCCTGATATCAAAAATGCAACCCCCCCCCCTGCTGGTCAGTTCTAACAGTGCCAAAGGTCATACTTGTACAAGAATATCTCGAAATCAGTCATGTAACAAAGTAGAGATTATTCTTCACTATATTCTTCATAACTGGTGTTTTTAACTATAAAGGGGAAGGTAAAAGGATTCAGTACAAGTATAGCCTCCATTAGCTTCCAACCTGCGTCTCACCCCTCCAGTGAGACGTCGGATCTGTTGAGGGGTAAATGCCGCCAATACCGATATAATGCGGCTTCCAATTCCTGCAGATTCTGTAGGCCTACAGGAGGCTCTAGGGCTTGAATGTTTCTGCCCAGCCTATCCCAAATGTGCTCTAAAGAATTCAAATCCGCGCAGTTACCCCTTCAACAGATCCGACGTTTCACTGGAGGGATGGAACGCAGGTTGGAAGCTAATGGAGGCTACACGCGCTATTGACCTTCTGCTCTAAGGATGTGTTCTCCACACTCAAAGTGACATTTTTACTTCAATATGTTCGCCCTGTGAAGCCAGATGGACTCTGAAATGTCATACTTAAAAGCATCTTACAAGCTATCTTAATAAAAAGCAGTATCACTATCAGTTGGCCAACAATCTCCCAAAACCAATGATTTTATCGGTCGGTGCAGACTTTCCAGGGGGGTTGCTGAACTTTTTTCTTTGTGTATATAAAGGCTATTGGGGAAGATTAACAGATTCAGTACAAGTCAATAGCCTTCAGTTAGTTCCTGGCGATCTTTCTAAAAAATTAAAAAAATTAAAAAATTAAAAATTAAAAAAAAAACGTACGTTTTGATAATTTTTTAGAAAGATCGCCAGGAACTAACTGAAGGCTATTGACTTGTATTGAATCTGTTTATCTTTCCCAATAGCCTTTATATACACAAAGAAAAAAGTTCAGCACGTACGTTTTGATAATTTTTTAGAAAGATCGCCAAGAACTAACTGAAGGCTATTGACTTGTACTGAATCTGTTTATCTTTCCCAATAGCCTTTATATACACAAAGAAAAAAGTTCAGCACCCCCCCCCCCCCCCCCTCCTGGAAAGTCTGCACCGACAGATAAATTCTCATATGTATGATCCAGATATCAACGATATAAAGTCGATTTATTGATGTTTACGTCGCACTCAAGATTATTTCACCTATTTGGCCCCGCTGCTATGTTTAGTGGGGGAGGAAACTGAGCTCATTGCCCGGAGGAAACCCCCAATATTCGGCAAGTACCTGGCAACGTAACTATACATACGGCGACCGACCGAAAAATCCACTCAAAAATTTTTCGATTTGTTTTTGGTCTGAGTGTGATTCGAAGCCTCGACGCATAGATGGAAGGTCTGTGTGGGACTGAGAGACGATCACTCTAACTCACTGGACCCCCATCTTCGCAAGCCAAGTTAAAATGTTACGGAATGGGTTACATGAAGATTTTAACTTGGCTAGAGAAGATGCTGGACCCCAGGAAATTTGATGGTTTAACTATTCCTAGAAACCAACTTAACCTTACTTATTCAGAAGGTCTTGCCTTTAGTAAGCTGAGGGGAAATAAAATATATATACATGTAGTTATGAAACCTGCTGATAAATGCTCTGCAACAGTTGTTACATGGATGTCTAGATTATATTGAACGGCAGCTAAACAACGCTTTATTACCAAAAACCTGATAAGGAAATCAGGCCTGAAGAGTTGAGAATTTCCAATACAATTCTTTGTTCTCATGAAGAAAAAGCTATCTTAAAAAAAAAGCAGTATCGCTATTTGGAATCTAACATTAATTCTAAAACATGGTCTTCTATAGGTCACAACACCCAGTTTGTGTTTTCTCAGCCAATGAAAATTGATTTCGGGTATGCTGGAGCTAGGAGGTGGCTTACATAGTGATAGTTTGGTATCTGGGTTATTTGAATATTGGATTGAAACTAACGCAGGTCTACTGTACATACTTTAAGCTTTCAATCAATGCCTGATAACAGATTTTTGTGTGTGTTTTTTTAATGTTCACCCAATTTTGAAAATACCAAAGTCTAGCTTGGAATAAGTAAGAGTAAAACATGGCGGTACCCATGTTAAATTGTGTGTAGCTTGAAACCGACATGCACTATGTCAACTTTATTTGGTTGTAAAGGATTTCTCATGTGTTGATCTATTTGAAAATGGTAAGGAAAAGCCTTAACGAGATTTAGGTAATTAGCCACAAATTAAAACGTTAATATTACCGCAAATGGGAAATGAAACTGTATCATGTAACCTATATATCGAAAATACACAAACGCATTGAAAAATGACCCAAGCCTTCAATGTCCCCAAGGCGATCTTTTTATTTCGGATTTTGGTAGTGAATATCGGAGCTAATTGATTACTATTTAAAACATATAGCAAATGGCATGTTATCGAAAATACTGAAGATATGTTGCCAAATTATCTGTTTTAACCCCTTTTTAACACAATGAGAAACTTGTCTCCATTTTTATTTTAGACAAGAAGATTTTTCATGTGCTCGTGTACTTTAAAGTTCATAAAAAGATATACGAAATTTTGTGCTGTTCAAGCTTCAATCGCTTAGTTAAAGGCCCACTTGCCACCGTAACCTGTTTGACATTTGTTAAGAAAACCAATTTGCACTAGCTTACCACAGCTAAAACCACTAAAGTTAAACATAGCACACATAAAGCATGTCCAATTAGGTTTAGAATGTATAAATGAGGGTGAAAAACAAACGATGAATCGAAGCTCGATTACAACAACAACACCGATCAATGTTTGTTGGATTACCTTCACCCAAGCGTTTTTGTCTGTGGTTTGCACTCGACAGGCTTTTATAGTCCCTCTTTCTCGATCGTTAGTATGTATTTCTTAGATAAAGTTCGTAAAATTATACTTTGTCGTTAGATCGACCACACGACTCAAACCATTACGGCACTTTTGCACACGACCCGGTTCGAAGTTTGTTGACATTACGGGCACCTAACAATTCAAATTTTCAAATTCAAATTAAAAATACCAAATGACGTCCAAACTTTTAAATTTTGGTAAAAATAGAAAGTTCCTAACTTATATTGTCTGGGAAAAATACAGAAAACGGTCGTTTTTTTTTTAATGTAAACAATATTCCGGATTTTCGCGGCAAGTGGGCCTTTAATAAATTAATAAGGGATATTGCGAAAACTATTCTGTCCCAAATAACTCGCCATACACCTACAAAAGATTGACTTCCAAAATCTTATATTTATTTATTCTGATCACACGTAACCTATAACAGCTATAGTCCGGACTATATATGCTATACGAATATTGCATAACACGTTGACACACATATGTATATATGCATAACTTTGAACTAGGATTGAATAATCTTTTAACAAAAACTCTGGCTGAAAAGCGGTCACCGATGTGCTTAATCATGTTGGTGTCAACCTGAAAATAGAAATGATCCTATTTCTTAGGTCAAGATGACACCTCTAAGGCCGACCGTTTTATTCGGAGAAGTAATCACTGGCTGACACCCCCAGCCCCATACAAGATTCTCGCCCCAGCCTCACACGAGATTCTCGCCCCAGCCCAGTAAGAGATTCTCGCCCCAACCCCACACGAGATTCTCGCCCCAGCCCCGTAAGAGATTCTCGCCCCAGCCCCATACGAGATTCTCGCCCCAGCCCCGTAAGAGATTCTCGCGTCAGCCTCATACGAGATTATCGCCCCAGCTTCATACGAGATTCTCGCGTCAGCCTCATACGAGATTCTCGCCCCAGCCTCATTCGAGATTCTCGCATCTTTCGGGATCGGGATTTTTTTTTTCTTCTAAACATTTTATTTGTTATAAGAGCACACATTAAGCCAAGGCTTATACCGTGTACATTCTACAAAGTATACACAATTGTGGAAATGACAAACAAGAAATCAAAAGGAAAAAAAAAACATCAAAAATAAGAATGAAGAAAATATACATATGATCCAAACTATGTGAAGGTGGAGTAGATAAATAACCGAGATCCGATATATACAATGGGAATTACATGGTCCGTTTGGTCGGCTTTCGGTACGGCCTAAATGAATCGCTTCGTGGAAGAAATAAAAGTACAGACGGACGACATAACAACAGCATTTTGATGTTTACTAAATTCAGAACTACCATACAATAGATTAGTTGCACTGATAGGCTCAGCACACCCTGATAGTCGAATCGATCGTAGCATTTCTTCTCGCTGAGTAATGAACCGCGGGCAAATCAAAAGGAAATGATCAGCTGTCTCCGAAGAAAATCCACAAAAACATCTTGGGGAGTCAGAAACAAAATTGTTAAATAGATCGTCATGCAGGGAACTACAACCATTTCTCATTCGAGAAAGGATAATATTACTTAGGCGATCGCCTATGTAGTACCATGACGGAGGAGCTGCCTGGCTATACATCTGCAATATTTTGAATTTGAATACTTTGTGGTCAGTTATATTTTTAATATTATTTGGTAAGCTATTCCATTCACGGATGGTTGTTGGAAAAAAAGATTTACTAAAAGTGGCAGTATTACAGAATAAAGTTGTATAATTATTATCTGACCTTTGGGGATAATGATTTCGAGCCGAAACTGTTTGTGGTAGCTTATTGCAAAGATGTAAGCTGGTTTTATTGTTAACTATTTGGTGGAATGCACTTAATCTATGAATCTTCCGTCGCTGCCTTAGAGTGGTGAAACCGGATTCCTCGTAAAGAAGTGAGCTTGCCGCGCTTTTAGTTAATCCGGTAATAACCCGAAGGCAGTCTTTTTGGAGAAGTTCTAATGAATTTACCTGGTATTCAGGTAGATTATCCCAGACAACATCTGCGTATTCTAAAGCTGGTCGAATGAAGCCCTTGTACATAATTTCTAGACACTTTCGGCTAAGACGATATTTCATACCTCTGAAGAGTGAAATTTTTTTATGAGATGATGCAATAAGATTTTCAATATGGCTGTACCAATTTCCGAGATGGTTAAACGTCAAGCCTAAATGTTTGTGGGTCTCGGTTGTACTGATTGCACTACCCATGAAATTACAATCGACATTGGATGGCTGATGTCGTCTGGAGCAAAGAAGTAACTTTGTTTTTGATGCATTAAATGAGACCCTCCAGCGATTAGCCCATGCCTGTATGGACTGCAAGTCCTTCTCAATCGAGTTCGTTATTTCAGGCTGCAATAATTCGTCAGATATAACATACAGGGTGGTATCATCAGCAAATAACCGAATATTATTAATAATTGATCTTGGTAAGTCATTTATAAAAATGATAAATAAAAGGGGTCCTATAGGACAGAGCCTTGAGGCACTCCTGCAGACAACCCATTCAAGTTGGATGCAAATCCATTTAAAACAACTCGTTGTTTTCTATTGTCCAGGTATGAAGAAAACCTATTTAGAAGATTGCCACCATAGATTCTCGCATCTTTCGGGATCGGGATTTACCGAGTAGAATGCATCTGTAGCTTCATCCCATGGATTAAATCTCAACTAAGAATGGTGTCAGTGTATATAGTTTTGCACTCTACTTTAGAATAGAGTGGCCACATTATGCGAATTCATCGACGGCGATAAAATTGGCTTTGAAAATAGCAAACATGTTTGATGTCGGCGAATGCAAGCTAGCATTCGGGCGAACATCGGCCGAAACTCGCCCGACACAAGACAGGCGGATTCACCGGCGAATAAATTCGCCTCGAAACTGCCTAGTGTGTCCACCCAGGACCCCATAAGCGATTTTATCTATGTCCGCAGCATTTTAATCAATTTTTTCTAAGTGGGTTTTCAGTCGATCCCACTTTATGGGAGAGTTGAAAGGTAGTCGACAAAAGTCGGGGAGGAAACCCGACTTCCTTCCAGTCTGTCGGATTTCGTCAATAAACTTTTTTTCACCTAAAATTCCTAACGTTCAAAGCCGATCTCTACTGGGAGCATACTGGGGATTTTTCGTGTGGTTGAAGCCGATCGGATAAGAATTTAAAAAATATTTAAAAAAAAACAGTTTAAGCATGAGATTCAACAACAAAAATTTAATGCTGCGTAAAGAAATTTCCTTTAGTACATTTTATAGGCATATACCAATACATTGGTAGAAACATAAATTATATACGTGATAATAATAAAGTATACAAAATTGGTATAAACAAATAATGTTTGCTTTTATACTATAAACAATGGTTAATATAGATATTAAATATATGGATAAAAATATAAGATGCGTAAATTTCTTTAAAATAATGGTTTTCCAAAGCATACCTCACAGTCGAGGAAGTTAACATTGAGTTTAAGGTATTCCGACATTGATTTTAAGGTATTCCGACATTGATTTTAAATATGTAAGATTCTGTCAAGAATTTGCGAAGTTGAAAATGAATTTATGACTACTTTTAGTGCATATCTGAGACTCTACCCAGAATATCCAACATTTTGTCACTGATGTCCACATATGGGGGTATTTCTTGACGGTTTGGGTTCTCGCTCAGGATTTGGCCGGTTGCCCGACGAAGTGCAATAGCAGCTTGAACAATCTCCAAGACGTTTGTGTGATCCACGCCATGGATGGCAAAATGGAGATAAAACTGCTCTGCGAGCTTTCTCCGCCAGAAATCTCCCCTGTCCCCCGGGAAGCCGATATCATCGTGCTCGCCGTGAAGGTACGTCAAAACTTGATCCATGCTACTGAGGCGGGGATGCTTCAACATTCCAGTGTTGTTCATAAGAAGCATTATTTTCTCGCAGGACAAGTTTGCGATTCGGTTCATCGTAGAAACACACATCATCCGGTCTAGGAATGGCGCTGCCTGACCGCCGAGGTCAACTCGGCTTGCCGGAGGCCGAACCAGTTTATAATTTACCTCAAATGACATCGTGTTTCAAAGACGGCTGAAAAGGAAAATAAAACGATAATCGTCATCATCCAGTTAATTATATTGATAGATTGCTTGATTGATGTTTAACGAGATACTCAAAATTATTTCACTTATATGGCGGCGTTGTCAGGTTTAGTGGGGAAGGAAACTGGGCTCTTTGCCCGAAGAAAAACTCCCTTGTTTATTTTAGAGATTTTACTAGTGATGAGCTGGAATAAATTCGTTTTCTCCAGAATTGCCAGAAATGGCAGAATTAAAATTAGGCCATTTTCCAACATTTTTCTCAAAATGTACCAATAACAAGAATGAAATGATAGCGACCTACTTTTAGTCCTATCTCAAGGAAGTTTGTTAATGTAATGTTTACTAGAGGTCGCGTAGGATTAAAACGGATGAACATGTAGCCTTGTCATTCAGATTCTGTCTGTGTCAACTTTCCGACATTATAACATTAATTCAATGACTCAGACCTAATGTCGCACTCATTAGCTGAGGTCATATAGTACTAGGCCTAATAATTGATTGATTGGTGTTTTACGCCCCGCTCAAGATTATTTCACTTACATGGCGGCGATGCCAGTTTTATTGTGGGAGGAAACCGGGCTCTATGCCCGGAGGAAACCCACGACCTTCCGTTGGCAACTGGCAACCATCCCACATAGGTCGTTCGAGTGAAAACCCAGTCAGAAAATTTTCCAATTTTTTTTGGACTGAGTGGGATTCGAACCCGCGACCAAGTAGGCCTTATAAGAAAAGCAAGCAAACCCAATGGCTGCCCCTGTAGCCTGTAGTAGCTGTACTGTAGTGTAGCAGCAGTGTAGCCTGTACTGTAGTGTAGCAGCAGTGTAGCCTGTACTGTAGTGTAGGCCCTGCGCCGTAGTGCTACTACTACAACCGTACTGTACTAGTGCCCAAATTTTCCCTGGATCAGTCCCTGTAACCAATTACTTGAATTAGTAATTTAGTATAACTTGGTATCTGTTGTTGTATTTATATGTACACTTGTACAGTGTCTATATTAAAATGTCAAAGATGTTTCCGGTATGGGCAGAGAAAAGATTTTTTTCTATTTCTCCCAAGTGTCGATGACCTGGTATTGACTATAGTATTGTATTGGTAACGGTTGCAATCGCCAAATCCGCCGGCGAAGAAATCGGATGAGTGTAGACTTAATATTTCTTTATAAAACTAAACGAAGTACACGCGGTGACGAGGACTCATTTATGAAATGTTCAATGCTGTTTAAAAAGGTTATTACCTGTTTTAAAGTCCCAGCACGGAGTCAAAATAAAAGGACTTTCCTTGGTTACGCCGCCATTTGTAAATAAACCAAGGTAACTCGCCGCAACAAAGCAGGGGCAGTAACTCCCTCTAATTATTTCCCCTTATCTCTTCTATCTCAAAGATACCTTATAATTATAAGATATCTATGTTCTATCTATAAACGTTCGAAAAACCACGGGTGTTTACTGCGATTATACAAAATTTTGATAAAAAAAAAAGACTTAATTCATACTTTTGCTTTTATAATAATTTTATTCACAAAGGAAGTCAGCATGCAAAGTATGATAACAACCATGTTCCCAGCATTAAATACTGTACAGAAGTATTTAATTATATAACTCATTGCTATCTTTGGTAAAATATGAGATGGAAAAACAAATTTTATTGGTGTATTGCCTGTATCACAGCCGTGCATAAAATATGTTTGAAGGTATGCAAACAAATACAATAACAAGTGACTACCGATATATTTTTTGCAGTATGTTGCTGTGGCCTACATGTTCACAATAAAAAAAGCAAGTCAGTTTTTTAAAGAAACGTTCTAATTTAAGAAAGAAAAATATTACAATAAATAAGGCTAAAAAATGTACGTTACATTTTCTGCTATTTTTACACACTGCTTATTTATTATTATTACCCTAAATTGTGTTATTACATTAACACAGACAAAAGCTTGTGTTGTTCAAAACAATTTACTACGTGCTGATGTCTTAATTTTTTATCATTACATACAATATTGTTGATAATCACAAATATTAGGTTTTTATTATAACATTAACACATATGTTTTATATCAACACATATTATGTTCTATTATAAAATTTACACATATTTTAAAACAACACATAAAATGTTCTATTATAAAATTAAAATATATGTTTTATAACAACACATTAATTTTAAAACAAACACAATTTCAGACAAAAACATTAAAGGAATGTATTACTAGTTGTGCTAAAGAAATTTAAATTTAAGTTTCTAAACATTCAACTAAATGGGAATGACCTACATAATAAAGTGACCTATTTTTACTGCAGATGGTCTTATCATATGAGAAAAGAATTTTTTTCTTCTCATTTCCTGTGATGTGCCTTCTGTCAACATTGGTCTATTGTAGCGAACCACAGACAGGACGACATTTATTTGATTCTGTAAATTCATGCAAAATGCAGTATCCTTAGACGCCCAGTGTTAAAATCTCACAAAGATTGGTTTTGTGAGAGTGAGTTCGTTAAGATTGTAACCATTGGAGTCCTGGGGCTCGTTCTAAGCTGGCGCAAAGTGACGCAAAGGTTTACAGCATAGAGTTGCGCCTCCAGACTTGCAACCATGCGCAAGTTCCTATAATTCAACACGCGTTTGCGACTGGCGAAACTTACGCCAGCTTAGTAGAACCAGCCCCAGGGGGGACAAGAGCAATGGAGAATGTCACTATATAATGTTTAATATTTTCTAGACAATTATTATTTGCTTTAGGAACAAAACAATGCTTTTAAAACAATTTTACTTTAAACACATGGTTTTCACAACTTAACTTCTATAAATGGCAGTCAATAGCGGTATCTTTTTAATTCAAAGGTTATTGCACAAGAACATATATTATTATAACATAAATATCCTCTGATGGGACAATTACTTTAATGTCCAGGGTTCAATCAACTAAACGAAGACAAGAAAATGAAACAAAAACATCAGTAACAAAAAAAAAGGCAACAAAAAAACTCACCAAATAAAAAGAAGGCCCACAACTACTTCTCACAAATATGCCATTTACATGCTTTTAAATGAGGAAAACACCCCTGTAGCAATTTACGGCCTCTACACAAGCAAAATAGAGAAATACAAATCAGTTGAAAGATAAAAATTTTAATAAGTGTTGACATGCGTTGACAAAAAAATATAGAATTTAAACGAAAACTGATACAAGGTGGGATAAAGCACAAGGGGATAGGCAATAAACAGTTACAAATTATTTGGAAACTTTACCAATGCACAATCGAAAAAATTGAAACTTGGAAAGGAAAATTTCTTAGAAAAGGGGAAATTGCATGATGATGACCTTCAATAGATTGACAGATTTAGTGGGGGAGGAAAACTTGTTCCGCCCGGAGAAAAGTCTTGAAACCCACTCTTCCATATAGGTCAATCAAGTGATTGATTGATTGTTTGGTGTTTTACGCCGCGCTCAAGATTATTTCACTTATATGGCGGAGTTGCCAGTTTTATTGTGGAAGGAAACCGGGCTCTATGCCCGGAGGAAACCCACGACCTTCCGCTGGTAACTGGCAACCATCCCACATAGGTCGTTCGAGTGAAAACCCAGTCAGAAAATTTTCCAATTTTTTGGACTGAGTGGGATTCGAACCCGCGACCCATTGATGGGCTTGTCATTGGAAGACCTATGCCGAACTGAGAGACTATCGCTCTGCCGACTGAACAACCGAGACCCTGTTATGTCCCTAAATTTCAAATCTGAAATGACAAACTACAATTTTAAGTGCTTACGTTAATTTTTTTCTCCACAGACACCACAATTATAGTGCAAAAATGATTGTCTATGGCAAGAACAAATTTGATATTGCTGATTTGTCAATATTACGAGGCGGCTAATTGCTTTTATTGGTTTTTAAATCACAACTATCCGTGAGGTATTGCAGGTTTTACACACAAAAATTCAACAACTCTCTTAAAGTGCATAATGTGTTGGTTTCAATAACTACAGTGTATGTGCCTTTAAAGGATAAATGGCAAGTTTTTTCTGAACACCTAGCGGTGATTTATAACTGCAAATGGGCTAAATGTTGAAACAAAACGAGCTTCCTGTAAGGTCTCACAGTGTCATAGAAAAAGAGATTGAGAATATACATATCTTCCATTAACAATCGAAAATATCTGCATATTTTACGTCATACTTTAATTTTTGAATGATTTTTATCGTCATTTCAACCAAACACTTAAGATTAGTTTACTTATATGGAGGCACTAGGAGGTTTAGCAGGAGAGGAAACCCCCGATCTTCAGTGAGTAGGCCTACATGTACCTGGCAGCTTTTCCAAAGGGTGTTTGAGCGAATAATTCACTCACAGTTACCTGGGTGAGACTAGGCAGGTCGGTGACGTCATCAAATGTTGGTACAAGGTATTCCATCATAAAAGTTAAAAATCAAAAATAGTTTGGTATAGGTTTTAGAAACAAACTATGGATGGTTAAAATTGACCCGACCTGCCTTGTGAGACATTCACAATGCATATTTCTGAGCTAATTAACTGTGCACAATCGATAAATGTTATGCACTACAATATGGCCTGTCCAATTTATAAAGTTAAATTTTGTTTAAAAATTGGTTTAAAAAATCCTAGCTGTATACAAGCTCAATAATTAGCATTAACATATGCACTGGGTAATATTGACGAAGCCAGTAACCCGTACAGTCCCAAGGTGTGGGCCCATTCTCACCGTTTGCTTTATCGTAGCATGCAATTCAAATGGATGCATTTGATTGGTTGACAAATCTTATTGACCCATTAAAAGCATCCATTTTAATTGCATCCTACAAGTCGGTACTGCAAATTGCACAGTGAGAACAGGCCTTTACAGACAAAACTAAATAGACAGGATGTACAAATATATTTTAGAGGTTTAGTTGTTGACAACAACCACGCAACGTACATCCTGAAGATTGGTATAAACGATAAGCTCATATTTTATACTTCTTGATAAAAATGACAAACAATTAGCTAATATTGTGTTAACAATTTTTTTTTGTACATTTGGCAGCTCGTGCCACTTTAAAGAATTTTTTTTTTCTTTTCGTTTATTGATTTTTTTATATATTCTGTTTGAATACTTGATAAAGTGATAGTTTCAATAATTATTTTAATTATTTATATAAAATGTCCCACGGCTATATTCACAATGCTTATTCTATAGTCAGGCTTACTGTCACCCATTTGATAACACCATCAATGATTGATTGATTGTTTTGGTGTTTTACGCCGCGCTCAAGATTGTTTCACTTATATGGCGGCGTAACAACACCATCAATGAGGTCAAATGTTAACGATACTGTCAACTGATAACGAAGAAAGATAATTTATTCGATATTTTTTTATGCTAAATATATCTGTGAAAACAGGCAGTTGCATTTACCAACCGATCAAGATTCCGGGTAAACTACATGTACAACAAAATAAATATTCTTGCAAGATTTTCGAAAAGTCGAAAACAAAATGAAGGGTGAGAAAGAATACATTTCATGGTGGAGAATTAACCTTAAATAAAATCCCTAAATCAAGTTACTAAGTTGCAAAAGTAGCGGGCATTGGCGTTGAAATTAAATTTCTAGAAAAAAATTTAAATTGTTGATAAACTCATAATAATCACAGAAACAAGATAACAAATGATTAAAAAAAAGTCAAGCTGCCAATGAAAAGAAAAATAAGTTACATCGAATTTAGATCGGATCTGATTGTCAGAAGTTCCAGTCAAGTTGACAACAAATCTCTGTACAACTCTTACAATCGTTTTCAGAGTACAGCCAATTTATCCTTAAAAAGTTCTACCTTCGAAAATAAAATTATATAATGAATAAAAAGTGGTATGAGTTGTATCAATGCTGTGTTTGGGGAAGTTTTGCGAAAATCAATTTTTCCATTTCGCCAAAGAATCCGACTGAATAGGAAATTGCTTGTTACCACTATTTTGTCATCGGATTTAACAATTAACTCTATTCTGCATAGGAGATGGAACGATATGTTGTATTATAGGTTTATTACCTACCTTTATTTATTCATATAGTCTATTGATAACATATTGTGTTTAGCAGAATCTGTCTTTTTTTAGTTGTTTATTGTTTTTTGGGTTTTTTTTTCTTTTCTTGTATTACCTTTATATGGACTAAGAAATAATAATAATATATTCACACTTTTTCATGAGTTCCGTCTGTCAAGGCATCCCAAGGGATTGAGTTCCGAGCAAAACTAAATCTTAATGTTTAAAAAGTCAAAACAAATTTAAACTGGCAATGGGAACCTTCAGCCTAAGACAAAGTCCTACTTGATACTATTTTAATATAAATTCATGTGGCTAGTATCTCTAAAACTTTTTATCTATATTAAAAATAGCCTAGGGTTGAAATTTCATTTTTTTTTTTAATAACATTTTTCAACGTAATTATACCACCTTAAATTGGCTGTAGTATTTTAAATGTGGCGGAACTAAAATGGGTAAAGCATGCTAAATTGATTGATTGGTTGATGTTATGTTGCATTACACTTAAATGGTGATGTTGCCAAGTTTGTGCGGGGGGGGGGGGGGGGGGGGGGACTTGGCTAATTGCCCGCAAGAAACCTAAGACCTTGGGCGAGTAGTTGGCCACTGTTTCAAAAAGAGCAATCAAGGAAAACACACTCAGACATTCTTGTTTTTTTTTTGTTTTTGTTTTTTTTGACTGAGTGGGTTTCGAACACAATAGAGCAAAGAACCCACGAATGTATAAACTCAATTTTCTTCGGAGTTTGATCTTAGTGCGAATTCAAATAACTTTCCCTCTTACGGCTGAGCCACCCAGGCCCACGGTATTATTGAATAATGAAGGATAAAATGCATTTACATAAATTAAATTCTAAGTATCAAAACAATATCATATTATTAAAAATCAGCCCATCATAAATCTCTAAGAAATAAACGTATGTGTTTTGTATGAGTGATAATATATACACACTAACAAAGTTATAACACTAACAAAACTTTCACTTTACACGTACATAACAAATAAATAGAAATTATAGTAACATCTCCAGATTCACACACAACCATACACACAGTTGAATAATTTGCTAAAGCTAAAATTGTGTCAGCGTTATTTGCTTGAAGATTTATCTTTTTCATGTTGTTTCGTTGTTTTTGCTTCGTGCTGCTTCTCACATTCGTCTCGATCCCGTGTAAAGAATAGTAGTGGAAACATACCAATTAGACAGCCTAAGGACACACCTATTACTTTACCCTGAAAAAAATAGAATAAAACGGTTGTTATTAGATAGATCGATGGTGCGATTGTTTGCTGTTTAATGACCCATTAAAGAGCAGGATTTTATCAAATCTAGGACACCCTTTAAAGTTTTAACGCTGTTTTATTATAAATTGACCTTGCTTATGTCAAATAATCAGAAAATGTAGACGCCAAGACCATTAGACGCTTTCATTGGTCACACTAAGGTTATATGGTGACACAACACCAACTCCCTCAGAGTAGTTTCTCTTCAATCCTATTGGTCAATTGCCATCCGCTAAATATTCGTATTAGGTGTTCTTCACACCCGATACGGTAAAACTTTGTTTTCACACAAACCCGATACGGCGCTATTTTGAACGTTTGAATGTTGTTTTGTGACGTCGTTTTGTGACGTCATAGGGCGTGCTCGCATCACTCACCTTTTTCAACTATATTGTGGGTTACGGGCGAACGTTATGTCGACGTTTTTTTGGCGACGTCGTTTGATGACGTCGTATGTCGTGCTCGTATTATGTCACCATTTGCAACTATTTTGTGTGTGTGCGACTGAATTAACGAGCGATATTTTGGCTGATTCTACGCAAAAGTAAAGCTCTTCGAGATAATAAAATCGTTATCATGGTTGGTGGAGGGGGGATACGAAGTATTTACATGGTCAGCGTGGTAATTGATAGCGCTGACCATGTAAATACTTCGTATCCCCCCTCCACCAACCATGATAACTAATATTATTAATCTTCAAGTTATTTAGTGGAAGGGAATCAAGATATACATTAAAAGAGAATATTAAATAAACTAATATATGAAACGACCCAGAATGTCATAAATGGTTCCTGGCACACCATCTAACCCTTTGGTAAAGAGTCTGAAAAAATTGTCAAGATCAGGTTAAAATTACCGGGGATATGTACTAAAAAGAATATTACATAATCTAATATACTGTAGCTGTTGTATTATGCAACCAAAGATGTCATAAATGGTTGTTGGTGCACCATCTAGCCATATGTTGTGAAAGAATTGTAATGATTGGGTCAAAGCTCTTCCAGTTATGGAGCGGAAGGAAACCCTGAATGGACAGCGCTGGGTAATCCATAATACAAACAACTTTTTATAAGTTGGGCGTATAAAAACTCACCAAATTTGAGTATCTTCTTGTTTTTTTCATGAGTATTTGTTGTGGAGAAAGGGGAGGGGCTTTGACCCCGACTTTTGCTGCTAATGTTTCAACGTAGGAGGCAGATCTGAAATAAAAGCAGAAAAATCCTTGACCTTTTGGAAATGCTTACTGGCTGCAGAGAACACGGACTTTGCTGGTTCAATGTTATTTTAAAGGCCCACTTGCCGCCGTAGCCTGTTTAAATTTGCTAAGAAAACCAATTTACACGAGCTTACTACGACTAATACCACTAAACTTAAACATAGGACACATAAAACATGTCTAGTTAGCTTTAGAATGTAAAAATGGGGTGAAAAACAAACGAAGAATCGAAGCTTGATTACAACAACAACGATCAGTGTCGGTCAACTTTCGTGTTGGATTACCCTCCTTTTAGGCCTTTGTATCTGTGTTTTACACTCAAACAATAATCAGCAGGCTTTTCCAGTCGCTGTTAACCGATCGTCAGGCTGTATTTCTCAGATAAATAGGCCTACGTAAAATTACACTGTGCCGTTAGTTCACTCACTCGACTGAAACATAAAATCGCCAATAGGGGGCAGCTGGGTTTGTTTACGTTCCGGGTACGTAACAATTCAAATTTTCAAATTCAAATTAAAAATACAAAGTGACGTCCAAACTTTTAAATTTTGGTAAAAATAGAAAGTTCCTAACTTATATTGTCTGGGAAAAATACAGAAAACGGTCTTTCTTTTTTAATGTAAACAATATTCCTGATTTTCGCGACAAGTGTGCCTTTAACTAAAATAAGGAAATTAAAAATATTACTCAGGTCTTCAACTATCCCACTCAAACAAAACATTAGAAGGTTTTTTAAGCTGTTTAAGCTCTTTAAATGCATTGTGTGTGATACATATAATTTTGAACACTAAAACACATGGTCACAGGGAAAATCTTCTTGTCTAAAATAACCATGGAGACAAGTTTCTTATTCTGTTAAAAAGGGACTTATCATTAAGACGTTTATAAGGGGCATATCATTTAGACGTGTGTGATACATACATGTACATACTGTTTTTAACATATAAAAGAAGACTTTTAAAAAAATCACTGGACCTGGACATTTATTTGTTGTTATCAAAGGTAGACAGACCCTACTTATAATTCTTCCAATCTTTATCATTTAGACCTCGAGGTCACAAATAATATGCTAATCTTCTCCGCAAGCTTCCAATCTTTATCATTCAGACCTAGAGGTCACAAACAAGTATACACAATATGCCAATCTTCCCCAAAAGCTTTCAAACTTTATAAAAGAAGGCCAAAAAAGCCTACTTTACCACTTTTTTCAAAGTGTGTAACAAAAAAACGGCCTACTTCAAGATAGATTCGCAGCCTGGTCCTAAAAAAAGTATATAAAAAATCGTTGTCCGTTTGAGTACTTACCCAACGCCTGCTACATCAGAGATCAAATTTCCCAGCCCAGCAGCTAAACAAAAAATAAAATAAAATTAAAGAACCATCTTAATTTTTTAATAATTCAACATTTCAGTATCCAATACTGTATTGATGGCTTAATTTACTAAAAGAGGTCATTTGATTAAAAAGAAACCCCGGGAAAATCATCATTTGATTAATAAATCATGCTATAGGCAGAATAATTATTACAATAAATTTTCATACGAGGACCTGAGAGTGAGACAGTGAGGTTTTTGCTCAGAACAGAACAAGCTAATGTGAACAAATAAACTGATTAACATTAAAGCCATTTTACTCAGCTTGGCACAGTGACGTCATACATCTGCTAATATATGTCTGTGGTGATTGGTTGAAATGTCGACAACAGCAGTCAAGCATGACGTTAAATACGATTTTGATTCTTCCCATTATTGAAAGAAAATATTCATTTCACAAAGGTCTTAACAGGCTTGTTTTTTTCGAATATTTCGTTTAATTTAGTCAATTTACAGATAAAGGTCATAGGAAGAATTAATTGAAAGACCTTTAAGACTCTAATTGGTTACTGTTAATTCAGAGGTGGATTGATTGATTGTTTGGTGTTTTACGTCACGCTTAAGATTATTTCACTTATATGGTGGCATTGCCAGTTTTATTGTGGGAGGAAACCGGGCTCTGTGCCCGGAGGAAACCCACGACATTACGCTGGTAACTGGCAACCATCCCACATAGGTCGTTCGAGTGAAAACCCAGTCGGAAAATTTTCCAATTTTTGGACTGAGTGGGATTCAAACCCGGGACCCATTGGTGGAAGGCTGTTTGGATTGAGCGTCCAACGCTCTACCTACTGAGCCACGGAGGCCCTCTTAATTCAGAGGACCACCTGTCTTATAAGATCAACCAATTAAAAAGAAATTAATGGAATCCACTAACCTGCCATTGTTGAAATTCCGAGCGTTGCTCCAAAAATAGTGTCTATATATTCTCCCTGAAATAAACATGTAAATAAACATGTAAATAGATATAAATAACAAAGATGGAAATATTTGGTGGCAAGACAACACCTGGATGCTGCGCTAGCCATCAAAGACAGAATGTGCAACTCGTTAGTGATAACAAGAAAATTTAATGATTCCAGTCAAAACACAAAAAAGATGAAAGAATACGGAAATATTCTTGATGGTTGTGTCTACAGCTGTTCATTTTATTTAATAAGTTGACCTCAAGACTTGGCAACAAATATTTGTTCTCAAACAGTGCAGTTAAATGCGAATATCAAAATATGTGGTATTTATATATACATGTATATAAAAATGGTATACTTGGAAATTGAATCTTGTTGAAAAAATTAAATGATGGAGGTCTAACGAAGATAAAAGATTTTGAAATATTTTCGATCGCTGAGGTTTTCTTTTTTTTATAGGTCTTACTCTGTCGGTTATCAACTTATTCAAGGAATCAACTTTAACACAGGATATTTCATTTAGCAACAATTTCTTGACAAAAATATTTTTAAAAAAAAACTTGACAAACTTACCGCCATTATCATAAGAAAGTTGTCCAGAAAACCAAAACCAATAAATGGAAGAGTATTATGAAACATCACTGAAAAATAAAACAAAATTTAATACACGTTTTGAACCCCAGTTTCAGTCCCCTTTCTCAATCTGTGATGAAAAAGATTAGCATCAATATCTCTTTATTAAAGGTTCAGTGATAATGATTGATTGACTGATGATGTTCTACTTAAGATTTTTTTTACTTATATGTGCCTGGAGGAAGCCCATATCCTCCCACTAGTAATGCTGCAAAGTTGCTCAAAATTACAAAGCTATTGAACAGTCTTCACTTGTCAAGACTGGACATGCGCTTCACTTATAAGTGCTTTAAAAATGTTAAGGTGAATGTCAGTACAGCACACTAGATTAGGCTGAGCTGCTGGCCACACCTGGCTGGGGAGCAGAGATGTTTTCCTCGTGTGTCAATTTTGTTAATAATTTGCCCTTGCAAGGCAGTAAAGTATATATAGCATTTCTTATCTTTTCTTCACACAATGGTAAGATTGATTGATGTTTCTCGCCACACTTCAGTTTGTTCACTTATACGGTGGCATTGCCATATTTATTGGGAGATCTTAAAATCATTTATTTTCAAATCTTAAAGGGTTCTCCGTCTGCATTGATTTTTAAAATGACCCACCTAGTTTTAACTGCAATATTGAAGGTTCTAGGACAGTGTCTGAAAACAAAATAAAAATCAATGAAAGCTACACAATATTTATGCTTTATCAAGATTTAATGCTACAGGTACTAAATTAATTGATTGATGTTTTTGTCGCACTTGAGATTATTTCACTTACATGTACATGGTGACGTGACCAGGTTTAGTGGGGGAGAAATTCAGAAAACCCAGGCTTTTTTCCCATAGGAAACTCCTGACCTTCGGCTCGCACCTGGCAAATCAGTCCCATGGGATTCAACCCGTGATCCATCAATGGGAGGCTGTGTCAGACTGAGAAACTATCCCATCTCTGACTCAACCACCCGGTGCCTTCAGTACTCAAAACAGGATGTTTAACGCTCCAAGTACTCAAAGCTTGATGGGAAATGTCTGAACCCCTCTGGATTTTATCATTAAGAGTTAGCCTTCTGTTAATGTTAGCTGGTTACCCATCGTTACAATGATTCAATCATTGTACAATGAATCATTGTACAAACATTATTTACCCACTGATCGGGATCTCGAGTTTTTTCTCCATCTTTCGGCAGTGTAGATCTTACCCATACTGCCATAGATCAGCTGCAGACAAACCGCTACTGCGCTAGATCCATGAGGTGCTACCGGAGCACCTCTGCCTCAGCCCCCTGGATTAATTCGTCCCTTGTTGAGTTGTTAAGATTTTCCCATACCTGTATTGTTTTCATCTCCTTCAAACTGTAATAAAGTTTGAAGTAGGAGAGATCTTTCCTTGCCATCGATCGCAGCCAAGAAGTCTTTGGCGGCCTCGTCGTCTTCAATATGCCCATGGTAATCTCGGTAAATTTGGACGAATTTGTTGGGAGGGGTTGCAACTTTACCATGGTATTGTCTCACTGTTGGTTTGCTTGTCCCATTGACAAGACGTAAAGCAGATTTAGAACACGCATATAATATGCAACGAGCACCGTTTAACGACATGTTTGAGTAAAAACAGTTAAATTTGACGCGTGCCAATCAAGACCGACAGCAGGCAACACACGCGACCTCACGAACACACAGAGCTAGAAAAAAAAAAATCATCCGCAGTTAGCATTCTTTTAAACAAATTAAAAATGTTTGTTTTTCTAAAAACTATTTAGGCACTTAGAACTTAGGATTAAATGGCTGTTTTCATCCTATTGAAGTAAAGTTTGGGACTTGAAATTCTAGAATCTGTACATCTGTAGTTCGAATATGTGGCGTTTGAATATCATGTGATGTTTACAAACACAATGGCCACTTTTGCAGAGCAGACGATGTTTTCCTACTTTGTTTTTGTTGGTATTTTAGTGTTTGCGACAGCTGGTCCTGTCCCAGTAGTCATTTGGCATGGAATGGGTATGTCATTTATTCGTCAGGCTGTTCTGAAGACAATCCGTGTTGAATAACGTAACGAATTCACTGTTGGATTCTGAATGAGCAAAATTTCTGAATGAAAATTGAAATTGACTCATGTGTCTCATCTTGTTTTACTGACCGGTAATTGCCAGTTAGGAAGTTGGAAGTTATTTTGAATCAGGATGATGCGGCCATAGTATAATATGGGTTTCGTCAACATAAGATATGTTTGATTGATTGATTGATTAGAATTTTACACCGGCCTAAAACTAAAAAGGATAGCCTACATTTGTAAAACAAATTAGGTAAATTTAGGTTAATAATCTGTAAAATTCTTTAATAATTTAATTATTGAACTGCATTCTGATTTATGGAACTTAAAAATTTAAACTAATTATATTTTAATTAAAAAACTTGAAAGTTAATTAATAAACACGTCCTGCAAATTATATAACTGTAAAGTATCTATATTGAGGAAGTCACCTCATCAAATTTTCCCTTAGACAAAGCCAGACATTTACTTTTCCATTAAGATATATTTCCTAAAGAGAACCAGCTGAGGTATTATCATTAATTGAAAAGTTATTATTAAGCATATCTAATAAAGTGGCTGCCAAAATTCCAACTTTTTCATAAATTGTCGCGACGTTGGGAGTCATCGAAAAGCTAGATGCTTGATGTTGGAATGAGGAAAACCCATACATTCTGTGTGCTATTTAAGCGGTAATATTGTCCGAAAATTAAACACAATTTTAGTAACCAGTACGAATGTTCATTCATTCTAAGCCTAAGTTAGTTTTATCAAAGTACACTCCCTAGGCTGATAGACTAGTGAAAAATAGCCGATAATTTTCACAATCTGTTTTAGTGGAATAATTTATGCACATTATGGTAGCTCATGTCACTTTAAACAATAATCAAAACAAAAAAAATCAGTCTGCAGAATTAGACTACTGCATCCGGGTTGTATTACTGCATGTGAGCTTCAACATGCATGCGAATGTTTTCTGGATTGAGAAAAAACTGAATTGTGTTATCATTAATTTTGAAATGAAAAATCCTGTTTGATCCTTTTTAACAGGTGATAGCTGTTGTAACCCACTGAGTATGGGTGGAATACAAAAACTGATTGAGAAACATGTTCCCGGTGTGTATGTCAAATCATTGGAGATTGGAGATTCAGTTGAACAGGTAGGTTGGTGTTTTTGCGGCCCTAGATGTCTTTATCTATTGTGTGGAACTTTAAGCTCCAATCATTCAAGAAAGCCCCTAAGATATAATTCCAAAACGGCAAAAGTGTAATTGACAGATATGTAAGTGACCATTCACATACAAGTAAAGAAACATATTTGACCTATGACATTGTCAGTGTGTCGTAAGTCCATTCCTCCCATGCCTCCAGTTTCAATTACTTGCATTTAGCAAAAAATACATACTGTACCACAGAATCTGTCTATTTGATTGATACTTGGTTTTTCCTGTCGCGTTAAACTTGATAATGGCTGCACCTTAAAAGTTTGACTTATAAACATCAATCAGTCAATCATAGTGCTAGCTGCAAACCCCAAAATGGCTCAGATAAATATTATGGGTGGGGTCTGTTAACATTTTGTTCTGACAAATATTTTCCCAAACATTTTCTAAAGAAATCTATTAAAAGAGCTATTATAAAAACGTTTTCTTGTCATGCTTTTTTCTTTTTCATTTAGGATACTTTGAATGGATTTTTTATGAATGCCAATGCTCAGATATCCAATGTGTGCCAACAAGTGGCCAATGACCAGAAGTTACAAAATGGGTACAACGCCATAGGGTTCTCACAGGGCGGACAATTCTTGTAAGTCATACACAAATTAGTCTCGGAATGCATATATCACAGGCAAATTGAATGTATAAGGATTGACTTCAATGTTTCTTCGGTTTATGAAAGGTTTGCACAGGGGCCAGTTCGTTCATAACTCGATGAACCGAAGAAACATTGAAGTCAATCCTTATAATTTAATTACTATCACATATACTATGTTAAACAATAACAAATATTCACAGGGGGTGATATATTTCATTTTCAAGACTCAAAACAAACCAACGCGCGCAAAGCTACACTTGATTTCAAAGCTCTCTGCCAAGTGACGTCACAATCACAGGCAAAGCGATGATGTCATCTCGCGTCATAGCGTTGAGTCTATCAGTGCACTGTGCTGACATGAGTGGAAAGTTTTCGTAAGCTGACATAACAAGTTCTTAGATGTTCTTTATTTCTTTGAAATCTGATCGAAATGAGAAATAAATATAAGCAGGTATTAAATCAACATATTTTCAAATTGATTGCTTTCTCTGTTTCAATAAATAGCAGTAGGCATATTGTTGTTTCGTCGGCGATTTATGTATATTGTTGTAAAAATAGTCCGGAGCTGGTTCGTTCATCGGATTATGAACGAAATCAGATTAGCCAAATAAAATTGAAGTATTCGTTGTAAATACACTGGAAATTAAATTATACACAAGTAGTGTTATTCCGAAAAACGAAAACTTCATATTGACTCAATATTTCGACTTTTATTCAGTCATCATCAGGAGTGAGGTACATTAGCAACAACATTGGTATATATACAGGTAAAAAACAAACATATACCAATGTTGTTGCTAATGTACCTCACTCCTGATGATGACTGAATAAAAGTCGAAATATTGAGTCAATATGAAGTTTTCGTTTTTCGGAATAACACTACTTGTGTACTACGTTAAACTAATCAGTGGAACTAATGGATTTTAAATTATACTTTTTTGGACACCGTGAGTGCATGGTCTTTTGTCTAGAGTTTTAACATGCGTTAAAGAAACATCCGACTCCATCATTGATAAAAATTTCTGTAAGTTTGTCAAAAATTGACACTCGTAAGATTCAAATTCATATTTCTGGCCCGCTCCTCATTTTCAGGGGAGGCTGGTAATATACTAAGAAAAGCCATGTACATGTAACTTGTAATGTATGAT
This sequence comes from Lepidochitona cinerea, assembly GCA_963971465.1. Taxonomy (NCBI): domain Eukaryota; kingdom Metazoa; phylum Mollusca; class Polyplacophora; order Chitonida; family Tonicellidae; genus Lepidochitona; species Lepidochitona cinerea. The sequence continues at coordinate 2,701,741 of OZ020556.1, read as the reverse complement.
AAGGTACGGATATTTCAACTTTGCTTTGAAATTTGAATACTTTTGGCAAATTTTCTTTCTACTGAAGATTAAAGTTTTTGATGTATTTGTTTTTTACATATTATGGGAATTCTTTTCTTCTTTTTTTTCACTCTCCTTTTCTGCCAGACGTGCCATTGCTCAAATTTGTCCCAACCCTCCGATGTACAATCTTATTTCTGTTGGTGGTCAGCATCAGGGTGAGTACATCTGTGTTTCTTCAAACATACGGCGGGGGGGGGGGGGGGGGGGGGGAGGCGATGCGGCGTGTGTTCGAATCCCACTCGGACCAAATAAAAATCGGAACATTTCTGAGTGGATTTTTCACTCGGTCGCATATGTGGCAGAATTGGCAGGTGCTCACCGAAGGTCGGGGGTTTCCTTCGGGAAATGAGCCTGGTTTACTCCCCCACTAAACCTGGCAATGCCGCCATGAAAGTGAAATAATTTTGAGTGCGGCGTAAAACATAAATCAATCAATCAATCAAACATGCATTGCCTCAGTAACTCACAGATGTAAAACATTAGATGCTCTAGCCTAACACCTGCAGGTTGCATGTTTGAATCCTATTACCAATCCTATGAAATAATGTTAATTTTTATACTCTGTTCATCCATTCCAACTTCATACATGTAACTTCAAATGTGTGCATGCCCCATCCTAACAACCTAACACCCGCAGGTTGCATGTTTGAATCCTAACCAATCCTATGAAATAATGTTAATTTTTATACTCTGTTCATCCATTCCAACTTCATACATGTAACTTCAAATGTGTGCATGCCCCATCCTAACAACCTAACACCCGCAGGTTGCATGTTTGAATCCTAACCAATCCTATGAAATAATGTTAATTTTTATACTCTGTTCATCCATTCCAACTTCATACATGTAACTTCAAATGTGTGCATGCCCCATCCTAACAACCTAACACCCGCAGGTTGTATGTTTGAATCCTAACCAATCCTATGAAAAAATGTTAATTTTCATACTCTGTTCATCCAGTCGACTTCATACATGCACCTTCAACCGTGTGTTTAGCAAAACCTCAGTTTCTCACATACGTAATGCATCGCATGCCCGATCCTAACAACCAAACACCAGCTAGTTTCATGTATCTTCCAACGTGTGTTTAGCAAAACCTCAGTTATCCACTTGTCGTAATGCATTGTATGACCCATCCTACCACCAGCTGGTTTCATGTATCTTCAAACATGTGTTTAGCAAAACCTCAGTATCTCATATACAGTCATAACAAACAGCCAAGAATGCACCACATGTGCAGCTGTAAAGCCAGTATTTGCCCCAACCCATGAATAGCACATGTTTTAACAGTTTCTAGTCGATGGCTCTAGGATTCTCTTTAATCTATGTAATTAATATTTCTATTTTAATAAATTGTGCTCCCAAAAACTTTAACCTATATTGTTTGTTTGTTTATTCACCATATAAAAATATATACAAAATTACCATGCATAGAAATGAGAAGGTAATGGCGGGAATAAAACTTGTTATATTTCCTTTTTTTAAACCCAGCATAATGATAAGTCCTACATGTGGGGGAAAAGTATGAAAAGCATGACTGTTTGGTCCGAAATTTACAGTGTATTTAATTTCAAAAAATACGAAAAAGATAATAATGTTGTAGAGATTTCCAATTTTTTTCCTTATTTGCATTTCAGGTGTATATGGGTTCCCTCGTTGTCCAGGAGACAACAGCACTATTTGTAACTGGGTCAGACGGCTGTTGAACTTCGGAGCTTATAACAGGTAAAGAATTGACCTCTCCTGTCATCGTCGCATTGCCAGGGCGAATGTCCAAGAGGGATGTTGATACTTTGGGTTATAAAACTGTTTCATTGCATTTATCAAAATTTTCAAATTTGGCCACGTGGTAATGACGTAAACTCTGTTCAACATGTCCATTTTTAACAAAGACAGGGAAAAAATGCCTTTATAAAAATTATCAGGGATAAGTTTTAATTAATGTATGTGTCTGAAATATTTTTTCTGTCTCTGTCGGACTGGCGTACAAGTTGCTAATCAGCCGAAAACTGCGAAAAATATTTTTACATAGCCCTTGAGCTCCCCATTTAGTATAAAATGTCTACCTCCCCACTTTTTAAAAAAAAACACAAAATATGCTTTAATGGCTTTAGAACTGTCCAAATTTTCTCAGTCTTAAGCCTCGCTCATGTCGAGTTAAGCTCTGATTGGATTGTAAGCTCTAGTCGGCAGTAAATCTGCGATCAATTAGTCGGAGAATTAATTTAGACCTGAACAGGATTAAGACTCTTCCGAGCAGTCGCAGTCTTATCAGTCTTATGATTGTAAGGATAGAGCAATTTTTTGTTTTTTCCTGCGATCCGTCTTCAGGTGGTAACCAATCAGTGACCTATACTTCATCACATGATCATTTATTTCTCAGCATATTAATAGGGAGCGGGAGTCACGTGACCATTCCACAAATTTCCTGTCACAGGCGTTGCCATTACGCATGTGGGAAGCCTTTTGTCGTTCAATTTCTGATGTTATGGAACAAAAAACAGCCATCGAACTGAAAACGTCATAAAAAAACGTCACCTGTCACCGGATATCGCGAAATCTCTCGGTAGACTCCCAAGGCCTATTACGTTCTTGTTATTCCTAGTCGCGTGTCATTCTGTATAATATGATGATGAAGTTCCCTTCTGACCAAGTTATTGCAACAACCTGATTGCTGCTTCTAACCAATCCATAGGGAGCGCAAGTCACGTGTGAATTCTACATATTTCCGATCACCGGCACTGCATTGCGCATGTGACTGAGCGTTTTTCGTACCAACATTACGTTTAAATCTGACGTTATGGAACAAAATACGTCAAATTGAATTGTAACGTCATCAAAAACGTTCTTATTGGCGTCATCTGACACCGGATATCACAAAGTCTTGTAATAATTCTTGTGAGACTTGCGCTCCCTATTGAGACACAGTTTACTGAAAGATGAACCAGTCTCGGTCGACAGGAACGGTCTTAAGATTCAGTCGACAACGATCGGATTGGATCGTAACTCGACCTGAGCAGCGCTTAAGAAAAAAATGCCTGACTGAGAATTTGCTTCATCTACCTGTGTGGAATGTTTAACCGCTGTTAATTTTTTTCTTCACTGTAAATCTACAGACTAGTTTTTTGATTGTACTTGTCTTGGATGTAAAAAAATATTTCTGTTTAATGGTGTTATTCGTTTTTCTTTTAGCTATGTACAGAATCAGTAAGTATAGCTTGATTTTTTGTTTTATTTCCAATTTAGTCCAATTTCCTTATTTTGTTTACCCAAAAATATCAACTTTTTGTCAGCTTAGGTTTATAAATGAAGCCGATTTTCAGAAAGTTGAAGTGTTCGGCTCCTAAATTAAGTGACAAATGGACATGAACCTTAATGATGTCACTCAAGATTGATTGATTGATTGATTTAGGTTTTACCAGGCACTCAGGATTATTTTACTTATATGGTGGTGTTGCCCGGTGTTGGAGTTAGCCAGGCTCACAGCCAGGAGGAAACCCCCGACTTTTGGCAAGCACCTGGCAACTCTTCCACATATGGCAAGCGAGTAAAAAAAAACCACTGAGAAATTTTGTAATCTCTTCCTAAGAGTCAATTGCATTACATTGCTTGGAAGTGAGCATTTTTTTTCAAGCAAAACCACACTTTCGACCCCCCCCCCCTTCCCATCAATAGGCAATGGCTCTATTTTCATATGCTTTGAGGATCTCGCTGACAACCACTCAGACCAAATAAAATTGAAAATTGTCTGATTAGGCCGAAGAGTTGTTATGAAATGAGGTTGGGGTTTTCCTCTCCCTCTTAACCTGTTAACCCTGCCACAGAAGTGAAACAATCTTTAATGCGACTAAAAACATTAATTGATGACAAATGATAGCTTTAGGGGGGGAGGAAACCAGGCTCATTGGCTGTGGAAACCCCCGACCATCGGCGAGTACTTGGCAACTCTTCCACACGAATGACAATAAAATAACTTGCTGAATGGAGATTTTACAAAACTAAGAAATTTTAACTGTATTTAAAAAATGTCCATATCTACAACAAACTAACCAACTAACAAACTTGACAACATCTACTGGAGCTATATCTAAGGGATGTCACTCTTGTAATACGATACTCCCTCACAATACAATTGGTATTTAATAACTTAAATTGCCTCCTGTTTCAGCCTGGTACAAGCTGAATATTGGCATGATCCTCTACAAGAAGAGGAGTACAAGTCAAAGAGTGTTTTCCTGGCTGACTTGAATCAAGAAAATGTAAGAACATGTTGTCATTCCCAATGAATAATTGAGCAGCCTCGGTTGCTCAGTCGTTGATAGTCCATCATTCCCAATGAATAATTGAGGGGCCTCTGTAGCTCCGTCGGTGATAGTCCCTCAATCCGTCATTCCCAATGAATAATTGAGGGGCCTCTGTAGCTCCGTCGGTGATAGTCCCTCAATCCGTCATTCTCAATGAATAATTGAGGGGCCTCTGTAGCTCCGTCGGTGATAGTCCCTCAATCCATCATTCCCAATGAATAATTGAGGGGTCTCTGTAGCTCCGTCGGTGATAGTCCCTCAATCCGTCATTCCCAATGAATAATTGAGGGGCCTCTGTAGGTCCGTCGGTGATAGTCCCTCAATCCGTCATTCCCAATGAATAATTGAGGGGCCTCTGTAGCTCAGTCGGTGATAGTCCCTCAATCCGTCATTCCCAATGAATAATTGAGGGGCCTCTGTAGCTCAGTCGGTGATAGTCCCTCAATCCGTCATTCCCAATGAATAATTGAGGGGCCTCTGTAGCTCCGTCGGTGATAGTGCCACAGTCTGACATTCTCAATGAATAAGTGAGGGGCCTCTGTAGCTCCGTCGGTGATAGTCCCTCAGTCCGTCATTCCCAATGAATAATTGAGGGGCCTCTGTAGCTCAGTCAGTGATAGTCCCTCAGTCCGTCATTCCCAGTGAATAATTCAGGGGCCTCTGTATTGAGCTATAGAGGCCCTCTGGGGTTTTAATCCCGCTGATATCCAAATTTCAAATTGTATTATGATTTGCTTACAGGAATTCTATCAGTGAATAAAGAATCTGAATCTAGCTCAGTCGGTGATAGTCCCTCAGTCCCGATGAATAATTGGGGGGCCTCGGTTGCTCAGTCGGTGATAGTCCCTCAGTCTGACACAAGATTTCCATTGATGTTGCCAGTGAACCAGGCAACACAGTCATTTAAGTGAAATATTCTTGAGTGTGGCGTAAAACATCAATAAATCAATCAATCAACCAACGAATAATTAGATAAAGTAGACCAAAGTCATAATTATGAGAAATGACATTTAATGTTCTTGCTTTAAAGGAGGGGAAATCTCTAGAAATACACAGTGATTATCGTCGATAACAACCTTCAAAGTACTTAAAACATTTCACGTCAATTACCTCCAGTGACCCTCAAGCTAATAAAAACAGACAGAAGTATGTCCTTTCAGTGGCTTATCTGTGTAGCCATTTTTCCGTTATAGGATGATGTGATGTTGGTATAGCTATTTTTAGATCAATAATGACATATTTTTACCGCTCTCTAATGTAGAACGGTAGATTTAGGTCCAAAAAAAACATGGCGACAAACTTGAAGTGGGAAGATTGTCTCCGAATATATAGGTTAGTATGCAACCGTACGCCATTACTTAGCCAGCCATTGGCTAAATCGCATCACATGACTACTCGATAATGCACTTAAATAACAACAATAATTGGATAAAACTAATGAAAAAATGGTGGCGGCCTTGTGAATGGCCTATGGAGCTTATTCTCTATTGTAACGCCACCTTCAAATTTCAATTATTCACTTACGAGGGGATAAAACATACATTGGACAGTTGTTTTGGACTAAATGAAGTCTACTCTTTCAATCTAAACTAGTCTAAAGCTTAGATTTTCTTTCCCTTTAAGGTTTATCAGAATTATGAGGTTATAGGGAGTTACACACAAGCCTTAAATTAATGTGGGGTGGGGAGGCAGTAAAGCATCAATCCCATTCAGACCAAAGGGTAAATGTAAAAAAAATCTTATTGTGTATTTTAACTCTATCCCCCTATATGAGGGTTGCACAGTAAATATACCAATAAGAGGTTTTCTGAGTATTAGATTTTCTTAGTCATGGACCTCTATGGCTATAAAGGGACAGAACTTTCTGTTGCAGACCTCAAATTGAATGGAGTACAATTTATGGTCTCCTCTATCCACCTTTTTTCGTTCGTTTTTTTCTGGGGGCTCAGTCGGTTAGTGACAGTCCCTCAGTCCGACAAACCTTCCATCGATGCAGCGTGGGTTCAAATCCCACTCAAACCAAACAAAAATTGAAATTTTCTGAGTGGGCCGTATGTGGAAGAGTTGTCAGGTACTTGTCGGAGGTTTCCTCCGGGCAATGAGCCTGGTTTCCTCCCCCACTAAACCTGGCAACATCAATCAATCAATGTATTTCACGTAAACAAGGCTTGCACTGGTACAAATGACAAAAAGAATAGTTTAATATCAGTATTAGCTATTTCCCCACTTTTCCCTTTAGGTAAGAAATGCAACGCAGAGGAAAAATTTGATGCAGTTGAAAAATTTGGTTCTCGTAAAATTCTTAAAAGACACAATGGTGGATCCTAAAGAAAGTGAGGTAAGCCGTTGTAAATTGTAGGCTACTACTTTTAATACAGATACTCGGAAATTGAGGGGGCCTCCGTGGTTCAGTAGGTAGAGCGATAGACACTCGATCCTTATAGCCCTCCACCAAGAATGGGTCTCGGGTTCAAATCCCACAGTCCCCAAAAAAAAATTGGAAAATTTTCTGACTGGGTTTTTTATTCGAACGACCTATATGAGATGGTTACCAGTTACCACCGGAAGGTCGTGGGTTTCCTTCGGGCATAGAGCCCGGTTTCCTCCCACAGTAAAACTGGCAACGCCGCCATATTAGTGAAATAATCTTGAGCGTGGCGTAAAACACCAAACAATCAATCAGAAATTGAGAAAAAAAATATGGTCCTGATGACATTCTCAAATAGGGCTATTTTCCGCCACAGTCTCTATTCAATACTGGGTTACGACCGCATAGAAATCAGCCTTGACATTTACAACACAACCACACTGGTGAAGCCGTACACAGCCTCTGCTGTGTCACTTCATTTTAATCATAGCTTTAAACAAGGGCAGTAACAGTAAGGTTATTTTCGATGAAAAATATACAAATTTTCTGCTATTTATCATAATTTCATTTTAAACTTGTTCTATGTTATCTGTGTCAGTTTATTATTTCTTTTTTAAAGAAAGATGCATGCAATGTTTAATATGATGATTACTTGAACTTACTTTTTTGTTTCTTTTCATTTTGATTTTTCCAGTGGTTTGGTTTCTACAAGCCTGGCCAGGGAAAAGAGCTTTATACACTTTGGGAGAGCCCCCTTTATAAAGAGGTAAGCATTCAACCATTATTTACAATATTTACTATATACAATGTTTTTACAACTTTTGACTGTGAAATTTTACAAAGTCTAACTAGAGTCATTGAGCCCTTAAACATAAAAACGCTGCCGTGTACGTATAGCCCTTCACAGACAATTGCAAAGCAGTGTCTCATCGGTGCAGGTCATATTGTCACTTTTCCACTATTTAGACTCACTGGTTGAAAAGCTGGCGTGTTGTTAACGTTTAAACCACAAATCTCGCCGAGCTTCTGTACGGCTAACCAGTGGCATTGTGGTCAGTTTTGCCGATGGACGACTGTGCATACTATATGTTGGTTTCCAGGTTGCAATCTGGGGTGTCTAACATGATGTCAACAGGCTAAAATTGGCCGATATGTACCGATAAGCCAGCGACAATGTTCACTAGTCGTCTTCTTTACTGACCAGCAAAACCTGGCTCATCTGTACAAGGCTTAAAGCGGCATGCGCTGCCAAAATGTTGATATTTTGACGTTAAAACAAAATGTTCAAATTATAGGCTTTTTTTTTCTCAAGACGTATAATTCAGAAGCTTTTTAGTGCTTCTAGTCTCTAAAATGTACGATAAAGTGTTGTTTTGAACTAACTTTGGCTTAGAATGAATGAATGGTCGTCCCGGTTATTTAAATTTTGTTTTCGGTTCATACAGGCCACATGCTGAATGGATTTTCCTCATTCCAATGCTAATCATATAGTTTTCCGATTGCCTTCAAAGCCTCTTACTGTCGTGACGATCAGAAATTATGAAAAATATGTGAATTTTGGCAGCTCATGCCACTTTAAATTGTTAGGAAAATAATCAGCAATCATGCAGGTCTCGGTCTAATAAACTTCCATTTCTAAAATAGATATCTACAAACCTACTGACGCGTTTTTAATTTACTTTGCTTTTAGGATTGGCTTGGATTAAAGGTGCTCAACTCTACCAACAGACTGCATTTCCTGGGATCGGACTCCGACCATCTACGCTTTCAAGAATCCTGGTTCATTCAAAATATCATACAAAAGTTTCTTGTCTAATTTGGCCAATTAAATTGAAACAATGTAAAATCATGTTCTCCAATATTTGATGCAAAATCATATTATTTTAAACCTGGTGTTATGATTGATATTTCTCTCTCATGTCATATTTTGAAACATCCTAATTACATTTCTGTGATAAATTCTTTTCTGAAAATAACATTTCCATTTTTGTAAGTATTAACATACACTAGATGTAAAAACTATTTATACAAAAAATATATTTTTTTTTCTTTTAAGCATATTCCATAATCTTCTAAAAAATTTATAATACTAAATGAATTTTGAACGTCTGATACTGTCTATTTTTTATTTTATTTTATTTTTTCATTTTTTACAACTCACTTATCTTAGCGTACTTTCATTGCTGTAGTCTTTAGAAATGATTGAAAGAAAGCAAATACACTGAACCTTACCAATAAGTAAAATCGAAAGTTCTTATAGTTAAGAAAATACAGAAAGTTGTCTACTTTTTATATTGTAAACAGCTTCTACGTTTTAGAGGCTGCACCTTAAATACTTTCACTGATTTATTTGCTCCCACTAACCACTTTTTTTAAGTAAAGTTTAATATTTTTTTTATTTATTTTCCAACTAAGATATTTAGCCCCAAGCATATCAAAAATATTTTTTTCCATTTTATAAAACATCTCCATTCAAGAAAATTTCCATGTAATTATATGCATCTCATTCTGACTTTTTGTAGACAATTTAAAAAATCCAATGTTTTGAAATCAGAATTATATTCTATTTGATGTTTTGTATCTAAAGTTTCGACATTATTTCTGTCTTATCACAACAATTATATCTCAAGCGCTGACCTAATGCATTGCAAAATATTGAATAGTGTTATGTCTGTACTCAAGATTATTCCACATACCCTAGTATATGGCAGGGTTGCCAGGTTTAGCGAGGGAAGGAACCTGGCCCTTTACCCTGAGGAAATCACGAGTCAGGCACCTAGTAACAAATTTATGTAGGAAATTGAGTAAAAACTCACTCAGAATATCTCTACTAATTCAATTGGTGATTGATGTTTTATGCCGCACTCAGGATTATTTCACTTATATGGCGGCATTGCCAGGTTTAGTTGGGGAGGAAACCCCCGACCTTCGTCAAGCACTCGACAACTCTTCCACATGCAGCGACCAAAGGATAATCCACTCAGAAATTTTTCAATTTTTATTTGGTCTTTGTGTAATTCGGACCCACGCTGAATCGATGGAAGGTCTGTGTGGGACTGAGGGACGATCACTCTAACCCACTGGACAAGCGAGGTCTGTATGGGACTGAGAGACAATCACTCTTACCCACTGAACCACCGAGGTCTGTGTGGGACTGAGGGACGATCACTCTAACCCACTGGACCACCGAGGTCTGTGTGGGACTGAGGGACGATCACTCTAACCCACTGGACCACCGAGGTCTGTGTGGGACTGAGGGACGATCACTCTAACCCACTGGACCACCGAGGTCTGTGTGGGACTGAGGGACGATCACTCTAACCCACTGGACCACCGAGGTCTGTGTGGGACTGAGGGACGATCACTCTAACCCACTGGACCACCGAGGCCCCCTGATTCAATGGAGATTCCAACCTCTTGACTCATCGATGGAAGGTGCAATATCTTCAGATATAGAATAATGGATACGATATGTCACTAGATTATTTCACTTCAATGACATTGTTGCCCGCTTTAGTCAGTGACGGAGGAATTGAAGCCCTTTTCTCAGACACGTACCTGGCAACCATTCAACATAGGAAGATCAAGTGAAATCGCTACAAATTTGTGGGTTTCGAAACCCAGGACCAATTGATGGAAGATATAAAGATATAGAACCCCTGGCCTTGTGGTGTTGACCTCTTTTACAGAATCTACTGGTATACTACTTTTGATGAAACGAAAACAATGAGATAAAATGTCCCACTCGTTTTTACACAGTGTTTGGCTGATTGGTGTTTTACACTAAATTCATGAGGTAGTTCCAAAGCCTTTGAACCTTTGATGCAAATATAGAATTAGTTTGACACTAATCTAATTTCAAGATGACAATGTTAAAAAAAATCCATCTTTGAGTGTACCGTATTTCTTCTAAATATTCAGCCATTCTAATGGCCTAAATTTATCCATCGAGTCAGACAAAAATGGAGACGTGGAGTTGTGTTTCAGGATAACCATTTTCACACACTGCACAGCGGGTCATATTGCCTTAAATTTCCTCTAATGGGCAAATTTGTCTGGCTTCATTTAGCATATTTCTATTCTAATGGTCGAATCCTTATGAGGAAAAAAGTGGCTGAATCTTTAGAAGAAATACGGCAGGGAGGAGCCAGTCCAAAATAAGACCGTAGGGACCAAAGATATCACTGAAATAAGTTCAGTGATAAGCATCAATGCATCAGCTCATTTTTTGACATGGCTAATTAGTCCTCCTTGGGTATAATTGACAGTCTATGTTTCCCTCTTCGCAGGCTCGGTAGGTAGAGCGTTGGACGCTCAATCCAAACAGCCTTCCACCGATGGGTCGTGGGTTCGAATCCCACTCAATCCAAAAAACTTGGAAAATTTTCTGATTGGGTTTTCACTCGAACGACCCATGTGGGATGGTTGTCAGTTACCAACGGAAGGTCGTGGGTTTCCTTCGGGCATAAAGCCCGGTTTCCTCCCACAATAAAACTGGGAACGCCGCCGTATAAGTGAAATAATCTTGAGCGCGGCGTAAAACACCAATCAATCGCAGAAGGGCCAGCTGAGCTTCATGGCCCAATAAGAGAAATTTTCTTCAAGTGCAAAGTAAAATACTGACAAACAATAAAAAAATTTGTAACAAAAGTTAGACAACGAATTTCATTATAATAGAGAGCTTTATTGAAAACAACCAGTGTAAAAGTATCTATTTCGTTGCCATTTATAATCAAAAGGTAGTTTGTTTCTAAATCAGAAATTCACTATAAACGTAGCCTTCGTTGGAATAAAGTTGTAATAAAAATCATGAAAAATCGACAGATTTGTAGACAAAAACAAACACTTAGTTAACAATAAAAGTACAAGACCATAAGCTACTACTCTGTTTTAACTATATACTTTGGTCTTAGCTCTGGTAAAAAAGGTCACTAAGAAACAGGCTTACAAATTGAAACATACAAATAATTATTGTTAAATCCTAACATTTTTATTTGTTTATGGATTATTTCTGTACTGCACAGAAATTGTCATTAAATAATAATTAAATACAATATGTTGTGTGTTACCTTCAACTGACCTGTGTTAAAATAACAATATAAACTACATTTGTTTTAATATACCCTGCAATATTCATTATTTCACTTATATGGCGGCGTTGCCAGTTTTATTGTGGGAGGAAAGCGGGCTCTATGCCCAGAGGAAACCCACGACCTTCCGGTGGCAACCATCCCACAAAGGTCGTTCGAGTAAAAACTTACATTTTTTTTTTTGACTGAGTGGGATTCGAACTCGCGACCCATTGGTGGAAGGTTGATCTGATTGAGCTCTACCTACTGAGTCACGGAGGCCCCTGCAATATTCATAGAAAGAATGTGCATTGCCACTGTGGTGTGCATTCTTTCATGCGTAGAACTAATGTCATCAGCACTCCCACATTGTGTTCGGCAGCCTTCAAATCTTTGATACATCTAGATCTAGCCCATTCTTAATTCAATGAAGATATTTTCAACACAAATTCACTAATGGAAAATTTTTCTATGACCCTAAGTGTTAAAGAAAGCATGAAATTTAAACAACAGCAGCAAATACAAACCCATGACCCCATAATATATAGTCTGACGATATTCTTACTATAGCTTAAGATGCATAAGCATTGTCAATGCAATACAAAGTGTTCCAGAAAATTCTACTGACTAAGGCCAAGCTCCTGTCAGTCGTTAACCTAATGAAATATCATAGGTTTATTTTATTACAACAATGTATGATGGGGTATAAAGGTCTAAATGATATACCTCTTTTTAACACAATTAGAAACTTGTCTCCGTGGTTATTTTAGACAAGAAGATTTTCCCTGTGCCCGTGTGTTTTAGTGCTCATAAATTAATATATACATTCATTATTATCATACATTAGTTTAAGCTGCTAGCTACACCCTTATCTCAATATAATGAACACATCAAATATTTGGCTATGTAGCATGGAAAAATCTTTGGTCAGTTTAGAGGTTAATATACATATAAAACTAACACAACATTTAAAGGGGCATGAGCTGCCGAAATTCACACTTTTTTCATAATTTCTAATCGTCACGACAGTAAGAGGCTTTGAAGGCCATCGAAAAACTAAATGATTGGCGTTGGAATGAGGAAAATCCATACAGTATGTGCCCTGTACGAACCGAAAACGTGTACGAAAAGTAGCAAAATTTAAATAACCGGGACGACCATTCATTCATTCTAAGTCAAAGTTAGTTCAAAACAATACTTTATCGTACATTTTTGAGACTAGAAGTATACTAAAAAGCTTCTGAATTATACGTCTTGAGAAAAATAGCCGATAATTTCAACATTCTGTGTTTTCGTCAAAATATCAACATTTTGGCAGCTCATGCCCCTTTAATGCATGAGAATATGATTGATAAGCTAAACAAATATGACTTAGATTTAAAAGGACAAAGCCTAAGTTTGTTGTTGTCTTTTGTTGACCTACAAATTCGAAAAGTAAAAAGTAATCAATCTCAGATAGAAGACCACAAGTCGATCTTTCGTCAAAAAAGTACATTTAAAAAGTTACTTTGTGAATTTCAAGTTGCTGTTGTTTTCTGGCTGACAGTCAGTAAATCACACACGCCACAGTCCAGCAAGGCCCCGATAAATATTGGAATAATATAATACGGTGAAGAATTACTTACGTCGTCACCCAATAAACCAAGAAGTTGTTATCCATAAGTAATTCTTCACCTTATTGTAAACTTTCAACTTCTAAATGCCATTGAAAGATTTAAATATTGGAATAGTATCGTTGTAAAAATATTGTTTTACAAACCATCAAAACTTTCACAAACAACTTAACCTTTCATTCCTTTCAAATATTTTTCTGAAATCTGCAATATTTATATGAAAACTGAAGCATGGGATGCGCGGAATGGATTATCACAGGCTACAGAAAAATATTAATAATTTAGTGATAAACAAACAAAAAATCCATATTTGTTTATATAATTTTGTGACTGCTTATGATACAATTCCCACAGAGAATCTCCAGAGATGGGTTATTTTCACCTAAAGATCCAGAACGGTATGATTAATGATGTTATAATAAGCCATATAGGAGGAAGAGACATGTGACCCGTAAGGTACTTGCATTTCAACTCGAGGTCACGGAGAGCGGGGCAGCGACCCTGTTTAGCCAACGTACTGCTGGAAGTGTCCTCATGAGCACAGGTTCCGTTAATGATTCTGTAAGCCCCAGAGTTAACAATGCTGAAACATAAAATAACAGGAAAATATTAGACATTCAACGAACAAATTGGAAAATGGAGAGGTGGGGGTGCTGCTCTGAGGTTCATTCAGTACATCAGTGTGCTGCAAACATTCTGGGGGCTATTTCTCAACAAATTTAGGCCGGACGTAACTTTGTGCCTAATTGTAACGTAACGTTGAAGGCATATGAAACAAAAGCAGGCATTGCATTGCTGTTTTGAGAAACAGCCCCCTGGTCTATAAGCAATGAACTATATTCTAAATCCTTGAAACACACATGCTGAGGAACACCCTTTGAGGGAGGGGGGGGGGGGGGGAGAGGGGGAAGGCTTTATCTCCCAGGCCTCTGATCCTGCAAGATGGATAGAAAATGTTTATCCTAGGGGATTTAAGTCCTTGATACAGCATTGAGAGGCCTGTAGAAATTTAAAGGCACACTTGCCACGAAAATCCAGAAGACTGTTTACATTAAAAACAGTTGACGGTTTTCTGTATTTTTCCCAGACAGAAAAAGTTAGGAAATTTCTATTTTTAACAGAAATTGAAAGTTTTGACATCATTCAGTATTTTTAATTTTAAGGGACCCGCAAACAAACTTCGAACATGAGCGTGTGCACAAGTGCCATAATGGTTTGAGTCGTGTGGGCGATCTAATGACACAGCATAATTTTACGAACTTTATCTAAGAAATATATACTAACGAACGAGTAATAGGGACTATAAAAGCCTGCCGAGTGCAAATCACAGACAAAAGCGCTTGAATGAGGGCAATCCAACACTTAAGTCGACCAACACTGATCGGTTTGTTTTTCACCCTCATATGTACATTCTAAACCTAATTGTACATGCTTTATGTGTGCTATGTTTAATTTTAGTGGTTTTAGCTGTAGTCAGCTCGTGCAAATTGGTTTTCTTAACAAATGTCAAACAGGCTACGGCGGCAAGTGGGCCTTTAACATTACTAAACGATAAATACATGTACATTCTAATACCAGAAGGTTAAGCCCCAAATGCATTTCAAACGATCACAAAGTTACAACCCATGCTAGAATTATGAAAAGAATTCCAACCTGCGTGCAATTTTACAGTTGAAGTTGTAGAAGAGACTTTCTCTGTAAGATTTCCAGTTTTCAATGACCAGTAGATAGAGATTGGTCCTTGGTAGGGCAGTGACGTAATAAAATCCTGACATACAGGGTCCAGACACATTCCCAGTGACCATCCCACTGGAACCTGCAGTAATAATAAACACACAAACTTACCATCACACCTTAAACAGGATTAGAAGAGAAAAATTTAAATATACAATGTTTATTTTTAGTTAATTTTTTGGAATCGTCTCCAAATGGTCACCTTCCACCAATGGGTCGCGGGTTCAAATCCCACTCAGTACAAACAAATTGGACAATTTTCTGACTGGGTTTTCACTTGAACGACCTGAGTGGTATGGTTGCCAGTTATAACCAGAAGGTTGTGGGTTTCCTACGGGCATAGAGCCCAGTTTCCGTCCACAATAAAACTGGCAACGCCACCATATAACCTTGTGGGGAAGGAAACCAGCCTCTTAAGAAACCAAACATAGCCAAGTACCTAGCGTTAGAAGCCTGTTATGTGTGGTGCATTCTCGACTATATGTTTACTGACTGTCAGACAGAAAACAAAGCAATTCCCTCAAATCTTTAAATGTATATTTTTGGAGGAAAGTCCACTTACGAGATTGACCACTTGTTAATTATCTACTAATCTGAAGGTCACCCGAGAATCATAACAAAAATAAGCTGTGTCTCCTTTTAAAAACATGTAATGAACATAACGTAAATGAATCATGATACAAGTATGTCCCAATCAATTTACAGTTCAAATTTTTACCTAATGCTGAGTCATTAACTTTGTAGCCGACCACATCTTGTATACAACCAAAGTCGTTTGAGAATTTTGGAATAGGTCCTCTGTTTTTATAATAATCATCTAACTCTGCAGGGTTACTGGGCAAACCAGCCAAAGTTACCTGTCAAAAGAAAACATGTTTGTTTTGTCAAATATTCTAAGACAAGCAAGATAATTTTTCTTTTTTACATCTCTTAGACCAATAGGGTAATGAAGTGATCGGTTTCTAGGGCAATGTGTCATGGGTTCGGCATGGCAAAAATTCGGCACAGAAAAATATACTACAGGGTGTAGTCAAGCCTGCTGGTTAGAAGATGTCACTGCAAAGCGAGACGATGCTGGTGGTCCGGTCGGTTAGAGTGTTAGTCCCTTAGCCAGACACAGGCCTTCCATCCATGTGGTCCAGGTTCAAATCCAGGCGATACTGGCTTTCGCAATGGGGAAACAGATTTTCGTTTCCATAGTTTTAAAGGAACAGTAACAACAAACTACCAGAAGCGATCCTTACCATGAAATCCTATGGCCTGCAGATCCCACTAAGACTGATAGTCGTTTAGAATGAATGAAGGCACAGACAAAGTTCAGGTTAACTGGTCAAACTGTATTTTCGTCCCACTCGGGCAACACATGTACATCCATATAGTTAAGTGACATAAAACTCTATTCCCCAAACCAGTTCCCGTGCGCAGGCGCAGGGATAATCTTTTGACCTCCACCAACTAAAGAGTTATACATGTACATGTATGCAGTATGGGGTTAACAATCTCCCCTCTTTAAGAAAAAGAAACAACCATGAAAGAAAGAGATATATATATATATAATAAAAAAAAACAATACAAGAAAAACAATGAGTAATCAAGACAAATACACAAAACAAAAATAATCGCGAGAAAAGTTATGGCTTTAAGAACTGTTCATAGTAAAACAAAGCACTTTCCTAGTTCAAGGGTGTGCATCAGCTTAAGTGTGGAAGCACCATGTTTGGTTAAACAATCTGCCAGTTGTTTACTGCTGTCCGACCAAACCAGTTTTTTAATTTGTGAATTGTCAACCAGTTCTCTTATTCCAGTGATTTCTAAACGTAAACGTTTTTTAGAAAAAGATTTAGTGGAGCATACAGCATCACATAAAGATTTACAATCTGTAACACACACCAGGGGTAAGTATCTCGGGTCAGGTCTTCCAGTGGTCAATTCACCATACAAAGTAGCAAGGAAAATACCCGTGTCCACGGCATCACTCATTGCAAGAGTTTCACCAGCCAGAGAACTGCGTACTACTCTCCTTAACTTTTTAGAATTCCAACAGAGTGGGGAAAATTCCCCGTTTTCCCCGACAAGAAACACAAGGTGTCCTCCTTGAGAGCCACCATCAGGGAGATTTCCGAAAGAAGAATCACTGAACACTACAAGGGAGAGTGGTTTGATCCCGAGATACTTAAACCTGAGAGCGACTTTATCAGAATGAACTCTCCTAATTATCTTATTTGCATCAACAAGATTTTCAACTTTACCAGATTTTAAGCAAGATGCTAACTGACACACATCAAATATAATGTCAGGGCGAGTTTGACGGGCAATCCACAAAAGTTGTCCAACTTTAGATCTAAGTTTCTGAGTTTCAGTTTCTGTTAAAGGCAAATCCTTTTCACATATTCGGGCTTTGTCAATATCAATTTGAGTGAGAAGACTAGCATATTTATTTTGATGTATTAGAATCTGGTCTTTATTCCAACACAATTCAATACCAACATATTTAAAAGCTTCAGAATTTTCTTTTCCTACATTTAATTGTGACCTAATACTTTCAATGATAGTTGTCTCAAATTCGCTATCACCACTCCAAATGAAATCGTCAACATGACACGCTAAAAGCCCACACAGCTGGCTATTTTTATTTAGCCAGTAAAACAAGGCTGGGTCAACCTTGGACATATGAGCTCCACTGTTGACCATCACCGTCTTTACTTTATTGTACCAGTGAAGGGATGCGTCATTTAGACCATACACACACTTTTTAAGCCGCCACACTTTATCTATTGAACAATTAGCTTCAGAAGGAGGGCGAATGAAAATATCTCTTTCTACAGGTTGACCCTGCAGAAAAGCTGTTTTTATATCCATAGAATTAGGTTTCCATTTATTTTGTGCGATGAGAGCGAGCACCATCCTCAAAGATTCTTTTGAACAAGTTGGGGAATCAATTTCTTCGAAACCCCTCGCTACTAGACGGGCTTTTCTTACTGTGCCCGTTGCTGCACTATCACTGAAAATCCTTTTCAGTGCTGACTTCATTGACATCAACTTTAAGTCCATGCATGCGGTCAAAGCCAACTGACGTTCCTGTGCAGATAAATTAGCACTGTCTAAAAGTTTGAAAGCCAAGACTGGTTCCGGCAATGGCATTTCGTATTTTTCACACTTCCCATAACGATGCTCAAACTCTAAAATGTAATCGGCCATTGTCATTTCCGAAGTTTTCCTGAAGGTATCAAACCGAGAATAGGCTTCATATGCTAAATCAACTTTGTCCTTCAAATAAAGTGTGTCCAACGACTCCAACAAACTGTCCAAACCATTTTCAGAATTCAAAACGGAAACATCAATCCCGTTAACGATAACGCGACAGCCAAAGCCTGCCGATCTTTAGACAAATCTGTCACCCGCCGCCATATTGAAACTTCCGTCTTCCACGTGTCATAAACTTTTTCAGCTCCAAAAGCTGGAGGATTCTTAAAACTTTGCTGTGCCATAACCACGTTCTGCTACCAATGATAGTCGTTTAGAATGAATGAAGGCACAGACAAAGTTCAGGTTAACTGGTCAAACTGTATTTTCGTCCCACTCGGGCAACACATGTACATCCATATAGTTAAGTGACATAAAACTCTATTCCCCAAACCAGTTCCCGTGCGCAGGCGCAGGGATAATCTTTTGACCTCCACCAACTAAAGAGTTATACATGTACATGTATGCAGTATGGGGTTAACAAAGACCAAATTGAAGAATGTCTTATTGGATTTTTCGTTCGATCCCTGTATGTGGAAGAGTAGCCTGGTACTCGCCGAAGGTCGGGGGTTTCCTCCTCCACTTAACCTGGCAGCATCGCCAAATAAGTAAAATAATCTTGAGTACAAAGCAAAATATCAATCGATCAAGACCCATTTTATACCAATATTGGCCTTTTATACCAAAAATGCACTTTGAGGTCATGAAGTTTCAGGTACCTTTTTCTAACAGAGTTTTTCATTGGTTATAGGGAAAGGTTAAGCATCTAATCAAAATGTGTGGTACAGTGCACCCAGCCATGAACAGCTTGACGGTTAACAGCACAGATGTATTGTAGGCTCCATACTCAATATTATTTAACTGATATGGCACAATTCTAATGTTGGTTTGTACAACAAGAAACAGGGCTGATTTGGTTTTGTTATAACCCAGACATCTTGTTAATACCAGGGAGCTATTTCTCAAAACACAACCGCCGTAAGTCAAATGCAAAGCCTAACTGCCATGGCAACATATACGTACCTTCATCATTGCGTTCTCGCCCAGCGCAAAGTTACGACGGGCGTAAGTGTGTTGAGAAACAGCCTCTTGGTGTCTACCCCAGAGTTTTGAAAAGAACATATCAGCAGCACCGTACCTTGGGAGCTTTGGGTGAAATGCTACAAGTTCCTTGAAAGTCCATAGATTCAGTTCTCTGTAGAAATTCATGTTTGTAGATCAAATCCTTCATTACCTCCCCTTCTTTTCTGCCTAACGTCACTTTGGAATATTTACTACTGTCCAGGCTGCTGGCTAACAAAAAGTCTGGGTCCATCACTAGGTAAGCTGAGGTATCAAACAAATAGCACCTAAAACAATCACGAGAATAAAGGTCTAAATGATAAAACCCCCTTTTAACACAACTAGAAACTTGTCTCCATGGTTATTTTAGTTATGACAATTTCCCCTGTGTTTTAGTGTTTATAAATAAATGGTGAATTTACAAACAAATGAGTATTGTAAGGGCAGACAACTATGGAATAGATAATCAATTAATACCACGCTCAGTATTAAGACAGTAGGATAAACCGATAATTAATGTAGCGATCCTTGAATTTCGGAAAATTAATGGCATACTCGCTACGAAAATCCGGAATACTGTTTACATGAAAGACAGTGGGTGGTTTTCTGTATTTTTCTTAGATAGAAGAAGTTGGGAACTTTCTATTTTTATCAAAATTTGAAAGTTTAGCATCATATAGTATTTTTAATTTGAAATTGAAAATTGGATTTATCTGGTACCCGCGATGTAAACAAACTCCGAGTCTGAGCATGTGCACGAGTGCCCTAACGTTTTGAGCCGTGTGAGTGATCTAACGGCACGGTATAATTTTAAGTACTGTATTTGAGAAATACAGAATGATGTAATCGGCAGACAAAAAGGCGTGAAATGAGGGTAACCCAACGTTTAAGGTTACCAACTTATGTTGATTAATTTTAGTGGTTTTAGCTGTAGTAAGCTCAATTGGTTCTCATAGCAAATGTCCAACAGGCTACGGCGTCAAGGGCAACCCTTTCAAAAGTCTGGGTGTTAACCCATTGAACACAAACCCCATACAACAGTCAGCCCCCTGACCCTGAGTCAACGATGGATTGATTGAATGATTGGAGTTTATATATATATACTGAGTCAATGAAGATCCAGACGGGTTCACATCCGTAAACATAAACAAACTGATGAGTGTTGTTGAAAGCTTCTCAATTTTCAATTTTTATTTGGTCTGGGTGTGATTTGAACCCGCACCACATCAATGGAAGGTCTGTGTAGGACTGAGGGTTGATCACTCTTACAGACTGGACCACCGAGGCCCCTCATCGTGATTTAAAAGATACCTTCAACACAGTAGTAATTTGAATAGGCCTAAAATAAATGAATCTTCGGTTATTTCAATTTGTTTACTTTTCTAACAATATTGCAGTTCATACATTATTCCAATGTTAATTCTTTAGTTTTTCTACGTGTTATCAGAATCTATGAAAAAAAAACCTGTGAATTTCAGCAGTTATCCAGTCTTTAAAAAGACCAGTGGGCAGAATGGAAGTTATATGCTCATATCAGATGTTATATTTTTGAGTTATCAGTACCACTTTGCCCACCTTGTCTGACACTCTGGTTCTCCATCAGGACATGTGTACATCTGACCACACGACTTTTTAAAATCACTGGCCTGCATACTGCCCATGGTTTTATTCTGAAAGTCATCATAGAGGATATCCAGTCCAGTTACAGCCTCAACTCTCTCAGTGGCACACCGTCTGTGGTTTCTGTTGGGGCCCGGGGCCTTGCTCAAGTAACAGACAGCTGCAAAAGTACACAACAGTCAAATTGTTTATCTTTAGTTGAAAAAATGTAAAACAAGAAGAGTTTCTGGCTGTATTTAAATGCTGCCAATGCTAATAGGTAATGTTCCCCCATTCATTCCATACTCTGTTCACTTTCTTTTTATGAGCAACATTGGGCAATATTTTTGACTTTGCGTCCGAGGCCAACTCTTCACATTCCTGCAGTCCATTGATGGAAAGCCTGCAACATTACAATGTAAGTAAAATAATCTTGTCTAACATGTTAATGCCTCCTGTTGTAAGATTTAACTCTTTACCCCATGAAGTGCTTTATCCATTAACCCATAATGACGCCATATGACGCCTTGCCCTCAACCATAGACTGCTAGCCTGGTCAACCCATGTAATATTCCTTCAAGTATCCCAGGAAAAGAAGGAATAATTGGTGATACATATTTTATGTTAGAAGAACAATGATTTGCGATAGGAAAATGAAACTTGAGGAAAGAAAAGTAAAGACAACTTCATTTACTAATGACCATTGATTTATTTTTTACCTGTCATATTTTCAGGTACAGGTGAGATAATAACCTGTTGACTTTTTCAGGTAAAAAAATTTTAACAAACATATTTCTTTCAGGCAATAAAGGTGTTTAGAAGCTCCTTGTGTAGTTGAAAGAAGATTCCAAAGGTTACTTTATATTTAACCAAACAATTAATAGTTGATAAATTTAAATTGAGCTTAATTACAGGTGGAAATTGATTAAGTGTATCTGAATATGTCATTTGCATGTTTTTTTTACAAATTAGTACAATTTGACAAACATGCATAAAATAACTTCGTCAATTATATATTACATAAGTTTTCCATTCATTGTAATTTTTTAATAAACTTTGTGAAAAAATTGTCTTGTTTTCTTTCAAAGTCAGGTGAAAATGTAGTAAAATTCAGGTGAAAATGTCCTTTAGCTGCTCAAGGTACCAATATATACATGATTATTTCACTAAATGTTACTTTATTATGATTCTGGTTGATGGAGGGTATGAGCAACGGCAAAACACTCTTCACAAAAATGGACGTTGCATATCAAGCACCCATAGCTAGTTTCCCGACGACGTTGATGGTTTTTGTAACATCCTTTACACCTGCGTTTTGCTCCAGGTAAGATGGTTCTCACATGATGGATATCAATTGGTCTGGGAAGGCCTTCATCAAAACTTGTTGACGCCCTTTTGCGACTGGAAAACCCAGCAATCAAACACTTTCCTAATTCCAACACAAAATCTTTGTGGGTGTAATACTTGTTATTCGTTCGCCCACCTGACAGCTTAAGAAGGATCCAGGCATTTACTCTGCAACAATCGATGACGAACCACATAATATATTTCCAGTATTTCTTACTTGCTCGTCCAGCTGAATATTTCTTTCGTAACTGATCATGTACATCAACGCCATTCATATATTTGTTGTACAACTCTATGGCTCTTGGTTGGGGAATGTTCTTTGATTGGCGACTCACCTGTCGTGTACAGGTAGAAATGTCTGTTGGGTCTACATTGTTGTAAATAACAGTTACCAAATTATTGTCATTCCAAACTGAAACACATGTTGACGCTTTTTGATAAGTGACCGAATCACCCCTTTCCCCTAGCTTTCTCTTTAGTTGAGACTTCTTCATTTTCAAATCAGATGGAAAGGATTTTCTGTTTTGCATTGTCGTAGCACAGGTGTAAATGTTTTCCCTTTTCAGGTATTCTACAAGGGCAACAGAAGAAAAATATCTGTCGAAATACAAATGGTGATTCAATCCAACCAGATCTCTGCTGAGATCATGAATAACACGAAAGCCAAGGCCCTTGTCTAGTTGTAAAGGCGTCGAATCCCTTTTACCTGTATACAGTTGAAAAGAACTCATGTAGGATGTTACACCATCACACCTGCACCAAAACTTTATTCCCCATTTGTCTGGTTTATTTAGCATGTATTGTCGGAGATCAGATCTTCCTTTGAATCTCTTCATAGCTTCATCAATAGAAATTTCTGTTGAATGCTGATAACGTAATTTGAAATTACTATGAGCCATATCCACTAAAGCTTTCACTTTATTAACGGGGTGATAATTTGGGTCACACCTGGGCGTTCTTGCGTCTGAACAATTAAGATGAAAATATTCAGTTAGCTTTTCATACCTGTTCACTGTCATCACTTTTACAAATCCTTCACATCTCAAAAAAGAATCCGCTGACCAGTAATCAGAATATTCACATCTAGGTGTAACTCCCATAATAATGCATAGTCCCAGGTAAGCACGGATCTCCTCTTTACAGGTAGGTTTCCAGGTGACATCAACTTTATTTTTTTCTCGTTGACGTAGGTCGGCATATTTGTTGGTTTCTTGTGCAATCAGTTCATAAATTCCATCCTCTAGAAAAAGGGAAAAATAATCCAACGCTGAGGCTGACTGCGTGTTGAAATTTCGGCCGAGGCGGGGACCGCCTTCGACACTAGAACGAAACACTTCCACTGGTTTTAAATTCTGAGTCCACTCGTTTGACGTTTCTTGATCGCTCACTTCGCTGTCACAACTCGAATCGTCGCTGTTATGGCCGGTATTTACATGTGCCAAAGGCAAATCGTCCGACTCAAATCCGTCGAACTCTGAACTTGATGTTTCGTTGAAATGTTTTTCAAAAAAATCTCCGTCCGAGTCACTATCGATCGATTCTTCACGGCTAGTATTTTCGAAACTCTCCGTGGCCGCCATTTTGTTGACAGACAAGGAAGTGGTGATAACCCGTCTTGTTTGTCGCGTGTCTTTGAGCGCGCCACAACTATTTACTCGGTAGATTTTGAACGATGTCATTAACCGAACACCCTTTCTTTGCATCGTATGTTTATTTCTTCATTTCTCTTTGGATTATTACTGCTTACTTATAACAAACTTTGTGATGCTAAAAGGCGTCAAATCGCGTCAATATGAATCAGCTCAAGGCGTCATATGGGGTCATTATGGGTTGACCGAGGGTCAAGTTCATGGACACGCGCAAGGCGTCATATGGCGTCAATATGGGTTAAAGAGTTAAAGGCCACTTTTTTCCACAGACAGTACAGTATGACAAACAATATGAAGTCCACTGACCTATGTTACAGTCTATGATAAACAATACGAAGTCCACTGACCTATAATACAGTCGGAGTTCTCAATACATTTACAGCCTCCTGGTTTGGGGCCTTCAATCTTGTTACACTCTGCGTCTGTCCTGGGTGTCATGCCCTCAAACACTGCCTGGGAGATGGTGTTGATTTTACCCACCCCAGCGGCGTCCATGTAAGGGGTGGAGATAGAGGTTCTCTCCGGATTAGCGCTGGTTCTCTTATACCATGGTCGCCTATATAACACAGCAGATTTTATAGATCATGAAATTTAATAGATCGTTTGTCAGATTTCCGTAGATTGTACTTTTTTTTTTATCGTATTTCTTCTAAAGATTGGGCCATTCTGCAATAGCAAAATTCCAAATAACTCCGAATAAATTCAACAAACGCATATTGACAATCTCAATATTTCGACAAAGGTATATTTGTCATCTTCAGGGAAATGTGACATGTGGGCCATTCTCATGGTCGAAATTTTCCATTGAGTCAGACAAAAACAGAGACATGGCGTTGTGTTTAAGGATAATCATTTTCACACACTACTCGGCGGGTTGTTTTGCCTTAAATTACCTCTAATGGGCAAATTTGTCTTGTCACATTTAGCATATTTCTTTTCTAATGGTCGAATCCTTATGAGAAAAAAAGTGGCCGAATCTTTAGAAGAAATACGGTAATAGAGAATAACCTCATAAATCAGCTGATGTTTGACCCTGTCACAATGAATCAACAGAAAAGGAAATAAAGCATAATAATAAAAAAAAATTACACAATATTTACAATATGTTTTTTTATTTATTTATTTTTTTTCTATAGTCATTAAAGTACCTGGCACTTAATACAAATGGCTTTTTGGGGAAACATATAATACCATTTAATAAGGATGTAAATAGGCCAAAGATAAAAACAAAGTTTAAAACTAACTTGGTAGGGTCATAACCCCTGGTTGACCTATGACCTGGGTACGTTCTGAAAACACCACTCCGAAGACCCACGTTTGTCCATTTAACCTGACTCAGTGACTCAAACGCTCTTGTCTTCCAAATCTCCTCAATAGGTTGTGTTATCAGCACGTCTGCCCTGATAAATGTGAAAACAAGCACACTTGTGAGATTGTACAAGCTGTATATTATTCACTTGAAAAACCGAGCCATAATTTATCAGGAATATGAATGCTGCCCAAAACTCTAGTATACCTGGTGCGTGCCTATTAAATATAATTTCGACACAGTTAGAAACTTGTCTCCATGGTTATTTTAGACAAGAAGATTTTCCCTGTGTTTTAGTGTTCATAAATATAGTTGGTACACGTAGGGCAAAGTACAATCCTAAACCCCTCTACCAGTGAGTCACAGGTTCTAATACATGTCAGAATCGAAAAGTTCATGACTGGCTTCTTCTCCAATATACTTATGTGAGAGTTTTATCAACAAACTATGGCATTTGATTAAGAAGTTTTGACCAAGGATTCTGCAGGTAATCGATCTAAGTATAATAAGAGATTGGAGCCTACATGTAAGAGGATCCAAACAGATTTCATATTGACTGTAGTCTGACCTGCTTATGATAGACTTACCGAACACCTTTATCATAGAGTTGTCCCCCTTCACAGCCAACATCCTCTTCATAACTGTTTATCCATGTGTGGGCATTAATGGTTTTCTGGGCCAGGTCATCGTCGTAGATATAACGTGTAGAATCACAGTGAGCCCCAGGTGGCAGGAAGATGGTAGAATAGTTGTAGGTAATTCTCAAACCTGGGTACTTGTCCTCGTTATAACGGACATCCAGAGTCTCAAACACATCCCCTAATACATCTCTCACTTTACTGCTGTTGTACTCCTTTAGAAGGTTGTAATAGCTTGTCTTATAAGGGGTACGGTCAGCAGGCTCCTTAGATCTCCTGAATTCCTGATATAAAAATGCATAAACTCTAAATTAAACAGAGGCCATTGGCTGAATGGATAAGACAGACAAAATTGTATGTGTTGGTTGATTGATTGATGTTTTATGCCGCACTTGAGATTATTTCACTTATATGGCGACGTTGCCAGGTTTAGTAGGGGAGTTTATGTGTTGGAGATTCCTTAGCTAGGCATATGAGTTTTCAGTTTTTCTTAATCACCCAAAATCAATACAATTTCTGTCATTTTCCAGAGAATACAGTACTGTCCTATTCCTTCTTTAAAATACGGAGTATTGAATTCAACGTATAGATAAACAGGCCCTATCAATAATGCCTCTACCAAATTCTTATAAGACAGATATTAAAATACAGCAAGCATGTGCAGTAAAATAAAACAAGCTCCTTTGTGCTGCCAGGAATCTTTCAGTATAATGATTGTCAAGATATTGGTTTTTTTTCCATTTGTGAAGCCATGGGCAGGTTTAGTAACAATGAGAACTGGACTGCTTGCGCCAGCCCCCCCCCCCCCCCCCCCCCCCTCCACACTCAATCTTCACAAGTGCCTGGTAGCCAATCCGTTAAAGGCAAGCAAGTGAAAACCCACTCAGAATTTTAACAATCTTTGCTCATTGGTGGAAGGCTTGTGTTGGCTTGAGATACCATTGGCTACTAGCTGAGCCACAAGGGTTCCCAATAGTCAAAAGATGAGCATTTAACACAAGGTCCGTAGAGGGACAGTGACCAATCCATTGCTAAAACTAAAGTAAACATTAAGAAGCCAAGTCAAATTTGATAGAAAAACACATCAGAATTGCTACTTGAGGATGAAACTGTATTTTTATAATAGCCCACACAAACCTTATCTGTGTCTGCCATGCTGTAAGCAAAGGAAAATTCTGACCCTTCCAAGCCTGCATAGTAGTAGGTCTGTAAATAAAGGGAAATAATTTAGTTTATTCACATCTGGGAAAAGTTGTCTCCCTTGGTTTTGCTCACTACTAAAAAGAAGGACTCCCATAATATTTAGAGAACAAAACCGATGCATTGGAAATTCTGCAGAAAACTTCACACAGGCCAGGGTAAAATAGTTCTTAGGGTTACACCACAGACAGTATAATTAAATAAAACCTTAAAGGCCCACTTGCCGCCGTAGCCTGTTAAACATTTACATGGGCTTACTACAACTAAAACCACTAAAATCAAACATAGAAAACATAAAACATGTCCAGTTAGATTTAAAATATAGAACTGGTGGTGAAAAACAAACGAAGAATCGAAGCCTGGTTACAACAACAACAATCCGTGTCGGTTAACTTAGTGGTTGAATTACCCTCATTTCAAGCCTTTTTATCTGTGGTTTACACTCCAAAAATTATCGGCAGGCTTTTCGGGTCACTTTTACCCAATCGCCAGTCTGTATTTCTCAGATAAAGTACGTAAACAGGGCATAATCCACCTATGTTGTAGGGGCCGATATTCGGCCCCATTCCCAAAGACCTTTTTCCCAAAACTGGTAAACAAATTTCCCAAAAGCCTGCAAGTTCCCAATTTATTTGCCGTAAAAATAGTCAATCGCTATTCAGATACAACTTGAATTACCGCACGAAAATATACTGTAAATTTAAGGGAATAATTGTCACCGTGTTCGCGAACAGGAAGTGAGTAGTTGAAGTCGGAAAGAGCGCTATTTTCATTGGCGGTTGTTTTTGTTTTCATCCAATCGTTGACCTTGTATTCCGCGCGAAAATGGTGGACCTTGTGACTTCCTGTACCCTGCTCATGCTGGAGAAGTAATTTTTCCGGTTGATTTCTAGCCCATTCACGTAAGTATTCTGTTTGTTTTTAATGTGGCCGTTGAAAAACTTATACCAAGCGACAGTGGAAGATAATTAGCTCAAAAATAAAGAATAACAAAGCTTGTAAACGTTTTTTTTCCTGACGTTGAAGTATGTTATTGTTATAACTTATAGCTGTCGCAGTTTGTGTTGCCAAAAGTCAAAGCGTGAACGCAGGTCATATTGTTCTATAAAAGGAGGTCATTTAATGGAATTATATGTAACACGTGAATTGATTAACTGATATTTTTATTTCACTAAATTTTTTTTTTGTTCAGTTTGATTAATCTGCCTAAATTATTTAATTTCGTTTGTAGGACATAGCAATTTTTTCTATGTTTATTTTCGGTCATATTATTGCTAAATATTTAAATAGATCTAATTCATTTCAAGTCATGTACATGTACATGTACCTTTGTGTGACTATGACGTGGCTGTGCAAAATGTATAGGAATTTAATAATATTAACTTTTATTGGAAGTTTTGCTATTTAAAATTCCTATTTCTAACGATAACCATTCAACAACTAAATTCCTGATTTTTCAAGAAACTCTCTACTTTAAAAGAAAATGGTAAGACAATAGATAAGGGTTTATTTTTTAATTATGAATTTATCAGAAGTATTAAAGGAATTATTTAAGAGAAAACTTCCAACTGGTGCTGAATGAGAGAATGTACCTAGACTAAGTCATTTATATTTTTATTGTTTTCAGACTCACTGGCAATGTCAAGTCATAATGGAAAGTACTATGTCCCCAAGTGTGAACCCACCAAGGCACATTGTAAGAATAATTTGGGCAATTATATCAATTGTCCACCTTACAGCTGTCCCAACTACTGGCTCTCAGTGTTGATAGTTTCGGGCATGTACACAGTCTTAAATAAAACATGTTGGTTGATCTATTGCAAAACAAAGTGTTGTTTTTTTTCCACCAATTAATTTAAATGGTATGAGGATATCCGATGAACCAGGCAGAAAAGAACAAGATATTGTTTATATGATGAAAAACTTCTTTTTCCCAAATCTATTTTGTACCGACGTTTAATTTTCCCAATGGACCAGCCATGGGCCCCTTCCCAAAAATGGTGGATTATGCCCTGGTAAAATTATACTGTGCTGTTCGATCACTCACACGACTCAACCATTAGGGGGTGTATGTTCAGGTTTGGGGTTTGTTGACATTGCGGGTACCTGATAAATCTAATTTTCAATTTCAAATTAAAAATACTAAATGATGCTCAAACTTTCTATTTTTGGCAAGAATGAAAGTTCCTAACTTCTACTGTCTGGGAAAAATACAGAAAACTGCCTACAGTTGTTTATGTAAACAGTATTCTGGATTTTCGTAGCAAGTGTGCCTTTAATCTAAGTTTTACTGTTAAAGGTGTGGTGATCTACAGAAATAGCTCTGTGACATCATAATATCCGACACGTCACAAAGCCAACACTCTACGTTTGTGTAACCTTTGACCTAAACAAATAGCAATGGCAAGAGGTCAATTGATTGATGCACATAAAGGCCCGTTCTCAAGGTGCGATTAATCGTATCGGCTTGTAAACATGTGATTAGAATGGATGCATTTGATTAGTTGACAAATCGTAGCGACCGATTAAAAGCATCCATTTTAATGGACGTCTTAAGATAATTTCAATTTTACAATCACACCCAAGGATTATTGGGTTGATTGACGTCTATACGTCACTCAAGATTATTTCATTTATATGGCGGTGATGCAAGTTTAAGTTGAGGAGGCTCTTTACTCAAAGGCGTCCAGCTTTGTCCTGGACAACCCATTTATATAGGATAACCAAGTGAAACCCCACTCTGAATTGTGTTGTATCTTTGTTTTCTCTTGAACCCTGAAACATTATCAGATGTACAGTTTGTTTTTAACACTCTTCCATCCTAGTCACTGAGGCAGGCATAGACGTTTATTTGGAGAGAAAATTGGGCTTTATACCTAGAGAAATTCCTCTTAACCTAGAATCTGTCAAATCTTTAATGGCATTTAGAAGTTGAAAGGTTACAATAAGGTATCAATGACTTTGATAACGATGTAAGAAATACATCGAAACGTCGTCACCCAATAAACCAAGAAGTTGTTATCCATAAGTAACTCTTCACCTTATAGAATCTGTCAACAGACTTAGGGTAGATAAATCATTAAAACTCACCCTTGGTGTGCCCTTTACATTAGAGATCTCCACCCTGACTATACCAGTCTTCCCTTCTCTCATCTCTTTCTCTATCATAGAGAACTCGGCTGGGTTTCCATTCCCGTCCTTCTCAAGGTCAGATATAGGAACGAACATCGGATCATCCACCAGCTGAACCATGCAAATAAACACAAACAAATTATAGAATGTTGTAGATTTCATAAATAATATCACCAATAGGGCCTGGGAGTTTTTCTAGAGATTTCGAGATATTCTGCGACAGATGACGTTTTTTGATGACGTCAGTTCGAGTGACGTTTTTTGTTCTTCAATGTCAGAAATGAGCATCACACTGGTATTGACAGCATCGGTGACAGAAAATTTGTAGAATTCTCAAGATACTCCCGCTTCATATGAACAATTCAGTACTAAAAATGAGATCCCTTCAATGGGCAACTCTGGAGCAATTTCTATACAGTCAAACCTGGTTTAAGCGACCAACTAAGGGAAACGTGAAAAGTGGCCTCTTAAGACTGGTGGTCTCTTAATCCAGGTTTTATGCAACCGACATCTCGATAACTTGTCATCTTTTCTCCTGAAAAATGAGTTTGACTTATTTCACTGATTTTTTTTACATCTCTACGATTTGTATAGGATTAAAAAGGAACCCAACCGCGATATATCTATTGATAATTTTATTCGAAATGTTTTTTTGTCAATTCTGTTAAGTATAATGCAATTCACAGGTATAATACAAACGGCTAGTGTCCGGATTTAATTGTAGGCTTTAGTTATTACGACAATCGTGGATTTTGTTTTTTTAACACCACATGGAGCGTTTTAGCTATTATAGAACCAAGTTTTGGTCGTTTAATACAGTGTTTGTGTATACTTTATCAGCTTCACAGCTGGTCGCGGTTGCGTTAGACAGGTGGTCGCTCTATACAGTGTCTTAAGTACTGGATTTCGTTCGGGGGCATCGTGGGGTGGCCGCTTAAGACAGTTGGTCGCTGTTTACAGGTGGTCGCTTGTCCAGGTTTGACTGTATAAGTAAAACCCACAATAATTCAATACGCAAATATCTTTTAATTTTTTTGCATTGGAAAATTCTTGTTTAATGTTCTGCCACAGATGGGCTGAAACGATGTATCATGTATACATTGAGCATGCCAAACATAGATTCTATATCATCATAAAATAGCTTCTTGCACAAGTTTGCTAATCACTTGAGGTTAGGGTTAAGGTTTAATTCTCATTCAATACACATTACAACAAACAGCAGTTAAACTGATTATGATTGGTGTCTACGTTTAGTGACTCTTTGCCTAGAGGAAACATCCAACATTGAGAGAGTTCCTGACTTCTCTTCCACATGCAGAGATTGAGAGAAAAATCCACTCAGAATAATTTTCAATTCTTATTTGGTCTGAGTGGCATTTGAATCAGTACTGCATCAAGGGAGGGACTTTCAGTCTGCTGAATGAGCCACAGAAAGGATTATAATAAAGCATGTAAAACCATATTATTATAACCAGAGTTAATCAACTCTCAAAGTGACATGAGCTGCCAAAATTCACACTTCTTTCATAATGTCTGATCGTCACGGCAGTAAGAGGGGTTGAAGGCCATCGAAAAACTAAATGGTTGGTGTTGGAATGAGGAAAAGTAAACAAAATTTAAATAACCGGGACGACCATTCATTCATTCTAAGCCAAAGTTACATGTAGTTCAAAACAATACTTTATCGTACATTCTCGAGACTAGAAGCACTAAAAAGCTTCTGAATTATATGACTTGAGAAAAATAGCCAATAATTTCAACGTTCTGTTTTAGCGTCAAAATATCAACATTTTGGCAGCCCATGCCACTTTAAATAAATTCTATTAAAAATAAAGTTGCAAAAAAACCCTAACAGTATTTAACGTACGTTTGTGCTGGGTTTGAGTCTAGGATGAAAGATTGCCTCCCCTTGGTCATTGATTAAGAAGGAATAAACTGTGCCTCTCATGTAGCTGGTCAGGACACTACCAATCTCATCCAACGTGGCATCAATACCAACCACACCAATAGTTCTGGCCAGATAGAAAACAGTATGTCATTTATGAACACTTCCGATCTCATCCAACGTGGCATCAATACCAACCACACCAATAGTTCTGGCCAGATAGAAAACAGTATGTCATTTATGAACAGTGCCGATCTCATCCAACGTGGCATCAATACCAACCACACCAATAGTTCTGGCCAGATAGAAACAGTATGTCATTTACAAACAGTGCCGATCTCATCCAACGTGGCATCAATACCAACCACACCAATAGTTCTGGTCAGATAGAAAACAGTATGTCATTTACAAACAGTGCCGATCTCATCCAACGTGGCATCAATACCAACCACACCAATAGTTCTGGTCAGATAGAAAACAGTATGTCATTTACAAACACTTCCGATCTCATCCAACGTGGCATCAATACCAACCACACCAATAGTTCTGGTCAGATAGAAAACAGTATGTCATTTACAAACAGTGCCGATCTCATCCAACGTGGCATCAATACCAACCACACCAATAGTTCTGGTCAGATAGAAAACAGTATGTCATTTACAAACAGTGCCGATCTCATCCAACGTGGCATCAATACCAACCACACTAATAGTTCTGGCCAGATAGAAAACAGTATGTCATTTATGAACAGTGCCGATCTCATCCAACGTGGCATCAATACCAACCACACCAATAGTTCTGGTCAGATAGAAAACAGTATGTCATTTACAAACACTTCCGATCTCATCCAACGTGGCATCAATACCAACCACACCAATAGTTCTGGTCAGATAGAAAACAATATGTCATTTACAAACAGTGCCGATCTCATCCAACGTGGCATCAATACCAACCACACCAATAGTTCTGGTCAGATAGAAAACAGTATGTCATTTACAAACAGTGCCGATCTCATCCAACGTGGCATCAATACCAACCACACCAATAGTTCTGGTCAGATAGAAACAGTATGTCATTTATAAACAGTGCCGATCTCATCCAACGTGGCATCAATACCAGCCACACCAATAGTTCTGGTCAGATAGAAAACAGTATGTCATTTATAAACACTGCCAATCTCATCCAACGTGGCATCAATACCAACCACACCAATAGTTCTGGTCAGATAGAAAACAGTATGTCATTTACAAACAGTGCCGATCTCATCCAACGTGGCATCAATACCAACCACACCAATAGTTCTGGTCAGATAGAAAACAGTATGTCATTTATAAACACTGCCAATCTCATCCAACGTGGCATCAATACCAACCACACCAATAGTTCTGGTCAGATAGAAAACAGTATGTCATTTACAAACAGTGCCGATCTCATCCAATGTGGCATCAATACCAACCACACCAATAGTTCTGGTCAGATAGAAACAGTATGTCATTTATAAACAGTGCCGATCTCATCCAACGTGGCATCAATACCAACCACACCAATAGTTCTGGTCAGATAGAAACAGTATGTCATTTATAAACAGTGCCAATCTCATCCAACGTGGCATCAATACCAACCACACCAATAGTTCTGGCCAGATAGAAAACAGTATGTCATTTATAAACAGTGCCAATCTCATCCAACGTGGCGTCAATACCAACCACACCAATAGTTCTGGCCAGATAGAAAACAGTATGTCATTTACAAACAGTGCCGATCTCATCCAACGTGGCATCAATACCAACCACACCAATAGTTCTGGTCAGATAGAAACAGTATGTCATTTATAAACAGTGCCGATCTCATCCAACGTGGCATCAATACCAACCACACCAATAGTTCTGGTCAGATAGAAACAGTATGTCATTTATAAACAGTGCCAATCTCATCCAACGTGGCATCAATACCAACCACACCAATAGTTCTGGCCAGATAGAAAACAGTATGTCATTTATAAACAGTGCCAATCTCATCCAACGTGGCGTCAATACCAACCACACCAATAGTTCTGGCCAGATAGAAAACAGTATGTCATTTACAAACAGTGCCGATCTCATCCAACGTGGCATCAATACCAACCACACCAATAGTTCTGGTCAGATAGAAAACAGTATGTCATTTACAAACAGTGCCGATCTCATCCAACGTGGCATCAATACCAACCACACCAATAGTTCTGGTCAGATAGAAAACAGTATGTCATTTACAAACAGTGCCGATCTCATCCAACGTGGCATCAATACCAACCACACCAATAGTTCTGGTCAGATAGAAAACAGTATGTCATTTATAAACAGTGACATGGAACAGAGAAGCAAGTTAACACAACAGCATTGTAACAGTACTGGTAAAATCAAAACAAACCAATATTATACCAATGAACAAGGCCTTGCATTTGGGATAATATTTGTCAGCCCTTATTGAGGCCAGTTTGCCTGGAGAAGCAAATAGGGCCTGCATTGACCACCACTCTCTTGGCCCCTGTTGACTACGTTAGATTCGAGGCCTGGTAAAATATGCAAACAAAAGTATGATTTTTTAACAACAAGCCCATGGTCATGAGTTAAATAAATTTCTAGAATAAACAGACGTTCTTAAAACTTACAATCTATTAAGAGCTAGTTTAAAATATTTTATTGCACAAAATTATACAAGAGGGATTGAAAACAAGTTGTACAACTTAGTTAATCCAGGGAGAGCTTTATGAGGTACTAAAAGATGATAAGGGTTTTTTACAGGGCACATAATCCAGTTTCTTCACCCAATAAAACTGCCAGTGTCACAAGCCAGGAACAGCTGACCAATGTAAATTCTACTATGGAGTGGTTTTACTAAAGCCAAAACACATAGGACAACTCATACTACGGTAAGAATTCCGCTAATTCAAGTACTCAAAACATTACGAAAAGCACTCTAAAAGTTTGAGACTTTTCGTTGGGTGTCTTACCTCCTGCATGGAGCGACCGTTAATCCTATCGAGCAATCGCTATTGTTGTTGTTTTAGACCAAACATGGCAGAAAGCAGTCTATTAATTTGTTATCTTCACATTGCTCGTCCTTGAATTAGCGGAATTCTTACCGTATATTGTACATGATGGTGTATATTTATGAGCTTTCAAGAGTAAAAATCATCATGTACAATATAGCACGAGTTGTCCTATGTGTTTTGGCTTGACCAATGTAACATATTGTGGAATTATTAATAAAATAAAACAATGAAATAACATATAGATAAAAACAAGGGGTTAAAACATACTTTCCTGTTGTGCGACTAGTAACAGGTATAGCGTATGTAACCATTAGTCCGAGGGAAAAGGAATCCAGGTAGGGTGAGGTCCAAAGTCCAAGCTGAGTTCGGGCATTAGAGGCCAGAAAGTCAAAGTAATTACTCATTTGTGAGATGAGATTTTCCCCCGTGTCCAGTCTCCGTAAACTGCCATTATTCTTACACGCTAATTTACCCGGGAATTCTTCAGCATCTTCCTTAGTTAAATAACTGAAGATGCGAGCCTAAAAAACAAATGTGTGGATTGATTCTCCCAAGAATAATTCTACCAGGGCAGTTGCCATTAGGGCAAGCTGAATGGAAAAGCTGGTTGCCCGCGCCAAGATCATGGGCGCCCAGATTTACCATAGATGTTTTTAAGTGAATTTGTGTTGTATGAAATGATTCTCACAAGAATACATCTACCAGTGCTGGAACTTAACTTTTTAGGGCGATTGCCATTAGGGCAAGCTGAATGGAAAAGCTGGTTGTCCGCGCCAAGATCATGGGCGCCCAGATTTATCATAAATGTTTTTAAGTAAATGAAAAGTGCCTTTGTTGAGACAGAATAATGGTAGTCATTGTTGGCTTGAAAAAGTGATGGGAGTACAACAACTGTACAAAGCATATTTAACAAAGCCTTGATATTTTATGCTACAATCCTACATAGAAATTAGGGTAAAAAGACTCAACTAATTGTTCTTACATGAGGTTCCAGTTCAGCATTTTTCTCCTTGGCAACATCCCAGACTCGGGTCCAGTTGTATTTACAAATAGGTCCAGGTACATAACCACTCCTTGTATAATACCCTAATCAATACAAACACACCCAGCGGGTAATACAACTGATAGGTAAAGGATGTTATAAAATACAAACACACCCAAATACAACTGATGGGTAAAGGATTTTATAAAATACAAACACACCCAAGGGGTAATACAACTGATGGGTAAGGGATTTTTTAAAATACAAACACACCCAAGGGGTAATACAACTGATAGGTAAAGGATTTTATAAAATACAAACACACCCAAGGGGTAATACAACTGATGGGTAAGGGATTTTTTAAAATACAAACACACCCAAGGGGTAATGCAACTGATGGGTAAAGGATTTTATAAAATACAAACACACCCAAGGGGTAATACAACTGATGGGTAAGGGATTTTTTAAAATACAAACACACCCGAGGGGTAATACAACTGATGGGTAAGGGATTTTTTAAAATACAAACACACCTAAGGGGTAATACAACTGATAGGTAAAGGATTTTTTAAAATACAAACACACCCAAGGGGTAATACAACTGATAGGTAAAGGATTTTATAAAATACAGTACAAACAAAAAGAGGAAAACAACTGACTCAATATTATTTCCCCTTGATGAGGGAAAGTAATAAAACACTTTTTGTTTTATTTATGAGCATTAAAAGACGCATAGAGAACATTTATAGATTGGTGTTTTTCACCGCACTCAAGATTATTTCTCTTATATGCGGCATTCCCTGGTTTAGTGGGGGAGAAAACCAGGCTCTTTCCCTATGTCTCGTACCTGGCTACCCTTCCATATAAACAATACTAAGTAAGGCTCAGTGTGATTTGAATCCACTACCCATTGATGGGAAGCTTAATTCCTTTTGAGAGAGACTACGGAATGAGCAGCCCCCTTGATGGATAAGTGAAAACCTACCTCAAGATTATTTCCCTTTATTGTTGGCGTAATTTTTGGAGCCATTCTTAAAGTGGCATGAGCTGCCAAAATTCACACTTTTTCATAATTTCTGATTGTCACAAAAGTAAAAGACTTTGAACGCCATCGGAAAACTAAATGATTGGCGATGGAATGAGGGAAATCCGAACCGAAAACGTGTTCCAAAAGTAACAAAATTTAAATAACCGGGAAGACCATTCATTCATTCTAAGCAAAAGTTAGTTCAAAACAATACTTTATCGTACATTGTCGAGACTAGAAGCACTAAAAAGCTTCTGAGTTATACGTCTTGAGAAAAATAGGCAATAATTTCAACATTCTGTTTTAACGTCAAAATATCAACATTTTGGCAGCTCATGCCCCTTTAAACTTAACCCTAAATTTCACACTGAGTAACCCTAAATATCATACACTAGTTTCCATAGTTACGTACCTGGACCACATCTGACTTGCTCCCCATCAGTATCTTTACCATCAGTGGCAAATATAATCAGAGATTGACAGCCAGTCTTTGGGCTGCTCTTTAGAATGTTAAAAGCTCTTGTAAAACCCTCCCTATAAGAAAAATGAACTTGAGGATTTTAGAAATCTGAAATGAAAACTCTTGAGGCTTTTCAACACATGTTACTGATTAATAAGCGTTTGTGCTACAATGAAATTGCCCTAAAAATTACTTTTGTTTAATAACAAATCAAACTTGATATTGAATACTTTATAAAAAGTCTAAATTATTTTAGTTTTACCGAGATGGAAATGTTGAAAATCAACTGATGGTCAGTTTCTGATGCCTTTCCCATGCAATGAAACATGGTAGCTGGAAATATCACAAGAGTGGAACATTCCATTTCTTTTCAGTATAGAGCATAGATATCTTATAATAACTAGATTGGCTAACGACAAGCGACTTCCGGCAACTAAGTCGCCATCTTGCTAAGTGATTTTTGACTTTCGTTACCAAGTTGTTTTCTAGTCTAATGTGAACTTTTCTGCCATTTTTTTGAGAATGGAATAAGTTTCATGTGGTAGGTGCTGCATAAAATTCCTCGCCCATCATGACAAATTTGTAAAAGTGGTTTTAGTAGGGCCTATGTATTGACTATCGTGCAACAACAGCGACAAGAAATGTTTTTCAAGCGGTAACCTCGTTCTGGATTGTAACGTTAACGTTATAGTCCGCCATTTTGCTAAGTGACGGACTATTGTGCCGTTCTCTACTGCGCAGCGCATAGCGCTTAGCCAATCTAGTTATTATAAGATATCTATGGTATAGAGCATGCCAAGGGAGATAACTGTCCTTTGAGCATGCCCAGGGAGATAACTTTCCTTTGAAGGAAATACACCCTATTTCCCAGACTAATGACTTATTGTTAACTTACTGTAGTTCGCTGGTTCCACCAGGCTTTAGTTTTGAGATCTGCTCTATTAGATCCTTTCTATGAGCAACAGTAGCTGGGACCATTCGCTTCTCTTGACAACTCAGTACTTCAGTGTCAAAATAATGCCATCTAAACACAAACATTCATTCATTAATAGCAGTCCAATGCCAAAAGTAAACTGACAATCTGCCCATAACTCCAAATATGACCTGTATTAATTTCTTTGTTTCTTTGTCTAAATTGATTGACAAATTTAAAGTTTTATTCATGCCGCATCATATAAAGAATTCTATCCAAACAGAGACTACTTGTCGTAGTGTATATATATTTATGAACACTAAAACACACGGGCGCAGGGAAAATATTTTTTTCTAAAATAACCATGGAGACAAGTTTCTAATTGTGTTAAAAAAAAGGTATATCATTTAGACCTTTATACCCCATAAGCTGTTATAATAAACTAAATCAATGATATTTTATTAGGTTGACGACTGACCGGAGCTGGGCCTTAGACAGAAGAATTTTCTGGAACACTTTGTAATAATTGAGAATGCTTACGCATCTAGCTATGATAAGAATATTGATAAACTGAGATTGTAGGGCCATGGGCAAAAAAAGTGAAAATGTTGGTCCCCCCCTCCCCCAGCCAAAAAAAACCTAGGTAGAAGACAGACAGGGGAGTTTAGCCCTGACCAGTATTGTTCTTTTTATAAGCAATGCCTGGCCTTTGGGTCATGTACAGAGATCTGGCAATGCACTCCTTTCTTTGTGATTAGCTGATTGATTGATGTTTTACGCAACAATCAAGATAATTTCATGCAAGGTTTAGTGGGTGTAATTACCTCACAACACTTCCACATATATGTAGGATGATCGGTCACAAATGGAACAGACATTACAATTAAGATGAAGGCATTTGTTGAAAATGTGGAAGTGTTATCAGGTTTCAAACAAAGTTTTAGGGTTTCCCAAGGGCAAGGAGTTTGGTTTCTCCCCTAATAAACCTAGCACGTCATATGAAATAAATAATTTTGAGTCTGGCAGAAAACATCAGTCAACTAATCTTTGTTTAAAAATATTGCTATAATTCACTAAATAGGTTCGGCAAAATATCTTCATAACAGGCTTGATTTTTTTTTTCCTCAACTGAAGAATACAAAGCCTTCCCCCCACCCCCCTCTTTTTTTTAACACAATTAGAAACCGGTCTATATGGTTAGTTTAGTCAAGAAAATTGTCCCTGTACCCATATCTTTTAGTGAGCATGAATATATATATATACCAGAGCAAACACAACTAATTGCATTTTACTTAATCATTTGGAAGTTTTGACAGCAATGCTGAACGTGGTAAACCGTGCACCCATGTCTTGCACGTAAAAGCAATCGACAATAAAGATTATTAAGTGACAACACAAAATAAACAAAGATATAAAAAGCCAAAATAAATGTGCAGAGCTTACTCAACTATGTTTTATCCTGGGGAAGAATGCTGCGGCCAACATTCACTATATAATTAAGTTTACACGACAACAACTATCACATGACAACACTGCCAAAATGACACCTAAAATGAAACACACACTTTACATAAAACTGAACATTATAAAAAATAAATAAACACAATATTTAAATGATGCAGAGAAAATATAGAAATCTTGTACTATATTTTGGATGTAAATGCCACATCTAGCCGCTTGGTTTAACAGAGAATATTTAATAATATCTCATCTCAAAATACTGTTTGCATTACTAAAATAAATAAATATTTTTTAAACGATAATCAAACAGAAATCGTACAGAAAAGAAAATCCTATTATTACAACATTAAACACACTCTAAATTTTTTTTTTTTAAAACTAAGAAAAAATGCCAACGACTGCTT
Organism: Lepidochitona cinerea; assembly: GCA_963971465.1. Classification (NCBI taxonomy): domain Eukaryota; kingdom Metazoa; phylum Mollusca; class Polyplacophora; order Chitonida; family Tonicellidae; genus Lepidochitona; species Lepidochitona cinerea. The sequence goes on along the minus strand of OZ020556.1, from coordinate 2,661,245 downwards.
GATGTTTTAACCAATGAACAAATACGTGGAATGGACACTTCTCATTGGCTGGTTCGGATTTGACTTTGCAAAAAGCGCCACCATGGCTGAGTGAAGGGTGTATGCATGACGATCAAAATTGCATCATCTCCTAGTAATGGCGGTGATCGATGCAAATCAAATACCATGTGACCTGCATTCCACTTATATAGTTCATTGGTTTTAACAAATCCCGTAATACATGATTGATGAATTTGCCCAGTTTTTTTTCCTGGGAAGTAAAACGGCATGTATTTTCACGTAGCAATCATTTCAGTTAAGTTGATGAAATAAAATCAGAAAAATCTTCCCAATATTTAGTGTATTTACATGTAGGACTCTTTCTCAAAACATTTGCACATGACATAAGTCGTACGACTGTTTATCAAAGTGTTTGCACCTGGTTGTAACGTAATGTTGAAGGCATATGTTGCCATGACAGCTATGCCTTGCGTTAGACTACGGTCAGGCGATTTTTTTTTTCGAGAAACAGTCTGACGCAGCAGCCAAGGTTAATCGCCATGGTAACATATTCCTTCAACATTACGTGAAGAGTAAATGTAATCGCAAAGTAGGGCCTTATGTGTTGATAGCGACTCCCACATCCCACCACCTCCCTTAGGCTGGGTTCAATCCAGTGAACTACTGGTGAATGGCCTTTTGGATTGAATGTTTTATAACCCAAGAACTGAGACAAAGAGCACCATCATCCCTCCCATCCCCACCCAAACAAAAATAAGAATTAACGTATCATAAATTGCATGAAAATTAAAAAGAATGGGTTTACGAGACCACCATTTACTACAACTTTTCTACACAGATAACTCTTGAAAAGATCATTCTCACTGACTTACTTTCCCACTTCATCCCAGTGACTGGCCCTTGCACATATAACATTCAAATAGTCCTGTTTTGTTAGAGTACTGATAACAGCTTTAGCCACAGCTTTGGCGATTAAAAACTTCTCACCTTTCATTGATAAACTGAAAAAAAAATAAAAACAGATAAAATTGATTGATGTTTTATTCTCTCGCTTGCCTTTGCCGCACAGTAGAGGAGTCTCTGAATTCGCCGCATTTCGGGGTTGAGCCACATGGTATAAGAGTTCGACCTGGCTTCTGAAATTAGCGCTATTCCACACTCAAGATATAATTCAATTGATAAGGGTATAGTTTCTATAGGTTTAGTCGGGGCACTCCCCCGAAGGCCGGGGGTTGGCTCGGGGCAAAAAGATCAGTTTCCTGCTCAGCTTTACCTGGCAACGCCGTCATGTAAGTGAAATAAGCCTGAGTGCAGCGTAAGACATAAATCAACCAACGTGTTTTTGAGAAGAAAAAGAGTTTTGTGAAACTCCTTGCCTTCCTGTGGTAGTTAAAGTGGCATGAGCTGCCAAAATTCACACTTTTTTCATAATTTCTGATCGCCACGACAGTTAGAGGCTTTGAAGGCCATCGAAAAAGATTGGCGTTGGAATGAGGAAAATCCATACAATATGTGGCTTGTACGAACCAAAAACGTGTTCGAAAAGTAAACAAAATTTAAATAACCGGGACGACCATTCATTCATTCTAAGCCAAAGTTAGTTCAAAACAAAACTTTATCGTACATTTTCGAGACAAGAAGCACTAAAAAGCTTCTGAATGATACGTCTTGAGAAAAATAGCCAATAATTTCAACATTCTGTTTTAACATCAAAATATCAACATTGTGGCAGCTCATGCTACTTTAACATTCAAACTACATCAGGTGAAAACCGGGTCAGAATTTTATCATTTTCTAAATGGACTGACTGGAATTGTAATGTAGGTCCAGGATGGATCCTCAAAACCATTCATACATGGCTTTATATCCTATAAAAATCCAATCAATTTTCCGAATTTTTTCAGCTAATTAAAAAAAATGTTAGTTTCCATTTTGAGTTTCTTAATTTTTGATTGATCTATTGATTTTTCTTTCATTAGAAATCAATCTCCCTTCTTTAATGTTAACAGTTTTCTGCATTTTTTCAGTGAGTGTGCCTTAAACATTCACTTAACATAAACTCCAAAGAATGCTATGAACAATTGCAACAATGCACTTGAACAAAATCAGAAAACATTTTCTTAACTCTGTATCAACTAAAAATATGTTAAATTTTGGGCTAAAATGCAGCTTTAGTATTGTCATTTATTGGCAGCATGAAACCTGGGATGAATATGAAAGGGATATGAAACGCCTTTGTTTTTGCAGTCAGTCGACTGGCAGTTGTTTGACTCTCTATTGTTCTCGTCCGACGCCCCGTGACGGCATTCCGATCCGCTCCGAGAATAGCCGAAAGCCGTGTTGTGTATTCGGATTCATTACGAACCATACCGATGTCGTTGATATATGGGCTGCGCATGCCCGTTTGTAAGCTAGCAACAGAAAACAATCGCCATTTTGAATATTCTGACAGTGTTGCTAGCTTATAATAGGCATGCGCAGCCCATATATCAACGACACCGGTATGGTTCGGAATGAATCGGAATACACAACACGGCTTTCGGCTATTCTCTAAGTGGATCAGAATGCCGTCACGGGGAGTCTGAGAAGAACAATAGAGAGTCAAACAACTGCCAGTCGACTGACTGCAAAAACAAAGGCGTTTCATATCCCTTTCATATTCATCCCAGATGAAACCCAACAGAAATTATAAATAGAAAAATCTAACATATCTACACCTGCATTTCTAAAGGTAATACCAAGAACATGTTTCTGTTTGCTATAAGGAATTTGTCCTCTAGGGTTTTATTGAATAATATTAAATCATAACTTAGTCCCCCCAAACAGTGTTGTTAAATACTCCTAACATCAATGGTAACATTAAATTCAGATTAAGTTCAGACTTGCCCAGTGTAAGTATACTAGGTGCTTAATAGACCTCCAATAGAGTTAATCCCTTATAAGCTAATCTTTTTATCCTTGGTAACCCATAACCTTTTTGTTTTCAGTTTTATGTAATCCCTGTGTGTTTGTAGCACCATGTAACAAGACAGGGCATGTTGACAGGAAAATCATATATATAGGGCCTCAGTAACTACAGACAGTATCTCACTACAAGAGTTCACCCAGCAAGAAGCAGCAGAAAGAAACAGTCTACAGAAACAAGAGCCAAAATGTGTGAACTCTAAACTTGCCTCTGTCCCTGACATATCATAGGTGAAAAGTGATTTAGTTTCTTGCACCAATGGTATGCCAGTGTGACAGCAGCCTAGTTATCTCTACCTAAAGAACTGCAGATATATAGCATGGGTAAGTTGCAAGGATTTAAAATTTCGTAAAAATTTTTTTTCCTTTCTACTTTTAATTCAATTTGATAGCATGTTGTCCAAGCTACACTAAGATTATTTCCCTTGAATTGTTGTTGCCTATGCCAAGTTTATAAAGGGAGGAAACCCTGATACCTGTCCACAATCCATTCATTTTAAAATTGATCTGATGTGCTACATGTACATTAAATCTATGATTTAAGACCCCAGAGCGTTAGCAAGAAATTTTAAATTGGGCGTCCTATTTGCCTTTTTTCAAGCTAATTTCCCTTCAAGCAGATGTTTAAAATTTATCATTTTTCTTTCTCAGAAAAGGGGAAATACCTAAAACAATTAATCAATATTGGTAAAATGTCTAAACAAGAGCGTCCATTCAACAGATTGTTAAGTAAACGGCTAGACTACATTTCTACTCGAGTTTTGAGTTTTGAGTATAAATGACCACTTGTAAATATGGTTGACCTGTGTGAATCCTTACTAGTATAAGGTGTGTGGTAGTTGAGATACGACACTAGCACCATCCTATACCAGTGTGGACAAGCATCATACACTACTTGTGCAAAATCAGCAAATCCTGAGTCCACAGCATTTAGAAGTTGTCAGCAAAATCCAGAGTCCACACCAGCAATGCCATTTAGAAGTTGTCAGCAAAATCCTGAGTCCACAGCATTTAATGTCATTTTAGAAGTTGCCCATAAAATCCTGAGTCCACAGCATTTAACAGTATTTAGAAGTTGTCAGCAAAATCCAGAGTTCACAGCAGCAATGTCATTTAGAAGTTGTCAGCAAAAATAGAGACCAACGCCTTTGATGACATTTAGAAGTTGACCGAATACAATGTACTGTAAGGTGACCAATGAATAGATAACAATTCTATATTATTGGGGGGACGTCCTTTCCATGTAGCTATTAAATTGTTATCAAAGTCAATAACAAAAAAGAAGTTGCTTAAAAAGCAGCTCGAGATTTACAAGTTAATGCAAGTACTTGCTGGACAAATTAGCTCTTAAAATTTCCTAATGCAAATGAAAGCATTAATTTGTACTTGAAATATATAAATCCTAATTCATCAGAACTTTCATTCTAGCCTTCAGTTTGATAAAGAAAATATGATAAGATGGGTACCATGGGACAATAAACATAAAGCAATGAACAAGATCCCATAAATGTTATAGACCCTACATATTTTATACATGGGACCTTGATATATTTCAAATGGCGATCCACTGGATCCCAAAATTATAAGATCTCAGCAAAAACCATAGTTTAACTAAAACCAGTAAGATACATACGTAGCCTAAATTAGAGCACTTAAACCACACCGATGTGACTTTATGTAGTTACATTATAATGTTGTAGGCTTTTCCATAGTTATTCTACACATACAATTTGTTTGCCTGACTTCTAACTTTTCTGTATTTGAAATTACTCCATTGTTTTTTTCGAGACCTACTTAAAGAGAATTGATCCACATAGCTTAGCATGATGCAATAGAAAGTATTAAAACTTAAAAATAAATTCAAGAAACACAATCTCATTATTTCGACATATCTTGGTATTTTCCTGAAGATAACAAATATACCTTTGTTGAAATATTGAGATTGCCAGTAGATTTTTGTTGAATTTATTCACAGTTACTTTGCTATTACAATAGAATTAATCTTTGTCAAAATATTCAGACTGACGATATTCAAAGATCCTTATTCCTTCTATGAACTAGTAAAGAGCTTAACATGATGCAAACCTGCAGTCTAAAATGATGACGACGTCCTTAGGGCCACTGGTAGCAGCTATATACCAGGGGCGTGTACGAGGATCGTAATCGTTGTAAAATCCTGCAAAGTTAATGGAGCCTTCTCTACCAGGGTATGTCCTTATCACTCCTGCTGTGGACCCAAAGTACTGCCACCTGTACACAAAATATAGATTAATTGAGTGAATGATTGATGCTTTACGGCACACTCAACTTTATTTCACTTATATGGCAGCGTTGCCAGGTTTAGTAGGGGAGGAAACAGGAACAAAATCTAGAAGAGATATGGCATGTGACTAAGAATTGTTTTTTTATTTAACATGTAATACATTTGCTAATAAAACTGAGGCTTGATGACTTTACTTGAAAAGGTGAGTTGCATTGTAGGAGTGCTCTGAACGAAGCTGTGTTCTAACTAGTAGTAAACACTTAACACATGACGTACCGTCGTCCATGCCAAGGACTCCTAACGGATTAAAGGAATAATTCCATTACACAATTTGTCAACAAAACTGCACAAATCAGATAATTTACCTTATATGCAACTATGCAGAGAGTGTGAATTGGACCTCCCCACCAGCGTCACATGTTTTGGTCAAATGTTCCAAAAGGTTAGACAAACCCAGAGTGTTGGCTTTGTGACGTTACAAATATCATGACGTCACTGAGGTATTTCGTTGAATGTCACCTATGTGGGATGGTTGCCAGTTACCAACGGAAGGTCGTGGGTTTCCTCCGGGCATAGAGCCCGGTTTCCTCCCACAATAAAACTGGCAACCCCGCCATATAAGTGAAATAATCTTGAGCGCGGCGTAAAACACCAAACAATCAATCAATCGTTGAATGTCTGACCTTACAGAAGTTTGGACAGGACATGTGGCACTGGCCAAGAAGTTCATTACGCAAGGAATAAGGCTTTCAAGTCCAAAGAAAATCCAACTTTATATGAATGTCTGATTGAAGGAACTTATTACTTTTGCTCTTAAGCCCCCATACCACTTAAAATATTACTTTTGTTGCATGACAGAATAATGTAAGCTTTATTGGAGCAGTTAACAAGTTGCAAAGAGTGGGTCATGTAAAATTTTAACTACCGTACACTACAGGCTGTTTCAGACACCCAACAGACTACTTTTATGAATCAATAAAAACTTACATGTATTATCAACGCATACATAAAGATCAAGGTGAATGCTAAAACCAACAGATAGTTTTGCTGGATTAAGCTGGATCATGAATAGGATAATCTGTATGAATCGAAATGTATCGAAAATAACTTCGGATTATGCATGATGGGTATGCACATGTACAATATCGGTGAGATAAAAATTGAGAAATTTCTGTCAGTACCTGACCATAGGATCTCGTTCTCTATTTTTCTTAAAGATGTCCTCTAGGCCTGCTGTATAATACACAGCATGAATAGTCCGTGGATCGTCTCTCGGAACCTCGTCGGATATCTTCACGGTAGAGTGACCACGACTTACATTCTGTTTAAAGTACCTAAAAGAGCAGAATAACAAAAAAACATAAAAATGACGACAATATTGCATTTTGTTTAAAGCACCTAAAAGATCAAAATCGCAAAATAAATAAAAATAATAACTGTAACAACATTTAAAACAACAATAGTTGATTGTGAAAGTAAAACTGTAATAGATGATGTTAGCCTGAGTTAAGTAAAACTGTAATAGATGATGTTAGCAGGAGTTTAAGTAAAACTGTAATAGATGATGTTAGCCTGAGTTAAGTAAAACTGTAATAGATGATGTTAGCCGGAGTTAAGTAAAACTATAATAGATGATGTTAGCCGGAGTTAAGTAAAACTATAATAGATGATGTTAGCCGGAGTTAAGTAAAACTGTAATAGATGATGTTAGCCTGAGTTAAGTAAAACTGTAATAGATGATGTTAGCCGGAGTTAAGTAAAACTATAATAGATGATGTTAGCCTGAGTTAAGTAAAACTATAATAGATGATGTTAGCCGGAGTTAAGTAAAACTATAATAGATGATGTTAGCCGGAGTTAAGTAAAACTGTAATAGATGATGTTAGCCGGAGTTAAGTAAAACTGTAATAGATGATGTTAGCCTGAGTTAAGTAAAACTGTAATAGATGATGTTAGCCGGAGTTAAGTAAAACTGTAATAGATGATGTTAGCCGGAGTTAAGTAAAACTGTAATAGATGATGTTAGCCGGAGTTAAGTAAAACTGTAATAGATGATGTTAGCCTGAGTGTGAAATGGAAAATGAAAATGCGTGAGAATGGTAAACAGAGTTAAAAACCCATTCAGTAATATTTCAATTTTATATGGTCTTAGGTAGGATTCAAGCCTGAAACCTATCGATTGAGTTTTAAGCTAAGCTAAAGCATACATAACTTACGGGTTAAATTTTAAATCCTGAGGTAGAGTGGAATAAATGTCAGAGTCTTTGTATACATCATCGCTCAAATCTGAGAGATGTTTGAAATGCTCAGCAGTCTTATATCGTATGGAGTTATCATACAGCTCTCGCACCTTCTCTGCCAAATCCTAAAAATTATTGAAATAATATATCAGGCCATATGATTTCGTTTGAACAATCTGTTCCAGGGGGTTGTTTCTCAACAAAGTTACGACCGACGTAAGTCCAATGCAAGGCGTAACTACCATGGCAACATATACCCTCAACATTATGTTACGACCAGGCATAAAGTTACGACGGGCGTAAGTGTGTTGAGAAACAGCCCCCTGTAGCCTGCAGTCATTGTTGTTCTAAACTACAGTTTTATTGATTGATTAGGGTTTGTTGTTGCACTTTGGTTCCATAGACCATCAGTATATTTGGTCATAGACTGCATGATCCAGAGACATTTTGATACCTGTATACAGGTTTGGGGGCCAAAACTCACAAGCAAAAAATCCGGCCAAATTCTTAAAAAACCAACAGATTTTAATGTCAAAATAGCATTTTAATGTTTAATTTTGGGCCAGAGATGTTGTTTTTGTCTTATTGTTGGAACATTTTGAACTGAAATGGTATGCCCAAATTTTCCCTGGATCAGTCCCTGTTGACATACAAAATATTCTTCCTAGCAAGGTCAGCAAACCGGGCTTAAGCTGAGCCACAATGTCCCCTGCCCAAGGGCATTAAATCTACGGAAAGGACATTTCTCCTACCAATCATGAAAGACCTGTGACGCCATGACATAATTAATATAAGACCTGATTTTATTTTGTTTTAATGAAAAAATTTTTTTTAATAACTTACTAAAGATAATCTTTTGAAGAACGTAAATGAATATGTTGTTCACTTATTGTCTTTGCTTTTCTGAAATAAATATTTAGAACAAAATAAGGTTGAGCTGCTTAACTGTCTATGAATCAGAGCACAGCGTCATTATGGGATAATGGATAAAACACTACATGGGGCAAAGAGTTAATGCATGCAGTTGATCACTCAGTCTCACCATGGCTGCTCGTTTCTTTTTCCTAAAATAATCGGACAGAGTGACTCGGACTTGTTTGACAATCTCTTCCCCGTTTATCTTTTCATATGTGTAGTTGGCTTGGTCCAAATAACTTTGAGTAACGTCTCTGTTGATACCATCATTAGCCAACTGAAAAATACACATGCACAAAAATGAAAAGTGTTAATATCAATAAAAATATTAAACTTTATATCAAATTAATTAAGAAAGCAAATTACAGTCAAAATCCCTAAACATTAAAGGCCTATTAAAAACGAGATATTACAAGTTTTACAAATATTTTCTTTTTGTGCTACCAACAATGCAACCAACCCAATCAATTAATTTAAACCATAAGCCCAGATGTTGTTTGATTGATTAGGGATTAACTTCACACAGCTACCGTCATCCCATGCATTTATGGCAACAAAAAACCCAACTGCCCAATAAATTATTTTGTTCAAAATCATTTAAACAAAATAAATCAACATTTATAAAAAAAATGGTGAAAATTTTGGCAGCTCATATCCCTTTATAAAATCCCATATTTTCTAATTTCTGTAAAATGATCATAAATTGACGCTTTAGGGAGATGTTGCACAAAGCCCTGGTGAAACAGGTTCTAAGGTTTGAATGATAAAAACCTGCTGGATGTAATTTTGTATCAGAGTGGCCCAATTTTGGACGTCTCCTGCCAATGTTCCAATGTCATGTTTTTCTTCACCGGGAAATGCTTCAAGATAAGAGAATACTGAAAGCAGAGACACCAGTGCGAACACCCTGTTTGATGAGCCCATTGTATTCAAGCAGATCCTAGAGATGATTTCTTGAAACAAATAAAAACATCAATTAGTTATGTCATTTAGTAAATGAATAAATTAAAGTAAAATTCAAACATTCATATAGCATAGAAACATTGTCCATAGGGCCTAGGAGTCTTCCACGAGATTTCGAGGTATACGATGACAGATTATGTTTTATGATGACGTCAATTAGATTGACGTTTTTTGTTCTACCACACTAGAACTGAGTGTCACATTCGAACGATAAAGGCTCCCCACATGCGCAATGACAGCGCCAGTGACAGGAAATCTGTGGAATTCTCACGATACTCCCGCTCCCTATTATTTCCACTGATTAGTTTAACATAATAAATAAGAAATAAGAACGACAGTTTCATATAAACTGAATGTTTTGGCATTTATTATACCTGATGATGGTGTAATAAATACCGAAATATTGAGTCAATATGAATCAGTACTTGTGTATAAAAACATTTTCCAGAAAAATGTAATTTTTTAATAAATTGCTGAAAGCGCTTATTCATGATATATCATATTGGATGATCAATTTTTTTCTTTTTTTTCTAAGGCCTTCTAGAAAGTAATTCCAAATTTGGCTCAGCTAACCTGTTTGGTCTATGAGTATGAGCTCATTCATTTCATTTATTCACCATAAAGTCGTTTTATTTAATGGTTACATAAGTTACACTGCGTTTGGCGGGAATAAAGTCTAAAAGACTTGTTCTATCCCTAAACAAAAATAATAATAATAATTAACCATTCAAAATAAGCGTAGCAGGTAAGGTTATAATAATATCTTAAGTTATAGCGGAAATTTGCAACAACAAAAAAACTATTAATATAATAAATATGGCTATGGTACAAATATGTTTTATGTAAGTAATGTAGGTGAAAAAATTGTATATAAGATGGTCCAATAAGTAAATGAAGGGTGGACAATTAAAGATTTATTAGGTAGTTCCTTAGAAGTGATTTAAAGAGTGACAAAGAATTTATAGCTTTCATCTCATATGTTGCAAAAGTCTGAGGTCACAGCAACGTTTTACCCTTCTCAGCATGCCATTTTATACCTTCTTCGACACAGGTATCAAATGAAATAGAAGTTCAAAAATGCTGTTTAGTGGACGTTTCATCGCTTCCACCATTTTATATTTAATGATAAATGTAGCTGGACAACACACGATCAGATTGCTGTTGTTGAAAATTTGAAATGACTTTTTTAGACAAAATGTTGTCAAGATGTTTAATATTAAATTTGGCAGGGGCAATTCAGAAGGATTTAATAAAAAAGAAAATATTTATATGACCATGATGCCAAGCAAAAATAATAGTGACAGCTAGGTCATACACTACAATGTCGAGAAGGGTAAGGAGTAGAAACTAGGTATCGCATGCCATAGTTGCTCAATTATGCTCAAACCTTCCTCCGTTGAATAGATCGCAATGTGTTGAGTGGATTATTCTGATACACCCGCATGGGCAACTTCGTCAACATAGGGTACATTTGAAAAATCTACGAGTTGCTCTTGGAATTTTCAAAGAATTATAACTCAAAGCTTATCAACGCAACCCACCTAAAACTGTGACAGGAAAATTCTTTGATAACCCCTCCGTAGAGCTAAACCATCATCTGTGAATTTACATGAAAACAACGAATTTGTATACAACAGAATGGCAGGATAGTCACCTGTGGCTATTGTATACGGTACTTTAACCACTTCGGTTTTAAAAAAAAGACACGTCAGTGACTAATGTCTGCAATCAGATGTTTAGTGGAATTATCCAAACCCCGGGGCCAAATTATATATTGATGATGTATGTCCCACGGAGTTTGGTTATCTCCAGCTATCAGATGTGAATTGAGACTTTACTCTAGTTTAGTTTAGAATTTAATGTGGTTAATGGTTTATTTCAAAATTAAATAAGAGAAAGAAAAGAATTGGAGGATAACAAAACATCCAAGTACAAACATAAGAACCTCAAACAGTCTAGCCTAAGATATTATCGAAATGCCCAGTGGGAATAAATTAAGATTTATTGATTTTGACCCGATCAAACAATCAGACTGGAACTGGACTCCGGAGTGGAAGACAGAATTCAGTCCTTTCTTCCTGAAACCAGTGTACACGTAAACTGGTATGAGCTAATCTACTGCATTGAACGACAATTCACTTACACTAGCTCTATATTTGACGCTATTCCATTCGATATACACAAACCTTCAGCATAAAATTACCTTATTATTTCATCCATTTCATTGCAATTTTAGCAGACGAGAAATTCAGTCATTGACGCCATAATTCTGACAGCTGTAAATGCGAGCAATCTATTGGCTGATTCAGTTGGTTCTAAAACTAGGTCTTGTTTCACACTTTCAATATGGAATAAAAAATATCTTTTTTTATTCTTTTCCATCATTAATCATTCTGCGTACCCTCTGAAAAACTCAGAATTAGCTTTTTATAAAATTAAATTGATTTCTTTAGATAAAAAGGAATTTATGTCTTGCTCTCTATAAGTCCATTTCGTTCAAGCCTGTTGTTTGACATTTTGTAATAAGCCTAAATTATTGCTGTTTCTGTTGACATTCAGTGAACACGTGTTTTCATATTGAAGTTTAACAAGGAAACGTTGAACAGCTACTTGACACTCAGTAAAATTGCAAGTGCTTCGATATTTAGGGGTTTTATGTAAGTTGTTACATTGCAAAGTGATTGTGCTTTTTTTCAAAATAGTTTTTAAATCCTGCACACCGAAACAAACCAGCTAACACTAAACAGTAACACTAACAAGTAACTGACTAGGTGGGAAAAGTCGCGATCGTAAGTGTATGATACTAGTAACTAACACTCCAAAACGAGCCATATACCGCACTCACGATCGGGAGTTGGATGTTTGAAAAACGCAAAACACGCCTTCGTCAGGTTGGGGAAAGTCGACGATGGTTACGTTGTCTACCGATCGGTGGGTAAAGCGCCAAACGACAGAGAATAGACCTGTCAATGGCCAACACGCCTTCGTCAGGTTGGGGAAAGTCGCCGGCCGTTAGGCTGTTTACCGATGGTGGGTAAACCGCCGAACGACGGAGATTAGAAATAGACCCTGTCAGTGGCCAAATGGGTAGGTAACGTTCGGATAAAACTGACAATTTGCTGTCTATCTGTCATCATCTGCGTTTTTCCCCGAACTATCGAGGTGAAAAAAAAAATATATATATATATATATATCTACTCACATGTTTTACCTATACACGTGTTTTCAAAAAATGACTGCGACTAAGCATAGATCCATGTCCAAATGAGGTTGAAAGGGCTGGAAAAACTTGAAGCAACCTCTACCAAACATGGAATAGCAATGGTCAATCAGAAGAGTGACAGGAAGTTTGGTGTTAGTGTTTACACCTAGTGGTCATTTTTGAAAACTACAGAGGGTGTGCTATACACGAAATAGGTCAAACATTTATTAAAGTAGATATTTCGGTTTACAAATGCCTAAAATGGCGCAATTTGTTTCACACTTTTAAGAAGCAAATTTCAACCGCTTTGTGCATGCGGCTAGTTGACTTTGAAGGTAGAGCTAGCCATTCGCAACAAGCTAGGAACATACACCGTTTTCGTAGAACTCCATAGTTTGGCATAGAGGAAATTTTCTTTTTTTTCCAAATGTTACGCAGCGGCACCTATCGGAGACTTTCCCCAACCTGTTCATTCTCCTCAGCTCCTACCGCAATGCACAGTGCAGTGCACTGTTGGCAGTGCAACAACAACAACACAGTAGATTTGCACCTGTGTGTGTTATTTATCGTCGCGTGCGCTGACCGCTTCAAAGAAATTCACACTAACTACAAAAAGTAAATTCACCATTTTCCGTAGTTGATAACTACGTCAAAATAAATGTTTGCTGCTGTAACAGTCTGTCGTTCATCAAAGCTACTGACCCTGACGTGCAAGGTTAAGGTCTTTAAATATTGTTAGTCAACGCTATTATACTGTGGTCAGTAACAACCATCGTTGCATTTTTTTTCCGACACATCGTTTTTTTTTTTTTTTTCAAACTGTTTGATAATGACTAAATCTTTTCTTTACTTCATGCATTAACTAGGCAGTTGAATTTTAAAATGTGTATTTAATTTGAACCTTTAAATTTAGATGGTAGAACATTTACAAGACTTTTTGAATATCTTCATGTTATTTGTCATAAGCCGTCTGTTCCGTAAACTGAGTGAATATGTCCAATAACATCATAATGTATTCATGTCTGCAAGGTCAAAGGTCATTTGTCTGCTAAATGCCCTTTGACCTCATATAAAGTCGACCTTTTGATTAGATGAGAATGATCACATTTTTACATCTTCTCGTTATTGTAATTTCAGGCACAGCTAATTAGTGTCACTGGCTTCGAGAGTTTTCACAGAGCGTTGGCATCATGAGTTTGAATTCTGAAGTGTGTGTCAGTCAGTTTGATGATGCAGAGTCAGATAAAACTGACAGGTATATATGAAACGATTATTGAAAATTTAAGCCTAATTTTAGTTCCAAATTTTAGCCTAACATCTTAATAATATTGAATGAAGGGTTCTTGTGGCCCAATATCTTGTCATCACATTGACCCGATAATATTGGTTTACAAGTATTTGTCCAAATGTATTTATCCAAATTAAATATAAATTAGTGTACAGTGTATGATACATTGTTTTGATGTCTTTAAAATTTAGCAAGCCTTTAAGTTTTAATTTGGACACTTTTTTTAAGCCGCGCAATATGCTATTACTAACATTAGGATACTAAATTGTAATTCATCCATTCTTGAAACATATTAACAAAATGGCACTGTCATCTATCGTTTCTTTTAATAGTCATTTTCCAATTCAATTATGTTTTTGGGGGAAAAATATTGGTCAAAAGTCTACATTGATGTGTTTTGATTGTCATTTTCTTGTTAAAACTAATGCTGAAATAAGCGACTGTTATATTTTTTTGAAAGTGCACATTTAACTTATTCAATCAATTTGCTGACTTGCAATTTATTATACAAATTTTTTTTTTCAGCTCTCAACTTGTGGATATATCATCTCTCAAATTAGAAACAGGTACATTGGTCATTTGATTTAGATGTTTGTTTCTTTTTAAACTGCCCCAATTAATTGATGGTTGTTTTACATCACAATATAAATTACCTCTGTAAAATAAAAGAAACAAATTTCACTTACATGTTGCCAGACATAGTGGGAAAGAAACAAAGTTGTTTATTCAAAGGAAACATATTAAAGAATTTATGAACAACCTTTGGAAATATTTTCTAATTTGCGTTAAGTGTGTTGTAGAACATGCACTTTAAAAGTCTGACTATTACTAAAAAAAAAATTAAATTTCGGTCGCAGCACATACAAAACTCAAGCTACGTTTGCCGATCTACAATGCTTACGAAAGTTAATTATCTCAGAGACTTATGACGTCAGACACGACCTCCGTTGTGTACGTACTCTCACAGCGATGACGTAATAAACATCGAAGGTCGTGTATAACGTCATTTTCCCTAGTAGTTACGAAAAATACGGAAAATCTGCATATTTCCTCGCCATTCTTTTTCTGACTACCAGGGAACTAACGTGAAGGTTGTTTCGTTTCAACTGATGTTTTTCAAATATACATTTAGTCCATAAACAAACACAAACCAGCTTTAAATCCTGTTCATAAATCCTTTAACAAATTGGCATGATTCCATAATTTTTTCTCGATTTACCATATTTCTTTTAAAGATTTTTCCATTGAGTCAGACAAAAAACAGAGGTGGAGTTATGTTTAAAGATAACCATTTTCACACACTGCTCGGTAGGTCGTATTGCCCTAATTCCCTCTATTTGGCAAATTTGTCTGGCCGCATTTAGTATATTTCTTTTCTAATAGTCGAATCCGTATGGGGAAAAAAGTGGCCAAATACTTAGAAGAGATACGGTAATTGAATTTTTGCTAAAAACAAATATGTTACACAAGTGCTTTAAGGATGATGGGGAAATCCTCGATCATGCCTGGGTATCTGTCAACCCATCCAGAAAGCTTAATCAAGTGAATTCTCAATTTGTTTTTTGTCTGTGTGGGATTCAAACCCACAACCCATTGCTGTTAGTGTAAGAAAATATTGCTCTACTGACTAAGCTATGGAAGGCCCTAGCTGCAGGGAAGATTTGTGGCATCAACTCCTCTACAATATACATTTCCCCCTCCAACATCAGGGGACATAACTCAAGATAAATTCTTAAAGGAGGGGAAATCTCTAGAAATACATAGGGATTATCGTCGATAACAACCTTCAAAGTACTTAAAACATTTCACGTCAATTACCTCCAGTGACCCTCAAGCTAATAAAAATAGACAGAAGTATGTCCTTTCAGTGGCTTCTCTGTGTAGCCATTTTTCCGTTTTATGATGACGTGATGTTGGTATAGCTATTTTTAGATCAATAATGACGTATTTATACCGCTCTCTAATGTATAAGGGTAGATTTAGGTCCAAAAAAACATGGCGACAAACTTGAAGTGGGAAGATTGTCTCCGAATATATAGGTCAGTATGCAACCTCACGCCATTACTTAGCCAGCCATTGGCTAAATTGTATCACATGACTACTCTATAACGCACTTAAATTTTTATTCAACAATAATTGGATAAAACTAATGAAAAAATGGTGGCGGCCTTGTGAATGGCCTATCAAGCTTATTCTCTATTGTAACGCCACCTTCAAATTTCAATTATTCACTTACGAGGGGATAAAACATACATTGGAAAGTTGATTTGGACTAAATGAACTCTACTCTTTCCATCTAAACTAGTCTAAAACTTAGATTTTCTTTCCCTTTAACAAGTACAGCTCATGTGACTTTGGCATGGCTCAGCTGATAGATAAGTGTTTTACATTTGTATAAGCGGCATTGCCAGGTTTATTGAAGTAGAAAATCTTACTCTTTGTTGATAGGAAACTCTGGCACCTGATTGAATTTATACACTGTTTGAAAATAATTTATCTCCGTATTTAAAGTGGCATGAGCTGCCAAAATTCAAACTTTTTCATAATTTCTGATCGTCATGTCAGAGGCTTTGAAGAGGCTTTGAAGGCCTCCGAGAAACTAAATCATTGAAAATGTATACAGTATGTGGCCTGTACGAACCAAAATAATGTTCGAAAAGTAAACAAAATTTAAATAACCGGGACGACCATCCATTCATTCCAAACCAAAGTTAGTTCAAAACAATACTTTATCGTACATTGGAGAGACTAGAAGCACTAATAAGCTTTTGAATAATACGTCTTGAGAAAAATAGCCGATAATTTCAACATTCTGTTTCAACATCAAAATGTCAACATTTGGCAGCTCATGCCACTTTAAACCATATTGAAAATACATATAATTAGAAAAAATATCATAAATTTGAAATAATACTCAAATACATACTTATTTTATTCTAAAAATAAAGTTAATTTATTTTAATTTAAACTGGTCTTCAGAGATAACGAATGCTGATACATCCTCCTCAGATGAAGATGGGGAAGAGGAAGAGGATTATCTAAGTGAGGATGACGAATATGATTGGACGGAAGAAACCAGAGGTAGGTATCATAACTACGTTCTTTGTAGAACCCACACCACATGCTGCAACTTCGCTTTGGGCATGTGACACTCTTGACCCTGGTTTCAGAAACAAGGAAAACGATGCGTTATAAGAAAAACTGTTCTCAACCCTTTAAAAAAGATTCACGAGTCCTTTTTGATAATTTTCTGCCATATATTTTCGTTGACAATACTTCAACCTACATGTAGCTAACACACTATCGTATTATTATTTGATAATGACAACATTTCCGGTTTGTTTTTTCTTTCAGATTTTACTAAGAAGTATAACGCTTCAATGGGCCATCAGGCAAGACTTAAAAAAAACATTTTCGTTTTTTTTTAATTCTATCTTGAAAGAAAATAATACAATTTATTATTCCTTAATTGAAAATTACCCACTCAGTACAAAAATTGGAAAATTTTCTCCCACAATAAAACTGGCAACGCCGCCAAACAATCAATCAATTAATTGAAAATTAGTCAAATTTATTTTTTTTGATCGTAAATTAATAAATTTGGGCCAAATTCTTTTATATTTTCCTAATGAGGGGTGTGTGATTTGATGAATATTGGTAATTAGTACTGAACATTTATTTAAGGTTTTATGGACATTTGAGCGTATTAAAAACACCTAGCAATCAATCAATCAAAAAGAAAATTAAATTTTGGGCACAGCATTCAATGCTACATGTACAGCCCTTTGATGGTTATGAAAGCTAATGAACTTGGTGGCATATGACATCAAACGCAACCTCAGTTATGTACGTACCCTAAGATTGATGATGTAATACACGATATCGGCTGTGTCAGTGCCTCTTTGTGGCAGGTTGTACACATCATGTATGAGGTCACTTTTGACGAGTAGTTACGAAATGTACGGAATATATGTATATTTCCTCCTAACCCCTTTTTTGACTCCTAAAGAACTAATGTGAAGGTTGTTTTGTTTTAACATATATTTCCAAATATACATTTTGTAGTCCATGTACAAACACAAATTAAGTTTAAGCCCTGTTTATAAATCTTTTAAGACACTTTTTCTACGAAAAAAATGTATTTCTTTGTTTATATTAAGCAGACTGGGCAGTCCAATCCTCAAAACAGTGGTAAAAAGTCTGGATCAATATATCAACCATCAGACAAGGCATTTAGGAAATTCTCTAACAAAATAAATATAGGTAAGTTGGCACTGCTTAAAGTGGCATGAGGTCTTATCCCTTAACTTAAAATGGTGCACTCTCATACCATCCAACTCTGGGACACACCCAGAGTGATCAAAACTTGTTTTAAACTGTACTATTCCAATGTTGTTGACATAAATATTATGTTTCTAGATGGCCATGGGTAAGTTCCCTTAAGCCCCGTTCAGGTCGAGTTAAGAGCCGATCCGATCGTCGTAAGCTCCAGTCTGTAGTGAATTTGCGATCAATCAGTCGGAGAATGTTTTTCGACATGAACTGCCTTAAGACTCTTCAGATCGGTCTTAGACTGATTAGTCTTACGATCGTAAGGATAGAGCATGTCCTATTTTCTCCCTATCAATCTTTAGGTCGCAGCCAATCAGCAACCTATATTTCGTCACATGATCATTTTTTCTGGGCGGAAAATCAACTTCTTGTCCTTCTTTCAAGATTGATTTCTTATTTTTTACAGATTTGAACATCAACGATAAAACATTTTGCAGTACATCCATTAAAATAATAATTTAACTTGTATTGTTTGGTACGATCCAATTGATCCCTAAGTTTGTTATTAACGTCTCTTTTAGAGAAATACGCAGGGCCTCGATTGCCAAATTCTGCAGGCTCAGCTCTGGCTGAAAGGGGCAAGAGAATGGAAAATGAAAGGTAAAATCTTTTCTGACTTATTTAAAGACCTTATGAATTGAAAAAAGCAAACCTTTGTTCTCCCCAAATAACATAAGTATATATTATGAAAAATTATTCTGACACATTTCCCACCCCAAAAAATATTTAATTTATCTTTAATTTTGAGTTATAAACCTGCATCAAAAATGCGAACTTTTCTGCTTCACGATTTGTGTTTGTATGACGTCATAGTGATGACCGAATATGGCGGGAAGTTAAATCATTGCGGTTTACAGATAGCTGTTGCTGGGTACCACGATGTCGTGTGGTTGATATTGCGTTGAAACGGGGACACAATATGCATCAGACATTAAAAAGGGGCAAATCACCGATGAAATATTTATGCAAGGACATGGATTTCATTCGTGTGCAGACTCCTGTGTGATTGTGTACCCTCTCGTTCTTCCTCGAGTCTCGCCTGCACTCAGTCAGTCTCACTCGGTATCTTCGGGGACGATTGTTTTCAGTCTCAGATCTCAATGACAAGAAATTTGCGGCAGTAGGAAGCTGTTGCCAACAACAGTCCCCACAATAGATGCTAAATATCGGCAGTTTGTTTAATTGTGAATCAACATAACCGGAGACAAGTAAGTTCAACTTTCGTTCAAACTTTTAACAACAACAACAACCAGCGCCTAACGCCAAACAGTAACAGCGACGTGACAGAACATTTTGACATTTGATGTGTAACTCTAAGTTTTGATGTGCAGCCCAAGTTCATCAAGATATACGGTCTATACCTCTGTATTTGTGCTCAGATTTCTACTGCCAGACTTCAAAAAATATAAAAAAATAAGATTATTTTACTCTTTGTCATTCACTCATTGTCAAATTCTTGTAAGCTGGACTACTACTACTACTAACTAGTACTACTAAGTAATGGTACTTCGTAACAACAGTTACTGTAAAAAAATGAAATCTGGTTGCTGTACTGGGTGTCAAGGTTCATAAGGTTCCTGGCTATGATAAATAATGATTAACCTCATCATATGGGATTGTGATATTCACTGCTAGCTAGAACTACATGTAGTAGAAGTAACTGTCTAGTCATATGTGATGTAAAAAAAGGAGGAGCATCAGAATATATTGAGGGAGGAGGGCTCATTTCGCAAATTCAGCAATATTAAATGTCTACATTTACCGGTGTGTGTATTTATTTATTTATTTATCGGTATGTCATGACAAACTCTTTGATCTGACGGAGTTCTTATTGGCTCGCAATTAGCATTACTGTTCTGAAATAGTATTATACGAATCTTATGTTTTGTTTGCTATTTAGGTAACTTGGGACAGGGGTCAGATCATTTATATTTTGTTTTGTTTATATTTTGTTACATAGATTGTCATTTGGTGGTAATGATTATCATAATATTTATTTTGTAGGTTTTTGAGCACTACGTCAAATGTGGAAGGGCACTTCGGGGAAGTAAAAGTGGTGACAATATTAACCTGAACAGTTGCATCTGTGTTGCCACCCTAGACTCATTGTTCATGTTTTAAAAGTCACGTGTCAACTGTGTTGAAATGCACCAAATACAGTCAGAACTTCAATAGCCAACATTTGTATTTTTGTGGCTATGGTGATCCAGCTTTTTAATTTCTTTTTTCTGCAAGTAAAAATGGATCAATAGACACTGTGACACAAGTCTATTTTAAGAGACACAGAGTGAGATAACTTTTTATTTACGGTAAATACTTGATGGGAAATATCCTGCTTCTCTGTGGTATTCTTGCATAAATTCGATCAGTAAAGCCCTGCTCCTTTTTTACACACAGGAGTGTAAAATGTCACCAAGGGCAAACTTCAACAACTAACAGATATTTATTCCATGGCTTCTCAATTACCGGTACTGAGAAAACACAGCACAGCACACTCAAAGAGCAACGCAGAGGTCATTGTGTGAGAAGGCACATGGTTTGGCGATTGGTGGTTTACTTCCATGGGACACTAATTTGAAACAAAATGACCATATAACTAAGCCTTTTTCAAAGCCTTTAGTTTATTGTATAATAACTCCCACCCACATCTCCAACACATAAAGACAAATTTACTGACTGCATTGCCAGTAGATCTTCTTAAGTGGAACATTTAAACCTTTGAAGTTGAACCCAATAAATCAACATCTTATTTAAACATGTTATTCTTGTGTAAATAAAATTTACTTATCCTTTATTATGTTTTGTTTCAAAGTTATCATGTAAGAAAACATAATCATTTACCCATGACCTGCTTTCCTGCTTAACCACTTTCCATCGGTCTACCAGTACCTAGAGTAAGTCGACACAACTGGGTATATCAGAGCCAGGTAATCCTTGTGCCAGTCCCATTGTTGACCAAACTTTACTTCTCTTGTATATGCTCTTATTTAGACATGCCGATTCCATGGTAATAATTAAACCTCATCCACTTCATGAATAAAATGTTAAAGTGACATGAGCTGCCAAAATTTGCAGTTTTTTCATAACTTCTGATTGCCACGACAGGAAGAGGCTTTGAAGGCTATCGAAAAAACTAAATGATTGGCGTTAGAATGAGGAAAATCCATACAGTATGTGGCCTGTATGCATCGAAAACGTGTTTAAAAGTAAACAAAATTTAAATAACCGGGACGACCATTCATTCATTCTAAGCCAAAGTTAGTTCAAAACAGTACTTTATCGTACATTTTCGAGACTATAAGCATTAAAAAGCTATCTGAATTATACGTCTTGAGAAAAATAGCCAATAATTTCAGCATTCTGTTTTAACGTCAAAATATCAACATTTTGGCAGCTCATGCCCCTTTAAGCTTTAGGCTCTTCGATAATTATGATATAATAAATTCGTAATTAAATTGTTCAGACTTCTCTATTTGGCCTAAGGCTGATACATGGTGTCTACCGGACGCGTTTTTCACGGCTATGGCCTTAAAAAGTATGATACACACAATCGACCACATATTAGCCTGTGCAACCGCTCAAACATTTTACATATATGGTAAATAGTTGGTGTTGCTACATTCCTGATCAAATTGCTCTTAAAATCCTATCAGTATAATAATCATTCTTCTTAGTGTGAGCAATTGAAGCATGCAGGCATACTTTTTTTTTCTTCAAAATAATAGATTGTTTGGGCCTTAATGGATTATGTAGCTCTTAACAAATACAAAAGGTTAAATCTTAGATTGATTGATATTTTTCGCAGGACTCTAGATTAGTTCACATATATGTCAACGTTGCCAGGTTTATTGGGGAGAGGAAACCGCCGACCTTTTGCAATTAACAAGCACCTTGGCAACTATACATAGGGCGATCGAGTTAAAAAAACCCACTCAGAAATTTGTCTTACGTTTTTTCTTTGAACTGAGTTGGATTCAAACATTCGAGCGCTTTATATCATCTGAGATTCTACAAGCCACTCACCCAGTTAAACGGGTCCAAACCCCTCTGAAGTGAATAACATTACATTTAGATAGTATGGACATGTCAATGTCAGTGTACCATGGTTAATTGAGGCAAGTGCCATGACATTTTAGTCAAGAAAATTTTCCTGGTGCACGTGTGTTTTAGTGTTCATAAATATATACAACAGCCATGGCAGTAAATAGTACCATAGTTCTAAAAGTAATGAGACAAAAAAGAAAGCATCGGTACTAATTAATTTATTTCCAGTGCACTTGCCTAACATAATAAGCGTTGTTGTTGTTACGCTGTAACTAGTGTAAGCGTGGCTTATCGTAAAAATGACAGTTGTAAACATGTATTTAAGTACTAGTAAGATTTTTTAATGACAACGGACTCTGTAATTTCGAAGATTTGAAGGCTTAACCCCACTAATATCCCTAATTAAACCGTTCGTCAGATATACGCTACGGCCCAGATAGCATACCGACGTTGAATCAACGTCGATTTTTGGTTGTGTTATCGTTGATATGACGTCGAGGATTTGCGGTTATTTTCCGGTCGTTTTGCTCATCGATATGACGTTGTTACAACGTTGTTTTCGGACGTAAAAACAACGTCTTTTCAACCAAAAACGAACGTTTATTTCAGCTAATAAAGAACGTCTTGTCAACCAAAAACGGACGTTTTTTTCAACTAATATAGAACGTCTTTTCAACCAAAAAGAACGTATTTTCAACTAATAAAGAACGCCTTTTCAACTAAAAACAGACGATTTTTCAACCACCAAAATGGATTTTTTTTAGCTTTAAAAGGACACCTCTTTTCAACTGCAAAAAGATAACGTATTTTAAACATTTTAGAATAAAACTATCGACGATCAATTAACGCCAAAAACCGTTTTTGCTACCAGTCTTATAATTAAAATATGGACGTTTTTTTCAAGGTTATTAGCGAGAATCAAGTTCGATTCTGAAACCATTTAGAAACTATGTTTGCAACTGGTTGCTTCATTGATGTTGAAAAAACTCCAATAGTTATATAGGGTAGGCCTTCACTCTTTCGTACAGTCGCAACGATTGTTATAAACTGAACTTTACTAGAAGTAAACCAATAAAATATTTACTTAATTGAGAACACAATTTAAAACAAAACAAAAATCATGGAACATGTTACATTTGTATATATTTATTCGTCATTTACACAAGAAAATGTACGGTGTCGTTCCTATTGTCCGTTTTTTAAATTTCTTTTTGTACACTTTGCTTTTTTTTCTTCTTGGGCTCAAGTTAATCCAAGCGTAGTGTAGTTCTTGATCATCTTGATTCCATCCATGCGTGGGTTAAATGATGTGGGGCAGTCTCTTCTTGGAATCTCTGAAATAATAAATGACAAACATATATTTATTAATTGCATGATATTTCATATTATGTACAGAATATTGCGAATTCGGACAAGGATAGGCTGCCAAATATAAGTTTCAGTTTTTCTGGGTACTTCAAACGCTCAACTGACATGGCAATCGGAATTTATAAAAATGAATAATGCGAATTTTGGCAGCTCGTGCAGCTTTAAGCTATCGAAAACCCTTCAAAGTTATAAAACTAAAAGGCGGATAGCTTATGGAAACTTTTGACACACATTTTTTAATAGAGATGGAGCGACGGATAGCTGATTTATGTGTGTTTTTTGTTCCTTGAAATCCTTTAACAGTTTGTTTTCACAGACGTCCGTGCGAACACAGAAAATCAGCAAGCTGTTTTAAGAGAGTGTAAAATATCAGTGGTGATACTGTGTTGTGCGGAGATAATGTCATAGCTTATTCTTTTGTATCCCTGTGTATATATCTAGGCTATATTTTAACTCTATGCAATGAAAAAAGGCTGGAACGATGTTATTGGCCGCTGTCAGATTAAAAAAACAAATCTTGTTTTGTCGTGCGAAATACTAAAATTAATTCCCCTGTGCAACTAGTTCAGAAACAACCATGCGCCCTTGCACGTCAGGAAGAAATTGAAATGAAATCCTATTCAATTAAAAAGAATAAATACTTACCATTTATGTGTGATCGGTGAATCGGGAAGATACATTTCGAACAGTTGCATAATCGCTAATCCTTGCTTTGTCTTAACCTTGTAATGCATAACAATATATATGCGTCTCTCCACATACTTTCAAATCATTTTTGTAGAGCTTGTGACCTAAAGGCATAACGTGGGCTGTATCGGTCTCCATTAGCTGGTTATAAAAATTTGACTGAAGAGTGAAATAAACTCACGATGACATAGAATCTAAAACTTGCAATTTGCCTCTGTGTAATCCTAGAACTTGTAGCAGTAGTAGTCCAATGAAAGTATACTATATAAAACCATAGAGCATGGATAATATAACTTCCGAGAGTTGATGTTCATATACGTGATGGAGGAAATTCCATCCCATCGATATGCACATGCACTGAAACGATCGGGGAGCGCAAGGGCAAACGCTTGCGACGGAAGACGTCATTCTCAAAAGGACGGTTGTGGCGTCACAATAAGATTACGTTCAAATGACGTCATGACTAAACGTCAATCATGTACTGCTGCTGGGGTTTTTTTTTATTATTTCAGGAAACAAAATTATATATTTGGAAAAAAAGAGATAACTTTGCAAAGAAAATGATAGGTATGTAGGCCCCCAGGCCTAACTACGATTTCCTTTTAGTCCCTTTTAATCAATGGCAAAACAAAACAATATCGGTTTTGATTATTTTTTCAAACCTATAATAACATTGATATCATTTCGAAGACTAATACTTGTACATATGCAAAATGTGTAATAAACTATTATATATTTTAACGAACTATAGGAAAAAAACATTTTGCAACAAAACAAGGTTTGTTGTTTTTTTTATCGTATTATTATCTGTAATATTTCCAGCGAGTGTACTTCAATCATATATTTCAACTGTAAAACAAAGTTGCTATAACACAACTTCATTTCGATGGTTTTGTTTTTGAACATATCAGCAATATTCCAACCATAAAACGACGTTGATTATTCAACCTGTTTTTGACGGTTACTTTTTGGATATTTTCAACTATATTTCAACGATTTAAGGACGTTGATTATTCAACCTGTTTTCGACGGTTACTTTTTGGATATTTTCAACTATATTTCAACGATTAAAGAACGTTGATTATTCAACCCGTTTTCAACGGTTACTTTTTGGATATTTTCAACTATATTTCAACGATTAAAGGACGTTGATTATTCAACCCGTTTTCGACGGTTATACTATCAACTATATTTCAACTATGAAACGACGTCATAAAAACAACCTTTTTTCGACCATTGACCAACCGACGATTTCAACGGCATATCAACGTTTTTTCGACGACATTTTTTCAACCACAACCATAAATCAACCATGTCAACCATATTTCAACGTTGATTCAACGTCAGCATGTTATCTGGGGGGACTCTCAGCATCGAAACGGCATTCCGAAACTCGGGCACGCTTGTTACGAGCTTCCAGAACGGCTGGGTTTACACCGTCGCTGTTTATCACCAGTTGCTCCATACGGTCTGCTCATCTCCACTATCTTTCGCTAACATTTCGAAGTCGTACAGGTTGTAAATATCGGTCGTTTCTCCCCCCGTATCCTCCAATTCTTCTAACCACAAATCGGTAGATTTAATACTGACAGCCATGTTATAGCTGTCAATGCTCTGTTTGGTCATCACTATGACGTCATCGCTACAGCGATGGCCGAGGGTTTTGTTCGCACAATTTACGGCTGCACAAGCATTTTCCAGCCGCAAATACTCAGAAACAGAGCTGACGACCACCAATGAAAAAAAGTTTTACAATTGCTGAACATCCAGACTTTTGAACCATAGTTAAATTATCTATATCCTCAGTTATGTTTCATAAGTACTTTAACTTCTTCCTTCAATCACAAATTTCTTTCATTTTTTTTCCAATCCATATATCTATATCAGACTGTTTCTTGAAATTATTAGTATCAGGGCGTTGCCTTACAAAGCTGGCCTACATGTATTAAAGTGATGTCGGTCGTCGTATGTGGAAGAGTTGCCAGGTACTCGCCGAAGGTCGGGGTTTCTTCAAGGCAATGAGCCGGTTTCCTCACCTACTAAACCTGTCTTTCATTTTTGTCCAATTCAAATATCTTTATCAGACTTCCGTTTCTGGAAATTATTAGTATCAGGGCCTTGTCTATTGAAGCTGGCCTACATGTACACTGTATGTAACGTCAGACATTAAACTAAAGTAACTTAAAGGCCCACTTGTGGCCGTAGCTTGTTTGACATTTGTTAAGAAAACCAATTTGCACGAGCTTACTACAGCTAGATTCCTTCGTCTTTAGCGGAATACTTCATGTAGATCCATTTCATATGCATTTCAAATAAATCACTTTCAAAATAAGAAGCTAGTGAAAGGTTTAAATGACTGCCTTTGTTTATGGTGGGGCTTTGTACCTCAATGGTAGAGTGATAGTTTCTGATTTCGACAAATGCGTTCAATGGATAGTGAACAGAAAATATCTTGAAGTAAATTTTCAGTTTTAAGCCCTGTTCATAAATCTTTTAAGACACTTTTTCTATGAAAAAACTTTATCTTTTTGACTTTCAGTAAACTTTTCACGGAATCAACCTACGAGGAAGGTTTGCCAGGTACTCATCTAAGGTTGAGAGTTTCCTCCCTTGTCAATGCCGCCAAATAAGTAGGACAATGTAGCTGTAAAGCATCAATTAATCAATCAATCTATTTCATTTAGGTATAGAGGAAAAGACAAGTCTGACCGTGCCACGGCAGAACAAGTGATGGACCCCAGAACACGGATGATCTTGTTTAAGATGCTTAATAGAGGTGTGATATCAGAGATCAGTGGGTGTATAAGTACGGGGAAGGAGGCCAATGTTTACCATGCTCTTACGAAGACTGGAGCTGATAGGGCCGTTAAGGTATTTATTTAAAGGATAAATGACAAGTTTAAGTCAATGCCTCCTATTTGGTAATCAATATGTTTAAAAACTTACACCGTATAGACCTACAAACATAGCCCAAAGCAAAATGAGATTTCAGGCACTAAACCTAAAAATTCAAGGCAATCTTTTTATCTTTACCGCCTATATATGGAAATTAATTAGCTTTAGCACCGTGACATTATAGTTGACATCTGATATGTACATTACTATTGGTGTGACATCATACACAAACAACGTTGAGCCGGGCGTCTTCGTGGTTGGTTGAAATGATGCCGAAAGCGTTCCAAATGTCAACTATGTGGTCAAATACGAAGATATTTCTGATTGGGGACGAAAGATATGCATAATTTCAATCGCTGTTTCTGTAATACCCTTGGACCCTACAGGAAGTTTGTTTTGTTTCAGCTTAAGGGTTTTAGATACATATTTACTCATTTAACAATAAATCACCGCTAGGTGTTCAGAAAGAACTTGACATTTATCCTTTAAGCTTTTCAATTCTTTGTGTACGGCTTCCACGCCAAAGGGGTGGGCCCTAAAAGGAGACACTGCGTAAGTTTATTGTGATTCTCCGTTGACCTTAAGATTAGGTCTACTTTCCGCCAAAAATATACATTTTAAGAGTTATTTAGGGCGGTCAGTGGGAGCGAGAAAAGTAACCAAAGGCCATCTGGAAATCTCATCTTATATTATATAAACAACAGTTGAATACCACACATTTTAACTTTGTTCCGGGCTTTTCCTTTTAATGGCTTGGCAGAGTGATTATCTCTCAGTCCAACACACACCTTCTATCAGTGGGTGACATTGAAGCCCATACTTCATGTTTTGTTAGAAAATGTACTGTTTGTACTGGATGGAAAATGTACTGTTTGTACTGGATGGAAAATGTACTGTTTGTACTGGATGGAAAATGTACTGTTTGTACTGGATGGAAAATGTACTGTTTGTACTGGATGGAAAATGTACTGTTTGTACTGGATGGAAAATGTATTGTTTGTACTGGATGGAAAATGTACTGGATGGAAAATGTACTGTTTGTACTGGATGGAAAATGTACTGTTTGTACTGGATGGAAAATGTACTGTTTGTACTGGATGGAAAATGTACTGTTTGTACTGGATGGAAAATGTACTGTTTGTACTGGATGGAAAATGTACTGTTTGTACTGGATGGAAAATGTACTGTTTGTACTGGATGGAAAATGTACTGTTTGTACTGGATGGAAAATGTACTGTTTGTACTGGATGGAAAATGTACTATTTGTACTGGATGGAAAATGTACTGTTTGTACTGGATGGAAAATGTACTGTTTGTACTGGATGGAAAATGTACTGTTTGTACTGGATGGAAAATGTACTGTTTGTACTGGATGGAAAATGTACTGTTTGTACTGGATGGAAAATGTACTGTTTGTACTGGATGGAAAATGTACTGTTTGTACTGGATGGAAAATGTACTGTTTGTACTGGATGGAAAATGTACTGTTTGTACTGGATGGAAAATGTACTGTTTGTACTGGATGGGAAATGTACTGTTTGTACTGGATGGAAAATGTACTGTTTGTACTGGATGGAAAATGTACTGGATGGAAAATGTACTGTTTGTACTGGATGGAAAATGTACTGTTTGTACTGGATGGAAAATGTACTGTTTGTACTGGATGGAAAATGTACTGTTTGTACTGGATGGAAAATGTACTGTTTGTACTGGATGGAAAATGTACTGTTTGTACTGGATGGAAAATGTACTGTTTGTACTGGATGGAAAATGTACTGTTTGTACTGGATGGAAAATGTACTGTTTGTACTGGATGGAAAATGTACTGTTTGTACTGGATGGAAAATGTACTGTTTGTACTGGATGGAAAATGTACTGTTTGTACTGGATGGAAAATGTACTGTTTGTACTGGATGGAAAATGTACTGTTTGTACTGGATGGAAAATGTACTGTTTGTACTGGATGGAAAATGTACTGTTTGTACTGGATGGAAAATGTACTGTTTGTACTGGATGGAAAATGTACTGTTTGTACTGGATGGAAAATGTACTGTTTGTACTGGATCGAAAATGTTCTGTTTGTACTGGATGGAAAATGTACTGTTTGTACTGGATGGAAAATGTACTGTTTGTACTGGATGGAAAATGTACTGTTTGTACTGGATGGAAAATGTACTGTTTGTACTGGATGGAAAATGTACTGTTTGTACTGGATGGAAAATGTACTGTTTGTACTGGATGGAAAATGTACTGTTTGTACTCGATGGAAAATGTACTGTTTGTACTGGATGGAAAATGTACTGTTTGTACTGGATGGAAAATGTACTGTTTGTACTGGATGGAAAATGTACTGTTTGTACTGGATCGAAAATGTACTGTTTGTACTGGATCAAAAATGTACTGTTTGTACTGGATCGAAAATGTTCTGTTTGTACTGGATCGAAAATGAAATGTCTTAGCTGGTAAAACATTCAAAATTCAAGGTCATGCTTTCTTTTGCCGTTGGCAAACTCTTTGTAAATTCAAGGCGGGACATCATAGATGATTTCTCCTGTGTACTTTATCAGTGCTGTGAACGTTCGGATGAGTCAGTGCGTCGTCATAATTGGTTGAAACTATGACAATAGCGGTACTCTATGACCTCGAACACAAGGATTTTTAGGGACTGAAAATATGCATATGCTTTTCTTTGACACCTATTATTTGATTTGTTTCAACATAATGTTTTTAAATACACATTTAGTGAAGTAAAACACAGTTACAAGTTACTTTTAGGTTTACACTTTTTATTCAGCTTATAATACTGTCAGCCTTCATAGATATTTTGGTGTAAACATGTTAACTGTAGAAGTATTTTATATGCCCGCTCTTAAAGTGGGCATACATTGGTGTACCGGTGTCTGTTCCGGGTTCGTGTCCGCTCCATAACTTTGAGTCTATTGCCTGCATTTAAATTGTTTTCCTCATACAGTATATGAAGCCAATGGTTAGACGATGTGCGCTACAATATTATAAGTTTCTTAAACTCTTGCTTTTAAGTGGCATGAGCTGCTGACATGTTGATATTTTTTCGGTTGAAACCAAATTTGGAAATTTTTACTCAAGAAGTACGAGGGCCTCCGTGGCTCAGTAGGTAGAGCGTTGGACGCTCAATCCGAACAGCCTTCCACCAATGGCTTGCGGGTTCGAATCCCACTCAGTCCAAAAATTGGAAAATTTTCTGACTGGGTTTTCACTCGAACAGCTTATGTGGGTTGGTTGCCAGTTACCAATGGAAGGTCATGGGTTTCCTCCGGGCATAGAGCCGGTTTCCTCCCACACTAAAACTGGGAACGCCGCCATATAAGTGAAATAATCTTGAGCGCGGCGTAAAACACCAAACAATCAATCAATCAAGAAGTATGATTTGAAACTTTTTAGTGCTACTCGATAAATTTTGTTAAGGTAGTGTTCGGAACTATCTTCACCAACCATGAATGGATGTTTATTCAGATATTATTTTTTTAGGTATGGATTTTCCTATATTTTCATACACCAATTATTTATTTTTTCTTTCAACTTCCAAGCCTCATTTTGCCTAAACAATAAGAATTTTTCAAAAACAGCTCATGCCACTGTAAGTGTGAAATTTTATGTTTAATTTTCTAATTATTTTAGGTATACAAGACCTCCATATTGGTGTTCAAAGACAGAGATAAATATGTGTCTGGAGAGTTCAGGTTGGTCCTCAGCATTAATTTATTTAACGGCAGGAACTATTTTTATGTCAGATTGATTCATTGATTGATTGTTAGGTGTTTTACACCACGCTCAACATTATTTCACTTATATGGCGGCATTGCTAGTTTTATTGTGGGAGGAAACCGGGCTCCATGCCGGAGGAAACCCACGACCTTCCATATAGGTCGTTCTAGTGAAAACCCAGTCAGAAAATTTTCCAATTTTTTTTCGGGACTGAGTGGGATTCGAACCCGAACAAACGTTGAAAGAGCCAATGTTAATTAGAAATGATAAGTCATCAGCACGAAGTAAGTTTTTTTGTGATGCCCTGATTACATCATTTCTCATTAGAATGGAAACCACTTTTAACAAGAGTTTCAGTCATTTCTTCTATTGAAAGACACCCATGGGTCGCGGGTTCGATTCCCACTCAGTCCAAAAAATTGGAAAATTTTCTGACTGGGTTTTCACTCGAATGACCTATGTGGGATGGTTGCCAGTTACCAACGGAAGGTCGTGGGTTTCCTCCGGGCATAGAGCCCGGTTTCCTCCCACAATAAAACTGTCAATGCCGCCATATAAGTGAAATAATCTTGAGCGCGGCGTAAAACACCAAACAATCAATCTATTGAAAGAGCTGTCTACAACAATCAAATAATTTCTCCATGTACTTTTTACTGAGTTTGAAAGCGATTTGAAAGCGATACAAAAGGTCTCATCCATGCTCTCGTTGTTTTACCCAATCGATGTTCAGTAAATAAGAGGTGCAAGACTGATTGCCCTCATTAAACTATATAGTTTTATTGCTGAACATTTATTTTCTGTTATAAAATCCTTATATCTGTCTAATACAACTGACCCATCAATGAAAATGTACATATATGTCTCCAATATATTCTCCATCTTAGATTTCGTCATGGTTACTGTAAACATAATCCCAGGAAAATGGTGAGAACATGGGCAGAGAAAGAGATGAGGAATCTAATCAGGTAATACTCCACTAACTAATGCCTGTGTATTGTGTTGTCCAAAGTGACATGAGCTCAACTAATGCAGGTGTATTTGAAGCTGTGTTGTCCAAAGTGACATGAGCTCAACTAATGCCGGGTTATTTGAAGCTGTGTTGTCCAAAGTGACATGAGCTCAACTAATGCCGGTGTATGAAGCCACGTGTTCCAAAGTGACATGAGCTCAACTAATGCCGGTGTATGGAGCCAAGTGTTCCAAAGTGACATGAGCTTAACTATTGCCGGTGTATGGAGCCAAGTGTTCCAAAATGACAGTAGCTTAACTAATGCCGGTGTGTCTGAAGCTGTGCTGTCCAAAGTGACAGTAGCTCAACTAATGCCGGTGTGTCTGAAGCTGTGCTGTCCAAAGTGACATGAGCTTAACAAATGCCTGTGTATGCTGTGTTGTCCAAAGTGACATGAGCTCAACTAATGCCGGTGTGTCTGAAGCTGTGCTGTCCAAAGTGACATGAGCTTAACTGATGTCAGTATACCTGAAGCTGTGTTGTCCAAAGTGACATGAGCTTAACTAATGCCTGTGTATATAGCTAAGTGTTCTTAAGTGGCATGAGCTTAACTAATGCCGGTGTATTTGAAGCTGTGTTGTGCAAAGTGACATGAGGTGTAATAAACCATTTGCCAGTAAAACAAAAATCCTTAGGATAAAAGCAGGTATTTATGAATGAGAACAGTGATGAGTTGCCATGAGATTTTGATGTTTTGTTTACAGAATCCACCAATCAGGGATCCCGTGTCCTGAGCCAGTTATGTTACGGAGTCATGTATTGGTCATGGACTTTCTCGGCACTGAAGGATGGTGAGTGCCTCTCTGAAATGTCTTTGTAAAATGTCAGCTATCTGGTAGACCATATGTCAGTCTTTGGAGTGAGCCATTTGGTATTATTTTCTTTCTCTTAGGGGAAGAGTTGCCAGGTACTCGCCAAAGGTCGGGCGTTTTCTCTAGGCAATGAGCCCTGTTACCTCCCCCACTAAACCTGGCAACAGTGCCATATAAGTGAAATAATCTTGAGTGTGGCGTACAACATCAATCAATTAATCAACGAATCCCACTCAGTACACATTTATGAGCTTGTTTTTCACCTTCACAAACAAGTAGACATTCTCCCCCCCCTCTAAACCTGTCAATGCCGTCATATATGAATGCAACAAAAAGCATCAATCAATCAATATATACCGCCAAGCTCCTGTCTGTCATCAACCTATTGAAATATCATGGGTTTAGTTTATTACAACAACTTCTGATTGGGTATAAAGGTCTAAATGAT
Organism: Lepidochitona cinerea; assembly: GCA_963971465.1. Lineage (NCBI taxonomy): Eukaryota > Metazoa > Mollusca > Polyplacophora > Chitonida > Tonicellidae > Lepidochitona > Lepidochitona cinerea. Next base: position 2,628,071 of record OZ020556.1, on the reverse strand, counting down.
ATACCTCTTTTTAACACAATTAGAAACTTGTCTCCATGGTTATTTTAGACAAGAAGATTTTCCCTGTACCTGTATGTTCATAAATATATATATATACCGGATGCTTGATAGAGTCATACATAATACTATCGTTACATGTATGTACCGCTTTCCTGATACAAATATAAACAGCAACATTTTATTTAGGGTTTGTAAAAAGTTTCACAACTGAGGTAATCTTTTCTTTTTTAGTTGATTTTCTTAAAAGCAGTTACATGCAATTTTGTTTTAACAGGCCTGCCCCATTGTTAAAAGACGTAGATTTATCCGAATCCAAAGCCAGGGAGCTTTATCTACAGTGTATTCACATCATGAGGACGCTTTATCAGGAGTGTCGTTTGGTCCATGCTGATCTCAGCGAGTTCAATATGCTGTAAGTTCACTTTTGTTTTAAATACAGGGATGAAAACTCTATAGCTTTTCACGATATCGGGTGACAGATGACGTGTTATGGTGACTTCAGTTTGATTGGCCGTTTTTGTTCTACTGAACGTCACATTCGACAATAAAGGCTCCCCACATGCGCACTGACAGCGCCGGTAACCGAAATTTGTGGAATTCTCTCGATACTCCCAATCCCTATTACACTAGAGAATGTGTAAAACATAATGTACTCCTTTGGCTAGGGTTGTATCCGAGATTCAACCGTTAAAAATCTACATCAAATTCAGCTAGGTGTCTCACATGGAGCTTTTGGAAGGGGGCAAACAATGAATAAAAAATCTGGACAGCATGGTTTTCAGACGTTAACCAGCAAAAAGGAAGGCGTTTGTACCCTTAAGCGTCCCCCCGAATAGTTATCACGGTGTCATTATTCAGATTCTGAGGCACAGCCTCCAAAAGAAGATTATGTGAACCTCATAAACCACAGATATTTCATCACTGGCCATCCAGTTTTGGGTTGGGTAGAAGGCTGAATTTTTCAATCGTGGTTGCATTGCAACAAGTGTGTATGCTTTTTTCGATATTTTTGGCTTTTTCATTGCAGTGACCTAGCGTTTGACGTTATATTTTTTCAGGTACCATTGTGGTAAAATCTACGTCATAGATGTTTCTCAATCCGTCGAACACGACCACCCTCATTCACTGGAATTTCTCCGTAAAGATTGCAATAATGTCACAGGTAACAACAACAATTTGAAATAGATTCTATTCAGCTTGTAATTCAATACGTTATATTTCCATTTGTCGAACTCTTCAAAGTGGAGGTGCATTTGGTGGTATGAATGGGACAACCTTCTTAATGCAAAGCAATACAAACAATGAAAGAGATACAGATAATTTCGTTAGGTTTTATTGAATTATTTATATCTTTGTATTTTTAGTTTTACTGTCTGATGTAAAATCCAAATAAATATTTTGATCCTATAGCCTGTCAACAGCTTTCTGTACAATTCCCAATTCATTTAACAAAAGGCCGGTCACAGAAATTCCGCGAGAGTGGGGAAATGCTTCCTCCTTTTAATAGAGAGTACAACAAGGGGAGTAACTTTTCCTAGCTGGAATTATAACGTATTGAGGGTTGCTTGTGTGTTTATAGATATAAGTTGAAATGTTTGAAACTCTCTTTAAACGTGGGTTCCATACTAATGATAAAAAATTAAAGACATCACCACGTCCTCAGTTGTTTTTTAACAACACGAGATTTCGACACCTGTGCCGGTGAGGACGTGGTGATGTCTTTAATTTTTTATCATTAGATATAAGTTGTAGAACATTGTCATGTTTAATGGCAAAGGAAGCCAAACTACTTGTTTAAAACGGAGTGACAGTCTCTGAGTTCGATACAGGCCTTCCATTGATCGGTCGATCGTTGCAATTCCACACAGTCCCCCTAAAAATGTCACAAATTCAGAGTGGGTTTTTCATTTGATTGCCCAATATGATTGATTGTTTGGTGTTTTACGCCGCGCTCAAGATTATTTCACTTATATGGCGGCGTTGCCAGTTTTATTGTGGGAGGAAACCGGGCTCTGTGCCGGAGGAAACCCACGACCTTCCGCTGGTAACTGGCAACCATCCCACATAAGTCGTTCGAGTGAAAACCCAGTCAGAAAATTTTCTAATTTTTTTTGGACTGAGTGGGATTCAAACCCGCGACCCATTGGTGGAAGGCTGTTCGGATTGAGCGTCTACCTACTGAGCGACGGAGGCCCCGATTGCCCAATATGAAAAAGTTGCAAAATATTTGCCGCAAATGAAGAGTTTCCACTGGGCAAAATTAAGCCCGGCCTTAATTACAAGTGACAACCACTTGCAGTCAAACTTAGTCTAACAACAAAAAAAAAATCTGAAAGACAAACTGAAAAAGTGCTCAATAACTCTCAGCAGGTCTGATTTATGATTTTCTTATATATATTTTTTTCATTGAGAACGAAGATTCATTTATAGGCGTAATAATCTTGAGTGTGACATAAAGCATCAATCAACCAATCAAAATCCAGGAAATTTAGGGGCTTACATCAGACATAAATTTTATTTATATTTTGTTTTTTTTTTATACCAGAATATTTTAGAAAAAATGGAGTGAGCACATTGACGATGAGGGAACTATTTGATTTTATCACTGACATTACCATCACAGAGGAAAATATTGAAGATTATTTAGAGAAGGCTATGGAAATGACCTCACAGCGAAGTTCAGAGGAAGTTACAGAGCAGGAGAAAATCGACCAGGAAGTTTTCCGACATGCATATATCCCCCGCACACTGGATGAAGTCGTCCATTTTGAAAGGGACTTTGTTAAAATGCAAGCTGGGGAATCTGACGAGGTATGCTTATGTTTATAACAACCAAAAGTTCTGATAATACACACGGAGTGCTCTCCCTTATCCATCCTCTGTTACTATAAATCCATATCGTGGCCTTCTGATAATACACAGGCACACGGAGTGCTCTCCCTTATCCATCCTCTGTTACTATAAATCCATATCGTGGCCTTCTGATAATACACAGGCACACGGAGTGCTCTCCCTTATCCATCCTCTGTTACTATAAATCCATATCGTGGCCTTCTGATAATACACAGGCACACAGAGTGCTCCCCCTTATCCATCCTCTGTTACTGTAAATCCATATCGTGGCCTTCTGATAATACACAGGCACACGGAGTGCTCTCCCTTATCCATCCTCTGTTACTATAAATCCATATCGTGGCCTTCTGATAATACACAGGCACACAGAGTGCTCCCCCTTATCCATCCTCTGTTACTATAAATCCATATCGTGGCCTACCGTGGGCCATCATGTGTCAATAGACTATACTAGAGGGTATGGGGGATGTTCCTGCCAAACAGCGAACCAAAACATCTCACATCGCATCACAAAGCCTTTCTATCTAGGTTCAAATACCCATCAGTCCTGGGTCTGTTTCTCCCCCCACTTGACTTTGCAATGCTGCCATTTTAGTGAAATAATCTTGAGTTCGGTGTAAAACTGCAATCAATCAATCTTTTGGTATAAAGACTTGGGCTAAAAGAGTCTTACTTCACTTGCTAAAATATGTTTAAATGTAGTAAACTATCTGAAAGCTAAATTTGTCTGGCATCAACAAAAATAAACAGTTGACTGTTTGTGTTCTTTTATTTTCAGATTCTTTATCAGAGAGTGACAGGGTTACGGAGTGATCTTAAGGGTGTTCAACAGGTCAGCTGACTGCTATTTCTTTTCTACTTTACCATAGACATTTATTAATATTTTTTTATCTACCAAAATGTCGCTGGATTCTTCTCTTTAGGTAAACTGTGTGACAATCCTCAGTCGGTTAGAGTGATAGTTCCTCATTCCGACACCGGCCTCCCATCTATGGTGGCAGGTTCGAATCACACTCAGACCAAATATAAATAATTGATAAATTTCTGAGTTGATTTTTAACTTGATTGACGTATGTGGGAGAGTTGCCAGGTATTCATCGAAGGTCATGGGTTTCATTTGGGCATAGAGCCTGGTTTCCTCCCAAACTAAACCTGGCAACAATGCCATATAAGTGAAATAATCTTGAGTGCAGCATAAAACATCAATCAATCAATTAAATGATTTAATCTTGAGTGCATCGTAAAACATTAATCAATCAATCAAATGAATTAATTAATTGGAGTGCAGCTTAACACATTAATCAATCAAACAAAAAATGTCAAATAAATGGGTTTTCATCCTATCCACTTAATGTGTTATGGTTGCCATGGCGATTGGCCTGGTACCTTCCCCAAATGTACCTGACCCCGTCATCTTTATCCCGGGAACATCCCTTTGTATACAAAATCCACCGATGTTCTTGCCATAGTTATGATGCGTAACCATTGTCAATGTGTTACAAAAGGATTCCAGAAATTCTACTGACCAAGGCTAAGCGCTTGTCAGTCGTCAACCTAATGAAATATCATAAGTTTGGTTTGTTACAACAATTTATGGGGTGTAAAGGTCTAAATGATTTACCTCTTTTTAACACAATTAGAAACTTGTCTCCGTGGTTATTTTAGACAAGAAGATTTTCCCTGTGCCTGTGTGTTTTAGTGATCATAAATATACAAAATTAAACATCATTCACCTTGTATCGGTGTTGAGTAATATTTTCTATTGAGAATAACCATTTCTGTGATATTTCACAGTCATTTTTCATAATAACACAATGTGATCTTACTGAATTAGCAAACAACCGACAGGGTGAGAATCAAACTCATGACTTAGGGTTGCTGTCCCACCGCTCTACCGTAAGTTTGATTCTCACCCTGACATGGAATTTTTTCCAGGTCAATCAGTGTCGGTTATTTACTAATTCAGTAATTTCCCTGATGATAATGGCAGCTTGCTTTCGAAACACTATAAAAAACAATGGGATCTCTTTACTTTCTTTTCAAAGATGTGTCTCGGGTTCGAATCCCACTCAGTCCAAAATAATTGGAACATTTTCTGACTGGGTTTTCACTCGAACGACCTATTGGATGGTTGCCAGTTACCAACGGAAGGTCATGGGTTTCCTCCGGGCATAGAGCCCGGTTTCCTCCCACAATAAAACTGGCAACGCCGCCATATAAGTTAAATAATCTTGAGCGCGGCGTAAAACACCAAACAATCAATTCTTTTCAAGAATATTTTACTGTCCTTGGTCAACAGACTTCATTAAGGAAAGTTCTCAATTATAGAACATTTCAGGAAGGTGAAAAGTCTTCAATTTTTCATTGCTATGTTTAATCCTGTAATGTGTAGATATAGATTTGCATTTCTAGATATTTTGCGGTGGATATATACTGAAATAATCTAAAACTGAAAACGTTCGTCTAACATCTATCCATGGCAGTACTAATGAATGTAAAATGTAATACCATGTATTTTACACCAATGCTGTGTTGGTCAAAACACGAGTTGCCAGATTCCTCATGTCAATGAGCCTGATTTCCTCTGCTACTAAACCTGGCAAGGCCGCCATAGAAGTATAATAATCTTGACTGCAGCATAGAATATCAATCAATCCATCAATCATGCATTAGTTCCCTTATCCCTTGTTTGCTTGCAGGAACCAGAAATGCTGGAAGGTAGAAACCAAGAAAACAAGGAGAATTCACGACAGGGTAATCATGAGAGATTATCTGAGGAGGATGCATCCTCCAATGACGAGGATAGCTCAGAGGATGGAAACCATAGCAACCAGCATGGCAACCGTGGTGATGACAAGGATGGGAGTTCAACAAATATCATCAGAGAAAGAGACGAGTCTCCGAATACAAAAAAGGTAACAAAAATTCCAATTTTATAATTGACCGAGTGTCTTTCAATTTGTCATGAAAATTTAAAGTGGCATAAGCTGACAAAATGCACACTTTTTTCAAAATTTCTGATCTTCACCACAGTAAGAGGCTTTGAGGGCCATCGAAAAACTAAATGATTGGTGTTGGAATGAGAAAAGTCCATACAGTATGTGGCCTGTACGAAACGAAAACGTGTTCGAAAAGTAAACAAAATTTAAATCCACAGTAGAAGCACTAAAAAGCCATACAATTATACGTCTTGAGAAAAATAGCCAATAATTTCAACATTCTGTTTTAAAGTCAAAATATCAACATTTTGGCAGCTCTTGCCACTTTAATTTGTTTTGTACATATTTCTCTATACAGGAAAGAAAAAAGGCTGTAAAAGAAGCACAAAGAGAGAAGAGGAGTCAGAAAATCCCCAAACATATAAAGAAAAGAAAGGAGAAAGTTGGTCGGCAAAGTGTGAAACCTAAACGATGATGCCTGCATTTTGTGGATTTTCTGTAATATCTGTAATAAACTATATATGAAGAAATATTGGTATTTGTGTACTTAATTTTGGGAAAAAGTTCGAAAGACTTTTTATACTAAAATAATATTGGGTGTGACGTAAAAGGCAAATCAAATTATGATATGCCTGTCTTCAACCTTATTAATTATTTATGAACACTAAAACACACCGGCACAGGGAAAATCTTCTTGTCTAAAATAACCATGGAGACAAGTTTCTAATTGTGTTAAAAAGAGGTATATCATTTAGACCTTTATACCCCATCATAAATTGTTGTAATAAAGTAAACCTATGATATTTCATTAGGTTGACGACTGACATGAGCTTGGCCTTAGTCAGTAGAATTTTCTGGAACACTTTGTATTACATTGACAATGCTTACGTATCTTAAGCTATGGTAAGAATATTGTCGGACTATATATTATAGGGTCATGGGAAAAGACAGTGAAAATTTGCCCCCCCCCCCCCCCCTTATTAATTATGATGGGTTTTGATTTATTATAACAACATGTGACTGGGTATAAAGGTCAAAATGATATACCCCTTTTAACACAACTAGAAGCTTGTCTTCATGGCTAATTTAGTCAAGAAAATTTTCCCTGTGTCTGTGTGTTTTAGTGTAAATACAACATAATATGCCTTAAAGTGGTATGAGCTGCCAAAATGTTGATATTTTGACGTTAAAACAGAATGTTGAAATTATTGGCTATTTTTCTCAAGACGCATAATTCAGAAGTTTTTTTAGTGCTTCTAGTTTCGAAAATGTACGATAAAGTATTGTTTTGAACTAACTTTGGCTTAGAATGAATGAATGGTCGTCCCGGTTATTTAAATTTTGTTGACGTTACGAACACGTTTTCGGTGTTCACGTTTTGGCAGCTCATGCCCCTTTAAAGGTTGCCTTCATGGTTGATGTATAGGGGTTTTGGACTCAGCAGAATTTATAACTGTGTAATGTTGACCTCATCCAGCACATAAACTGAGAAATCTGGGCTGTGCTAGGGTGTGTATTTAAGATTCTCTGCACCATATAAACACAGGGTTTCTTTTTTAGCCTGCCATCATTTTGATGGAGGGCTATTTAAATCGCTTTTCCATGGTCCATCATCTGTCCGTTAACTTTTCGCTTGTTACCTTTATTCCAAGAAAACTACCAGTCCAATCTTAATCAAACTTACATCATCACCCTATTTGCATATTCAATATGTTTTTCTTTGTTACCTTTATTTCAAGAAAACTTTCGCTTGTTACCTTTATTCCAAGAAAACTATCTGTCCAATCTTAATCAAACTGAACATACATCATCACCCTATGGTCTAGTTGTGCATCGTACATTTTCATCTCATTTGCATATTCAATATGGCCGCCAGGGGGCGATATAGTTTTTTTTGTTACCTTTATTCCAAGAAAACTACCTGTCTGATATTCACCAAACTTGGCTCACATTATCTCCCTATAGTCTAGTTGTGTATAGTACATTTTCATTTCATTTGCTTATTCAATATGGCCGGCAGGGGGCGATGTTGTTTTTAACCAATATTTCAAGGGGAGCTTACTTTGTAATTCACAATTTAATTTTCCTCAACAAAAGTTTTCCCTGGAATAAGATTTTTTTATGTTGGCCCAATATCACATAATATATACATTAAATGCACTGTCGTCCCCAATTCATATATCCAGCTATTGCTGTAACAATCTTTAATTTGGATAGATGACAGCGGGTGTTAAGATTAGTCGAATATCTGTCTAAAGAGCAGAAAAACTTCATTTAGTTCCATAAAAACTGATATGCAGTTAAAGTAGTCCGTAAATGTAAGCGCCTGATTTTCCGGCGGAGTAGACCAGTGAAGCTACTGGATTGCTAGGTTATTTTAAAAAGTAAACATAAACAAGTCTCTACAATCAGTTGATATCAACCAAATCCAATCCAGTCAGAAAATAGCCATAGTTTTGTAACTTGTGGTACGTTGGTGATTTATTGATTTATTTACTTTACGGTACTTCAGTTTTTACAGGCCCGAAGAGCCCAGTTATAGAAATGTTAGCAATAACAATTATAATATAACGGTCTAAATAATATACCTCTCTTTAACACAATTAGAAACTTGTCTCCATGGTTATTTTAGAGAAGAAAATTTTCCCTGTGCCCGTGCGTTTTAGTGTTCATAAATAGTAATATATACAGAGAACTAGCCAAGAAATCTGGGCTCTGTCGATTTTTTTTTTTTTTTTTTTTGCCCGAATTCGATCTAGGGTGCAAACATTAGGGAGTGTATGTTAGATTCTCAGTACCATAGAGACCGATTTTTCAAGCTATATAGAACAAATAACAGCCAAACAAAAGGATAGCAATGAGTTCTACACAGCAGATTATTTCACTTATGTGGTGGGGCCTCCGTGGCGCAGTAGCTAGGTAGTCGCGGGTTCGAATCCCACTCATGCAGTCCAAAAATTGGAAAATTTTCTGACTGGGTTTTCACTTGAACGACCTATGTGGGATGGTTGCCAGTTACCAGCGGAAGGTCGTGGGTTTCCTCCGGGCACAGAGCCTGGTTTCCTCCCACAATAAAACTGGCAACGCCGTCATATAAGTGAAATAATCTTGAGCGCGGCGTAAAACACCAAACAATCAATCATTCACTTATGTGGTGGCTTTGCCAGGTTTCAGTGGTGAAGCAAACCAGATACCAGTTGACTTTCAACATGTGCCTGGAAACTCTATCACAGGCTAATTAGGTACACAACTCATCAAAAAATTTAGCAATTTTTTTTTTTGAACTTGAACCCACAACCCATCAATGGAAGGCATGTGTCGAATTGAGAGATAATCACTCTGTCAAACGAGCCAGCAACGCCCCTGAAACAATTGTGAAGATCTCTGTCATCCGGTTTATTTCACTCGAAATTTAATATAATCTGGCAGACAATCAATGTTTAAAACAAAAGGCTTCTAGAGAGCTAAACTAACCAGCTGATTGTACTCCCTGACATCACCAGGAGCCTGATATCATAATTCAGATAGGGGTGGGTAAATGTCAGACTTCTATCAAATATTTTTTCCCTTACTACGGTACTGTTAGTGTTAAGCCGACCGTACTCAAAATAAAGCGAAATATATGTTTGTTTATTTGACGAATTTGGTTTGAAGAAATAGACAGAACACTTGTTATATAGGCCTATATATTAGTCTTGAAAGGTCCCCCCCCCCCCCCCCTTAGCCAAAATCTCCCATTTAAGCCAAGGTTAAATTCATCCTCTTATTCAGGCCTTCGTAATTCACCAATATGGCATGCAGACCATTTTTTTGCTAATCACATTTTCCTCAAAGCTTCTTTTGTAATTTAATATAAGTTCCGTGAAACTGAAAGCAATTTGCTGGACATAGGAATACTTTGAAGAGAGTGAAATTAACCTGGGTTTTAATGGATTTTGAAAGTTGACAAATTTGTTTTGTGTGTATAACATAATACGGTATTTTATAAACTGCATCATTTCCCATGAAAAAATCGCAAAAATATGTGTTTGGTACCTTTGGAAAGGAAAAACAAGCGCGCTTGTTTTGAACCATAAAGACAAGTATTTTTTTTGTTTTCTTCTCTTTTAAAAAGACGATTTTTAATAATTTAAAAAAAAACATTCTGATGTGGCTGTCAAGTGTTTGCCTTTTTCCTATATATACTCCTAATATTTAGAGTAGTTGGGCCCATCTGAAGGTTTAATACACTTTTTTTTCTCAACAAAAAACGAAACCAGACTTGATTTTTGTAAATTAATAGAAATACTAAGGGCAGTTAGCCGGCATCATTTTTATCTCGATTGCAGTGAGTTATGTCCCCTTGGCACCCATATCTAAAACTTATCTCGTTTGCGATTACGGTTTTTACTTGTTGACAGTCGACCTACGTTTGTTAGAACTCCCCAGCCCGACTGCAAAATGCCGTTAGGGAGATTGTGGAACTTTGTCAAGCGTCATCGGAGAAAATTCTTCTTCACAGGGGCTATAGTAGGAGGTATTATGAGGTTCAAAATTCCCGGAACTTACCCCATGGAGGGTCTAGTTTTCGTGACACTTGATAGCAAGTGCGATTTGGCCATGACCTATTTAATTTTTAATCATAATCTACTTAAAAGTTTAAAAGACATCTAGGAACTTACCCCATGGAGGGTCTAGTGTTCGTGACACTTGATAACAAGTGCGATTTGGCCATGACCTATTTCATTTTTAATCATAATCTACTTTAAAATTAAAGTTTAAAAGACATCTAGGGGCCTATATTTAGGGCACAGCTACACTCTCTTGATTCATATCAACGAAACCTCCTTCACGCTTCTTGACCGAATAATGACTAAATGAGCAATTAGGCCTAATTAGCTTATTTTGTTTAAAAATGACAATGTGATAGCTGTCTCAGATCTGAGTGACAAAAGTGATATCCTAAGTTATACTTATAGTTATAAGTTATTATTTTATATTTATAATATGATGTAGGCAAAGCCTAGATGCGAACGCGGTGAATATTCCCTATGTGGAAAAGATGACAGGTACTGGAGTGCAAGCTTCTCATAATACTTAATAGGTCGAGGGATTCCTTGGGGCAAAAAGAGCCGCACCCCTACCCCTTCCAAAAGGCTATAGGCCTATAACTTATAAGGGAAATAATCTTGAGTATGGCGTAAAACGTGTAATTGTATGATCTATAGGGAACGCAAGTCACATGTGAATTTCACATATTTCCTGTCACCGGCACTGCATTGCGCATGTGACTGAGCGTTTGTCGTTCCAACATGACATTTAAATGATGTTTAAAAATGCTTCAAATGTTATTGCAACGTCAACAAAAACGTTTTTAATGGTGTCAAATGTCACCAGATATCATAAAATCTCGTAATAATTCTTATGAGACTTGCGCTCCCTAAGAAAATTATATTCTTGTTTGTTTTTTTACGAGTAGGTTCATATTTGGCTTTCCAATACTTCATGAAGAAACTGCAGGAGTTTCAGGAGAGGGAGGCAGCGGAATGTATGGAGCAGGCAAGGTGAACAAAAACTGTACACCGGGGCTATAACTTTAATACAGATCAGCTTGCATAATTTATGACATATTTCTCGCCCCATTTTATGTGTTGTGCATAAGAGAACTGTCTCAGCAAGATTTTAATACAGATATATATACTTATGATCTTCAGTTCTGTCTGTATACTTCTACATGTACTTCTGAAATAATCTTGAGCGCGGCGTAAAACACCAAACAATCAATCATCAATCTACACGTACTTCAGACACCTTAATACAATTGGCTCTATAAACGGAATTTAAAGACAGACTCATTAAATTCTGTGAAACGAATGAGCACTGCAAACTTCGTGGCGTTTTAAGTAAAAGAAATTAATGCTCTTGTAACATTGTTCTTTATTTTTCAGGCGACAGCATCATTTTGACAACAATCAAAGAACGTGTAATATGACAGGTAGGCAAACTCTTACCTTTTACTGAAAAATGCTTTGCTTGTTTGCTTGATTGATTGTTTGGTGCCAGTTTTATTGTGGGGGGAAACCAGGCTCTGTGCTAACTGGCAACCATCCCACATAGGTCGTTCGAGTGAAAACCCAGTCAGAAAATTGTCCAATTTTTGGACTGAGCGGGAATCGAACCCGCGACCTATTGGTGTGCTTGTTTGCATCACACCCAGAAATATGGGAATTCATTTATTCTCGATCAGTTTTGGATCACACCATCTGGGAAAATGGCAGAAATGGAGAATAATTCTGCAGAGTGAGGCACTTAACTGCAGCGCTATATGCCCTTTATCTTTCCATTACGTCAAGCAACAGTCCTAAAACTAGGAGATAGTAAGACAGGTAGATACTGGGAGCTTCAGGGAATTGATCAATAAAATTTTTTTGCCTTTAATGTAGCATTAGTCCGAGTTTTTGACTCCAAAATTACTATTTTTTTAATACAGACGGTCGTATTTTGGAGTCAGGGTTCATTGCAATCAAAAAGCCGGAGTATCAAAAGGGTCATAATCGCGTTTATGGATAATTTCGCTACCTACCAGTGTCTGATATGGACGAGCGGGATCGGTCAGTAAACAGTATTCTTCCCCTGAATTCACTTTCGCCTTCTCCAGTCTCAAGTTCTCCGCCATTGATGACGTAACACTGTTTGACGGTTTTTTAGTTTTTAAACGTTAAATTAACTTTACAATAGGCTAAATTATTCAAGAATGCCGTAATGACACTATTTGAGTTAGTTATGTTGTTATTTACTGTCTATATCTGACCGCAAACTGCCCGATCAGAAGCGTGCAGTCTACTCCGAAATTTTGATTGCAACGAGCCCTGACTCCAAAATACGACCGTCAGTATAAAAAATAGTAATTTTGGAGTCAGAGACACGGACTAATGTAGCATGGGCTGCCAAAATTCACACCTTTTTAATAATTTCTGATCGGCACGACAGTAAGAGGCTTTGAAGGTCATCGAAAAACTAAATGATTGGCGTTGGAATGAGGAAAATTCATATAGTATGTGGCCTATATGAACAGAAATAGTGTTCGAAAAGTAAACAAAATTTAAATAACTGGGACAACCATTAATTCATTCTAGGCCAAAGTTACGTAGTTCAAAACAATACTTTATCGCGCATTCACAAGACTACAAGCACTAGAAAGCTTCTGAATTATACTTCTTGAGAAAAATAGCCAATAATTTTAACATTCTGTTTTAACGTCAAAATATCAACATTTTGGCAGCTCATGCCACTTTAATATAGCTGTTCCCTAAAATTGGGGGTTTAGGCGTGCTCGGTGGTCCAGTAGTTTAAAGTGATCAAATGGCAGGGGTTTCCTCCGAGCAATGAGTCCGGTTTCCTCACCCACTAAACCTGTTAACGCCGCCATATAAGGGAAATAATCTTGAGTGGGGTGTAAAACATCAATCAATCAATCAACCCTAAAATTTGGAGGTAGGATCTCGGTGACTCAGTGAATATAGCTATAGTATGTTGAGGCAAAGTAAACCTTCCATTGAAGGAAAATGGCTTTGAATCCCTCTCAATCCTAAGACTACATAGAACTATATGGAATGGTTGCCAGGTATCTGTCAAAGGTCAGTGTTTTTCTCTGGGCAAACAGCATGGTTTCCTCTGGGCAAACAACATGGTTTCCTCTGGGCAAACAACATGGTTTCCTCCCTCACTAAACCTGGCAACACCGTCATATCAGTGAAATAATCTTGCCATCTTATGTTCACATCCAGTTTTCAAGAAAAAAAAAGTTTTCTTGATGCATGTGTTACTACTAGTTATTGAAATCGATTACATATGAATTATAAAATATATTTCCAGTTTTGTCGATGTTGCCCAATCTCCGTGAGGCATTAAGGAAAAGCTCAGATACAGACCAGCTCAAAGTTCAGCTCAAATCAGAAACAGAGTGAGTAACTCGGCTCAATAGAGTTTATCTAGTTTTACAGATCTTTCTCTCATTTCTGTTGTTTAACCTTAATAAAGGGGAGCTAAAGGAAAAATATAAGTAAATACAGTACAGGTGTGGTCAATTTTCCTTTCTAACGGTACCAAAACCATATCACTAAGATTTTCCCTCGCCAAATTGTGAGTAAAAGAAAGTTGCAGCGTGTTACCAGAGAACGTTTAAATTAACCTTTTGTGAAAACTTGACAGGCTGCATTTAGTGTCTATTCAACTTGTGGAGTTCGTTGTCGAAATTTGAGAAAAGGTAGTCTTGCAGCTGATATTATAGGTTATAGTCATACAAGATAAGATAAGCCTGCAAGAAAATAATTCCCTAAGTTTAACATGTCAATGGCACCTTCAACTGACGATCAGACAAGAGTTTGACAGACTCATTTCTAGTTTTCTTTCACATTGTAAACCACGTGTAAAAATTACACACTTGAAAATGATGCTCTATGAAAGCCTGCTCCATAGAATGGCATGTTTTTTTGTTTTTCTCCCTTTAATGTAATCTTTTCAATTCTTCTTAATGTCCCCTTTATCGTAATCTGTTTAATTCGTCTTAATCTAATGTCTTTGACTGCAAATACTCAAATCATTAAAGCTTACATGTATATCAATTTTATTTTTCTGGCTCCTAGAAATTTTCTTAATAGTCTCCTTCAGTATGATCTAATCATTTTAGCTTCTTCAGTATGGTCTAATCATTTTAGCTTCTTCAGGCTGATCTAATCATTTTAGCTCCTTCATTTTGATCTAATCATTTTAGCTCCTTCAGTATGATCTAATCATTTTAGTTCCTTCAGTATGATCTAATCATTTTAGTTCCTTCAGTATGATCTGATCATTTTAGCTCCTTCAGTATGATGTAATCATTTTAGCTTCTTCAGTATGATCTAATCATTTTAGCTTCTTCAGTATGATCTAATCATTTTAGCTCATTCAGTATGATCTAATCATTTTAGCTTCTTCAGTATGAGCTAATCATTTTAGTTCCTTCAGTATGATCTAATCATTTTAGCTTCTTCAGTATGAGCTAATCATTTTAGCTTCTTCAGTATGAGCTAATCATTTTAGCTTCTTCAGTATGCTCTAATCATTTTAGTTCCTTCAATATGATCTAATCATTTTAGTTCCTTCAGTATGATCTAATCATTTTAATCCCTTCAGTATGATCTAATCATTTTAGATCCTTCAATATGAGCTAATCATTTTAGTCCCTTCAGTATGATCTAATCATTTTAATCCCTTTTGTAAGATCTAATTGCATTTTAGCTCCTTCAGTATGATCTAATTGCATTTTAGCTTCTTCAGTATGAGGTAATCATTTTAGCTCCTTCAGTATTAGCTTATCATTTTAGCTTCTTCATTATGATCTAATCATTTTAGCTCCTTCAGTATGATCTAATTGGTTATCATTTTAGCTCCTTCAGTATGATCTAATCATTTTAGTCCCTTCAGTATGATCTAATCATTTTAGCTCCTTCAGTATGATCTAATCATTTTAGCTCCTTTAGTATGATCTAATCATTTTAGCTCCTTCAGTATGAGTTAATCATTTTAGCTCCTTCAGTATGATCTAATTGGTTATCATTTTAGCTTCTTCAGTATGATCCAATCATTTTAGCTCCTTCATTATGATCTAATCATTTTAGCTTCTTCAATATGAGCTTATCATTTTAGCTCCTTCATTATGATCTAATCATTTTAGTTCCTTCAGTATGATCTAATCATTTTAGCTCCTTCAGTATTAGCTAATCATTTTAGCTCCTTCAGTATGATCTAATCATTTTAGCTTCTTCAGTATGATCTAATCTATTTAGCTTCTTCATTATGATATAATCATTTCAGCTCCTTCAGTATGATCTAATCATTTTAGCTCCTTCAGTATGAGCTAATCATTTTAGTCCCTTCAGTATGATCGAATCATTTTAGCTTCTTCATTATGAGCGAATCATTTTAGCTCCCTCATTATGCTCTAATCATTTTAGTTCCTTCAGTATGATCTAATCGTTTTAGTCCCTTCAGTATGATCTAATCGTTTTAGTCCCTTCAGTATGATCTAATCATTTTAGCTCCTTCAGTATGATCTAATTGGTTAGCTTCTTCGGTATGATCTAATCATTTTAACTCCTTCAGTATTAGCTAATCATTTTAGCTCCTTCATTATGATCTAATCATTTTAGGTCCTTCATTATGATCTAATCATTTTAGGTCCTTCATTATGATCTAATCATTTTAGCTCCTTCATTATGATCTAATCATTTTAGCTTCTTCAATATGAGCTTATCATTTTAGCTCCTTCATTATGATCTAATCATTTTAGTTCCTTCAGTATGATCTAATCATTTTAGCTCCTTCAGTATTAGCTAATCATTTTAGCTCCTTCAGTATTATCTAATCATTTTAGCTTCTTCAGTATGATCTAATCATTTTAGCTCCTTCAGTATGATCTAATCTATTTAGCTCCTTCATTATGATATAATCATTTCAGCTCCTTCAGTATGATCTAATCATTTTAGCTCCTTCAGTATGATCTAATCATTTTAGCTTCTTCAGTATGATCTAATCATTTTAGCTCCTTCAGTATGATCTAATTGGTTATCATTTTAGCTTCTTCAGTATGATCCAATCATTTTAGCTCCTTCATTATGATCTAATCATTTTGGCTTCTTCAATATGAGCTTATCATTTTAGCTCCTTCATTATGATCTAATCATTTTAGTTCCTTCAGTATGATCTAATCATTTTAGCTCCTTCAGTATTAGCTAATCATTTTAGCTCCTTCAGTATGATCTAATCATTTTAGCTTCTTCAGTATGATCTAATCTATTTAGCTTCTTCATTATGATATAATCATTTCAGCTCCTTCAGTATGATCTAATCATTTTAGCTCCTTCAGTATGAGCTAATCATTTTAGTCCCTTCAGTATGATCGAATCATTTTAGCTTCTTCATTATGAGCGAATCATTTTAGCTCCCTCATTATGCTCTAATCATTTTAGTTCCTTCAGTATGATCTAATCGTTTTAGTCCCTTCAGTATGATCTAATCGTTTTAGTCCCTTCAGTATGATCTAATCATTTTAGCTCCTTCAGTACAGGGATTCATACACGTCCAATTTACTTACCGATATTCGGTTCGTAAAATTGAGTTTAAAACTGAATTTGGTGTTAAAAATCTCAATATTTTCAGTTTAAAATTTTCTTTTGAAAACTAAAATTTCCAAACTCAATTTGGGCGTGAAAAACTGAATATTGTTTGATTGATATCCACTGTTTATGATGAAAAAATCTAAGTTCAAGGGAAAAGTTTATTTAGAAACTGCTGTCAAACGACCGTGGCCGTCATTCTCTTGTTGTTGTTGTTGCCTCGTTTTCAGTGTCTCTACAACATGGCTTATTTTGCACTTTGGAAGTCTTTTTAATTACCTAAACATTTCTAAAAGAAGCTGATTTTGATGTATTGAGAAATTTTGGGGAGTATTACCCACAATAATCGTAATAATTCGCGACTTGTTATATTTATTCAGCTGTTTTTGGTCGTATAGAAAATAAAAGGGGAGACAACTAGTGTCTTAAAACATGAAATAAGTTAGTTACCTCACCTGAACCATAGTTCTCAAATAGTTCTAACTAAATATTTGTGTATTTTTTTATTGTTGCACATGAAGAAGAGATTAGGGATAACTTTGATCTAGGTTTGACATTACATATATATTATTATCATTAGTTTTTTGTCATACCTGATTTTTTTCTTGGAATTCATACTTTCATGAAAAAAGGAATATTAAATTGGAACTGGTTTGTAACATAGATTTTAACTCAATTTTAACCCTAAAATGGTCGGTAAATTTTAAAAAAACTGAATTTTGCCTTCTAAAAAACTGAATTTTTCAATTTCGGTTTGTAAATTTTGGACTTCTATGAATCCCTGCAGTATGATCTAATTGGTTAGCTTCTTCGGTATGATCTAATCATTTTAACTCCTTCAGTATTAGCTAATCATTTTAGCTCCTTCATTATGATCTAATCATTTTAGGTCCTTCATTATGATCTAATCATTTTAGGTCCTTCATTATGATCTAATCATTTTAGCTCCTTCATTATGATCTAATCATTTTAGCTTCTTCAATATGAGCTTATCATTTTAGCTCCTTCATTATGATCTAATCATTTTAGTTCCTTCAGTATGATCTAATCATTTTAGCTCCTTCAGTATTAGCTAATCATTTTAGCTCCTTCAGTATTATCTAATCATTTTAGCTTCTTCAGTATGATCTAATCATTTTAGCTCCTTCAGTATGATCTAATCTATTTAGCTCCTTCATTATGATATAATCATTTCAGCTCCTTCAGTATGATCTAATCATTTTAGCTCCTTCAGTATGATCTAATCATTTTAGCTTCTTCAGTATGATCTAATCATTTTAGCTCCTTCAGTATGATCTAATCTATTTAGCTTCTTCATTATGATATAATCATTTCAGCTCCTTCAGTATGATCTAATCATTTTAGCTCCTTCAGTATGAGCTAATCATTTTAGTCCCTTCAGTATGATCTAACCATTTTAGCTCCTTCAGTATGATCTAATCATTTTAGCTTCTTCATTATGCTCTAATCATTTTAGTTCCTTCATTATGCTCTAATCATTTTAGTTCCTTCATTATGATCTAATCATTTTAGCTCCTGTAGTATGATCTAATCATTTTGTTTCCTTTATTATGAGCGAATCATGTAAGCTCCCAGGGCTCGAAATTAGCGGTTGGCCGCTTGCCCCGGACAAGCAATTTTTATTAGGGGCAACAAGTATTGACAGGAGCGGTTGTCCCGGGACAAGGGCTTTTTCAGGACAAGCGCATAAGCCCTAAACTGAGAAAACTTTCATGACACTTGTTGATTTATGTCTCCGAAATAAGTGCGTCTAACGGTCGCCATTCTCAATTAAGGTAGGCAATCCTGTCTAAATTCCGGCTCTTGCACAACACATGCGCTTGACCCGTGCCAAACCTCGCAATTCACCGCAGCAATCGGCAATGCCGCAGAGCCATAAAACTGCTTTTCCACGGCAATCAAACATGCCGCAGAAAAAATAAAATATCTATCTTGGGAAAATAGAATATTTATACTAGAATACTTTATATGTATGGAGATTTTTACAAGTAATAGTTTTACGTTCGACCGTTGTTCAAGGGGTATTTAATATAGAAACCACTCATTGGTTTGTATTTAATCTGGCAACAATAAAGCCTTGATTGAAACAAAGTTCAACTCTGCAGGTGGCTAGCGTCAGAATGTCTCCAACTGTCTCATTGGGTAATCCCCATTCAAGTTTGATAGGGGTGTTACGCTCATGTACATGTTTATTGTTGTTCAAGAAATAGAATTTTAATTTTTATAAAAGATTTCAAGAGGTTTTAATTATTATTTAAAACAAAACGACTTAAAGAGGTTCTTACAAAATAGTTAATATATTTCTTGTCAATAATACTTGTAAATAAAAACTTTCACCCCACAGAAACTTTAGAGATGGACTCAACCAGGCTTTGTTGATCAGCTGTGCACGTGTCTGTATGGCTCTAACTATGTAGTATTACACAAACAGTGGCTATAACCTTTAGGTTAGGTTTTAGAGATTGATTTGAAAAAGAAATGCTTTGCCGAGCAAAGTGACTAATCACCAGGAATATACATTTAACAACAAGATATTTCACGTGGATTTTATGAGGAAAGAATTACGGCCTTTCAGAGTCAGACGTAAGACAAAGTTAGCCTTTTCTCTATGCGGGTTTCTATGATAATCAAAAAAAAATTAAAAAAAACATTGTTGAACATTTTTTCTTTTGTCAAAGCACCTTTCAGATGTTAGTTTTTGCTATTTGCCGCTTTAAATACAGTTAACAGAGCAGTGAGAATTGTTTGGATAAAAATGCCGTAGTGAAATAACTTTTGCCGTGGAAAATTGACTTTTCCTCGGCAACTTATTTTTTTTGCCGTTACTTTTAAGAAGCGGATTCACGCGTGGAAAACGGAAGCCAGAGTGACAATACAGATGCATTGCGTCAAAGAGAAATTAGAAGCTAGAGCAAAACAAATGCAGGTAGAGCAAAATATGGCCAACCCGTCAACAAACTGCACGACACGCGTTTAAAAGATCTAGTCGCAAAAGGTCGCGGGTTAAATTTTTTTCAGACAATTGCTTTATTCCTGGGGCAAGCAGATCTGTTACTATGGTTGCCCCTGGGGCAACAAGTCAAAAATCTTAATTTCGAGCCCTGGCTCCTTCAGTATGATCTAATCATTTTGGCTCCTTCATTATGATCTAATCATTTTAGCTCGTTCAGTATTATCTAATTGGTTAGCTTCTTCAGTATGATCTAATCAATTTAGCTTCTTCATTATGATCTATTTATTTTACCTTCTTCAGTATGATCAAATCATTTACATGTAGCTCTTTCAGTATGATCTAATTGGTTAGCTTCTTCAGTATGATATAATCATTTTAGCTTCTTCAGTATGATCTAATCATTTTAGCTGCTTCATTATGATCTAATCATTTTAGTTCCTTCAGTATGATCTAATCGTTTTAGTCCCTTCAGTATGATCTTATCGTTTTAGTCCCTTCAGTATGATCTAATCGTTTTAGTCCCTTCAGTATGATCTAATCGTTTTAGTCCCTTCAGTATGATCTAATCATTTAGCTCCTTCAGTATGATCTAATCATTTTAGTCCCTTCAGTATGATCTAATTATTTAGCTCCTCCAGTATGATCTAATCATTTTAGTTCCTTCAATATGATCTAATCATTTTAGTTCCTTCAATATGATCTAATCATTTTAGCCCCTTCAGTATGATCTTATCATTTTAGCTCCTTAAGTATGATCTAATCATTTAGCTCCTTCAATATGAGCTAATCATTTTAGCAGCTCCTTCAGTATGATCTAATCAGTTTAACTCCTTCAGTATGATCTAATCATGTTAGCTCCTTCAGTATGATCTAATCATTTTAGCTCCTTCAGTTTGATCTAATTATTTTAGCTCCTTCAGTATGATCTAATCATTTAAGTCCCTTCATTATGATCTAATCATTTTAGCTCCTTCAGTATGATCTAATCATTTTAACTCCTTCAGTATGATCTAATCATTTAACTCCTTCAGTATGATCTAATCATTTTAGCTCCTTCAGTATGATCTAATCATTTTAGTTCCTTCAGTATGATCTTATCATTTTAGTTCCTTCAGTATGATCTTATTAGTTATCAGTTAAGCTCCCATTAATCTAACTTGTCCATTCCGTTTAAGGTCAAGTAACAAGATCCATCTATGGGAAGAACTAAAATTATTAGGTGAGTTAATAAAGTTAGTCAGTATTTAGAGTTCAATCTTTACAAGTTTTAGTCAATGGTTTTACTTATCTACTGCCCACAACTTGCAGAAAGTAGCCCTTTAATACATCAGCGCTCACATAATTAAAACATGATACAAAATTTCTCAGTTGGCAAGGAACTCTCAGTGGTCATACGTAACCATTTACCAAGGGAACCGTTTAATTTCAGAAGGATTTTCACCAAATCTTTCACCCCAATGCCAATGTATCATGCAGATGAAGGAAACTAAATTTCGTTACATAGATCTGAAGCCTAATTGCATCAGAATCACGATTTAATCATGAAATATTACCAAAAGTTTTGTCCGTACACACATCTGTTCATTCTATGCCTGAAGTTACTTATCACTACTATTATCAAGATTTTTGCTGCTCACGACTGAAAGTGCCCAGTCTTTATAAAGGGGGCGGGTTTTCCTTTGATTACCATTGGTTGAAATCGTTACCAGCTACCTACTGACGGTCAGGGTTTTCCTCCTCGTAAGGAACCTGCATGGTATCGCCCCCCACTGAAGCTGGCAACACAGCGATAGAAAAGAAACCTTGAGTGTGGTGCATCAACCAATCAATAAAAGCTGTACGCGCCTTGTACTGTCTGTTGAAATAGAGATTAACCTGTGTCAACTGTTAGTACAAATCACACATAGAAGAGAATTTCAGTTTTGATCAAGAAGATTGTTCCACTTTGCTAATCATTATCTAATATTTTTTATTTACAGCATTTTCCCAGAGTTTAACAGCCGTGTACAGTTCATGTGTACTAGTGGTATTACTGAGGGTCCAGATCAACATCATAGGGGGTTACATGTACCTAGAAAACCTCCGACAGTCAGAGAAGGTTAGTCACAAAAGTAACAGTTGTTTACAGTTCATGTGTACTAGTGGTATTACTGAGGGTCCAGATCAACATCATAGGGGGTTACATGTACCTAGAGAACCTCCGACAGTCAGAGAAGGTTAGTCACAAAAGTAACAGCTGTTTACAGTTCATGTGTACTAGTGGTATTACTGAGGGTCCAGATCAACATCATAGGGGGTTACATGTACCTAGAGAACCTCCGGCAGTCAGAGAAGGTTAGTCAAAAAAGTAACAGCCGTGTACAGTTCATGTGTACTTGTGGTATTACTGAGGGTCCAGATCAACATCATAGGGGGTTACATGTACCTAGAGAACCTCCGGCAGTCAGAGAAGGTTAGTCACAAAAGTAACAGTTGTTTACAGTTCATGTGTACTAGTGGTATTACCAAGGGTCCAGATCAACATCATAGGGGGTTACATGTACCTAGAGAACCTCCGACAGTCAGAGAAGGTTAGTCACAAAAGTAACAGCCGTGTACAGTTCATGTGTACTAGTGGTATTACTGAGGGTCCAGATCAACTTCATAGGGGGTTACATGTACCTAGAGAACCTCCGACAGTCAGAGAAGGTTAGTCACAAAAGTAACAGCCGTGTACAGTTCATGTGTACTAGTGGTATTACTGAGGGTCCAGATCAACATCATAGGGGGTTACATGTACCTAGAGAACCTCCGGCAGTCAGAGAAGGTTAGTCACAAAAGTAACAGCCGTGTACAGTTCATGTGTACTAGTGGTATTACTGAGGGTCCAGATCAACATCATAGGGGGTTACATGTACCTAGAGAACCTCAGACAGTCAGAGAAGGTTAGTCACAAAAGTAACAGCTGTTTACAGTTCATGTGTACTAGTGGTATTACTGAGGGTCCAGATCAACATCATAGGGGGTTACATGTACCTAGAAAACCTCCGACATTCAGAGAAGGTTAGTCACAAAAGTAACAGTTGTTTACAGTTCATGTGTACTAGTGGTATTACTGAGGGTCCAGATCAACATCATAGGGGGTTACATGTACCTAGAGAACCTCCGACAATCAGAGAAGGTTAGTCACAAAAGTAACAGCTGTGTACAGTTCATGTGTACTAGTGGTATTACTGAGGGTCCAGATCAACATCATAGGGGGTTACATGTACCTAGAGAACCTCAGACAATCAGAGAAGGTTAGTCACAAAAGTAGCAGCTGTTTACAGTTCATGTGTACTAGTGGTATTACTGAGGGTCCAGATCAACATCATAGGGGGTTACATGTACCTAGAGAACCTCAGACAGTCAGAGAAGGTTAGTCACAAAAGTAACAGCTGTTTACAGTTCATGTGTACTAGTGGTATTACTGAGGGTCCAGATCAACTTCATAGGGGGTTACATGTACCTGGAGAACCTCAGACAGTCAGAGAAGGTTAGTCACAAAAGTAACAGCTGTTTACAGTTCATGTGTACTAGTGGTATTACTGAGGGTCCAGATCAACTTCATAGGGGGTTACATGTACCTGGAGAACCTCAGACAGTCAGAGAAGGTTAGTCACAAAAGTAACAGTTGTTTACAGTTCATGTGTACTAGTGGTATTACTGAGGGTCCAGATCAACATCATAGGGGGTTACATGTACCTAGAGAACCTCAGACAGTCAGAGAAGGTTAGTCACAAAAGTAACAGTTGTTTACAGTTCATGTGTACTAGTGGTATTACTGAGGGTCCAGATCAACATCATAGGGGGTTACATGTACCTAGAGAACCTCAGACAGTCAGAGAAGGTTAGTCACAAAAGTAACAGTTGTTTACAGTTCATGTGTACTAGTGGTATTACTGAGGGTCCAGATCAACATCATAGGGGGTTACATGTATCTAGAGAACCTCAGACAGTCAGAGAAGGTTAGTCACAAAAGTAACAGTTGTTTACAGT
The DNA here is from genome assembly GCA_963971465.1 of Lepidochitona cinerea. Lineage (NCBI taxonomy): Eukaryota > Metazoa > Mollusca > Polyplacophora > Chitonida > Tonicellidae > Lepidochitona > Lepidochitona cinerea. The sequence continues at coordinate 2,604,153 of OZ020556.1, read as the reverse complement.
TCATGTGTACTAGTGGTATTACTGAGGGTCCAGATCAACTTCATAGGGGGTTACATGTACCTAGAGAACCTCCGACAATCAGAGAAGGTTAGTCACAAAAGTCACAGCCGTGTACAGTTCATGTGTACTAGTGGTATTACTGAGGGTCCAGATCAACATCATAGGGGGTTACATGTACCTAGAGAACCTCAGACAGTCAGATAAGGTTAGTCACAAAAGTAACAGCTGTTTACAGTTCATGTGTACTAGTGGTATTACTGAGGGTCCAGATCAACATCATAGGGGGTTACATGTACCTAGAGAACCTCAGACAGTCAGAGAAGGTTAGTCACAAAAGTAACAGCCGTGTACAGTTCATGTGTACTAGTGGTATTACTGAGGGTCCAGATCAACTTCATAGGGGGTTACATGTACCTAGAGAACCTCCGACAGTCAGAGAAGGTTAGTCACAAAAGTAACAGTTGTTTACAGTTCATGTGTACTAGTGGTAATACTGAGGGTCCAGATCAACATCATAGGGGGTTACATGTACCTGGAGAACCTCAGACAGTCAGAGAAGGTTAGTCACAAAAGTAACAGTTGTTTACAGTTCATGTGTATTAGTGGTATTACGTGGGGTCCAGATCAACATCATAGGGGGTTACATGTACCTAGAGAACCTCCGACAATCAGAGAAGGTTAGTCACAAAAGTAACAGTTGTTTACAGTTCATGTGTACTAGTGGTATTACTGAGGGTCCAGATCAACATCATAGGGGGTTACATGTACCTAGAGAACCTCCGGCAGTCAGAGAAGGTTAGTCACAAAAGTAACAGCTGTTTACAGTTCATGTGTACTAGTGGTATTACTGAGGGTCCAGATCAACATCATAGGGGGTTACATGTACCTAGAGAACCTCAGACAGTAAGAGAAGGTTAGTCACAAAAGTAACAGCTGTTTACAGTTCATGTGTACTAGTGGTATTACTGAGGGTCCAGATCAACTTCATAGGGGGTTACATGTACCTAGAGAACCTCCGACAGTCAGAGAAGGTTAGTCACAAAAGTAACAGCTGTTTACAGTTCATGTGTACTAGTGGTATTACTGAGGGTCCAGATCAACATCATAGGGGGTTACATGTACCTAGTGAACCTCCGACAATCAGAGAAGGTTAGTCACAAAAGTAACAGCCGTGTACAGTTCATGTGTACTAGTGGTATTACTGAGGGTCCAGATCAACATCATAGGGGGTTACATGTACCTAGAGAACCTCAGACAGTCAGATAAGGTTAGTCACAAAAGTAACAGCTGTTTACAGTTCATGTGTACTAGTGGTATTACTGAGGGTCCAGATCAACATCATAGGGGGTTACATGTACCTAGAGAACCTCAGACAGTCAGAGAAGGTTAGTCACAAAAGTAACAGCTGTTTACAGTTCATGTGTACTAGTGGTATTACTGAGGGTCCAGATCAACTTCATAGGGGGTTACATGTACCTAGAGAACCTCCGACAGTCAGAGAAGGTTAGTCACAAAAGTAACAGTTGTTTACAGTTCATGTGTACTAGTGGTATTACTGAGGGTCCAGATCAACATCATAGGGGGTTACTTGTACCTAGTGAACCTCTGACAATCAGAGAAGGTTAGTCACAAAAGTAACAGCTGTTTACAGTTCATGTGTACTAGTGGTATTACTGAGGGTCCAGATCAACATCATAGGGGGTTACATGTACCTAGAGAACCTCAGACAGTCAGAGAAGGTTAGTCACAAAAGTAACAGCTGTTTACAGTTCATGTGTACTAGTGGTATTACTGAGGGTCCAGATCAACTTCATAGGGGGTTACATGTACCTAGAGAACCTCAGACAGTCAGAGAAGGTTGGTCACAAAAGTAACAGTTGTTTACAGTTCATGTGTACTAGTGGTATTACTGAGGGTCCAGATCAACTTCATAGGGGGTTACATGTACCTAGAGAACCTCCGACAATCAGAGAAGGTTAGTCACAAAAGTAACAGTTGTTTACAGTTCATGTGTACTAGTGGTATTACTGAGGGTCCAGATCAACATCATAGGGGGTTACATGTACCTAGAGAACCTCCGACAGTCAGAGAAGGTTAGTCACAAAAGTAACAGTTGTTTACAGTTCATGTGTACTAGTGGTATTACTGAGGGTCCAGATCAACATCATAGGGGGTTACATGTACCTAGAGAACCTCCGACAGTCAGAGAAGGTTAGTCACAAAAGTAACAGTTGTTTACAGTTCATGTGTACTAGTGGTATTACTGAGGGTCCAGATCAACTTCATAGGGGGGTACATGTACCTAGAGAACCTCCGACAGTCAGAGAAGGTTAGTCACAAAAGTAACAGTTGTTTACAGTTCATGTGTACTAGTGGTATTACTGAGGGTCCAGATCAACTTCATAGGGGGTTACATGTACCTAGAGAACCTCAGACAGTCAGAGAAGGTTGGTCACAAAAGTAACAGTTGTTTACAGTTCATGTGTACTCAGCCCTCGCGAAAAACAAAATCACCACGGCAAAAAAATTGCTGAGGTAAAACCACATTGCCTCTGCAAAATTCAGTTTTACCACGGCAATTTTCAGTTGTCTCCCCTGTCTCTTTTTTTACTATGTTTTTACCGTCTATGTGTTCATACTGATGTCCTGAGCAATACAAAAACAAAAGATTGATTAAAAATTAATCATAAAATTTTATTCAATAGAATGTAACAAAAAGCTTTGGTATCCATTGAATATTGACCCATACCTGTATACAGGTATCAAACATCTTCAGCCCATCGCCAGGCCCTTCAATTACAAGGACAACAATCACCTAACCCTACAACTTCTGTAAACAGCAGACAAACGACTATTTCCGACCAGTTACGGAAGATAACCCATCAGCAGCGGGGACAACTTGTTAAAAAGTTTCAATTAGTACATTGGTTGATGAACCGGTGTAAGTCGTTCAACGAGTATGAACAGTTCGTAACGTTTGAAAAAAACGTTCACATAGTTGATTTGGGACTTGGTTATTTGGACAGTCGAGCGGCCAGGGTTATGGCACATTTTCTGGCCATATCAATCAAACAGCACGAGATTACCGACCCTTTGAACTCTGGAGACCGGAAATATTTCAGCCTTTTCTATGACGGATCCAGCTCAGCCAAAACGTAACATTTTTTGATGACTTCGGTACCATCCACCCATTTGTCCGACAAGTTTGCGACCTACCCTCGTACATAGTTTGTACTACTTGGATTTGGGGCAGAATAATAACTTCTACAAGTCAGACAATACATTTTCAAAACGGTCTCGCCGTCGTCTGCTAAATCAAATCCGATGTAAGGCAAACTCCAATTTGCGACCGTCTGTTTTTTTTCAACATGGCGCCCTGTCGACCATTAACCGCTTACAGTTACACACGTGTAGAGACTGTCATGGGTCGATTCTCTTCTCATAAAATTAAGCGGAGTCAAAGTATTTCCCTACTTAAGACAACGTAAGTCGACATTTCTTATCGATGCTAATTATTTCAAAATTGTAATCTCTGAGGAACAGTGGAAAAAGATGGAATTGATCATTTAAACGAAAGCAAAAAATATTCACGATCGGCCCCCTTGTAACCCTCAAGCAGGTCACAATTGGCAGACCCCTCTAGGAGGAAATGAAGAGTGCTAAAAATAGATCAGCCGAGCGAGATTCTCTGATCGAACTCATTGTTCTGTGTCATCGAACGGGTGTTTTGCTTCGCACTTAAGATTATTTTACAGTTGAAGGCAATTTAAATAATTTGAGTACGCCGCACAACCCTCGGCAAAAAAATTGCCGACGGAAAATCATTTTGCGACCGTCTGTTTTTTTTCAACATGGCGCCCTGTCGACCATTAACCGCTTACAGTTACACACGTGTAGAGACTGTCATGGGTCGATTCTCTTCTCATAAAATTAAGCGGAGTCAAAGTATTTCCCTACTTAAGACAACGTAAGTCGACATTTCTTATCGATGCTAATTATTTCAAAATTGTAATCTCTGAGGAACAGTGGAAAAAGATGGAATTGATCATTTAAACGAAAGCAAAAAATATTCACGATCGGCCCCCTTGTAACCCTCAAGCAGGTCACAATTGGCAGACCCCTCTAGGAGGAAATGAAGAGTGCTAAAAATAGATCAGCCGAGCGAGATTCTCTGATCGAACTCATTGTTCTGTGTCATCGAACGGGTGTTTTGCTTCGCACTTAAGATTATTTTACAGTTGAAGGCAATTTAAATAATTTGAGTACGCCGCACAACCCTCGGCAAAAAAATTGCCGACGGAAAATCATTTTGCTTCAGCATTTACCACGGCAATTGCCGTTTGCCGACGTTATTCTCGAGGGCTGTGTACTAGTGGTATACTGAGGGTCCAGATCAACTTCATAGGGGGTTACATGTACCTAGAGAACCTCCGACAATCAGAGAAGGTTAGTCACAAAAGTAACAGTTGTTTACAGTTCATGTGTACTAGTGGTATTACTGAGGGTCCAGATCAACATCATAGGGGGTTACATGTACCTAGAGAACCTCAGACAGTCAGAGAAGGTTAGTCACAAAAGTAACAGTTGTTTACAGTTCATGTGTACTAGTGGTATTACTGAGGGTCCAGATCAACATCATAGGGGGTTACATGTACCTAGAGAACCTCAGACAGTCAGAGAAGGTTAGTCACAAAAGTAACAGCTGTTTACAGTTCATGTGTACTAGTGGTATTACTGAGGGTCCAGATCAACATCATAGGGGGTTACATGTACCTAGAGAACCTCCGACAGTCAGAGAAGATTAGTCACAAAAGTAACCGCTGTTTACAGTTCATGTGTACTAGTGGTATTACTGAGGGTCCAGATCAACTTCATAGGGGGTTACATGTACCTAGAGAACCTCCGACAATCAGAGAAGGTTAGTCACAAAAGTCACAGCCGTGTACAGTTCATGTGTACTAGTGGTATTACTGAGGGTCCAGATCAACATCATAGGGGGTTACATGTACCTAGAGAACCTCAGACAGTCAGATAAGGTTAGTCACAAAAGTAACAGCTGTTTACAGTTCATGTGTACTAGTGGTATTACTGAGGGTCCAGATCAACATCATAGGGGGTTACATGTACCTAGAGAACCTCAGACAGTCAGAGAAGGTTAGTCACAAAAGTAACAGCCGTGTACAGTTCATGTGTACTAGTGGTATTACTGAGGGTCCAGATCAACTTCATAGGGGGTTACATGTACCTAGAGAACCTCCGACAGTCAGAGAAGGTTAGTCACAAAAGTAACAGTTGTTTACAGTTCATGTGTACTTGTGGTATTACTGAGGGTCCAGATCAACATCATAGGGGGTTACATGTAACTTGAGAACCTCAGACAGTCAGAGAAGGTTAGTCACAAAAGTAACAGCCGTGTACAGTTCATGTGTACTAGTGGTATTACTGAGGGTCCAGATCAACTTCATAGGGGGTTACATGTACCTAGAGAACCTCCGACAGTCAGAGAAGGTTAGTCACAAAAGTAACAGCCGTGTACAGTTCATGTGTACTAGTGGTATTACTGAGGGTCCAGATCAACATCATAGGGGGTTACATGTACCTAGAGAACCTCAGACAGTAAGAGAAGGTTAGTCACAAAAGTAACAGCTGTTTACAGTTCATGTGTACTAGTGGTGTTACTGAGGGTCCAGATCAACATCATAGGGGGATACATGTACCTAGAGAACCTCTGACAGTCAGAGAAGGTTAGTCACAAAAGTAACAGCTGTTTACAGTTCATGTGTACTAGTGGTGTTACTGAGGGTCCAGATCAACATCATAGGGGGTTACATGTACCTAGAGAACCTCAGACAGTCAGAGAAGGTTAGTCACAAAAGTAACAGCTGTTTACAGTTCATGTGTACTTGTGGTATTACTGAGGGTCCAGATCAACATCATAGGGGGTTACATGTACCTAGAGAACCTCAGACAGTCAGAGAAGGTTAGTCACAAAAGTAACCGTTGTTTACAGTTCATGTGTACTAGTGGTATTACTGAGGGTCCAGATCAACATCATAGGGGGTTACATGTACCTAGAGAACCTCTGACAGTCAGAGAAGGTTAGTCACAAAAGTAACCGTTGTTTACAGTTCATGTGTACTAGTGGTATTACTGAGGGTCCAGATCAACATCATAGGGGGTTACATGTACCTAGAGAACCTCTGACAGTCAGAGAAGGTTAGTCACAAAAGTAACAGCTGTTTACAGTTCATGTGTACTAGTGGTATTACTGAGGGTCCAGATCAACATCATAGGGGGTTACATGTACCTAGAGAACCTCAGACAGTCAGATAAGGTTAGTCACAAAAGTAACAGCTGTTTACAGTTCATGTGTACTAGTGGTATTACTGAGGGTCCAGATCAACATCATAGGGGGTTACATGTACCTAGAGAACCTCAGACAGTCAGAGAAGGTTAGTCACAAAAGTAACAGCTGTTTACAGTTCATGTGTACTAGTGGTATTACTGAGGGTCCAGATCAACTTCATAGGGGGTTACATGTACCTAGAGAACCTCAGACAATCAGAGAAGGTTAGTCACAAAAGTAACAGCTGTTTACAGTTCATGTGTACTAGTGGTATTACTGAGGGTCCAGATCAACTTTATAGGGGGTTACATGTACCTAGAGAACCTCCGACAGTCAGAGAAGGTTAGTCACAAAAGTAACAGCTGTTTACAGTTCATGTGTACTAGTGGTATTACTGAGGGTCCAGATCAACATCATAGGGGGTTACATGTACCTAGAGAACCTCCGACAGTCAGAGAAGGTTAGTCACAAAAGTAACAGCCGTGTACAGTTCATGTGTACTAGTGGTATTACTGAGGGTCCAGATCAACATCATAGGGGGTTACATGTACCTAGAGAACCTCCGACAGTCAGAGAAGGTTAGTCACAAAAGTAACAGCCGTGTACAGTTCATGTGTACTAGTGGTATTACTGAGGGTCCAGATCAACATCATAGGGGGTTACATGTACCTAGAGAACCTCCGACAGTCAGAGAAGGTTAGTCACAAAAGTAACAGCCGTGTACAGTTCATGTGTACTAGTGGTATTACTGAGGGTCCAGATCAACATCATAGGGGGTTACATGTACCTAGAGAACCTCCGACAGTCAGAGAAGATTAGTCACAAAAGTAACCGCTGTTTACAGTTCATGTGTACTAGTGGTATTACTGAGGGTCCAGATCAACATCATAGGGGTTACATGTACCTAGAGAACCTCCGACAGTCAGAGAAGGTTAGTGACAAAAGTAAGAGCTGTTTACAGTTCATGTGTACTAGTGGTATTACTGAGGGTCCAGATCAACATTATAGGGGGTTACATGTACCTAGAAAACCTGCGACAATCAGAGAAGGTTAGTCACAAAAGTAACAGCTGTTTACAGTTCATGTGTACTAGTGGTATTACTGAGGGTCCAGATCAACATTATAGGGGGTTACATGTACCTAGAGAACCTCCGACAGTCAGAGAAGGTTAGTCACAAAAGTAACAGCTGTTTACAGTTCATGTGTACTAGTGGTATTACTGAGGGTCCAGATCTACGTCATAGGGGGTTACATGTACCTAGAGAACCTCCGACACTCAGAGAAGGTTAGTCACAAAAGTAAGAGCTGTTTACAGTTCATGTGTACTAGTGGTATTACTGAGGGTCCAGATCAACATTATAGGGGGTTACATGTACCTAGAGAACCTCCGACAGTCAGAGAAGGTTAGTCACAAAAGTAACAGCTGTTTACAGTTCATGTGTACTAGTGGTATTACTGAGGGTCCAGATCTACATCATAGGGGGTTACATGTACCTAGAGAACCTCCGACAGTCAGAGAAGGTTAGTCACAAAAGTAACAGCCGTGTACAGTTCATGTGTACTAGTGGTATTACTGAGGGTCCAGATCAACATCATAGGGGGTTACATGTACCTAGAGAACCTCCGACAGTCAGAGAAGGTTAGTCACAAAAGTAAGAGCTGTTTACAGTTCATGTGTACTAGTGGTATTACTGAGGGTCCAGATCAACATCATAGGGGGTTACAGAGAGAACCTAGAGAACCTCAGACAGTCAGAGAAGGTTAGTCACAAAAGTAACAGCTGTTTACAGTTCATGTGTACTAGTGGTATTACTGAGGGTCCAGATCAACTTCATAGGGGGTTACATGTACCTAGAGAACCTCTGACAGTCAGAGAAGGTTAGTCACAAAAGTAACAGCTGTTTACAGTTCATGTGTACTAGTGGTGTTACTGAGGGTCCAGATCAACATCATAGGGGGTTACATGTACCTAGAGAACCTCAGACAGTCAGAGAAGGTTAGTCACAAAAGTAACAGCTGTTTACAGTTCATGTGTACTTGTGGTATTACTGAGGGTCCAGATCAACATCATAGGGGGTTACATGTACCTAGAGAACCTCAGACAGTCAGAGAAGGTTAGTCACAAAAGTAACAGCTGTTTACAGTTCATGTGTACTAGTGGTATTACTGAGGGTCCAGATCAACATCATAAGGGGTTACATGTAACTTGAGAACCTCAGACAGTCAGAGAAGGTTAGTCACAAAAGTAACAGCCGTGTACAGTTCATGTGTACTAGTGGTATTACTGAGGGTCCAGATCAACTTCATAGGGGGTTACATGTACCTAGAGAACCTGCGACAGTCAGAGAAGGTTAGTCACAAAAGTAACAGCCGTGTACAGTTCAAGTGTACTAGTGGTATTACTGAGGGTCCAGATCAACATCATAGGGGGTTACATGTACCTAGAGAACCTCAGACAGTAAGAGAAGGTTAGTCACAAAAGTAACAGCTGTTTACAGTTCATGTGTACTAGTGGTGTTACTGAGGGTCCAGATCAACATCATAGGGGGATACATGTACCTAGAGAACCTCTGACAGTCAGAGAAGGTTAGTCACAAAAGTAACAGCTGTTTACAGTTCATGTGTACTAGTGGTGTTACTGAGGGTCCAGATCAACATCATAGGGGGTTACATGTACCTAGAGAACCTCAGACAGTCAGAGAAGGTTAGTCACAAAAGTAACAGCTGTTTACAGTTCATGTGTACTTGTGGTATTACTGAGGGTCCAGATCAACATCATAGGGGGTTACATGTACCTAGAGAACCTCAGACAGTCAGAGAAGGTTAGTCACAAAAGTAACCGTTGTTTACAGTTCATGTGTACTAGTGGTATTACTGAGGGTCCAGATCAACATCATAGGGGGTTACATGTACCTAGAGAACCTCTGACAGTCAGAGAAGGTTAGTCACAAAAGTAACCGTTGTTTACAGTTCATGTGTACTAGTGGTATTACTGAGGGTCCAGATCAACATCATAGGGGGTTACATGTACCTAGAGAACCTCTGACAGTCAGAGAAGGTTAGTCACAAAAGTAACAGCTGTTTACAGTTCATGTGTACTAGTGGTATTACTGAGGGTCCAGATCAACATCATAGGGGGTTACATGTACCTAGAGAACCTCAGACAGTCAGATAAGGTTAGTCACAAAAGTAACAGCTGTTTACAGTTCATGTGTACTAGTGGTATTACTGAGGGTCCAGATCAACATCATAGGGGGTTACATGTACCTAGAGAACCTCAGACAGTCAGAGAAGGTTAGTCACAAAAGTAACAGCTGTTTACAGTTCATGTGTACTAGTGGTATTACTGAGGGTCCAGATCAACTTCATAGGGGGTTACATGTACCTAGAGAACCTCAGACAATCAGAGAAGGTTAGTCACAAAAGTAACAGCTGTTTACAGTTCATGTGTACTAGTGGTATTACTGAGGGTCCAGATCAACTTTATAGGGGGTTACATGTACCTAGAGAACCTCCGACAGTCAGAGAAGGTTAGTCACAAAAGTAACAGCTGTTTACAGTTCATGTGTACTAGTGGTATTACTGAGGGTCCAGATCAACATCATAGGGGGTTACATGTACCTAGAGAACCTCAGACAGTCAGAGAAGGTTAGTCACAAAAGTAACAGCCGTGTACAGTTCATGTGTACTAGTGGTATTACTGAGGGTCCAGATCAACATCATAGGGGGTTACATGTACCTAGAGAACCTCCGACAGTCAGAGAAGGTTAGTCACAAAAGTAACAGCCGTGTACAGTTCATGTGTACTAGTGGTATTACTGAGGGTCCAGATCAACATCATAGGGGGTTACATGTACCTAGAGAACCTCCGACAGTCAGAGAAGGTTAGTCACAAAAGTAACAGCCGTGTACAGTTCATGTGTACTAGTGGTATTACTGAGGGTCCAGATCAACATCATAGGGGGTTACATGTACCTAGAGAACCTCCGACAGTCAGAGAAGATTAGTCACAAAAGTAACCGCTGTTTACAGTTCATGTGTACTAGTGGTATTACTGAGGGTCCAGATCAACATCATAGGGGTTACATGTACCTAGAGAACCTCCGACAGTCAGAGAAGGTTAGTGACAAAAGTAAGAGCTGTTTACAGTTCATGTGTACTAGTGGTATTACTGAGGGTCCAGATCAACATTATAGGGGGTTACATGTACCTAGAAAACCTGCGACAATCAGAGAAGGTTAGTCACAAAAGTAACAGCTGTTTACAGTTCATGTGTACTAGTGGTATTACTGAGGGTCCAGATCAACATTATAGGGGGTTACATGTACCTAGAGAACCTCCGACAGTCAGAGAAGGTTAGTCACAAAAGTAACAGCTGTTTACAGTTCATGTGTACTAGTGGTATTACTGAGGGTCCAGATCTACGTCATAGGGGGTTACATGTACCTAGAGAACCTCCGACACTCAGAGAAGGTTAGTCACAAAAGTAAGAGCTGTTTACAGTTCATGTGTACTAGTGGTATTACTGAGGGTCCAGATCAACATTATAGGGGGTTACATGTACCTAGAGAACCTCCGACAGTCAGAGAAGGTTAGTCACAAAAGTAACAGCTGTTTACAGTTCATGTGTACTAGTGGTATTACTGAGGGTCCAGATCTACATCATAGGGGGTTACATGTACCTAGAGAACCTCCGACAGTCAGAGAAGGTTAGTCACAAAAGTAACAGCCGTGTACAGTTCATGTGTACTAGTGGTATTACTGAGGGTCCAGATCAACATCATAGGGGGTTACATGTACCTAGAAAACCTCCGACAGTCAGAGAAGGTTAGTGACAAAAGTAACAGCTGTTTACAGTTCATGTGTACTAGTGGTATTACTGAGGGTCCAGATCAACATCATAGGGGGTTACATGTACCTAGAGAACCTCAGACAGTCAGAGAAGGTTAGTCACAAAAGTAACAGTTGTTTACAGTTCATGTGTACTAGTGGTATTACTGAGGGTCCAGATCAACATCATAGGGGGTTACATGTACCTAGAGAACCTCCGACAGTCAGAGAAGGTTAGTCACAAAAGTAACAACTGTTTACAGTTCATGTGTACTAGTGGTATTACTGAGGGTCCAGATCAACATCATAGGGGGTTACATGTACCTAGAGAACCTCAGACAGTCAGAGAAGGTTAGTCACAAAAGTAACAGCTGTTTACAGTTCATGTGTACTAGTGGTATTACTGAGGGTCCAGATCAACATCATAGGGGGTTACATGTACCTAGAGAACCTCCGACAGTCAGAGAAGGTTAGTCACAAAAGTAACAACTGTTTACAGTTCATGTGTACTAGTGGTATTACTGAGGGTCCAGATCAACATCATAGGGGGTTACATGTACCTAGAGAACCTCCGACAGTCAGAGAAGGTTAGTCACAAAAGTAACAGCTGTTTACAGTTCATGTGTACTAGTGGTATTACTGAGGGTCCAGATCAACATCATAGGGGGTTACATGTACCTAGAGAACCTCAGACAGTCAGAGAAGGTTAGTCACAAAAGTAACAGTTGTTTACAGTTCATGTGTACTAGTGGTATTACTGAGGGTCCAGATCAACATCATAGGGGGTTACATGTACCTAGAGAACCTCAGACAGTCAGAGAAGGTTAGTCACAAAAGTAACAGTTGTTTACAGTTCATGTGTACTAGTGGTATTACTGAGGGTCCAGATCAACATCATAGGGGGTTACATGTACCTAGAGAACCTCAGACAGTCAGAGAAGGTTAGTCACAAAAGTAACAGTTGTTTACAGTTCATGTGTAGGCCTACTAGTGGTATTACTGAGGGTCCAGATCAACATCATAGGGGGTTACATGTACCTAGAGAACCTCAGACAGTCAGAGAAGGTTAGTCACAAAAGTAACAGTTGTTTACAGTTCATGTGTACTAGTGGTATTACTGAGGGTCCAGATCAACATCATAGGGGGTTACATGTACCTAGAGAACCTCCGACAGTCAGAGAAGGTTAGTCACAAAAGTAACAACTGTTTACAGTTCATGTGTACTAGTGGTATTACTGAGGGTCCAGATCAACATCATAGGGGGTTACATGTACCTAGAGAACCTCAGACAGTCAGAGAAGGTTAGTCACAAAAGTAACAGCTGTTTACAGTTCATGTGTACTAGTGGTATTACTGAGGGTCCAGATCTACGTCATAGGGGGTTACATGTACCTAGAAAACCTGCGACAATCAGAGAAGGTTAGTCACAAGAGTAACAGCCGTGTACAGTTCATGTGTACTAGTGGTATTACTGAGGGTCCAGATCAACATTATAGGGGGTTACATGTACCTAGAAAACCTGCGACAATCAGAGAAGGTTAGTCACAAGAGTAACAGCTGTTTACAGTTCATGTGTACTAGTGGTATTACTGAGGGTCCAGATCAACATTATAGGGGGTTACATGTACCTAGAGAACCTCCGACAGTCAGAGAAGGTTAGTCACAAAAGTAACAGCCGTGTACAGTTCATGTGTACTAGTGGTATTACTGAGGGTCCAGATCAACATCATAGGGGGTTACATGTGCCTAGAGAACCTCAGACAATCAGAGAAGGTTAGTCACAAAAGTAACAGCCGTGTACAGTTCATGTGTACTAGTGGTATTACTGAGGGTCCAGATCAACATCATAGGGGGTTACATGTACCTAGAGAACCTCAGACAATCAGAGAAGGTTAGTCACAAAAGTAACAGCTGTTTACAGTTCATGTGTACTAGTGGTATTACTGAGGGTCCAGATCAACATCATAGGGGGTTACATGTATCTAGAGAACCTCAGACAATCAGAGAAGGTTAGTCACAAAAGTAACAGCTGTTTACAGTTCATGTGTACTTGTGGTATTACTGAGGGTCCAGATCAACATCATAGGGGGTTACATGTACCTAGAGAACCTCAGACAATCAGAGAAGGTTAGTCACAAAAGTAACAGCTGTTTACAGTTCATGTGTACTAGTGGTATTACTGAGGGTCCAGATCAACATCATAGGGGGTTACATGTACCTAGAGAACCTCAGACAATCAGAGAAGGTTAGTCACAAAAGTAACAGCTGTTTACAGTTCATGTGTACTAGTGGTATTACTGAGGGTCCAGATCAACATCATAGGGGGTTACATGTACCTAGAGAACCTCAGACAATCAGAGAAGGTTAGTCACAAAAGTAACAGCTGTTTACAGTTCATGTGTACTTGTGGTATTACTGAGGGTCCAGATCAACATCATAGGGGGTTACATGTACCTAGAGAACCTCAGACAATCAGAGAAGGTTAGTCACAAAAGTAACAGCTGTTTACAGTTCATGTGTACTAGTGGTATTACTGAGGGTCCAGATCAACATCATAGGGGGTTACATGTACCTAGAGAACCTCAGACAATCAGAGAAGGTTAGTCACAAAAGTAACAGCTGTTTACAGTTCATGTGTACTAGTGGTATTACTGAGGGTCCAGATCAACATCATAGGGGGTTACATGTACCTAGAGAACCTCCGACAGTCAGAGAAGGTTAGTCACAAAAGTAACAGTTGTTTACAGTTCATGTGTACTAGTGGTATTACTGAGGGTCCAGATCAACATCATAGGGGGTTACATGTACCTAGAGAACCTCAGACAATCAGAGAAGGTTAGTCACAAAAGTAACAGCTGTTTACAGTTCATGTGTACTTGTGGTATTACTGAGGGTCCAGATCAACATCATAGGGGGTTACATGTACCTAGAGAACCTCAGACAATCAGAGAAGGTTAGTCACAAAAGTAACAGCTGTTTACAGTTCATGTGTACTTGTGGTATTACTGAGGGTCCAGATCAACATCATAGGGGGTTACATGTACCTAGAGAACCTCAGACAATCAGAGAAGGTTAGTCACAAAAGTAACAGCTGTTTACAGTTCATGTGTACTAGTGGTATTACTGAGGGTCCAGATCAACATCATAGGGGGTTACATGTACCTAGAGAACCTCAGACAATCAGAGAAGGTTAGTCACAAAAGTAACAGCTGTTTACAGTTCATGTGTACTTGTGGTATTACTGAGGGTCCAGATCAACATCATAGGGGGTTACATGTACCTAGAGAACCTCAGACAATCAGAGAAGGTTAGTCACAAAAGTAACAGCTGTTTACAGTTCATGTGTACTAGTGGTATTACTGAGGGTCCAGATCAACATCATAGGGGGTTACATGTACCTAGAGAACCTCAGACAATCAGAGAAGGTTAGTCACAAAAGTAACAGCTGTTTACAGTTCATGTGTACTTGTGGTATTACTGAGGGTCCAGATCAACATCATAGGGGGTTACATGTACCTAGAGAACCTCAGACAATCAGAGAAGGTTAGTCACAAAAGTAACAGCCGTGTACAGTTCATGTGTACTAGTGATATTACTGAGGGTCTAGATCAACATCATAGGGGGTTACATGTACTTTTTAACTTTTCGTTACCGTATTTCTTCTAAAGATTCAGGCACTTTTTTCCTCATAAGGATTCGATCATTAGAAAAGATATATGCTAAATGAGGCCAGACAAATTTGCCCATTAGAGGGAATTTAAGGCAATATGACCCGCTGAGCAGTGTGTGAAAACAGTTATCTGTATTGTTAAACACAACTCCATGTCCCCTTTTTTGTCTGACTCAATGGAAAATTTAGGCCATTAGAATGGCTGAATATTTAGAAGAAATACGGTAGTATAAACTTTACCAAGTGCAATGTTAAGCCCAAATCAATGAAAATTGCAAACCTTCAAACAACTAAGTACACAATAGACCTTTTTTGTTTAGAATATGTTTTTTTTGACGTTGTTTGAATTGTATTGCAGACATCATTTCTTTGTTGCAGGCGCTGTGACACGCCTGTATCACATTGCGTCATAGACATATGCAATTTCAACATCAGATTGATTCCAAAAAGACCATTTTGCCGTACTCAGAGGCTTCTATGGAAATGTCAATTCTTAAGCCAAAGGGTCAATATTATGAACATTTTTTCCTCATTGATTTGAAGGTATCAATGGAAGTTCCTGGCTGTTCACCCAGTCATAAAGCCAAGTTGTCATCTCTCTGGCTCAGTCGGTAGAACCCCATGGGAGAGGCCTTTATTGATGGGAGATGGTGGGGGTGCTCGATTACTCATTTGACACAGTTGAGCCAACTTCTCTCAGTTTTACACAGCACCCCCCCCCCCCCCTTCCTAAATCTATGGGTCACAGATTCAAATCTAAACAAAATTTTTAAAAGTCGGAGTGAACTTATCACCTCAATGCCTTATACGGTAGAGTTACCATTTGTTTGTCGACATTGGAGTTTTCCTTCGAACAAAGAGTCTGGCATCCTACCCCACAAATACCCCACTAAACCTTCCACCGTCATATAAGTAAAAGAATCTTGCGAATGGGATAAAAAATCAACCAAACCATTTATTAATCAAATGCTATTTGTCTAATAATCTTATTGAATTCCAGAGCTCCTTGGAGACCAAAGAGAGGCTGTCTCCAGCCATTCAGGAGAAATATCTTTCCCTTATCCAGTATTTCATTACAAATGGTTAGTGGACGCGTCTCTATTTGTTATCAAATCCCACTCAGTCCAAAAATTGGAAAATTTTCTGACTGGGTTTTCACTCAAACGACCTATGTGGGATGGTTGCCAGTTACCAGCGGAAGGTCGTGGGTTTCCTCCGGACGCTGAGCCCGGTTTCCTCCCACAATAAAACTGGCAACGCCGCCATATAAGTGAAATAATCTTGAGCGCGGCGTAAAACACCAACCAATCAATCAATCAATCAATCTATTTGTTATCCCCCAACAAGTTTTTCATTTTGCAGTTTATCAGTGAATTCACTGCCAAGTGCAAAATAAATCACAAAATAAGTATTTGGTAAATACATACATGTTCAGGAAAAATAGTGCACTCTGAATTTAAAGGTCATTTAGCTTATCTCAGGTGATACACCTGAGATGTCACAACTTTGATCAACTAGTTGTTCACCCCTCCTGCTAAAACTGGAAATACCTAGCTTTCAAATTTTGACATTTTTATTCAATTTTCATTTGAACAACAACAAGATGTCCTCATTAGAGTGTGATTCAACAATACCAATGAAGTTTTTTCTCGGGGCTTCCGTTGATAAAAGGGAAGGATCAACAAGCCTCGCAGAAATGGGTCGCGTGTATGAACACCTGGTGTAAGTTTTGTTGGAAATAAATCTGTATTAAAACTAACACACGGTCCAGGAGCTAACACAGAATCTTTCTTTTAAAACGAAAATATTTCCGAGTCAATTATATTTATCATGGATTCATACAATGAACTTGGAATAGTTGGTGAAATAAACATAAAATCAATGTTGCTGTGCTGTCAATATTTTAACACTATTTTCATTAACTTTGCAGGTATTCAAGAACTTAGCGATGCCATTTACAAGACTGTAGAAAGCACTTTAGGAAGGTAACAGGAATTCTCTCCTTATATCAACCTTTTTTACATAAAATAGGTTTAGTAGCAAAAGTTATATTGTTTGATTGTTTGGTGTTTTACGCCGCGCTCAAGATTATTTCACTAATAAGGCGGCGTTGCCAGTTTTACTGTGGGAGGAAACCGGGCTCTGTGCCCGGTGGAAACCCACGACCTTCCGGTGGTAACTGGCAACCATCCCACATAGGTCGTTCGAGTGAAGCAAAAGTTATAAAATCACTAGATGATTTTGATTATCTGATGACTGGCATGATAGTCCGATACTAATATGTTCTATTTCCATTAGTAGAACTCTTCAAAGTGGAGGTGCATTTGGTGTACAAATTAATGAGACAGCCTTGTTCTCGTTGTAATGCTCAGGAATGCAAACAATGGATTGATTGATTGATGTTTTCTTATTTGACTTATAAAGCGGCGGTGCCAGGTTTAGTGGGGGAGGAAACCCGGGTTGATTGCTGGGAGGAAATCTTGACCTTCGGCGATTGCCTGGCAACTCTTCCACATATGTCAATAGAATGAAAAATTCAAACAATGGAAGAAATCTATTTACAGAATTTTTAAGGTTTTAATGAATAAATTAAAACATTTTATATTTTTATTTTTGCCAGCTGAGGTAAAATGCAAAGAAATATTTTGATCTTCTGGACTCTCTTTAGTTCTCTGTACCATTCCCTATTCATTAAACACAAGGTGTGCCCAAACAATCACATGAGAGTGTTGAAACGCATCGTTCGTCAAATAGAGAACAGAACCGGGTGGGTGGGGTCTTTTTTCTTGATGGAAATATAATTATTGAAGTCCAGACATTTTTCCTCCTCAATGAACATGGCATTGCCACCGTGTGTCAAAAATAAAAACACGTGAATACTACTTATTCTTGTGTTAAATATCAAATGAAACAAGAAGATACTATTGTTTGCAGAAAAACTAAAACATGTTAAACTGCAGTTGTCTCCCCTTTTCAGTATATATAGTTGAATATCCTCAGTATATTAAATGAATCTAAACCCTTCAAACTGCTATATTTTAAGTTGTGGTCTCTCTGTTTTTCAGTATATCGTTAAAAGCCCAGCTGCGTCTGTCTGATATTGAGGGATACATGGAAGCCGTCCGTGTCAAGATGGAGTGCGGTCTGACAAACGGATCGACGACAATACCCACAGCCCCTCTTAACCACTTTATGCTACCTGCAGAACAAATTGAAGAAATGGTGAGTTGAATTTTCAGTATCACCAGAAGTTCATGGGTTTTCATTCCTCACTTGTGGGTTCCGGGTCGCGGGTTCGAATCCCACTCAAATCCCCCCAAAATGGGAAAATGTTCTAACTGGGTTTTCACTCAACTACCTATGTGGGATGGTTGCCAGTTACCACCGGAAAGTCGTGGGTTTCCTCCGAGCATAGAGCCTGGTTTCCTCCCACATATAAGTAAATAATCTTGAGTGTGATGTAAAACACCAAACAATCAATTAACCGGGGAGCTACATGTAAGAATAGACCCTCAGCCTTCCCAAGGTGCTTAATCGTAAGAGGGGACTAATCCTTGGGCCACTGGGTGGGTTCTGGGGGGATAAAAATTGGCTCACAGTTCCCAGGTTAGCCTGATTGTAAGAGGGTCAAATATTTAATTATCATGCTACAAACCTATTATTACCCTCTATGAGAACTATCCATATTTAATATTGTATAATTGAAAAAGAGTTATTTATATAAATTGTTTATTGTTGCTGTATTGGACAAAATTGTGATATATCTTCTTTTTATTCTCCAAAAAAATAATTCACCAGTTTTTATTGATTTTCTTTTTCTGTTATTGTTCAGTTCCAATATATTTTTCATGTAAAACAATGTATCATCTACCCTCTTTTTTTCGCTGTCGTATAAATGAAATAATCTGGAGCGCAGCGCTAAACTCTGATCAATCATTCATCCCAATGGCAACCCTCATCCAGTTTCCTTCCCCCAATAAACCTGGCAAGGGTAACACCCAGACCTGGAATCAAACCTGTGCCCCACAGTACAGCACCTTTTCAAGGAAGTGTGATCCTCGAAACACTGACAATACTGCTATACTCACTATTAAAAAGATTGATTCATTGTCATTTTACGCTGCACTCAAGATTGTTTCACTTATATGGCAGCGTTACCAGGTTTAGGTGGCGGGGGGAACAGGGCTCATTGCCCGAAGGAAACCCCCGACCTTCGAAGAGTACCTGGCAACTCTTCCACATATGGCAACCAAGTGAAAAATCCACTCAGAAATATTTTAATTTTTATTTGGTGTGAGTGTGATTCGAACATGTGCCCCATCGATGGAAGGTCTGTGTGGGACTGAGGGGCGATCACTCTAACCGACTGGACCACCGAAGCCCCTCACTATCCATAGACACCAAGAAATTAACCTTATGTTCCATGCTTTTCCTAGGGGACAAAGAAAGGTGGAGAAGAAGTTCTGTACCAGGAACTACTCAGTCAAACCAGAGACATGATTGAAAGGTATAGACCAAGTTGAACAATCTGTTAATTTCGTTTGTGAAGAATTAGCTACTTGAGCAGTATGATCAAGAAATACAAAATAAGAGCTTTCCTCTTATCTATATTTATGAACACTAAAACACACGAGGCACATGGAAAATCTTCTTGTCTAAAATAACTGTTGAGACAAGTTTCTAATTGTGTTAAAAAGCAGTATGTCATTTAGACCTTTATACCCCCAAATTGTTGTAATTAACTAAACCTATGATATTTCATTAGGTTGACGACTGACAGGAGCTTGGCCTTAGTCAGTAGAATTTTCTGAAAGACTTTGTAATACATTGACAATGCTTACGCATCTTAAGCTATGGCAAGCATATTGGCAGACTGAGATTAAGCCCCATAGAATCATGTGGAAAAAACAGTGAAACTTTTGGTCCATATAGTTACACTGGCATTCTATAATTAGTGGAAAAGTATGGTGTTAAATCAAATTTTGGCGTCTAAAAGATCCCTTTTATTTATTGTATGGATTGATTTATTGGTGGAGGAAATCCGGCTCTTGGCTGGAGGAAACCCTTGACCTTAGGGGAGTACCTGGCCACATATGGCGACCAAGTGATTGATTGATGTTTTACGCCGCACTCAAGATTATTTTAGTTATGTGGCAGCTGAGCGGTGTCAGGTTCATTGAAGTGTAGAGGAAAGTGTGCTCTTGTTCGAAGGAAACTCTCGAACTTTGGTCAGTAACTGGCAATTCTTCCACATTCAGCGATCAAGTGAAAAATCCATTCAACTATGGCTCCAATGAAAATATATTGCACTGTTGTAATATGGGGGTATTACTAGGCCTCTAGAGTCACATGTAATTTCTATGGTATAGATGTATACATAAAGCTGTTTCTACTGTTATATATATATATATACAATATATGCTGAGGGAATAATAAAAATTTGAGATGACAAAAAAAGAAAATTTATTGAAACAGAATTGGCTTATTGCTCGTCATTTTTTTTTAAAGTGGCATGAGCTGCCAAAATGTTGATATTTTGATGTTTAAACAGAATGTTGAAATTATTGGCCATTTTTCTCAAGACGAATCATTCAGAAGCTTTTTAGTGCTTTTAGTCTCGAAAATGTACGTTAAAGTATTGTTTTGAACTAAGTTTGGCTTTAGAATGAATGAATGGTCGTCCTGGTTATTTAAATTTTGTTTACTTTTCGAACACGTTTTCGCTTCGTACAGGCCACATACGTATAGATTTTCCTCATTCCAACGCCAATCATTTAGTTTTTCGATGGCCTTCAAAGCCTCTTACTGTCGTGACGATCAGAAATTATGAAAAAAGTGTGAATTTTGGCAGCTCATGCCATTTTAAGAATTACAAAATAAGAGCTTTCCACTGATACCAACTTGGTTATTACATCTAGTTTTTTTATAAGCAACAAAACCCCTAAAGTGTTCATGTAAATTTTATCACACGTTTGGTTTGTACCTCTTACTGCATGTCTAAGTACTCCACACGTTGGCACTCAGACCAGATAAAAATTGAAAAATGGATTTTTCAGTGGGTCGCCGTATGTGGAAGAGTTGCCAGGTACTCGCCGAAGGTCGGGAGTTTCCTCCTGCAATGAGACAGGTTTCCTCCCCCACTAAACCTGGCAACGCCGCCATATGCGTGAAATAATCTTGAGTGCGACGTAAAACATCAATCAATCTATCAATTAACCAAACGTTGAACTTTCTTTAGAATTGGAATTAATGGGGAAAAAACCAGAATTTCGGCAGTTAATGGCATTTGATCTTGAAATATGTTTGTGTTTTACAGTGAGGACTTCCATAGTGTTTTACAGACTTGTTTAAATAAAGGTTTTACTCGTTTATTGGATTATCTGGCGGAGGGATATCGAGGCTCCTTATCCCATCACGGGGAAATAGAGGCGAACTTTTACAGGTAGGATAACAGTTATAAAGGATAGTTGCTAGTTAGATATCAGTGCTGGAACTCAACTTTTTAGAGTGGTTGCCATCAGGGCAAGCGGAATGTCAAAACTGGTTGTCAACACCAAGATACTGTTGCCCAGATTATCACAAATAAAGGGGGGGCATGTAGAACATCAAAGCTAATTGAAGGGAGAGGGAGGTTTCCTGACTGATTAGTCTTGGTAATGCAGACATGAAAGCCAGCATTTCTGTTTTCAGTTTACGAGATTGTCGAATTCCCTTGGCTAAGCTGATACCTACTGTCAATGGAGTTATGGACAGACTTTGTGGTGATTCTCCAAACCCCTTTATACAGGTACGCTAGTTTTCTTAAAAAAGGATCAAAAGTAATGAACATAACAGAAAACTGGTCTGCACAAGTATAACATTTTGTGGTGAATCTCATATCAATAGCGGGTGGCTCAGTCAGCGGGTGGCTCAGTCAGCAGGTGGCTCAGTCAGCGGAGAGATACTCTCACTCCAACACAGGCCTTCCATCGAGATTCGAAGCAAAGTCAAAGCAAAAATTGGGAAAAAATGATTTTGTTGTCACCAGATTGCCTTATGTGGACAGGTGTAGCTGACAGGTTCTCGGTGAAGGTCAGGGGTTTCCTCCAGGCAAAATCGGTGAAGGTCAGGGGTTTCCTCCAGGCAAAATCGGTGAAGGTCAGGGGTTTCCTCCAGGCAAAATCGGTGAAGGTCAGGGGTTTCCTCCAGGCAAAATCGGTGAAGGTCAGGGGTTTCCCTCAGGCCAAATCGGTGAAGGTCAGGGGTTTCCTCCAGGCAAAAAGCCTAGTTTCTAATGCCATTAATCTACAGGTTTTTGGATACTACGAAGGCCAAAACTGGCCTCAAATTTGGTTAGCCCAAATAACCCCTGATATTGCTTTGTCTGACTTTGTTTTTCATTGAACTTCACTGTCCAATACAGAGTGCAGCGTAAAACATGCAATCAATGCAGTGCAGCAGTCAATCATTCAATATTCAATCAGATGATGAAAAGTTTAAATTTTGTTGCGTTGATAAGTTGACACACCAGTCTCCCACGGAAGACCTAAAATTGTGCGACATTAGACCCTTTCTAAAAATTTGCTATCATAAAAGGCAGAAAGGGAACTTCGAAAGCTATTTTCTAATATGTATGGCACAAGCAGACACGACTGGCAAGTGTCTAGACATGACGTCACAAGCCATACATTGTGTATATGGTAGTAGCCCTGTATGGATCAGCACGGCGACATAATATGGAATATACACGATCTCCACGTGACTGGTTTGAACCAATCAAAAGGCAGTATTCAGCGGGAGGTGGGATAAGATTAGTTACAGGGTTTGTTCGAGGGGGGATACGGAAATATATGGGGTCAGTAAACCGATATTGGGTGAGGCGTTAGCCGAGCCCAATATACTGTTTACTGACCCCATATATTTCCGTATCCCCCCTCGAACAAACCCTGTAACGAATTTATCCCACCGAAGACATAACTTGTACGATATTCAAGCCTTCTTTCTGAAAATTGGCTTTCATAAAAGGCAGAAAGTGAACTCCGAAAGGTATTTTCTAATGTGTAAGGCACGAACAGACACGACTGGCAAGCGTCTAGACATGACGTCACAAGCCATATATGGTAGTCGCCCTGTATGGATCAGCACGGCGACGTAATATGGAAATATACAGGGTCTCCACGTGACTGGTTTGAACCAATCAACAGGAAGTATTCAGTGTGAGGTGGGAGAAAGAAATATATGGGTTCAGTAAACGAATATTGTGGGAGGTGTTGGCATATACCAATATACTGCTATTTTCTGATATGTATGGCAAGTGTCGAAACATGACGTCACAAGCCATATATATTTATGATCACGAAAACACACGGGCCCAGGGAAAATCTTCTTGTCTAAAATAACCATATATGGTATGGATCAGCACATCAACGTAATCAACGTCTCCACGGGACTGGTTTGAACCAATCAAAACTATTCAGCTTAAGGTGGGATGATATATAATATGAAGGTTCTAGAATTGTAACATATATGTTTTATTGTTTCAGGATTTGTTGGTGATGGAATCTCTACGAGACTTGGCTGCCAATGTTTACGAGGCCTTCAGTCAACAAGAGGATGTCACGCCAAAGGAGGGGCTTACACGATGATTGACAGCTGTATCTGGGTCATTTCATTTACGATTCATCATTCGATGATTGATAATTTTATTCGCGGTTGTCGGTTCAGCATTCCAAAAGTTATATATGGCAAAGTCTGAGATGATATGGTGGCATTTTATGTCTTCCATAATTAACAGAGAATCCCCCCCCAAATTAAATGTCTAATTTTTTGTTTTCAAAATTTAGTTCATGATTATATTCATTTAATTAAATTTTCATTTTTATTAATCAATTTCAAACATAATCGCTACATGCTATTGTGAACTTATGTTTGGCTTGAGCTTGGCGTAAAACGCCAAACAATCAATCTTATGTTTGGGTTGTATTTTAATTTCACTGATTCACCAATTATTTTAACCTATTAATCTTGTTCCTTTAAGATGTGTTCTAAATTTGGTGCTAAAGATTGAATTATATACTCATTTCTTTTATTTTGGATTTTTATCATAAATTGTCTGAACATATGTTTTCTAATCTATTCAATGTCGGAGTTTTTATGCAATGGCTATTTGGTATCATTTCAGTGATTGATTGATGTTTTACGCCGCACTAAAGATTATTTCACTTACGAACCAGGTTCTTTGCCCGAAGGTAACCCCCGACTTTTGTCGAGTACCTGGCAACTCTTCCACATAAGCAATTGAGTGAAAAATCCACTCAGAAATTTTTCGATTTTTTTTGGGTTTAATTGGGATTGGAACCCATGCCACATAGATGGAAAGCCTGTGTCAGGCTGAGGGACTATAAACTCTGAATGAATCAGAGGCAAAGGGCCCATTTTTCTCTCATGATATTGGCAAGGACGAGAAGGGATTCAATCAATAAACAACCATGTAATCGCTAACGATTCTTGCATGGTCATATATGTGACCTATAGACTATTGTTTTCACATCTATATACATAATTTAAGGGGGCCTCCGTGGCTCAGTAGGTAGAGCGTTGGACGCTCAATCCGAACAGCCTTCCACCAATGGGTCCCGGGTTCGAATCCCACCCAGTCCAAAAAAAAATTGGAAAATTTTTCTGACTGGGTTTTCACTCGAACGACCTATGTGGGATGGTTGCCAGTTACCAGCGGAAGGTCGTGGGTTTCCTGCCACACTAAAACTGGCAACGCTGCCATATAAGGGAAATCATCTTGAGCGCGGCGTAAAACACCAAACAATCAATCACAATTTAAGATTATTTTCCATGCGAACAGAAAAAAGGTGATCTATTTTTCCCAAGTGATTGAATAAGAGGCCTCATGGATTGTTTCCAGTTATTGTAAATATTTTGCCCATAAACTCCTATAAGACTTTTAAAATAAAATATATTAAATTTTATTAAAATATTGAAATACTATGAGGACATTGTTCTGAAAAATATGTTGACAATGTTAACAAAATTTCTCTTATGTATTAATATAAATGTAAACTTGATGCAACTGAAGTGATTTTTCATTTTGTTTTTATACCTACATTGTACGTACAAAATTTATCAATTACAGGGGATTGGTGCCCATTTTCGATTTCCGTTTTGGGCATCTAAATCGGTATTAGAATTTCGGCCATTTTTATACGCCCGACTTAAAAAAAGTCGGTCGTATTATGGTATCACCAGCGCCGTCCGTCCGTCTCGGATTCCCTTCCGCTCTATAACTTGAAGAGTTTTGATCCGATCTTTACAATTTTTTTTACAACATGTACTCTAGGGGTAGAAGGTGTGTCATGAACCATTAAGAACATTGTCCATTGCATAATATGGCTATTACATTGGATTATATAATATTCTGTCTTAGTCTATATCTTCGTATCCTTCCGCTCCATAACTTGAAGAGTTTTGATCAGATCTTTACAATTATTTTTACAACATATAGTTTAGGGGTAGAAGATGTGTCATGTACCATTTAGGACATTGTCGATTGCATAATATGACTTCTACATTGGATTATGTAATATTCTGTCTTAGTCTATATCTTCGCTCCATAACTTGAAGAGTTTTGATCCGATCTTGACGATTCTTTCAGAGTATATACTTTATGGGCAGATAGGGTGTCGTGTACCATTTCTGACATCACATGTTGCATAATATGGCAGCCCTATTGGATTATGTAATATTCCCTTTTGGCTCCAGAACTTCTTTCGTTTTGATATAATCTCTCCAATTCTTTTAGAGTATATATACCTTATAGGTAGATAATGTGTCGCTTACCAAATTTGATTTCAGTCCACATATTTTTTGTCTGTTTTCAAGAGTTTTTTTTATTATCAGAAATGTGTACCTGATGTTTAATATATATATATTAATATATATCAATGCTTTTTTGAGTACACTTGGTCCAGAGTAATACTGGAAGGCAATTAATTTATACATTCTGAGACTGTTTTCTTGGATAATTTAATGTGCGCTATAATAACAAAAAAATACCATTTTCCCCACTTTATTACCCATGTGGTATTTATCAGAGTGGCTGTTTAAATAGAGATAAGGGGACAATGGCATCCACCAGAGTAGTACACAAGGTTTGTATATTTACACACCATTGTATCAGTGGTCAGCCTGAAGATTGTTTGCTTTGTAATAAAACTTTTACAGCCAAGTCCAATAGAACAGTGTCCCAGTCAAAACTGTTAAAATTCAAGAATTGTAAGCTAAATTGTATTGATTGCTCCTTCCCAATTATGGAACATAACAGCAATGTCAAAACAGCCACAATATTTCAGTTTTTGCTATTAAAATGTGATTGAAATTACCTGAACAGATTATATATGTGTACTATAACCTACTGTGGCTGTTTAAATAGAGATAAGAGTATGTATAACGTACTGGTATTTAGTTACAGCTTCATAAAATTCAGAAGAAAAAAACTTCTAATGTGAACAAGAAATTCGAATGGATGAAATTAAAACAAATGTTATATTAAACGTAAAGTTGTTACTCGTAGCGGTTCGACTTTGCCACGGCGGGCGTATGTTGAGTTTACTAAAACTCTTGTTCAATAAAGTCTAATCCAAAAAATACTGTTGCACTCAGTAACTTATTAAACTCCTTACTTTTGATACCTCTTGCCTTTGAGATGCAGCATTCTTGCAGATATACGGTAAGAATTCCGCTAATTCAAGTACTCAAAACATTAAGAAAAGGACTCTTAAAAGTTTGAGACTCCTCGTTGGGTGTCTTACCTCCTGCATGGAGCGACTGATAATCCTATCGAGCAATCGCTATTGTTGTTGTTTTAGACCAAACATAGCAGAAAGCAGTCTAATAATTTGTTATCTTCACATTGCTCGTCCTTGAATTAGCGGAATTCTTACCGTAGTTTTAATTATATTCTCTAGTACATCACCATTGTGCAAAGAATTCAAATTCCCTTCAATGGCCCAGAGATTAAAATTTTTACAGCTGAAATATTAACATTTCACCCGTGTTTTTTAGTACTTTGTTGTTTTAGATAAGAAGATTTTCCCAGTGCCCATGTGTTTTAGTTTCAGTGTGTCCAGGGTGACTGTTTTAAAGTGGCATGAGCTGCCAAAATGTTGAAAATTATTGACTATTTTTCTCAAGACGTGTAATTCAGAAGCTTTTCAGTGCTTCTAGTGTCGAAAATGTACGATAAAGTATTGTTTTGAACTAACATTGGCTTAGAATGAATGGGCGTCCCGGTTGTTTAAATTTTGTTTATTTTTCGAACACATTTTCGGTCCATACAGGCCACATACTGTATGGATTTTCCTCATTTCAACGCCAATCATTTAGTTTTTCGATGGCCTTCAAAGCCTCTTACTGTCGTGACGATCAGAAATTATGAAAAAAGTGCGGATTTTGGCAGCTCATGCCACTTTAAATAAGATGACATAAGAATTAAAAAATTATCCCCAACATAAAACTGACAGTATTTTATTCGGGTTAAACGATAGAGATTAAAGCAAAATATTTACAACAATTAAAATGTAGCAGATTTTACTACACACAAAATAAATTCAGTATCACACAATAAATTACATCAATGAAAAGTGACCTTACACTTTTAAAATACATTTTAAAAAAAGCAACAGCTATTTGTAACAAGCCTGCTGATTGGTTGACTGGCCAGCATATATTAAAGAATGTTATCAAAATATTTGACACACAAAAGTAGGTTAATAAGCCAGGTTTAGTAGACAAAAAAACCCGTCAGAATTTGGTCTGAACAGGATTTGATTGATTGATTGAGATTTTACGCTGCGCTCAAGATTATTTCACTTGTATGGCGGCAGGAAACCAGGCTATGCCCAGAGGAAACCCACGACCTTCCGTTGGTAACTGGCAACCATCCCACATAGGTCGTTAAGGGTGAAAACCCAGTCAGAAAATTTTCCAATTTTTGGACTGAGTGGGATTCGAACCCGCAACACATTGGAGTACAGGATTTCAAGGCTTGTCAGTACGAGACCATTGCTCCACCGAGGCCCCTACTTCTGATATGACCGATGCTCAAGGTTCTGTGTTCGTCTTAATTTACAGGCAGGTTTTTTAATACAATCCAGTAAAAATTCCACATGAATTATTTGTAAAAGAATTGAAAGACTACTGTAAGAATATCATCATAGGACTAGAACATTTTTGATCGTTTTTTGTGTTTAAAAAAAAAATCAATCCATGAATACGATCACAAGAATCCAAATCTCCCCTTGTATCTGCTGATCGTTTTGTGCCGCACTCAACATTTCACCTATGTGGTGGCGTTGCCAGACACATCGCCATAAGAAACCCAACCTTCTACACTGCAGTTCCTTGGCAGTCATTTCAAATCCAGTGAAAACTGTTCTGAGAAATTTTTCAATGTTTACTTATAACGTAACATTTGGGTCACAGGAAAAAAACAGAATGTTTCAGTCAGGATGATACAATGAAAATCACATAAAAATACTTTCAATCACACAACCTATTTGATATTTGATTTATACATATTTTAAATCTGTGTACATGTTTCTAATGTGCTTGGGGAGGAATATTTTAAAATTTAGTGCATACATAACAATAAAGGCACATCACATTCAAGTTTTTTTTCCAATTAAATAGGAAAGCTAAACTAATTACTATTTAATACAAATAATTTCTCAGAACTAAAAGACATTGACAAAATTGTTCTCGCCAAAATCGGTGCAAAAAAGCAGTAGATCTACAAGTAAAATCTTAAAGTAATTTGATAACGAGGACCCAAATGATCATTTGCCCATGAGTGTCCCAAACAATCCCCAATTGACTTTTTCATATAACTTTCTCTATATCAAGTTAGTGATCACTTTGGGACATAAATGTTCACTTGGGGGCCTTCATGCTCACTAAAGGGCCTTCATGCTCACTAGGGGGCCTTGATGCTCACTAGGGGGCCTTGATGCTCACAATGGGACATAAATGTTCACTAATTGGGGGCCTTTATGCTCACTATGGGACAAATGTTCACTTGGGGGCCTTCATGCTCACTATAAGACATAAATGTGCACTTGGGGGCCTTCCTGCTCACTATGGGACATAAATGTTCACTTGGGGGCCTTCATGCTCACTATGGGACCTAAATGTTCACTTGGGGGCCTTCATGCTCACTATGGGACCTAAATGTTCACTTGGGGGCCTTCATGCTCACTATGGGACATAAATGTTCACTAGGGGGCCTTGATGCTCACTATGGGACATAAATGTTCACTTGGGGGCCTTCATGCTCACTATGGGACATAAATGTTCACTAGGCTCCCTTTATGCTCACTAAGGGGCCTTCATGTTCACTATGGGACATAAATGTTCACTAAGGGGCCTTCATGTTCACTATGGGACATAACTGTTCACTAGGGGGCCGTCATGCTCACTAAAAGTTTATGGGGCCCAAATGCTGACTAAGGGGCCTTAATGAGGCCAAGACTATCAGAGTAGACGACGATTACTTATGGATAACAACTTCTTAGTTTATTGTTATCCATAAGCAATTGTCGTCTTCATTTGTACATCCAACTTCTAAATGCCATTGACAGATTTAACTATCAGAGTATTCGCATTTACCAAAATGATATGCCTATAGCATTTTCCATGCATATAATCAATATAAAGATCTCCTTCCAATCTTCCAACTTGTACATGTAACTCATAAGTTTATGATTAGCAAACAATTTCTTAAAATTAAAATAAACTGGCCTTGTTCATAACAAATTAAATCAAGAATTAAAGAATCAAATTAAAGGTAAACTTATTTATGTTATAAAAAGCAAGTTTAGTAACATATCCACTCTCAATGACAAAAATATGTTTAGTGATATATTATGTTAGATGTATACATATGAAAATACAATGGGAAACAAATCAATCGTCAAACCAGTCTATGCTATACGAGATCATATATTGACAGATATAACTTCTGCGTAAATGGTCTGTACTCATCAACAATTGATCCCAATTTATTCATTAAAGATGAAAATTTAATTTAAAGCAATATTTAAATTGTATCATACTATGATACAATCAGATCTGTCTCGTTCAGCAAAATCAAACAGAAGGCTGTTTGGGCATTTCATTGTTTTTCACGCATTTTTGACTGGGTCAAACTTGGGTACACTTTGCGTCACATTGGTGGACTTATTTGGTATTTTGAACGCTGTAATTCGATAAAGTCGCACGTCTCGTCTTTTCCACAATATGGTTTAAAGATTATATTTCAAAGAAATCTAGCAATTTCATTGGCCAATTGGCAGAAGGTATGTAATAAGCATGTTAGATTTTCCGAAAATTGTCAAGGAAACATAACTTTGATACTGAATCACAGCACATCTATCTTTTGTGGGATTTTTTAAATCACAAACTTTCTTCAAATCACTTGACAACAATGATATGCTCATCAAGCAATTAATTGTGCTCGTCAAACAATCAATTATGCTCAAGCAATCAATTGTGCTCGTCAAACAATCAATTATGCTCAAGCAATCAATTGTGCTCGTCAAACAATCAATTATGCTCAAACAATTAATTGTGCTCGTCAATTATGCTCAAACAATCAAATGTGTTCCTTGCTCAATAAACTGTGCTGGCCTGGCTCATCAATACCCTCCATAACAAGATCACATAAACGAGGTGGCATTCGGACGACACAGGTGACTCCAGTCAACCTAAATTCCTTCTTCTATTCCTTTCTTTCACAAGAAAGCGCAGCAATAGCAAATATCTCTTCAGGGCGAAACAATATTCTATGGCGAATGTAGGCCAACATGTCATTAACAGCCAAACACAGAACAGGTGTCGAAAGCTCGTGTTGTTCAAAAACAACTGAGGACGTGGTGATGTCTTAATTTCTTATCATTAGTATGGAACCCACGTTTAAAGAGAGTTTCAAACATTTCTTAAACACAGAACAGTTATACATGTATCAAACCAACTGCTAGTAACCATTGTTTGTTGTATGTGTTCAAAACCAGAAATTGCAGTCCACAATCATTTATTGTTCCCAGTGAATTGGAATGTTCTTGAATATATAGTTGAGTTGAGAAAGACTTAGTATAGAGTAGGGTATCAGACAGAAAACTCAATTCCCAATGTGCGAGGGACGGATTTGCAGTTGCACTGCATCATTAATCTCGGCGACGTAACAATATCACGTGGTTTCACTATGGGCAGAATGCCACAACGCAGGGTTAGAGGATGATTCCTCATGGTACTGCGACGCTTTGAAGTCAAACAGACGCCGACGTTTGGTCCGGAAATGACGATAGAGACAGATGCAAACAACCAGCTCAATAAACTATAAGTAAGAAGAAAAAAAGATATTCATATATTTGATCCAGTGAAATGTAGGATGTTCTTCAATATCTCTAAATACAATCTTAAAGTGGCATGAGCTGACAAAATGTTGATATTTTGCCGTTTAAACCGAATACTGAAATTATTGCCTATTTTTCTCAAGACGTATAATTCACAAGATTTTTAATGCTTCTAGTCTCGAAAATGTACGATAAAGTATTGTTTTGAACTAACTTAGGCTTAGAATGAATGAATGAATGGTCGTCCCGGTTATTTAAATTTTGTTTACTTTTCGAACACGTTTTCGGTTCGTACAGGCCACATGCTGTATGAATTTTCCTCATTCCAACGCCAATGAAAAAAGTATGAATTTTGGCAGCTCATGCCACTTTAAGTGTCAATATCATAAACAAAATCAACTTCGAAATAAAAATTTCAAATTTTCTGAGTGGATTTTTCACAAGAGTTGCCTGGTACTCTCTGAAGGTCGGGGGTTTCCTCCAGGCTAAGCACAGTTTCCTCCTCCACTAAACCTGGCAACACCGCCATACAAGTGAAATAACCTTGAGTGTGGCGTAAAACATCTATCAATCCAATTGGGGTATTGCAAGAGATAGTTGGTTTGCTGCTGCACACTGCATTAGTAGGGACATTGCCAGTTATATTAAGTTGGAAAAGTTTCTTCAGAAATATAAAGTTGGCAACCATGATACATAAAGGGACATATAGCTACAGTTTGTTGTGGTTTGCCATTGGCTGTGTTGAAAAGAAAGTAATCGTTGTCGTATCAAGGACAGCTGGAGCCTGTTTCACAAAGCAGCGTAGCGTAAGTTTTCACTTAAATGCCATAGCAACCCATACTGTAGAGATATGTTAGTATGAAAGTTACGCAAAAAATATATCTACATCGCTTTGTGAAACAGGCTCCTGGTCTGAGAGCAATTCGAACTTGTGCCGCATCGATGGAAGATCTGTGTGGGACTGAGGGATTATCACTAACCCGCTGGACCACCGAGGCCCCTCCAAGACTTGGTAAGGATTATTATAAAACTCACCATAAAGGTAGCTACAGTGATGGCAGCTACACCTATAACCATGCCATTAGCTTCCAGGGTCTCCACCATTCGGTCATAGCAACCCTGAAATCAGAAAATTACAAATAGTAATTAGTCTCTCAGTTTTTTATTTTAACATTTTGGCAGCTCATACACTTCACAATTTATTTTTCTTATATTGCAAATTTTCAATGTAGGCCTACTCCAATTTATTTTTCCTAAATTGCAAATTTTTCAATGTACTCCAACTTATTTCTCCTAAATTGCAAATTTTTCAATGTACTTCACAGTATATTTTTCCTAAATTGCAAATTTTCCAATGAACTTCACAATTAATTTTTCCTAAATTGCAAATTTTCCAATGAACTTCACAATTAATTTTTCCTATATTGCAAATTTTCCAATGTACTTCACAGTTTACTTTTCCTAAATTGTAAATTCTTCAATGAATACTCATGATTATTCTTGAGTTAGCATGAATTTTACCAGCTTGTGCCAAAATTTAGCATTCAAATCATATAAAATTGATGACTGAATTTGAAGAAAGAAGACATACCACAGTATAGAGATAGTTTTGTCGTTGAGCCTGTCGCCCACTGACTGGTGGCCCTATTGAGGGAGGGGCATCTATAGGAGTCTGCCCAGTACATATACTGGTGTTAATTAATGGTTTACAACAACTCTTAGGTACATAACTGCTGTCTGTTAACAAAGCAACAACATAAATACAGCTTACTAGCAAAAATGATTTTATAGTAAAGAAAATTTCAAGATGTCCAAAATCAATAAACGCATTTCCAAATGACATACCAGCCCCGATAGCTCAGTCGGTAGAGCGTCCGCTTCAGGCCTGGGAGATCCGGGTTCAAGCCAGGGTCGAGTCAGACCAAAGACTTTAACAGTGGTAGCTGTTACTGCTTCGCTTGGCGCTCAGCAATAGGAGTTAGAGCAGCGACTGGTTGGCCCGGTGTCAGTATACTGTGACTGGGTGAGGGGGCTTGCTGGTTGTCTTCGGCAAGTCGTCTCGGTGAGACAGCACCTAAAAGAGCGGTGGAAATCCGCCCTGTCACAAGGAGACAACGTCTTCATATAACCGAAATACTGTTGAGCAGGACGTAAAACCCCAATCACTCACTCACTCACTCCAAATGACATAGGAGGGATGGGATGGAACAGGACAATTAATATGCACAGAAAAATTAGGTGTGCAGTCATGTGCGACATTACTAAGGATTTAACAAAGCGAACGCTTCTAACAATATCCCTCCTCCAAACCATTATTTATTAATTGAATGACGTCACTCATCTGATCATTAAGCTTTCGGCCTATCACAATAGTATTCTCGTTATTTTGGGATTACACTTTCTTAAAATACCAGTCAACTACCTCCTTTTCTAGAGGAGGCCGGTTGGCTGAATGGATAAGGCAGCCGACATTTATTGCTGGCGATAGGTGCCATACTCTGGGACTGGGTTCGATTCCCGTTTTGGGCGTCACCCAAAAATCGGTAGAGGTATTTCTACCATATTTTAAGAAAGTATAATCCCAAAATAATGAGAATACTGTTATACCCACTTTCTAAAAGACACTAATTAATTAAACACATATCACAAGATATTCAAAAAAGCTCTATAACATAGACAACTTTACAGGAAATTTGTGCATAGCAAGGGTCTAGTTAAAGACTGGCCAGATGAAAACAATTTGTCTTAAAATGAAATTTGAATCTCGACACTTGGTTCGATATGGGACCTACACAAATGTAACAATATTAAATGTAAATACTGTGCCTGCATGCCCATATGACAACCTACATGTGCAATCAACCTGAATATAACAATACTAAATGTTCATATTAACCGTTTCCCCTGTGCCTGTGTGTTTTAGTGTTCACAAATACATTTTTGACCTGTGCCTGTGTGTTTTCACAAATAAATTTTAACTTACTGGAATTGTAGTCCTCTAGATACCATCGACTTTTAGTTTTATACAATGCCCACGACTCACTAGAGTTAATATTTCCATATGCTCCACAGCATTTAAACTGAAACAAAAAAATTAGATCAAAAATTATAACAAAAACAGATTTTATTTTGAGTTGATGGCTTGTTTAGCCTACAGAGCAGATCTGCCAGAAGGTCGACAATATATCAACAAGAGCATTTATTAGTTGATCAATTGCTGTTTTGCACTGCACTCAAGATTATTTCACACATACATGTATGCCAGGTTTAGTGGGGGAAGGAACCGAGCCCTTTTTCTGGGGGAACTTAAGTAGGTATTTGCCAGCACTTTAGTCCAACAGTAAGTAAAACATTTTATTTCTCCTTAAACAAAAACTGAAAATGTATCACCTATTGATTTTGGATGAAACAGAGATCTGTATTCGGAGGAAATCTGTGACAGTTAGTTGACTGATAACAATAACATTGATCAAGATTGATTGGGTGTTTGGTGTTTTACGCCGCGCTCAAGATTATTTCACTTATAAGACGGCGTTGCCAGTTTTATTGTGGGAGGAAACTGGGCTCTATGCTCGGAGGAAACCCACGACCTTCCGTTGGTAACTGGCAACCAATTCTTTTTGACTGAGTGGGGTTCAAACCCGCGACCCATTGGTGGAAGGCTGTTTGGATGGAGCGTCCAACGCTCTACCTACTGACTACTGAGCCATGGAGGCCCCACTGATCAAGAAGAACCCCAACAGAAAACCCATGGACGAAGTTGAATTTTAAGCTGTGGAAGTTTTGTCAGATTAAATAGTAAATCTAAATAAATAAGTTTTAAAACTGACCTGTTTTTGTACGAGGTCCCAGGTTTCTGTAATCTCTTTATTGGTGTCCGAATCGTCCAGACCAACGCCGTAACTCTCTGTTAGACTGTCCACCATCTTCTCTTTAACACCAACCTCCAACTAAAGCCAGAAAATAAAATCAAACAATCATAGTGAGCTCCCATTAACAAATTTTAAGTATCCTGAGCTTCGTTGAAACAGAATTAGCTAAATATTTGTCGTTTTTACACAATCTTGCACATCGGTTACTCGCTTTAATAATATCTTTAGTTTTCAAAGCACTTGAAAATGTCATGATATGAGCAAGGCCAAAAGAATGCCGAAAGTTTTGTGAAAATGAATGTCTGCAACACGTAGAAGTATCTGAAAATTCACAGGCCAAAATTGGTCTTGAAAAAGAAGGAGAACATGGGTCTACCTCATCCCTGAATGCAAATCCCAATCCTCCGCCCACAACCAGCGTTAGAGAAAGG
The DNA here is from genome assembly GCA_963971465.1 of Lepidochitona cinerea. Taxonomy (NCBI): domain Eukaryota; kingdom Metazoa; phylum Mollusca; class Polyplacophora; order Chitonida; family Tonicellidae; genus Lepidochitona; species Lepidochitona cinerea. Next base: position 2,568,604 of record OZ020556.1, on the reverse strand, counting down.
AAGGCCATTATACACAGATGCTGAAATAAACAAAGTAGTTATCGGTTACCGTATTTCTTCTAAATATTCAGCCATTCTAATGGCCTAAATTTTCCATTGAGTCAGAGTCGTGTAGCTGTGTTTAAGGATAACCGTTTTCACACACTGCATTATGCCTTAAATTCACTCTCATGGGCAAATTTGTCTGGTCTCATTTAGCATATTTCTTTTCTGATAGTCGAATCCTTATGAGGAAAAAAGTGGCTGAATCTTTAGAAGAAATACGGTAGTACTAAAAAATAACTTTAAATTACAATCATAGCCTATATAGCATCTTAAAGTGGTATGAACTGCCAAACTGATGATATTTTTTCGTTTAAACAATGTTGAAATAGACCATTTGCCAGTTTTTCGAGGAACAATGACATGACGTCGTGGCACCAATCTTAGACCAGACAAGCCCAGCTTCCAATTAGACGTTATCTATATTCAGTCAAGCTCCCGTTTCATGCAAGATTTTTTCGCAATATTTGATTATTTCAGAAACAAACAGTCCAAATATCTAGTTACATTTCTATTATATGGTGAAAATTTTTTCGCTAAAAACAGAGTGACGCTTTGTTCATGTTATTACCTACAGCCGCAATTACGACGTTGCTAAATTACGTCATTTGAACTAATTGGCAAATCACCTATTATCCCCTATTTTTCTAATTAACGTACAATTTAGCTTTAAAGTGATTATAGTCTCGAGAATGTATGAACAAATTTAGACCTAAATTGTAAGAACGTTCGTTCTGATTATTTAAATTTTGTTTACTCTTTAACACTATTTTGGTTCATATAGGTCACAGATTGTATGGATTTTTCGCATTCAAACATAAATCATTTACTTTTTCGATGACCTTGAAAGCCTCTTACTGTCGTGACACTCAGTTTATGAAAAAAATGTGAATTTTGGCAGCTCATGTCACTTTAAATTGTCAGTGAATAATGAATTTGATTGATCCCGAGACTTTCAATAATCCATTGATTGGTCCAATGAGCTGAATAGTTTTCTTGAATTTGTGATCACGAGAGAATGTTACTGACGCCAAAACACATACACTACTGAGAATAAATTAAAATACAAATAATTTTAATTTAGGACATATACTACGTTTGTTAAGCATATTTCACACACAATTAGCCTTGAGCAGTTATGCAAATAATCTGTGCAATGTAAACTTACCAGTTCAAGCATGCATCTACTCTCATGGTGTGCCCCACAGACACCCAGGACGGTGACAAATAAGATGAGGCAACCACAGATAATTAACAGGTAAGAATCAATTAGATACAGGTGAGCTCCTATTAAGCCTGATAATTGTCTACCGCCATACTCGGTGGTCAGAGTCCAAATACCTATACCCAACACAGCACATCCACCAATCTGAAAAACAAATAGAAAACCAATATATTTACACTGCTCAAGAAAATTCCACAGACTAAAGCCAAGCATGTGTTTGTCTTCAACCTAATGATAAAAAAAAATTGGAAAATTTTCTTACTGGGTTTTCACTCGAACGGCCTATGTGGGACTGTTGCCAGTTACCACCGGAAGGTCGATTGATTGTTTGGTGTTTTACGCCGCACTCAAGATTATTTCACATATATGGCGGCGTTGCCAGATTTATTGTAGGAGGAAACTGGGCTCTATGCCCGGAGGAAACCCACGACCTTCCGGTGGTAACTGGCAAGTATCCCACATAGATCGTTCAAGTGAAAACCCAGTTAGAAATTTTTCCAATTTTTTTTGGACTGAGTGGTATTCGAACCAGCGACCAATTGGTGGAAGGTTGTTTGGATTGTGTCCAGCGTTCTACCTACTGAGCCACGGAGACCCCGAGAGAGGCTATGTAGTCATGTAGTCCTGTCGATAGGTGCCATACATAGTGGGACCCGGGATTGATGCCTAATTCGGGCGTCACCCCAAATCAGTAGAATAATTTCTGCCATTTTTCAAGAAAGTGTAATGTCAAATAAAAACGAGAATACAAATAGCAGGTAGTTTGAAATAGAATTAATATGGAGGTCTGTTTTCTGCCTTTTTAATCTTGGAGGTACATATATACAATGTTACTAGCTACCATTTCCCCCAGGGTTGAAAATACATCGTTCAAGCCAACAGGACAAATGGGTGTTTTTTTCGGTCACCTAACAACAAGATCCTTCCATAGTATGGAAAACCTTTTTGCACTTATGTAATAGGAATATACATTGTGCCGGCCAACAGGGCACATGACTAACTTTGAATTTGGTTGATTGATAAGGGCTCATTGTCACTCTCAACAGCTAAGGTCACATGGTAACACAAGTAGGTACTACCATTGACCAACGATCCCCCAAGCCACCTTCCACCCCATCTAAATTTTAACATTAGACTCCACAGACCATATAACCCAAGGAGAGCTATTAATGTATTTGACACATTTCATGTTCCTTCTTGCCTTGAAGTTGATACAGGCCTCTTCATATTTATGTAAACATGGACTGAATAATTTCGTATCTAATTAACCCACATGTTATTGTAATATAATTCCTTGTTTTCAATGCTTTTGGTAGTATCATGTATCCCTTACTACATAAGCTTTCTATTGGGGTCATTCCAAATTGGAATAATGTATGTACTGAATGCTACACAAGCCATAATATATTTATGAATACTAAAACATTCAGGTACTGGGAGAATCTTCTTGATTTGAGTTTCTAATTGTGTTCAAAAGTAGGGTATGTCCTTTAGACCTTCGTACCAACATATATACAAGAGTTTCGGGAAACCCAAAATACGCCCGGAAAAGCACAGTAACTGCGGCCATACCAAAACAAATCTTTCCATATTTATTTGAATTTAATTTTCAAAATTCAGAGGAAGGAGGTTGAAGCTTGGTAAAAGGTGATGTAATATACTAATCATACTTAAAGTGGCATGAGCTGCCGAAATTCACACTTCTTTCATAATTTCTGATCGTCACGATAGTTAAAGGCTTTGAAGGCCATCGAAAAACGAAATGATTGGCGTTAAAATGAGGAAAATCCATATAGTATGTGGCCTGTACGAACAGAAAACGTGTTCGAAAAGTAAACAAAATTTAAATAACCGGGACGACTATTCGTTCATTCTAAGCCAAAGTTAGTTCAAAACAATACTTTATCGTACATTTTCGAGACTAAAAGCATTACAAAGCTTCTGAATTATAAGTGTTGAGAAAAATAGTCAATAATTTCAACATTCTGTTGTAACGTCAAAATATCAACATTTTGGCAGCTCATGCCCCTTTAAGCAAATGTAATTAATTGGCAATTTCGCAGATCACACCACTCAAGTAGATTTGAAATTTTTTCTCACAATATCAATCATTTATCTATATTATTTGGCTACAAAAAAAATATATAACAGTTGAGCATCAGAGCATGGCTATGAAAAGGCAAACATTAATACAAAGCCTACATTTAATTTTATGGTGGCCATGTGGTAGAGAAGGCAAAAAAAGTCTTAAGATAAGAGCTAGTGTATTTGCATGGTAAATAGAACAAGGCTGAGTTACTTATCTCTTTGTCTGTAGATAAAACTTTAATCCTTAAAAGTATTTTTCATTTGATTTAAATGTTATATATTGATTTAAGAATAGTTTTAATCAATTTAGAAACATTATTGCAGTTTGAAAAAATCCTTTTAAGATGAGAATCGGACAAGTAGAAGCCATTTTATAATTTAAAGGTTATTTTCAGGAAAATGAAAGTAAGAATAAAAGGGAATATACATAATCCAATAATTTGCAATAGTTGATATCATAAACAATTTTTTACACACTGTCTGTTAATATGGTATGTAACATGAAAGATTTGAAAACATCGGATCATATTTGTTAAAGTTACGGAGAGAAAAATTAAATATTACTTAACCCAATATGGCTGCCATATTACGCAATGTATGATGTCAAAAATAGTTTGCAACACACCTTCTACCCATAAGAAATATACTCAGAAAAAATTGTTAAGATGGAATCAAAACTTTGGAAGTTATGGAGCGGAAGGGAAAGCGGACAGCCGGCCGGACGGAGATGATACCATAATACAGCCCGCTTTTCAAGCCGGGCGTATAAAAAGGGGCCTAAGTGGTCCAGTGGGTTAGAGTGATCGTCCCTCAGTCCCACACAGACCTTCCATCGATGAAGCTTGAGTCGCACAATTGAAAAATTTCTGAGTGGATTTTTTGCTCAGTTGTATGTGGAAGAGCTGCGAGGTACTCAGGGGTCAGGGGTTTCCTCCGAGTAATGAGCCGGTGTCCCGCCATGTCAGTGAAATAATCTTGAGTGCGGCGTAAAACATCAATCAATTCTTTCTGACTGAGTTATATTTTTAGGTCACATCCTTTTACATTAACACAGCCACGAAAATTAAACACTAGACCTAATGCACTCAGCAGAGCATACACAACTACGTGGTAAGGACATGTATAATTCAGTTAAACTAATTCTGTTTGTTTAGTACAATAATAAAAGTGCTAGGGCTTGTTGGTACGGAAATAAACATTATACTAAACAAATATGCATGTCCAGTTACAAAATTATTCTTCCATTTCAAGTAAACAACATTATAGGCATAGATTTTACAAATCAATTATGCGAATCCTGACCTATGTTGATTTATGCATTGATTTTTATATTGTTTATGTCCTAGTCAGTTATAGAGAGGACATATAATTTTACCAGGCAGTTCTCCCACATACAGCAATTGAGTGAAAAATCCACTCATAAATTTTTCAATTTTTATTTGATCTGAGTGTGATTCGAACACGCGCCTCATCAATGGAAGGCCTTTGTCAGGCTGAGGGACTATCACCCCACTGCTGACAGAGCCACCAAGGCCCCCTCTCACTAGAATGAGGTTGTTTATGCCCAAAAAGGGAAATCATGTCTCATAATATATAAATGAAGCACACACTTACCACAATGAGGAAAAACATAACATACAGGATCCATCTGAGATACTGGACGGCGGTGGACGTGTTGAGTGAGGCAGAGAATAAGTTACCGGCCATCGTGTTACACCTGACCGTACACCCGATATAATTACAACTCTACATGGAACTTTAAGACATCACACCTGGCCACTTCTGAAATAAAAATAACACAAACTTAATAGTAAATTAAATTTTATAAAATCTATTTGTAACAATCACCCTGATTGGATTAAGTTTTATCAAATCTATTTGTAACAATCACCCTGATTGGATTAAGTTTTATAAAATCTATTTGTAACAATCACCCTGATTGGATTAAGTTTTATAAAATCTATTTGTAACAATCACCCTGATTGGATTAGACACAATACAATTTTCTAAATTATAATATTTTTTAGCTTATGCCATTTCATTGATACAAGCTTAGTGAGCTTACAATCACTCAGATTGGACTTAACACCATTAAATACAAGTTTCTACATCCAAATGTTCATTAGCTTCAGCCATTTCTTCTAAAGATTCAGCCACTTTTTTCCTCATAAGGATTCGATCATTAGAAAAGATATATACTAAATGAGGTCAGACAAATTTGCCCATTAGAGGTAATTTAAGGCAATATGACCCGCTGAGCAGTGTGTGAAAACGGTTATCCTTAGACACAACTCCATGTCCCCTTTCTTGTCTGACTCAATGGAAATTTGGGCCATTAGAATGGCTGAATATTTAGAAGAACTACGGGTATTGATGTTTTAAAACACACTAACATTGTAATATTATATAACTGAAAGTGTTAGACTGCAAAAAAATTTCTACATATTGATTATTCCAGCAACTAACTGCCCCCCCCCCCCCCCCCCCCCTACCGAAGCACAGCCAATAATAGCCCTTTAAATGGTAGAACCAAAAGGGCCCCTCGGGTGTATTAAAGTAGACCAGACATATCTTCACAGCAGCAAACATATACATTCACGAACACTAACACACGGGCACAGGGAAAATCTTGTCTAAAATAACCATGGAGACAAGTTTCTAATTTTGTTAAAAGGGGGTTATGTCATTAAGACCGTTTTACCCAATAAAGGATACATATACATGTAGTTAGGTTCAAAAGATAAAATATCCTACAAAGCACACTTGCAATTAATTAATAGAATGGAATATATTGAGCCTAAAAAAAGAATTTTACTTTGAAGGAAATTGCTAATACTGTAGTGAGAACAGTACATGTAGCTAGAATCCATTAAGGTCTAATGCATTAAATAGCCAAGGGGTACCTGATGGATATAGGATTATTACTATTAAATGATATTTAGATAGGATATTTTCTATGATGAAGCTCCTCAACAGGTTTAACAAATGGATTAATTCATTAGCATAAACTTGAGTGTTTATGGACAGTTACAAAAATTGATGAGATTGATTGGTGGATGTTTCTTCACACTTGAATACAAGGGCAGTTGCCAAGATTAGTGGTAGAGGAAACCAGTCTAAGACGGTAACCCTTTGTCAATAAGGTGACCGAGTGAAAACGCACTGGACTCATTTGGATTTGAACCCTTAAAGTGGCATGAGCTGCCAAAATTCACACTTTTTTCATAATTTCTGATCGTCCCGACAGTAAGAGGCTTTGAAGGCCATCGAAAAACTAAATGATTGATGTTGGAAGGAGGGGAATCCATAAAGTTTACGGCATATACGAACCGAAATAGTGTCCGAAAAGTAAACAAAATTTAAATAACCGAGACGACCATTCATTCATTCTAAACAAAAGTTAGTGCAAAACAGTACTTTATCATACATTCTCGAGACTAGAAGCACTAAAAAGCCTCTGAATTATACGTTTTGAGAAAAATAGCCAATAATTTCAATATTCTGTTTTAACGTCAAAATATCAACATTTTGGCAGCTCATGCCAATTTAACCCATTGGAAGAAAGCATGTTTCACACGCCACTGCAGCCTCAGCTAGTGTATAATGAAAATGGAGGATGTATTTTTGCTTAAGGTCTTCATCCTAAATGATATACCTCTTTTTAACACAATTAGAAACTTGTCTCCGTGGTTATTTTAGATCAGAAGATTTTCCCTGTGCTCGTGTGATTTGGTGATCATTAATATAATATATATTCGCTAATGACAAGCAACAGAACCTTCATCAGCCAAAATAAATTCTTAACTATGTATTTTGTTCAAAATCTTACTCACAAATTACTGTCTGTATAATCTATTTTTGCCTGCATGACACTTGTATGGGCATTTAGTGACATAACATGGGAATGGACCACTGATAATATCTTACCTGTTTGGCACAGAACAGGTGACTTGTATAACGTGATTTATGTCATGTCATACTGTTTAGGTATTAAAATCTAGGTCACTTTTATCCAGAACAACCTTTGCTTATATGAAGCAGCTTTTATAGCCATATGAGTCATACGTATCGTTTTTGTAAATTTTCAGAAAATTAAGTCTCAGAATGATCGGGCTGACTATAGAAAGGCTATATAAACAAATTTCTTTCATTGTATTGTATTGACGACCCATCATCCAGTCTTTGTATAGGGTGAGATGTTAAACTGAAAAGAATGTTAGATATAAACTTTTTGGTTCATTGCACACAAATTTGTCTGATTATCCTCGGACCAAAGACCTCAGAACCTAGCATCATGACACGGAGTAAACGTGAAAAGTTTCCAACCCTCAAAAATACATGAATCAATTATCTGTAGTTTAATAGCTTTTTATAAAAAATAAAAAATCTGACTCTGCGCAGATTTCTCATTTTTTTCTTCTAGAATGTTTAGGAGGAACACTTTTACCAACTATATAATACCGGAGACCGATATTTGGAGTGTAATCAAAATTCACTGATAGGAGCTACTGTATCTGTCATCCTAAAACACTAAATTGATTGATTGATTGATTGATGTTTTACGCATACTCAACATTATTTCACTTATATGGTGGTGTTGCCAGGTTTAGTGGGCAGGGTGAGGAAACTGGGCTCATTGCCCGAAGGAAACCCCCGACTTTCGGCGAGTAGCTGGCAACTTTTCCACATACAGTGATCTAGTGAAAAAAACACACAAGATTAGCTATTTAGAGGCTTTGCTTGGGCAAACAGTGACAAAGCTCCAAAAACAATCAAATATTGCTTTTATTACCTATCTAATCTATGCCATGGTAGAAAACAGTACAAGTATAACGTGACTGTGTAACATAGAACTATTATTTTGTACATGTAAATGTATTATAACATGTGGCCTTCGTATAAAATCATGATGTTTAATCAGAAAGGTCCCAGATCAATGAACAGAAGTTATGGACGTTCATTTACATATCAACTTGCTACGCTAAACACCTGGCCGTATCCCACACAAAGTTTTACATGCAATGTACGGACTGTCAGAAAATGATCACACACAAAGTTTTATATGCAATGTACGGACTGTCAGAAAATTATCACACACAAAGTTTTATATGCAATGTACAGACTGTCAGAAAATGATCACACACAAAGTTTTATATGCAATGTACGGACTGTCAGAAAATGATCACACGCAAAGATTTATATGCAATGTATGGACTGTCAGAAAATTAGCAACTCAGGTGTATGCATGTTTATATCCAACCCAATTAATTATCAGGACATATTTAACTGTACGCCTTGATTGCATATGAAATAATATGGAAAACTGTGAATGAAAGAGTTTGCCAGGTCAGCCTACTGGTCAAAGGTCGAGGGTTTCTGCAAAGCTAAGATCTCTGTTTCCTCCCCCACTTAATAGCCAGTAAGCGTAACACTCTTGAGTGAGGCGTAAAACATTGATGAAATATCTATCTTTTGCACAAAATATGGTTGAATTCACACAGATTTACTCCGCTCAAAATCATCAAGTCAAACATTCGAAACGGTCCGTTAAATTCACTTTTGTTAAATTTTAGAGAATGTGTGACGTTTTCCAGCATTTTGATTGGTCAGGTGGTGAAGAGGTCAATATGGAAAAGGCCAAAAAATACCTGACAGATAGTCCGGGTTTCTGAATCCAAAATGACTATTTTTTTATACTGACGGTCGTATTTTGGAGTCAGGGTTCATTGCAATCAAAAAGCCGGAGTTGACTGCCCGCTCAGAAGCGGGCAGTATGTGGTCTGATTTAGAAAAAACCTGCCTAAATTGTGTCTAAACGGTCATAATCGTGTTCATGGATAACTTCGCTACCTACCAGCGCCTGTTTTGGACGAGTAGGATCCGTCAGTAAACATTATTCTTCCCTTGAATTCACTTTTGCCTTCTCCAGTTTGAAAACTCTCCGCCATTGATGACGTAACGCTGTTCAGCGTTTTTTTTTCAGTTTTAAAACGTTTAATTCACTTTACAAAAAGCTAAATTATTCATGATTAAATAAGATACTATTTGAGTCAGTTGTATTGTTATTTACCGTCTAAATCTGACAGCAAACTGCCTGATCAGAAGCGGACAGCCTACTCCGACTTTTTGATTGCAATGAGCCCTGACTCCAAAATACGCCCGCCAGTTTAAAAAAAAATAGTCATTTTGGAGTCAGAAACCCGGACTACCTGACAGACAGCCATCATATTGGGATCTATGTTTATGTACACACGTAGGCAGAGCCGCAGAGGCATACATACATGATGCATGAGAGAGAATTAAAAAAATCAATTCCCTAGATATGATCTCCAATGCGAGAATCTTCTTATCATATACTAGCAACATTAGTCAATTTGCCAGAGTTGTGACCTAAATCTATAGGCATGGAATGCTTCAAATAAAATCGTTTAGTTTATTTTTTGTGTTTTACCGCACACTAAACATCCTTATGAACTATTTAAATTAGACAATAGACCAGTGGCCTAACAATGTCATTTCAAAGGAGTGGATAATATTATAGGGGGCTGGAGTATCATGAGAATTCCACAAATTTTCTGTTGCCGCCTCACCGGCAATGTCATTGTGCATATGGTGAGTCTTCATTGTTGGAATGTGAGGCTCAGCTCTGTTCGTAGAACCAAAAATGCCAATCGAACTGAGAATACATGTACATCATCAAAAAACGTCATCTTGAAGCGGGTCACCTTTTGCAACTATATCTGGTGGGTGTGAGATTGATTAAAGGAGGGTTTAGTTGGCTAATTTCACGAGAAAAGTAAAGCTCTTTGACATAATAAAACCACTATCATTTACAAGGTCCGCTGGATAATTGAATGCATAACTTTGCTGTTTTTAAGCGGTATGAAAGAGAGTCATGCTTTAAAGTGACATGAGCGGCCAGAGTGTTGATATTTTTACGTTAAAACAGAATGTTGAAATTATTGCCTATTTTTCTCAAGACATATAATTCAGAAGCTTTTTAGTGCTTCTAGTCCCGAAAATGTACGATAAAGTATTGTTTTGAACTAACTTTGGCTTAGAATGAATGAATGATTGTCCCGGTTATTTAAATTTTGTTTACTTTTCGAACACGTTTTCGGTTCGTACAGGTCACATACTGTACGGATTTCCCTCATTCTAACGCCAATCATTTATTTTTTCAATGGCATTCAAACTGTCGTGACGATCAGAAGTTATGAAAAAGGTGTGAATTTTGGCAACTCATGCCACTTTAATGAAACCCTTTTGTTACAAGCCAAGCCCTTGGAGCGACAAGCATGTGCCATCCGCAAGAGACTATCCAAATATCCAATGTCAACCAGCAATTGGTCAATAGCCGAGGACGAGAACAAAATCTATCCACACCAAAGGTCAATCATTTAAAAAAAAACACATTTGTATACATTTTTGAAAAATATCGTAAAAAGTCACACTGGCACACGGACCTTAACAAGAATGATTTTATGTACATATTTAAGGAAGAGGAATCTGTCATAAACCTGCCTATCATGTACTTATACAAGCCGGTAGTTAGAACAAACTGCAGATAATCTGTACAGGAAGTTGTTCATAATGGTACATGTATCTTAATATTGTTCTACAGTATGTTTCGCTTACTTTTCTAGGCCCTTATAATCCAATAAATTGTGGTTGATTTTTTTCAACTGTGTATTCAACACGAGACACTCTCTTTAGTAACATCTGGATCTAGAAAATCTCATAGACTTTAAAATCAGCAGACTGTACATCAAGGTCAGGCAGTAGTTCATGTACATGTAGATTATAATAAAGGAATGGATTAGAGCTATAAGTAAGAACAAATCCCCTTAGGACATGGGCCAGTTATTGGGATATAAATCATTTTTAAGTTTCATAACAAATTAGATCAGTGAGGTCAAAGTTCTAAGGGATTTATTAATGTTTTAAGCTGTACTCAAGATTATTTCGCTAATATGGTTGGTGATGAAAGGTTTGATGGCCCACGAGAAGGAACCAAGCTCTTTGCTCAGACGAAACTGCATTATTTCTGATTTTCACTTGAATAGCAGCATTGTTGGGGTTAAAGGGAAAACTCCCATTGAGAATTTGTTTGACAAAGATAAAACCAGGGGCCCATTTCTGGAAGGCTTGTGTTGGACTGAGAGTCTGAGAGACTAAAAAGTATTATTCAAGACAGTGACTTTAGGTGCACCATTTGTCTAAAATAAAGTAGTCTTTAAAAGTAACCAAAAACTAAAACCTGAATGCATTTCCTTGTCAATTTATTTTTTTTCAAATTTTGACCAAATTTGGTTTGCAATCTGGTTATACTAGAATCAACAACATTTTGCAGGTCTTCCCATTATCACAGTGGACGAGAAGAGGGTTCATTTATTTTAAGCCTGAATTAGTTCAAAATACTATAAGGATAATTTAAAGTGGCATAAGCTGACAAAATTCACACTTTTTTCATAATTTCTGATCGTCACGACAGTGAGAGGCTTTGAAGGCCATCGAAAAACCAAAGGATTGGCGTTGGAATGAGGAAAATCCATACAGTATGTGGCCTGTACGAACCGAAAATGTGTTCGAAAAGTAAACAAAATTTAAATAACCGGGACGACAATTCATTCATTCTAAGCTAAAGTTAGTTGAAAACAATACTTAATAGTACATTTTCGAGACTAGCACTAAAAAGCTTCTGAATTATACGCCTTGAGAAAAATAGCCAATAATTTCAACATTCTGTTCTAACGTCAAGATATCAAGATTTTGGCAGCTCATGCCACTTTAAGATACATTCTATAGGCTATTGGTACTAAAAAGCTTCTGAATTGTAGATTTTGAAAATAGAGCCAATAATTTTTCTCATTCTGTTAAAATGGAAAAACATCAACATTTTGGCATCTCATGCCACTTTTAAGTGAAAAGAGGTATGAACATTCAAACTCTTTCTGTTTTTATGAAATTTCAGTTTAATCATAATTAAAATATTGACATTTGTTAATTTTCTCAAAAAGTGTAAATAAAGACCTTTCTGTTGATTGGTATCGGTCAATAAATTGTCTAAAAATGTGTGAAATAAAACTTCACAAAATGCCTAAGTAACCATTTTAATGCCACCATGTATATACAAAGTCGGGTTGTTTAAAGGGGCATGAGCTGCCAAAATGTTGACATTTTGGTGTTAAAACAGAATGTTGAAATGATTGGCTATTTTTCTCTTGACGTATAATTCAGAAGCTTTTTAGTGCTTCTATTCCCGAGAATGAACGATAAAGTATTGTTTTGAACTAACTTTGCCTTAGAATGAATGAATGGTCGTCCCGGTTATTTAAATTTTGTTTACTTTTGGTACACTATTTCGGTTCGTATAGACCACATACTGTATGGATTTTCTTCATTCCAACGTCAATCATTTAGATTGCCGATGGCCTTCAAAGCCTCTTACTGTCAGGACGTTCAGAAATTATGAAAAAGTTTGAATTTTGGCAGCTCATGCCACTTTAAAGCATGAGCTAAGAATTCAGATTTTTTTCAGATACTCAGATTGCGGGCAAAATAGGTACACATGCAAAAAAAATAAATAAAAAAAAGTTATAAAAATATATATATATAACATTTGCTATCCCCAACCCTCCAAAATTCAAAAGTTAACATGTATCTTCCAAATAAAGTGATTTCATATACCTGAGCATAAAATGTTATAAGCATACCTGAAATAAGACTGTGTTCAATGCCCCTCTCGATGTAAATCAAATGATTATTTTAGAAAATTCAATTTCTCTTAGTTTTATGATATTTCTGGAAGGACTGGATTAAGACAAGATCATTCAAATTACCTTCCCTTGGCCGGGATATGACCTTTGTGTGTCGAAAATGTCTCCTTTCTACTTTATAAAAGCCATTGTTCAGATCAAAACATTAAAAAATATTTATTTTTATACTCAATATAACTTCTTGAATTATTGATATGTCAAACAAAAACACTCTACGGCCATAAAATCAAAGGTGACGTTTTTTACTATGTTTGTAATTGTTAAAGGTATAAACTGCCTAAAGGATTCATTAAAACTCATACCAGGTCACTTGAGTGGGCCCTCCTTATCTACACACCTCAGGGTATATGGTCTAGATTTAGACTGGTATTCACAGTCACATCACATCATGTTTAAACATGGATGAGAAAAGGTCCCTGGATAAACTGTCAGGCTGGACACACATAGTTCTCCGTGCAACTAAAGTACAGGAACCGGTTTCACAAAGCGGCGTAGCATAAGTTTTTACGTAACTGCCATAGCAACCCATACTGTAGAGATACATGTAAGTTGGTATGAAAGGTACGCAAAAAATACATCTACTCGGTTTTGTGGAACAGGCTTCTGGTGGCTGCTTTTCAAGACATTTGGGTCTGATGTAACTTGCAACGATGCAACTTAATGTTAAAGGTATATGTTGCCATGACAGTTAGGGCTTGCATTGGACTTTTATCCGACTATGTCGGGTGTAAATGCTTTGAGAAACGGCCCCCAAACCAGCAAATAATGACTGTATCCTGTTGAAGAGCACAGGAAGAGTGTCAAATATGTTTTAACAATGCTCTAAACTAAAGATTAACAGTAACGTGGGCTGTAAAACTATAAACCTTTGTCATAAATTAAGATTGTGTAGAAAAAGGGTGCTTCACAGCTTAAGTTACTTTTATACACTTCCATAACATACATAGGCCTATAGTCAGGACATAAAGCCTAACAGTTTGCCCTTCTTTTGAAAAAATAGCTTATTATAATTCAATAATTAACAAGCTGTCAAAACTCTGACCTGACCAAGAGAAGTTCAGTGTTTAAAGGTTTGTTCATTTAAAAAATAAAAGATTGATGTTGAAATGAAAAATATCGCACAGAAGATATGTATGCTGACAATGCTCCAAAATCCAAATAGCCTATAGATGTGCAAGTACATTTTTGAGCTTTTGATGCTTACAAAAACTACTATATCTGCAAGATTTATATGTATGATTAATTGATTGAGGTTTTACACACTCAAGATTATTTCACTCAGCGTTGCAAGGTTTAGTGGGGGAAGAAAGCAGGCATTGAACTGGCATTGATTTTCAACATGGGAGTAAATTGAGAAAAATCTACTTTTTGTTTGTGGCTTTTTGAACTTCCTACAAACTTCCATATGATAAAGAGTATTAGGGATGTTGAATCAAATTTTAAATCTTCAAGATTAAATGCTCTATGAAGTTTATGCGGAATGTACTTCACTTAAGTAAAGGTCTTACTCCATTATTTATAATTTCCGACATCCAAACATAAATAAGGAGGTACGTACCTGTTAGCCGCACTTGTGTGTCTCTATCCTGGTTTACTTACTTTGCCGGTCAGGTAGAGCCACACATTAAACCGCCATTATAAGGATAACTCGTGTAAAGTCATTAGGCCAATTTTTATGCTATGCTTTTCAAAGAGCGATTTAACAGTTGAACAACGGATTTCGAAGAAATCAACTGGTTCAGTGAAAAGAAGAATGTTTCAAAGATATAATAGGCGGTAATAGCTGAAAGGTAGTTGAGATTAAGGATAGTTAAGACTTAGCTTAAATCTGAAATCCGAAGTCCTTCCAAATAATTCATTTAAAAGCCGTAACTACGTACCTGTAGGCATTTAATATTATTGAATTATGAGGAATGCAGATAATATACTATAGTAGGCCTATAGATAAACCTTTTCTAACTTCCCATATTATCTACCCCCCCCCCCCCCCCCCACCCCCACCCCTCTTCAGCAACCATTTCTTCGCCTGTTTGTGATCAGATTAAGTCACTCAAAATTAGCCGCACTCATGTGTCTCTTTCCTGTGTTACTTACTTGCCGGTCAGGAAGAACTCAAAATGGCAGGCTAATGATAAAAAACAGAAGCACAGGTAACAAATCTATATCACTGTAAAAATATACTTACCCGTGGATATTTGTCATCGCACTTGTCTACGTAAGCAGTGTTCATCGATTTTTAGTAAGGTTGACGGCCTTATATATACAACCTGACAACTGAACAACAATATGGATCGCCTTCACCTTTCGTGGCACTGTCCAGGTAAGTTCCCACTGTGAACAGGTAACCCTATGCGCTATGCGCGTCAGTCTAGCATTTTTCAACACCGTGCATTTCTGGACTACAGATAGACAAGCTTTTGTTATGAACTATAAGCGGCAGTAACTATTATCTTTGTCAACTATGTGAATTCTGCTTTGTCGGACCGCACTAACGGACTCTCTAGTCAAAACAACATGAAGGCGCATGTGTGATTAGTCGGCGATTCCATTCGACGAGCAGGTAGGTAAGGATCTAGCCGTGTAAAAATTAAAGTTAAACAAAGTTTACGATTACATTAGAAAGTCTTTCTGTTCTACGGGTAGCCTGTGGAATCAAATCTAAATCTAAACCTTTCACTTTTTAAAAGACAGACCACTATAAAAGACACGGAACATAAATTAAAGGTACATAACCTGTCCCTCCCCTTCCCCGGATTTGTCCATGTTCTCACCTGACGAGTTGCACCTATCGCGGTGCATCTGGAAGAAGTGCAGTTTTACAGATGAACCTTTCAAATGAAGGTAAACACAATAGCCGCATGATCCTTTCACTGCACAAATTGCTATTAAAAGCAATAGAAGTAAAGTAAATAGCTCGCTATACCGTGAAGAAATTACATTGTATGTTATCAGAAGTCTATGAATGTTTCTGATGTTATGCATCATGCATATATTTAGCTGTTGATCACACGAGAGTCTCACATTGTATTATACATGCAGCCCTAATAATGGCTGTTGGATGATCCCACTTATATAAATATTGGGGAGGACTATATAAATAAGTATACAAAGTCCAAATAATGCACACAAAATCATTTAAACAGTTGTCAACAAATTCTCTATATTACACTTTTTGGAGACAGCTATATATAAATTATATACAAAGTTAAAACAATGTTCACAATGTATTAATCAATTAAATACAAATGTTAACATTGTTTCTTTACTCCTTTCCTCTTTTTCCTTTTAATCAAGAATGTTGCTGGACCCCCCCCCCCCCCTTCCACTCCCACACACCTGCGTAAACCCCTTTTATATAGTTACAAAAATTTTCCAAACAGTTTCAAATAATGTACTTTTGACACAATGTTTATGATTATTTCATATTACTACAAATGTAAACATTGTGTT
Source organism: Lepidochitona cinerea (assembly GCA_963971465.1). Lineage (NCBI taxonomy): Eukaryota > Metazoa > Mollusca > Polyplacophora > Chitonida > Tonicellidae > Lepidochitona > Lepidochitona cinerea. The sequence goes on along the minus strand of OZ020556.1, from coordinate 2,552,020 downwards.
CTTCATCCCCTCTCTTATAATTGCTGGGTTATTTTAACTACTACAATTTTTGGGATGTTAATCCTCGTACCAAGATGCGTATTTATAGATTTAACTAAATATAAATAACACCCGCTCTGCATGCAGAATAGAGTGGAAGGAGAATCATAATGTTGAGATTAATCAAGAATTACAAGCATTGCCACCCAGAACATACGCGTATTATTATATGGTAGCCGATATTACGAACCATATAATATATACCAGTCGCCATAAGACCGATTGTACGGGGCAAGCGTATGGTAATGCTTGCAATGTTAAAGGCACACTTGCCGCGAAAATCAGGAATAATGTTTACATTAAAAAAGAAAGACCGTTTTCTGTATTTTTCCCAGACAATATAAGTTAGGAACTTTCTATTTTTACCAAAATTTAAAAGTTTGGACGTCACTTTGTATTTTTAATTTGAATTTGAAAATTTGAATTGTTAGGTACCCGGAACGTAATCAAACCAAACTGCTCGCAGGGGCGATTTTATGTTTCAGTTGAGTGAGTGAACTAACGGCCCAGTGTAATTTTGTGAAGGCCTATTTATCTGAGAAATGCAGACTGACGATCGGTTAACAGCGACTGGAAAAGCCTGCTGATAATTGTTTGAGTGTAAACCACAGATAAAAAGGCCTGAAATTAGAGTAATCAAACACGAAAGTTGACCGACACTGATCGTTGTTGTTGCAATCAGGCTTCGATTGTTCGTTTGTTTTCCCCCGTCATTTATACATTCTAAACCTAACTGGACATGCTTTGTGTGTGCTATGTTTAATTTTAGTGGTTTTAGCTGTAGTAAGCTCGTGCAAATTGGTTTTCTTAACAAATGTCAAACAGGCTACGGCGGCAAGTGGGCCTTTAAGATTAAGCTTTCGTCGCTTTATAATTTACACAATTTTTCACACAGGCTAACCAAGTGAGTTCAAGTGAGATAACAGTTCAAATTGTTGTCTAATTGTGAATATAAAATTCGCTTATTCTATAACAGCAACAGCTAAATCTGGTTATTAAGTCGAGATGATGGGACAATGTACTACAGTGTGCAATTTCTATATTTTCGGGGGTTATTTTCGGATCAAGATTATATGTTTTCAAATTTTCGGACCAGCCCTGATAGCTCAGTCGGTCGAGCGTCCGCTTCAGGGCTGGGAGATCCAGGTTCAAGCCTGGGTCGAGTCAGACCTAACAATGGGAGCTGCTGCTGCTGCTTCGCTTGGCGCTTAGCAACAGGAGTAAGATTAGCCGAGAAATCTGGGCTCTGCCTAATTGTAGAAAACAATGGTCTAACCAGCTGGGAGCCCTTCGGGCGTCACAATAGTCAATAACGCTACATACCGGAGCTAGGCTCTGCCGAACTTTTTTTTCTCTCCGTGTTCGTCATATAGACCTATATTTCTCCACAGTTATATCGATATTATTTTACCCTAGTGATTCGGGCTAAGGCGACAAGACACATTAGCAGCCATATAATACCAGTCGCCGTAAGCCCGATAATCCGGGCTAGAGTTAGAGCAGCGACTGGTTGGCCCGGTGTCAGACAGTATACTGGGTGTCTTCGTCAAGGTGAGGCAGCACCAAATAAAAGAACAGTGGAAAACTGCCCTGCCATAAGGAGACTATGACTGAAATAATGTTAAGCAGGACGTAAAACCCAAATCACTCACTCACTCAAATTATAGGCTACATACTTCCTCTCGTATCCAAAGCTGCGATGTTTGTGATATTCTTTCGGCACTGTCCCCCTCCTCTAGTCACCACAGCCCGTATATCTCCTTGTCTGCAAATACAGAGGTCTAAGGCGTGGCCCTCGCTTTTCAAAGTTACACAGACTGAGTGATCAATAAACTCTCTAGAACGCCTCTGTGATATAAAAATAACAAATTGATCACTTTTACCGTAGAACATATCTTCGATCATGCAGTTTATCCTAAGTCGAGAGTTCGTAATGTTCTGGTATTGGGAAGGCTGAGAGTTCCTCAGGGAATTATGGCGGCTAATTTGGAAATGCTGAATATTTTTCAGGGGAATTCTGACGGTTACTTTGGGAATGCTGTAAATTTTTCAGGGGAATTTTGACGGTTACTTTGGGAATGCTGAATGTTTTTCAGAGGAAGTCTGACGGTTACTGCGGGAATGCTGATGCTTCCTCGGGGGGAACTGACGGTTTATACTGCGGGAATGCTTACGTTTCCTTGGGGGAACTCTGACGGTTACTTTGGGAATGCTGAATATTTTTCAGGGGAATTCTGACGGGTACTTTGGGAATGCTAACTATTTTTCAGGGGAATTCTGACGGTTACTGCGGGAATGCTGAATGTTTTTCAGGGGAATTCTGACGGTTACTTTGGGAATACTGAATGTTTTTCAGGGGAATTCTGACGGTTACTTTGGGAATGTTGATGGTTCCTCAGGGGAATTCTGACGGTGAATTTCGGAATGCTGACGGTTCCTGACAGATTTCTTACACCACGGTACACCACTGATGGCACCTTACCAAAGTGTATGCCGGGAAAGTCATTACCAGTGACCCAAACTTCCAGTGTTGAATGAATACACTAACAAGTAATGAACTGATAAAATCTTATCCGGGGATCCCGGACCTTTGCCCGCTGCAACTTCAAAAACCTTCTTGGATCCCCTTTTTGGAGCAACAGTGCACAGTTTGTGATATATCTCAGTTTTCCATTTCTCCATCAGCGAAAATTCTGTAGCAATGGGAGTTGCGGTGTAATTCGGAACTGTTTTAACAGGGTGTCTACCATTTTTTAGCTAAAAAGCGATGGGTTTTGGGGCTGAATAAGTAATGCCAATGCCTCAGAGCCTCCAGTGCCGAGGCGGTCCCCGGACCACCGCTTCTTGAACTGGGGTCGAGTGCCGATATTAGACATTTCTCAACTGAATGTAAATATATTAAAACAAGGAAGCAAATAGTCATTTTCGTTTCCAGAAAATCCTCAGAACGTATCTCCGGCGTTCTAGCGCCTCAGAGCATGCGGGGCCTAGGCGGCCCCTTGGACCTTGCCTGTTGGGCTGTGATAGTTGCCCCCTCTCTCCCAAATGCAATTATACTCCGCGGTCCCTGTAAATTGACGTTAGCCGAGAGAACTTTGGGACGCGAAATCTGTTTCAACTTTTGTTTCGATTCATAATATGTACAGTTCCATTTGTTTTTCAAGAAAATATAATCCCTAAATATAAATCAAAATTACACTTGGTGGTGGTGGTGGTGATTAGATTTATTGCAATGTGCCAAGCCCAAATATAGGGCTGATTTACGCCACAACATTATATTAAAATGCTATATCATCAAAATATAAGTTTTAGAATCGTTTAGTTGCCACAGCATACTGACCTACTGCAGCTAATACCTTAGCAGAATTTTCGTCAGGAGACAACACAATATCCAGGGTTAACCAAAATTATACTTTTTATACAGTTTTAACAAATAACAATAATTTCTTTCTGGAGTAATGGACTTTATTGAAGAAAAGAACACTATTCGCTAAATATAAAATATATTATTGTAAATAACTAAATAGGCATCGACCTTGACACCAATTCTAGTGTAACAGGAAATAAACAAACAAGATGGCAATATCCGCGGAGACCTTATGTTTCCTTTTCTCACAAAATAGTTTAACTCGTCCCCACCCCCTATGCAAACGCATACTGTTAATAATGGCGGGATGAAATGTTTTTGAATCTAATACTCAACGATGGCATTCCTATACATGTATATGGTCGCTAAAGATTTCTCATATATATAATCTCTTTAGAACTTGATCCCAATACTATTGGTGTCATTTACGTTTTCTCCCCAGCATTCAGTCAGGGTTCTCTTCAAGACAAGGTCATGCGAACCTTGTCCCGTTGATGTTTTTCGTCTCACTCACAATCATTTCACTTATGCGGATGCGTTGCCAGGTTGAATGCATGGGCAAAAAATCTAAACCCCCGACCTTTGGAAGGTACCTGACAACCCTTCCACATGGGGCAATGGTGTGAAACCCCTCAGTGTTTTCTTTTGACTGAGTGGAATTCAAACTTTCCACCCAATGATGGAAAGCTTGTGTCGAGAGACTATCCTTCCACTTACTGAGCCGCCAAGACCCCTCGGTATGCAAACAACATCGCCATTGAAAATGAAATAATCTTGAATGTGGCGTAAACAGCAATTAATACACAAACCATTGACCAGCTCTTATAATCTACGAAATAACGCCCCGCCATTTTAATGCCCTTTAGAGTTGAAATGATCATTGGGATGGAATAACTCTCTGAACGGCAGAATTCAGGGGAATTCCTCTCTTTGGTGAATATGCTGTTGTCCTCGCCTCCATTTTGATACAATCGATGATCGGACACACAGACAGACACAACGTGCAACCTGTTAAAGAAATATGTTATCAGTTAGCAATTCGTGGTTGTAAGCAATATTCCCTTTTATAGAAAAAAAAAATAAAGAAATACAAAGCACTCAGTAATGAAATGTCAGCACAGTGTAACTATTTACCGAACCCAACTTCTCCAACCCAACCGATATCCTCTAACAGATTGGTTGATTGATTGATGTTTCACGCTGCACTCAACATTATTTCACTTATAAGCCGGCATTGATGTCCATGCCCTTTAACAGAACCCACCTCTAAGAGAACCCATATTTTAAGCAGAACGCGCATGTTCTAACAGAACCCACCTCTAACAGAACCAACATTCTAAGCAGAACCCACTTCTAACAGAACCCGCGTGCTTTAACAGAACCCACCTCTAACAGAACCCGCATGCTTTAACAGAACCCACCTCTAACAGAACCCGCGTGCTTTAACAGAACCCACTTCTAACAGAACCCGCATGCTTTAACAGAACCCACCTCTAACAGAACCCGCGTGCTTTAACAGACCCCATCTCTAACAGAACGCGCGTGCTTAAACAGAACCCGCGTGCTTTAACAGAACCCGCGTGCTTTAACAGAACCCGCGTGCTTTAACAGAACCCATCTCTAACAGAACCTGTGTGCTTTAACAGACCCCACCTCTAACAGAACACACATGCTCTAACAGAACCACCTCTAACAGAACCCATATTCTAAGCAGAACCTGCGTGCTCTTGCAGAACCCACCTCTAAAAGAACCCACATTTTAAGCAGAACCTGTGTGCTCTAACAGAACCCACCTCTAACAGAACCCATATTTTAAGCAGAACCTGTGTGCTCTAACAGAAACCACCTCTAACAGAACCCACATTCTAAGCAGAACCTGTGTGCTCTAACAGAACCCACCTCTAACAGAACCCATATTCTAAGCAGAACCCACGGCCTTTTGTTTGGCCTTGGTGTAGAGATAGTTTTACTCATTTACATAATTATAATGTTATATATTATTCTTATTATATTATAATAATAATTCAATTATTAATTAATATGTTCTAGTAATTCATATATGAGTTAAAGCATTCACTGCGACGATCAATTACTTAATTGATTTCATGGATCGTTAATTGGGTAGACCTTGACAAAAGTGTAAACGCCCGGTAGACTTTCAACAGGAATACTGTATAGTGTTTACCAGCGATATTTCCAATATTGGAAACAACAGGGACATCAAATATTCATGATGTTTATCGGTCATACAACATGAATTCAATATCATACCCTTTTTCGAAGAATGGATAAGAGAGTTAGTGCATGTATTACTAGTCTCAATTTAACCATAAATAGAAATTTATCCAGAAATCATCTCCATAGTTATTCCAGTGCAGACGGTATTCTTTGTGTCCGTGTTGTTTAAATTACAACATCGCAATTCCCGTAAAAATACTACCTATTAAAAGTTTTATTTATAAATGATATTATCCTAAATTCCTTTAAGTGGCATGAGCTGCCAAAATGCTGATATTTTGACGTTAAAACAGAATGTTGAAATTATTAGCTATTTTTCTCAATTCAGAAGCTTTTTAGTGCTTATAGTCTCGAAAATGTACGATAAACTATTGTTTTGAACTAACTCTGGCTTAGAATGAATGAATAGTCGTCTTATTTAAATTTTGTTTACTTTTCGAACACGTTTTCGGTTCATACAGGCCACATACTGTATGGATTTTACTCATTCCAACGCCAATCATTTAGTTTTTGGATGGCCTTCAAAGCCTCTGTCGTAACGATAAAAAATTATGGAAAAAAGTGTGAATTTTGGCAGCTCATGCCACTTTAACGCATGTCACAATAGTTTTATTAATTGTTTACCTGTACAATCCTCGTTAACTTTGGGCAGGTGAGTCTCTGGATCAAAGACGATTGCCTGATAACCCGAGTCATTACATGCCATATAACACTTCCCACAGTTAATGCACATCTCCTGTTAGAAAGAACGAAATTTGCAGCAATATTGCAGTTGCATCATTGAAACACAGACGCACTGGTTGTTGTTGTTGTTTAATGTTTTACGCCGCGCTCAAGATTATTTCACTTATATGGCGGCGTTGCCAGTTTTATTGAGGGAGGAAACCGGGCTCTATGTCCAGAGGAAACCCACGACCTTTCACTGGTAACTGGCAACCATCCTACATAGGTCGTTCGAGTGAAAACCCAGTCAGAAAATTCGAACTCGCGACCCATTGGTGTTATATGCACTGGAGCCCATTCCACAAAGAGGTTTAGACAGCTTAAGGACATATAGCCAACTAAAATTCCAATGGTTGGTTGTTTTAGCTTATTGGCGCGTCTATTCATATGAATGATGTACGCCATAGAATTCCAATGGTTTAACAGTAAGGCTTTAGTTAACTATCGGCCGTTAGTCAGCTAAATGGGTTCATGTAATATCTCCCATGGCACAGCCATTGGGTCAACCTAAAGCCTAGCGCAGACGAGAGGCGCCGGCTGAGCTACAAGGCACGCGTGGCCAAGGGAGCAGCTACAGATTTCAGCGCAGACGATGAGCTCTCGGCTGAGGCCAGTTCCTTGTCACCCAAGTTCACTGACCTGCACAAGTGTCACTACCCGTGTTACGTAATATTCTAAGTGGTCACATGATTGAATAAGTACGCGCGATTGGACTATCCCTCCTCTCAGCTCAGCCGGCAGCTTTCGTTGTGCGCACACGGTGAGATTCAAGCCACGAGAGGCAGAAAATATCAAACATGCTAAATACTTTCCTCACCGCCTCGAGAGGCGAAAATCTCAGCAAAATTTACGCGCACACGGGGGAAACAGCTTAGCTCTCAGCCACGCGTAGCCGGCAGCTCAGCCGGCGCCTCTCGTGTGCGCTAGGCTTTAACAGAGAAGTTGGTGTGGGTCGCATGGATTCTGAAGCGAAGGGAGGTAAGCATTTGGGCACGATTGGGCACTAGGTATGAAACGTAAAGAAAGGCAGATTTTTACATAGTTACAATTTTGTTAGTATAATTTTATATACTATAGTTAAATATTTTGCTTCTTAATATTTGTCTACTTGATTTGGTTTAATCGAACTTTAATCCATGGTGGATCAGATAATTGTTTAACAGATTGATAACAAAATTTCAAAATCATCCATGATTATTTTATGATCGCAGCACCCATTCATAATGTTCCAAGACCATTCCTAATAATGCGATATAAGAATTAAACTGGAGACGCATTCTACCCAATGAACTGATTCTACCCTTAGCTTCGGTAAATCCCGATTCTGCAGGCGCGATAATCTCGTATACTTACTTCGTCAATCACGGCTACGACCTGCTCTATATTTGTCAGATCTTTGTATGGGGTTATTTTTGATAGTGCCTTTCCAATCATTTCCTGCAATAAAATATGAAATCAGTAAAATATTATTCGATATGTAAATCATTATGCAGTCTTCCCCACTCTTTAAAATTGTGAAAATAAATTCGTTTTGGCCTTAGGTCCGGAATCAATGGACTAGAGACTTGTTTCATGACGACTGGATACATCTAGACGCGATCTCCATGAGTTGGCTGGTTGTCAAATGTCAGTGGCCTCAAAACTCAATTTCGTCCTCCAATAAACCTGGTAATAGGCTAACCTGTAATGGCATTGTGGTGAAACGTAATTGTAGTAAACAATATTCTAATGAGCTGGGAGTTCGGGCCTCACATTAAAGGGGCATGAGCTGCCAAAACTCACACTTTTTTCATAATTTCTGATCGTCACGAGAGTGAGAGACTTTGGAGGCCATCGATAAAATAAATGATTGGCGTTGGAATGAGGAAAATCCATACAGTATGTGGCCTGTACGAACCGAAAACGTGTTTGAAAAGTAAACAAAATTTAAATAACCGGGACGACCATTCATTCATTCTATGCCAAAGTTAGTTCAAAACAATACTTTATCGTACATTTTCGAGACTAGAAGCACTCAAAAGATTCTGAATTATACGTCTTGAAAAAATAGCCAACAATTTCAACATTCTGTTTTAACGTCAAAATATCAACATTTTGGCGGCTCATGCCCCTTTAACGCTACATACCGGAGCTAGGTGAAACGCTACTGACTGCTGCTTTCAGTGCGAACAATGCACCACTAATTCAAGTCTTTTTGTGATTGTAATTATTATTTGCTTAATATCTCGCCATTATGGAGTATAAACCCCAGCCTCTCCGAGATGGAACATATTTCTTGAAATCGTTCACCTTTATTGACGGGACGGGTCCTTGTGGCTTGTTGGCGGGTCTTTCGGACAAGGGGAGATCACTCTCAAGTACAATTTCTTTTTTCTCAGCGCTTAAAATCGTTTGTCTTTTCTTCTTGTATTCGCCAAATGACGGCAAGCCCTAATAATAAAAGAAAAATCTGATCATTTGTATTCTAACAAAATAAATGCAACAAACCCAGGTAGAGATTGCCATTCAAAGAGTATTTATAGTTATGAATATTCGGGTTGAAAATTAACAATACTGTCTTGGATATTTCTAACTTTCATTCCTATAATCTTTACAAAAATATTACATTGTATACCTTATCGATTGCCTGTGAGAGTTTGGGTAGAGGTTTGCCCAGTTGATGTCGAGGTGTTGGGGGTGTCTGACCGTCCCAGTCTCTCAATTCCTCCAAAGACTGTAGATAAAGAAGAGTCTTCAGACCACTGACATAGTCCTCTATAACGGTAAAATCCTGATTCTGTACCGCACTGCAAACCTATAACCAAGAAAGATTTTTAGTAACATCGTCCAAGGTGAATAGGTATAGGATTGTGGGGGGCCTCCGTGGCTCAGTAGGTAAAGCGTTGGACGCTCAATCCGAACAGCCTTTCACCAATGGGTCGCGGGTTCGAATCCCACTCAGTCCAAAATTGGAAAATTTTCTGACTGGGTTTTCACTCGAACGACCTATATGGGATGGTTGCCAGTTACGAGCGGAAGGTCGTGGGTTTCCCACGATAAAACTGGCAACGCCGCCATATAAGTGAAATAATCTTGAGCGCGGCGTAAAACACCAAACAATCAATCAATCAATATAGGATTGCTCCATACCGGTATAAATGACCCATTTGGAAGGTTAATAATCGAATTCCTATATAGAGCAATTCAAGGCACTTCTTTAAAAGGGCACCGTGGATATGAGGCACATTAAAGATCCCAAAAATTCCAACATTTTACTGTAGTAGGGTTGTCCCATTGTTTACATTAACCCGAAAGCGTCTGTAAGACAGTCAAAAAAGTACCACAAAATTTGCACTAATTGCTCGTTAATTGTACATTTTTCGCTGAATATCGACCCACCGCTTTTCATCCAAAGTCCTTAGTCAATGAAACCGTATTTATCTATTTAGCAGAAGTTTTAGCAAAAATGTAAACAATTCTAAACAAACAGTCCCTTTAAAGGAACATACAATGTAAGTTACCAAATATGCGTAAAATTTCGGTGAAACGTAATAAGCCGTTGAAAATAGTTTTCTGCTGATACCCGTCTCTGGATGTACGTCAAGGTAGTAACAACACGCCTTAAATATACTCATATACATCTCGGCTATTTGGATTGTGTCCGTTATTTGCACATATCCTCAGCTCGTTGAAGTTACTAGCGTTATTTACCGATATAGTTTTTTTATTTTAACGTCAATCCTTTAGTTTTTGTTAAAGTGGCATGAACTGCCAAAATGTTGACATTTTGACGTTAAAACAGAATGTTGAAATTATTTGCTATTTTTCTCAAGACGTATAATTCAGAAGCTTTTTAGTGCTTCTAGTCTCGAGAATGTACGACAAAGTATTGTTTTGAAATAACTTTCGCTTAGAATGAATGAATGGTCGTCCCGGTAATTTAAATTTTGTTTACTTTTCGAACACTATTCCGGTTCTTATTGGTCACATACTGTACGGACTTTACTCATTCCAACGCCAATCATTTAGTTTTTCGACGGCCTTCAACGCCTCTTGCTGTCATGAAAAAAGTGTGAATTTTGGCAGCTCATGCCACTTTAAGGTACTTCAAATGCTCAACTTGTCTTGACAATCCGAATTCATGAAAAAAAGTAAATATTTTGGTACCTTGGGCCATTTTCAATAGCTTTTCAAGTAAGAAAAAGATGATAATTTAAAGATTGATAATGAACACTAAAAGACACCGGTACAGAGAAAATCTTCTTAACTGAAATAGTTCCTCTTTACCATTGTTATTCCATTTTGGTAATATTTTTTCAGAATCAAGTGGGGTTTGGTGAATTGGGAAACATTTATACTAAAAGATTACATTGCTGCAGATGACAAAATAGACTAAAAGCCGTGAGTGAAATGCACATGGTTGACCGAATAATGCTAGTCTTACGACGCAACCGACATGTTTTTTTTTCTTATATGATGGCCGTGCCAATTCTAGGGGTTAAGAACGCTTGAGAACACTTCGGATCTTTGTCGCGAATGGAAAGACGAATGAAAAAGAAAAAAGGTACGTAAAATCAGAAACGTAAATCAGTGCGTAAAATTCTGATAAAATGTATTGAAAAACACAGCTTACTTAACGGGAAATCATCGGGCATCGGACAGTTTTACATTAGATCCAAAGAGCAATACTATAATGTAATTAATCAGGATATTCCCTATTGGCATTGTTACAGGTCCGAGGATAGTCGTATTGGTCCGAGGCCGAAGGCCAAGGGCTATTACGGCTGTCCGAGAACCTGTGACAATGCCAATAAGGAATATCCTGATTAATGAAAATTTTATTAATTGGCTTTCAATGGTTTTTTTCCATAAAATATTTATATGATTTAAAAATACTAGTGTTTTAATATACGCATTCGCAAAGAAAGATTTTTCTTGAAAATGTCTTTAAAAAAAATCTAGGTGTAGTGTACCAAGAGTTGTTCCCCTTTTGTACATAAAACATAGGAACGTATTTCTTTACTTTTACAAATTTTTATTTATGCAATATTTAATTTATCTGATGAAATAGACGGAATATTTGCTTTTCTTTAACTGTACTTTGGCTATTTTATTTTTTTCTGTTGATGATTTCAAGAAAAATGGCGTTGGGATTTTGAAGTGATAGCAATGACAAACTCGGAACTACCTTCGGCTATCTTCGCTCGCTACCGGTCGGCTTTGACACGCACGCACGTAAATCCCCGAAGTTTCAGAGTGAGCAATGACACTGTCGCCATGTTTGATCTCGTATTGGCCCAGTCCGTATTGGCCTTGTTTGTTCGTATAAGCCTAGTTTGTTCGTATTGGCCCTGGTAAGCCCTGTATGAGCGTGACCGTTTCTTCGTATTTTGCCAATAACATTGAAAGTCAATTAAAAACAAAAGCTACTTTAAAGGGGCATGAGCTGCCAAAATGTTGACGTTAAAACAGAATGTTGAAATTATTAGCTATTTTTCTCAAGACGTATAATTCAGAAGCTTTTTAGTGCTTCTAGTCTCGATAATGTACGATAAAGTATTGTTTTAAACTAACTTTGGCTTAGAATGAATGAATGGTCGTCCCGGTTATTTAAATTTTGTTTACTTTTCGAACACATTTTCGGTTCGTACAGGCCACATATTGTATGGATTTTCCTCATTCCAACGCCAATCATTTAGTTTTTCGATAACCTTCCAAGCCTCTTAATGTCGTGACGATCAGTAACTATGAATTTTGGCAGCTCATGCCACTTTAATATTTGATATATATGCCTACCTGTAACACGGAGGCTCCAGCATGTAAAAACTGTAACCCGGCTTCAGCTGAGTCTATTCCGCCGGTGGCCAAAATAGGAAATCCGGGCAGAGTGTTAGCTATGGCTGACACCGCTCTCAGAGCAATGGGACGTATGGCGTTTCCAGAAACTCCACCGTAGGTTGTCTTGCGCTGCTTTCCAACGGCAGGCCAGGGGTTCGAATTCGGCCTCAGTCCCATCAAGCCGGACACAGTATTTGTGGCAGTTACACCATCAGCAAAACCTAAAAAAAAGAACACTTTTTTTACAGAAACATTTTCGTGTTTCTATATATCTGGCTTTGGACTTTTGGCGTATTTTTCGAACTGGTGGAATGTTGAACGTATATTTGACAGCTACGTCTTACAATAGAATAAATTATGCCAAGTGTTTTAATTGATTATTTCATTTACATAGACGCGTTGCCAGGCTTAGTGGGGGAGGACACGGGCTCATTGCCTGGAGGAAACCCCCGAACTTCGGCGTGTACCTGGCAACTCTTTCACATACGGCGACTGAAATTGTTCTATTTTTACTTGGTCTGATTCGAACCCACGCTGCATCGATGGAAGGTCTGTGTGTGACTGAGAGAGGGTCACTCTAACCCACTGGATCACCGAGGTCCCGTAAATTTTTCAAGAGACAGCCGCCAGTAGATGCCTTTAACAGATTTCGTACCTAATTGACAAAAAACTTACCGAACAGAAAATATTATCTGACTTTCTGCTCAAACAATCTATAAGTGTATTAAAATGGTTTCTCAAGGCAAAAAGAAAAGTAACTAATAATTTTGGATATGGGTCAACCATTTTTTCTGTGGCACAATCCCACTGATACTCAAGAGACAAGAAAAATCTAAATTTCTATTTGGTTGGTTCACTCTAATAACCTATGTGGAAGAAAGCTCGTCCAAGATTGATGATCCGCACCCCCCAACCCCCCCCCCCCCCCTCGAACAAAGAGTCTCGTTTCCTCCTCCCTATACCTCACAAGTTCAGCCCAAACTAAGGCTTTTTTGCCTTCGTAGTGGCATTCAAATATTTAATTATATGTATCTATAAACACTAGCTTTAAATGCCAACATAATGCATAAGCTACCTTCTTTAGCCGCTCTGGCTATCACTGTTATGTCCGTCACGTTCGGCGTGAGTTTGGCAAAGAAAGGAATTTTCACTGCAGCTCTAACCCATTTACATATGTTCCTCACTAGTTCAGCATCCTGTTGATAAAATGACACGAAAAATCACAAATAGAGACCGAAGATTCAAAACAATGGAAAGAGTTGATTTTTATACGTTAGGCAAAGTATTTAGTTTATAATCCCTGTACTTTCCCAACGTATGGAGCTTGTTACTATAGCATATTGTGTATCCAAGCAATAGATATATACCAAATACTTAGAACAAGCTGTAAGCGTACACGTCGCTGAAATACAGAAAAACTTAACATTAAAAAAGAACACCATTTCCGTATTTTCCCCAAGATCGGAGAAGTTAGAAACTTGCCATTTTTGCCAAAATTCAAAAGCTTGGCGGTGATTTTGTATTTTTGATTTTAAATTGAAAATTTCTTAGGTAACCTAGTCCCGTAAACGATGGTCGGTGACTGAATTAATTTCTTGAAGACAGACTACGACGGCAAGTGTGTTCTTTGGCGCATGTTAATCACATGGCAAGCAAAGGGCCGTTTCACAAAGTGGAATCAATCGCAGTTACCATGACGTCGTGTTTGTTTCGTAATGGTATCCATTGGCAACTAGCTTTCTTTTGCGAATGCTTTGTGAAACGAACCCCATCACTGTTAACTAAACATTGTCTGAAACTAAAGGATATAGTTACCTGACCACAAGCCAGACCCATTCCTTTTTCTCCCATACCATGTGGACAAGAGAGATTCAGTTCGAGAGCATCAGCGCCAGCAGCCTGAAACCATATTCAGCTCTTTATTCAACAATATTTATCAGTAGCTCGAGAAAAAAGCAAAATCGCGAATGGATATCAAAATCAAATTTATCCCCACATTGAACATATTTCTGTTCAGTTGAATAGGAATACGGGTTGCTCTAAACTATTACTGAACTAGCGACCTGAGCGGTTATTTGTCAGAATATTTACAACCCAACACAAGGCCTAATGGTTATTTATAAACATAATAGTCCGGGTTTCTGACTCCAAAATTACTATTTTTTATACTGACGGTCGTATTTTGGAGTCAGGGTTCATTGCAATCAAAAAGCCGGAGTTGGCTGCCCGCTCAGAAGCGGGCAGTATGTGGTCTGATTTAGACAAAGAAATAGCAATATAACCTACTCAGATCGTGTCTTAACGGTCATAATCCATGGATAATTTCGCTACCTACCAGTGCCTGATATGGACGAGTAGCATCCGTCAGTAAACATTATTCCTCCCCTGAATTTACTTTTGCCTTCCCCAAGTCTCAAACTCTCCGCCATTGATGACGTAACACTGTTTATCGGTTTTTCAGTTTTTAAACGTTAAATTCACTTTAAAAAATGCTAAATTATTGATGAATGTCGTACTGACCCTATTTGAGTTAGTTATGTTGTTATTTACCATCTAAACCAGACCGCAAACTGCACGATCAGAAGCGCGCAGCCAACTCCGATTTTTTGATTGCAATGAGCCCTCACTCCAAAATACGGCCGTCAGTATAAAAAATAGTAATTTTGGAGTCAGAAACCCCGGACTATAAACTTTTGTTTTACTTCTTTCCTGTGTACCATCTTGACTCTTTAATCTTTTGGCAATTTGTTGTTTAGGCTTCCGTTTATGGAATGTAAAATTTTGAGCAATTAAACTTTTACGGGTTTTACCTCTGACATTTTAGCCAGTTCTGTCCAATCCTCTTCACTATACGAACACATTATACTTGCTATCAAAATCTGAAATTGGAGAAAAAAAACATAAGTATTGTTGCCTTTTTACGAAATTCTTTTTAAATAATAAATATATATAATAGATTTACGATGTATTTCCACAATGGGAATATAAAAATATTTATCAGCCTTTATGAAAAAATTGCAAAATGCATAGGGCTTCTTCCTCGGATACCCAGGGTTAAATTCTCAACAAGCTCACCTTTTACGTGAGCGTGAGCATAAGTTTTAACCGAGGGTTTCCACGATGGTAGGGCCTATACCCAATGAACTATATATGTGGAATGGAGGTCGCGTGACGTTTCAGTTCCAGCCAGCGCCGCCCTGATTAGGCAATTTCCGTCCAAGATGGTGGACGTCACGCGCGCTCATCTTGTAGTAATTGCGTAGTTCAATTTACCGAACTTATGGTGATATTACATATACCAACGTTCAGTCTACGAAATTTGAAATGCTGGTCGGTAAAGTCCGACGAACTTTTGTCGGAAATTACAAGCCATGAAAATATTATTGTAACTGCTCTGTATGGCAATTCCTACCCCAGACTTCTTTAGAACTCAAGATTATTCTTGTCCTCTTTTATTACGTGTAGCTATTCCAAAGGGCGTACATCTGGGCTTATACCACAACTATCTGAATTTCTTGCCGCCCAGTTCGAACGTCACGCAAAATGGCGGCAAAGTTTCCAAGAAATGACAGTTTGTTGTTGTTTGAGACCAGTTGTACGCCCTGTGGAATAGCTACATGTAATAAAAGCGGGCAAGAATAATCTTTTATGAGTTTTGAAGAAGTCTGAGGTCAACAATTCCAGCGTTACGGAATTACACGACAGCCCTGGACACAGGCTGAAAGTTTGTTTGAAACTAAAATTGTTATATCAAGGTATCGACTGACGCCCACCATATAAGGGAACAGACCCGAAGGAAATCTATGCAGTTTAATTGGAACGTTTTAGTGCGCAAATGTATTAGTCGCGTGACCTAAAAATATTGCGTTGCGGAATTACAGTAAATCAACCTTACTTTTCGTCGAGTGTTATTCATTTGAAAATCCAACGACCCCATAACAGGAATGGTGGAATAAATGATTTTATTTTAAAGCTTTGTAACTTTTGTAACATTATCTAACAAACACTTCCAGGTATCACCTTCATATATTCCAAACTGACCTATACCACGTGTTACGGAATTACATTTTGTCTTCGTTGAGGAATTACTTATCTTGGTAATTCCGTAATAATATGTTAACATGAACAAGTAAAGTTTGGTAGCTGCCGTATATATATATACACCTGTCATCGAAACTATCATCTCAGAATCCTCAGGAGTTGTCCGCTCGATGTCAACTTATATATATTTTGTTAATCCAGTCGACGTGTATTTAAGCCTACCTTTAATTCTATTTCGATAGTTTCTAGAACTTGTGAGTATAGCCTTTTTCGTCATTGTTTTAAGTCATGCCATAGAGGCAACAGAGTCCACACAACTTGTCATATTTCAAATTCACATCAATACTGAACAATCTGGGAACAAAAGCCTGCGCAACCTTTACCAAACCCTCTCGTGCGCAGAACCTTAACAATAGTTTAAAAAGATTTGCCATTTCAGTTCCAAAAAAAATCAGGTTAAAGTCACGCAGGCCATCCAAACACTCCGCTTATGTGTATAGGTCCACATTTACATTTCTCATTCAGCGTTTCTAATAAAATATCAATGCAAATATCCGTTTGAAAGAAGTTATTTTTGTATCTTATTCTCAATAACTTCACATACGAACAATCACCACAGTAGTCTTATTAGGTTTCGACTGTACTGGGTTAGTGGTTGCCTAGGACATTTACATTTACCTATAAGAATCCGGACATAAGTTCTACCCAGCTTTCAGAATATCTATATGAATTACTGCATGCAATTTTGACAGTTTGCCTCTTACAGATTTCTATCAAAGCCTGTATTTTACGTTCAACTACAAAAGCAACGCAGTATTTTGTTTTGGTATTGATACGCACGTGAGCGACCATTTTGTCTCTCTGAAGTTATCTCTGAGTTCTCTAGTAAAACATGTGTAGACATTATTGTGCATTTAATTCAAATTATTATTATTTTCAGAAATAACTGAAGTATTCTACATAGGAATGTTTAATTTATAATAAGTTATATATGTGCAACATACTATACTTTTGAAACACTAAAACACATGGGCACAGCTAAAATCTTCTTGACTAAAAGAACAAGTTCAGACAAGTTCCTATAATTGTGTTAAAAACGGGGGTATGTCATTCAGAGCTTTATATTCAATCATATATATGTTTTTGTAATAAACCAAAACCTCTGATATTTCACTAGGGTTAAAGACAGACATGAGTTTATATAGGCCTAGATTCTACATATCCAACGTTTCATATATGCGTTCCGTATCAATTGAATTAAAATGTTTGATGTAAATGAATAAACCGTTATGGAATTACAAGCAGCCGTAACGACCAAAATTGTAAATCCGTAACGGTAAAAATTACCAGAATTATCGATTTTTGCCAAAAAAAATTTGGACAACTCAAGCCCGGTATACACTGAGAGTTTTACTGCGACCCGACCCGACTGTACCCGAATCGAGTCGGGTTCAGTCGACTTGAGTTGCGTCGCGTCGTAGACCGGTATACACTGCACACAACTGAAGTCATGGGAGACATGACGTTCGGAACTCTCTAGCAGAAAAAGGTAAAAAAAAAAGACGCTTGTTTGACGTCACGTGACTGTAATAAAGTTTCTAATTGGCTTACTGATTCAGATTCTCTACGACGATCGTCGCAAAAGTGGATACACTGTCTGACCAGACCCGACTCAACCCGATTCTTGATTAAATATCTGGCACGTCCAGATCGCTCCCGACCCGACGCAACTGAAGCCGACTGACCCCGATTTGCGTCGTGGACTGATATACACTACACTTTTTCTCTGCGACGCGACGCGATTTTCCAGTCGGGTCGGGTCGGGTCGCAGCAAAACTCTCAGTGTATACCGGGCTTCAGTAAATGACAATTAATAACAATATTGTATATTGAAAAAACGGTATATTTTGTTACGGAATTACAGGAGCCATCTTAATAGCACTAGTTGGCCTAACTAACGTCTTGGGCTTTTTATTTTCATGTTCAAAACGGGAGACAGAATACCCCTACAGCGGCAAGGATAGCCCCAGGTGACTATCCTGCCATTCTGTTGTATAGTCACAGATCGGTGCCGTTTGGCTCTGTAGGACGGTTCAAAATTTTGGCCTTGTAAGTTTATTAGACCTTTCTATGATTAAATAACATACTTTATTGACTGTTTGGGTGTCCCGCTTGCATTCCCAATGGTAAAAATCCAAATAAAAGTTTAAAAACTCTTTCTATGGTCCATTTTGACCTACGATATCGTTTAAAACAGTTTTGTCAAACAAATATGGCGACCGTTAATTTCTGGAGATTGTCACCGTTTCGTATCTCTGACTGAAATTTTACCGTGGAGCGCATGCGTGCGCATGTGTATTGTGCCAAATTTTATACGAAACCACAGTACTTTATACAGAACTAGCGGTCGCCATTTTGTTTTCGTCAGATATGTTTAGGGGTATCGTAGGTCAAAATGGACCATGAAAAGAGTATTTAAACTTTTATTTGGATTTTTACCAGTGGGAATGCAAACAGGACACACAAACAGTCAATAAAGTATGTTATTTAACCATAGAAAGGTCTAATAAAGCTACAAGACCAAAATTTTGAACCGTCCTACAGAGCCAAATGGCACCGATCTGTGACTATACAACAGAATGGCAGGATAGTCACCTGGGGCTACGGCAAGGAGTAAGCCTTAAAATAATATATGACTTGGAATTGTCGCGGTAACGGGTTCAGTTTTAGTCATGATAACAAACCGTCAGAAATGTTATGTTTCTGTTTGCATTTTCGCGCCAAATTGTATCGTTTGCTCGCGCGTGGTTTTGGGACAAATAGATGCACTTTATTCATAAACATTATTCAAATCGAGAAGTTTGATCTTCGCTGACAAAAATAATATTTGCCATGTACATCTCTTTGATCAATGAAAAAATGGCCATCAGTTGAATTTTTCGTGGAAATGTAGAGGTAGGAATCGTCCATACCGAGGAGTTACAATAATATTTTGATGGCTTGTAATTTAAAGCTGGACGGGCCACGAGGGTCTGTAATTTTGATTTTGAAGATCTGATGTTCAGATCGCGATAATTTCTGGCCCCAGACGACCATTTAGATCTAATTAAACAAATGCCGAAATGTTTCATTTGTTGAAAATTGTAATTTGCATTAAAAACTAACTTCTTCAGTATTCCTCGCCTGTCAATCACCTCTCTACCACTTTTCCTTTTTTGGCGATGTTACATGCGCATAAATGACTTCCGGACAACTGTCAAAACACTTGAGCGTGTGGAACGATGTGCCGTAGTAGATAAAAAGTAAGTTGATTTTTACTTGAAACATTCTTGTTTCATGCTTATTTTTGGACTTGTTAGTTTAATTAATTAAATGAAGAGTTGATGTCGACTGATTTACTAATGTTTATACTAAATGTCATCATCATACAGAAATCTGAATCGAGGTGTATGAAGCTCACAACAACAACCAACATCAGACGATCACTGATCAGTTATTCGAATCTTTTATATATTCGATCTTTTTGATTAATCGTTAGAACTGTTTAATTTCAAGGTGAATATAGAAGCTTCCACGGCTGCACACCTCATAACCTTAGTGGTTAGGTTAGACTAGCACATTCAGTTTGCATACAACTGTAGGCCTACACTACAGCCAGGTTTGACACTGACGTTGCCTGTACTGTAACTGTAAGACAGTCATTGGAACAGGCAGAACTGAGGAGCCATGCACTCAAGGCATAGATTTATTGGTGAGTAAATATATTTATCCTGTCAATTATATCATTCTTTAAATGTTAAACATTTTGTCCTGGCCTCCAGATACTACATGGTTTCTGCAACTGTAAAAAGGGAAAATCTTCCAAGCATATACTTTTCAAGTCTTGTAGGTGGAGGTGGCAAAGTCGGTAGTTTGTGGTACAGGCAGTAGGGCGATAGCGTTTCAGTCAGACACATGCTTTCCATTGAAAGTCGGGCCTCGGTGGCTCAGTGGGTTATAGTGATAATCCCACACAGGCCTTCCATCGACGCGGCCGGGTGGGGTCGAAATAAACATTGCAAAAATTTTTAGTGGATTTTCCACTTGATCGCCGTATGTGGAAAAGGTACTCACCAAAGGTGGTGGGTTTCCTTCCGACAAAGAACCAGGTTTCCTCCCCACTAAACCTGGCAACGCAGCCATATAAGTGAAATAATCTTGAGTGCAGCATAAAACAACAAGCAATCAATCCATTGATAGTACCCAGGTTTGAATGATCAATCCCACTCAGACCAAATCAAAATTCTGTGGGGTTTTTACTCTTTCACCCTATCTTGAAGAGTTCCCAGTTACTCGGCAAAGGTTTTCTCCTCCCTAAATCTGGCAACACCACCATACAAGTAAAATAATCTTGAGCCCTTCCTAAAGCATCAATCAATCAAGCCTTGTTTGATGATGTAAAATGAATATTAAGCAAATATTTGACGTTTAAAGGCCAGTAACTGTTAATAAGAATTGAACATATTCAATTGCTACTGATCTGGTATTTATCATCTACAAACAAATGGTCTTGCTATTTTATCTTATTTAATTGTGGGGTTTTATACTGTTCTATTAATTTTGTTTTTCAGCCTATTCAGCATCTTTGATTGTAGACTGTTGGCTGACAGCAAAAGTAACGTTGAAGTTACAAAGTAAATAACACCCAGTTAATTAACAGATGATCAGTGACAACTATATTAAAAGACAATGAAACCATATCATCAAACAGTCCGAGTTGAGCAGTTTTTATCCAGAAGTAAATTCTTATTTATTTAAAACAGTGATTTATTGGCATCAGTGAATTTGTGTTAGGAAAAAAAAATAGCAATTTGTTGTTATTAAGAGGGTTCTAAAATAACCAAGTGAACAATTTTTATTGTACCTGGATAACCATTTGCCACTGGATTATATTGGAATTTGTCGAAGTAAAAATGACAATTTGTTGTTATGAAGACGGTTCCAAAACACACAAGTGAACAACTTTTACTGTGCATGGATAACCTTTTTCCCTTAGGATTATATTTGATTTTATCTTGATTCATCAATGAAATAGTCATTTTGGATGGAATGACTTTACTGAAATCACAACACATTGGACAACTTATACTACTTTGTAAATGTTGGCATTTAATATGAGCTTCCATGAGTAGTACTGGCATGATCAGTAATAATAACAAAAAACGTTGGAAATGAATAGTAAAACATCATTTATTTACAGGAAGAATGAAACAAATACAAAAGTTTGTGTTCCAAGTTCCTGTAGTAAAAATATCAGTACATGCTAAGAGGGAAGGGTCCAATTACATGTCAAGAATGACCTACATGTACTAATTTAAGAAACTGATAATACATGTTTTGTTTATTCTTGATCTGTTTAATGACACCCCCCCCCCCTTGCCACACACACTAGCTTGTGGTTATTGTTATTAACTGTAGGAATTACAACCTATCAGTGAGAAACTTTTGCATTTGTTTTGTCCTTCTTGTTGTGTATATGTACAAAATAGTACAGCTTATCCTATATGTTTTAGTTAGTCATTCATGATATAAAAAAATTAACTAAACTGGAAAGTAAATTTATTTTTTCATTTTGGATCTTCAAGTCTGCTGAAATTCATATTCTTTTCAAGTATTTTAAGAGAATATTTTGTGTGAAATGTTCATTAAATGAATTACAGTAAAAAGATATCCACTGCACCTAAATCAATGTATGGTCTTTATGGAATGTTTACACAATATTTAAATTGCCACATTCATTGATTGTGGGCCAAAGTTAATACTTCTAAACTGTAAGTTCATATACACTGTGAGTCCCATGCCCCAGCCTACCCTAACCTTCAGCCAGTGCCTGAAACTGTCGAACCGTTTGGATTGATTGGAGTTTAGATGGGGGTGGGTAGGGTGATTTTTCGGTCAGTTGCTACTTTTGTTGCCATAATACCTTAGCTGTTGAGTGTGACATTAAGCTGCAATCAATCTCGCAAAATTACATGTATGAAATTAAATGCCACTTATTGGTAGGTGGTGGTTTTGATTTGTGTATCCAATGCTATAAATATTTAGATCCCCCCCCCCCCCCATCCTCTGTGCAAAAAAATCTATAAATTTCTCTTTCTGTTTTGAGGAGGGAGGGGTGGGGGTGGAACCCCTTACAATCACCACAGTATTTAGAAAAGCAGTAATTTCAGGGTTTAATAATTTAGTTTTAATTAAACTTGTTAACAGTATATAGGTGGGGCCTCCATGGCTCAGTAGGTAGAGCGTTGGACGCTCAATCCAAACAGCCTTCCACCAATGGGTCGCGGGATCGAATCCCACTCAGTCCAAAAAAATTCGAAAATTTTCAGACTGGGTTTTCACTGGAACAACCTATGTGGGATGGTTGCCAGTTACCACCAGAAGGTCGTGAGTTTCCTCCGGGCATAGAGCCTGGTTTCCTCCCACAATAAAACTGGCAACGCCGCCATATAAGTGAAATAATCTTGAGCGCAGCGTAAAACACCAAAATTCGAAAATTTTCAGACTGGGTTTTCACTGGAACAACCTATGTGGGATGGTTGCCAGTTACCACCAGAAGGTCGTGAGTTTCCTCCGGGCATAGAGCCTGGTTTCCTCCCACAATAAAACTGGCAACGCCGCCATATAAGTGAAATAATCTTGAGCGCAGCGTAAAACACCAAACAATCAATCAATCAACAGTATCTGGTTATACATCTTCTATGTTTAACTCACTATTTTAAGTGGCATGAGCTGCCAAAATGTTGATATTTTGAAGTTGTTACAGAATTTTGAAATTATCGGCTATTTTTCTCAAGACGTGTAATTCAGAAGCTTTTTAGTGCTTCTAGTCTCGAAAATGTATGATAAAGTATTGTTTTGAACTAACTTTGGCTTAAAATGAATGAATGGTCGTCCCGGTTGTTTAAATTTTGTTTACTTTTCGAACACTGTTCCGGTTTGTATAGGCCACATGCTGTATGGTCTTTCCTCATTCCAACGCCAATCATTTAATTTTTCGATGGCCTTCAAAGCCTCTTACTGTGGTGATGATCAGACATTATGAAAGAAGTGTGAATTTTGGCAGCTCATGCCACTTTAATAGAGCTGATACCAAATTGAGTTTAGACAGCATTGAACTTCTTGAACCAATCAGTGTCTACTCAAGTTGACCAACCTAATAGATAAATGTATATCTTGCATGTTTTCGCTATTTATTTAAACCAAACACACACACAAATATGTCGGCCTTTACACAGTATAAACGTTTTGGCCTTATGTCACGGACTTCACTCAAGTTCCTTTCTGCATGATCCACATCCTTTATCATATCACTCAGCTTCAAATGTTTGCTTTTGTTCTTTAAGTTTAATACTTTCTTCAATAAATCTAAGTAAGCCTTATAGTATATATTTCCAGCTTCGATTTCAATTTCCAGCCTTTGAAAAAAAGTAATCTTAATTAGGCTACAGTGTATTAAATACTGAAGTCACATAGTCTTGATGTTAAAACATTATCACCTACTCCACCATATCAAAGTCCTTGCATCATAAATGTTGGTACGTTTATTTTCTGTGTTTTGTTTACTGCCAGTATTGAGACGTCACCTACAGCAATAAAAAAAACCCCAAAAGACAGACTTTCGCTACATACTCATTGTTTAGGTATAATTGATTTACTTGGCGAAGGCATAGGCTGCTACATGTAGAAATTTAGTTAACCGGTACGCGCCGTAGTAGTCCCTAACCTTGTGTTCATCGCTTATAGTATCGATGTACAGACCCGTATAGCCAACTCAGGCTCCCGTCACTTTCTTTGTTCCCAGACATCGCATTTAATATCGGCAACATGATCCTTTCTCCTCTAACTTCTTCGTATTTCCAAATAATTTCTGCATGCTTCTACAGGGATTATTTTGTACGGTACATCCTCAACACTTATGAGAACTCCGACGACTGAGCGAAATGTCAAACTCACACGCGACATGTTTACACGACAGTGCGCATATGCGGAAATCTTCCCCTACATGGAGGACTCGAGGCGGTGCTTAGGCCATCGTATAATTTTAGTGAACGTGACAAATATTAAGTTCGTTCTGGAAAACCTATGTTAGGATTTTCATGAAATTTGCACAACAGCTTCGTCTTAGTTTAGTCTTTACGAGAAAAATAATACCAAGTGTGACAAAATTCGTTTACACTAACTTTTAGTCACTCTCGTGGCCCGTCCAGCTTTAAGCATCATTTCCACCTTGCCTTTCAAATTCGTAGACTGAACGTTGGTTACATATAATATCACAAGTTCGGTAAATTGAACTAGTAATTGCGGAGCGTTTTAGAACTTCAGATCCAAACAAGCCAATGAGACGTGTCCATTCCACGTATATAGTTTAATGCATATACCCATGTCCAAAATCGTATGTTGTGGACGGTAAAAAATGTCAATATGTGACTGACCTTTTTGGGAAAATCCCTTTTAAGTTCCTTAATACTTTGGCACCAGTAGGCGGCTGACTTTTCGCTGATTAACTCGATGTTCAGGAAGGCACCTTGTCCAGGCCCAAAACTATGACCCGATGTTGTCCCGCGAACAATTCGAGGGGAGACGTTTGTTACATAGTCCTGTGAAATTAAGGGAATACTTAGTGTTAAATTACAAAGAGATACCTTCATTTTTTATTGTTTCAATAAAATTAGAGAAATTTGACGAACATGTAAATCAATCAATCAATGCGTTTGGTTTTTTTTTAATATAGCTAGAAATATTTATTAAAGGCATATAGCAAACGTTAACATTTTTCTCTGAAACCCCAGGAGGCAGCTGGCATGTATAAAAGAACTCTTAATGTGGCGTCAAATTTATTTTTCATAAATTCGTATTGCCTAGAGCAATGGAGCACTTGGAGTACCTTAAGAAGCTATTGACAAAGCCGGTATTCCATGCAAAGCGAATAGAAGAGACCAAATTCAAATAGTCTGGTTGCTTTAGTGTATTTTATTTTATTTTTTTTCTAATTATAAAAACTACCTATTAACGTAAATCGGCGAGATTGGTATCTAGCTTTTTTTTTGTGCTTCTTGATAAAAAGGACGAACGATTGGCTGATTCTGTTTCACCGT
Source organism: Lepidochitona cinerea (assembly GCA_963971465.1). Taxonomy (NCBI): domain Eukaryota; kingdom Metazoa; phylum Mollusca; class Polyplacophora; order Chitonida; family Tonicellidae; genus Lepidochitona; species Lepidochitona cinerea. The sequence continues at coordinate 2,526,658 of OZ020556.1, read as the reverse complement.
AATTTTCCCTATATTACTTACGTCGCTTTTCTCATTTTAATAGCTTGAAACCTCTGAGAGAAGGCGGACAAAACACTGATGGTCGTATTTAACGTTTGACGAAAATGAATCCAACGAATACCTTATCGAGGACGTAAGTTTTCGTCAAGGCAAAACCCCACCCTGCTTCAAAGGCTCTCCGTATCATCGGACTGCTGGTAGTAGGTGGCGCACTCGCTAGACCAAACGGGTTCTCAAAATGGAGTCCACATAGATTCACACCGATGTCCACTTTATCAATTTCCGTGAAAAATTGAGGAAGACTGGGTTCACTTGGTACACTCAGGCTATGCAACGACTTGAAAAAGATGTAGTAATAATGTAAATCACCCTATTTGACCCACAAGCTGCAAGAGTTATTATAGCAGCTAAAACGCTGAAAAAATGTTTTTTCTAGAATTATCATAATGCCTTTGTAAGAAATTCAACGGGATTTATTAATTGGAGAATTTCTTAGTTAAAAGGTAACATATACCTTGGCTTAAACATGTGCCACCAATATATGATATTTTTTAATTGAAATCATTTCCTGGATATATTGTATTGTCTCATGGTGACCATAGCTTTAGCTGATCTTTGTAGTGTATCTGGACTTCAATATAAAAGTAATTGTAAAGCCTGGCGCACACGAGAGGCGCCGGCTGAGCTACAAGGCACGCGTGGCCCAGGGAGCAGCTACAGATTTCAGCGCAGACGGTGAGCTCTGGGCTGAGGCAAGTTCCTGGTCACCCAAGTTCACTAAGCTACATGAATACCACTACCTGTGTTACGTAATATTCTAAGTGGTCACATGATTGAATAAGTACGCGCCATTGGGCTATCCCTCCTCTCAGCTCAGCCGGCAGCATACGTTGTGCGCACACGGTGAGATTCTTGCCACGATAGGCAGAAAATATCAAACATGCTATATACTTTCCGCATCGCCTCGAGAGGCGAAAATCTCACCAAAATTTACGCGCACACGGGGGAAACAGCTAGCTCTCCGCCACGCGTAGACGGCAGCTCAGCCGGCGCCTCTCGTGTGCGCTAGGCTTAAGATGCCCCCTATTATCATTGTGACGTCATCAGACTGTTCTAGAAGGTTCCCTGTATGCACATGGCCAGGTAGAGTTGGCTTGGCGCCTCTACTATGTAGACGTGTTTGGTTGTAGTTCATTAAAGAGTTCAAGTTTACCAGTGCCTTTGGGCTTAGTACATTACAATCTTAGTAACCAATGGCAACGAATGCACTGGGAATACATTATCTTTGTAATAAGACTCTACTTAGATAAGAACAGTTGTGAAACTTGGTACACAAAAGCCTACATAGGCTAGAAATATTAGGGCCAGTTGAATTAAAACATCAATCATTTGAAAGTGCTATGGCCCCATATGAGTCCAAATGGCATCCTCAAAACACCATCCATTTTGTTTAAATACAGATAGGTTAACGTTGGAGTGTAAAATAGATAACTGACTGCAGTCCGATTTCCCTTCACTAATGCAAAGGTGTTTTTTTTAATTATATTATAAGCAATGGATAACAAATAGTTTTTCCAGATAAATGAATGGCAGATAATATGCATGTTTTCTCTTTGCCTCTTCTTCTGTTATACAGCTCATTGTATTATCTACACATTCATCATAGGTTAGATTTACCTGTAAATATTTGTGAATAAACCAAGAAGCTTGCTTGCCATCATTGACGGATTCTACGGTTGTTTGAGCCACACCAGCCACGTCGCCACCACAGAACACCCAGGGTTCGCTGGTCGCCATCGTGTTAGAGTCAACCTCCGGTAAGCCCCACTTGTTAAAGGACAAGGGCTTCATGGCATTTGCAACTGTGATAATACCATGTAAATTTTTAAAATTTAAGAGTCAAATGGGGGTAAAACACTATATTCCATTGCTACCAACGCTTTAACAAGCACAAAGGAATTGCATTCGTAGACGGCTTATTTGGGTCTATTCAGTTGCAACATCAAAAGAACGAATTACAGGTACATGTTCATGCAAGGAAGTGGGATGGTTGCCAGTTACCATGGGTCGTGGGTTTCCTCCGGGCACAGAGCCCGGTTTCCTCCCACAATAAAACTGGCAACGCCGCCATATAAGTGAAATAATCTTGAGCGCGGCGTAAAACACCAAACAATCAATCAATCAATCATTCAAGGAAAAATCAACTTCTAATATAAGGTGTGAAAACAGGAGTACCTTCAGTATCTTGAAGTCCTGAACCAAAAGCCGATATAATGAAGTCGGCTTTAAGGCGAACACCTTGATCTTCGTCTTCTGTCCACGAGCCATTCTCATTTTGCTCACTCCGAACAAACTCCATCCCTGTAACGCGGCCTTGTTTTACAACAACTTTACGAGGGGATAGGAATGGTAGGAATTCACATTTTTCTTCTTTAGCCAAATCCATCTGAGACAAAAGAAATGTCCAAGCAAAACGTTTCAAGATACCGAAACATTACTAAGATTTCGTGATTTTTCAAAATGTCTTTTCTGATGTTTTCTCTAATATCAACACCCTACATTTATTATTCAAGTTAGTGACGAGCAATGCTTTATATTATAGGCCAAGTGCTCTGTTTTTTGACAGTTGAAACTTGAAGTGGCATGGGCTGCCAAAATTCACACGTTTTTAATAATTTCTGATCGTCACGACAGTAAGAGGCTTTGAAGGCCATCGAAAAACTAAATGATTGGCGTCGGAATGAGGCAAATCCATCAAGTCTACGGCCTGTACGAACCGAAATAGTGTCCGAAAAGTAAACAAAATTTAAATAACCGGGACGGCCATTCATTCATTCTAAGCCAAAGTTGGTTCAAAACAATACTTTATCATACATTTTCGAGACGAGGAGCACTAAAAAGCTTCTGAAATATACGTCTTGAGAAAAATAGTCAATAATTTCAACATTCTGTTTTAACGTCAAAATATCAACATTTTTGGCAGCTCATGCCACTTTAACTGGATAACAGATGACTAGCTAGAGCTCAAGCTAAAAGAGTAAGAAAACATTTTCCAGGATAACGTTACTAATGCAACACATACCTCCTCGGGCACAGCCCTGATGTTCGTGAATCCTTTTCTGAAGACCACAAATACTCTCCTGGCTCCGCATCGGAGGGCGGAAGTAGCACAATCAAATGCCGTGTCTCCGGCTCCCAAAACAATCACATTGCCCCTGACTTGTGGTAGTCTAGATTTGCAACCACACATACCTGGATGGCGAATGCAAGAAAAGTTTTATTGGTGTAATTAAAAGTGTGCAAAAAATACAAACTGTAGAAGTGGGGTGGTTGATGCCTTAATGGCACAAAAAGTTTTTAGTGACATAGCCACATTTGCAATATAAAACTATTTGACTAAAGCTAATTTTATTTCAGTGATATAGCCATTATTTTCTGACGTCTCTTTCAATGTCAAAGTAATCGGAGCTTTGTTGAAAATCATGGTTTACTTCGGATACAGAAGGCAAATATATGTTATAAGACGCATTTACAGGGCGAAAATGACAAGATGCGTCGTGAGAGCAGCTACGATAGATAATGTTCTGATACAACTTCGTAAAAACGAAATTACTAATCTCTCAATAAGCCTGGAATCGCCGCCCAGTGGGAACACACTTTGGCTATCTTGGCTAACTGTCGGCTTTGACACGCCTCGGACAGTCTGCGCCTTTTATACGGTAAATCACCGGCGTCGAAAGTATAGACGAAAAAAATAAAATGAAAATAATAGTAATTTAATCAAATGCTGAAATCATCTAGAAAGAAATTTGTGTATATATGTTATTTAGCCCGGTAAACCACATGTTGTGTAAAACAAAGAAGACAGACGCAGTTTCGGTACATATCAGGAATCCTCCAATGCTTCAATTATATAACGGATAGAGGCTGAAAGTTAACAAACCCAGTGTTTCGGTCCCTTACATTATCACAGGGACTCGTGGGGCCCTCAAGATGATATGGAAATTGTACGTTTCACTGCTACCTTTTTTGTCACCACATTCAAAATAACCTTCAGTCTATCAAAGGGTATTTCACCACGTAAATCCCCGAAGTTTCAAACTGATCGCCACCATATTTCGCTTCTACCATCTACTAATATACAGACAAGCAGATCAGCCAAAACCTTTAACTGAAAATTTTGCCTTTGAGTCTACTGCTTCCAAGCGGCATTTCTTTGTGACTCACCTGGTTTCGATGCTTTGGTTACTTGAGGTAGAAATGTTTTTGAGGTATAAAATCCTTGTTCTTCAGTAAGACCATCAAATATAGGAATAGTTTTAGCTTCCGGCAAACCTGTACCAAAAGAAGAGATACTTGCTTTATTATGTGTGAAGTCAGTGTTTCGAAAGCAAGCTGCAATCATCATCAGGGAAATTGGGACGGTAACCCTAAGTCGTGAGTTCGATTCTCACCCTGGCCCGGAATTTTTTCAGGGTCAATCAGTGTCGGTTCATTTACTAATTCAGTAATTGTTTATTATATTTTCTTCAACATAGGCTAGCCTGTTATTGGATTAGTAACTTAAGGGGAAAACACAAGACAATATTATGGTCATCGTCTTAGATATACACAGACTTGTCAATTTTTTTAACTCGACAGCTGCAGTGTTTTTAAAATGGCAGGAACTTTTCGTCCAAAGCAAATAAACAATTATCAAATTCTGCATGTCTTTTCACTCGAGCTACCAATGTAGAATGCCGGTATATCCTGCACTTTCTTACACACAAATAAGTAACCAATACACCATCTTCTCGAGTCAAGTTAAAATCTTCATGAAGCCCATTCCGTTAAACACGGCGATTTCAACCAAAGAGAGTAGATTGACAAGAGTGGTCACATCGTCCAATCAACATTGCCGGCATGTTCTTCTGGCCCCCTAGCGGAAGGGTGTTCCGACTGTACACGATTCGACTGTATAGCGCCCCCTATAGAAAGGCGGTTCCTAATAATCGAATCGTGTCAGTTCAAATTCATCATGGCGCGGACGAAGTGACCACTCTTGTCAATCTACTCTCTTTGTTTTAACTTGGCTGGAGAAGATGCCAATACACATGCCTAGACATTCACAAAAAACAACTCACCTATTCCAATAAAGACGGCCTTATAGCCTTCGTCTTGTAATGAGGTCAAGGTCAGATCTTTGGAATGTAAAGATCTCCCTGTTTCAATCTGGAAAACAGACAACAAAGATATCAAATGAGAATACAGAGAGCATTAAGATTTCGAAGTCATTATGACTTCATTATACCATCATTTATATATAATAAAGTCGTATTAATACGTATGGAGGACCCCAACTGTAAGTTGGAGAAAAATAAATAAGTTTAAAACCCAGCATCCGCTGTGAACGCTAACCAAAATAGCGTTCCATTCTTAAAGTGGCATGAGCTGCCGAAATTCACACTTCTTTCATAATTTCTGATCGTCACGACAGTTAGAGGCTTTGAAGGCCATCGAAAAACTAAATGATTGGCGCTGGAATGAGGAAAATCCATACAGTATGTGGCCTGTACGAACCGAAAACGTGTTCGAAAAGTAAACAAAATTTAAATAACCGGGACGACCATTCATTCATTCCAAGCCAAAGTTAATTCAAAACAATACTTTATCGTACATTTGCGAGACTAGAAGCACTAAAAAGCTTCTGAATTGTACGTCTTGAGAAAAATAGCCAACAATTTCAACATTCTGTTTTAACGTCAAAATATCAACATTTTGGCAGCTCATGCCCCTTTAAAGGACTCGCTTTCTTTTTCTCGATATATTGCATTTTCTTTTTCAGACAACAACAAATTGGTAAGAAAACTCTTGACTGCATTTTCGTTTGATTGCCTATTTTCCTAACCCAAATAGCATTCCATTGTAAGGGTTAAAATCTTGAGTGTGACGTAAAAACAGCGATTAACTAATCATTCAAAACCATATTTACCTTGACGCCTAGGTCTTTCATTAGCTCGACCTCAAAATTGACAACGGAATATGGCAGGCGATATTGGGGTATCTCAGATGAACTGAAATTTAAGAAAATGACCTAATATGGATCAATATCCTAAACCAATAAGATAAACTAACGACTTTTGATTTAACAAAAACTTAGTACTCTTCAAAAGTGTTACATCCAACACTTATAAAATGATGCTTATAAAAGTGCATCGTCGGCCACAGCTTAGACGACCACAAATAAAGACAGGATAAAAATATATTTTAAGCTTAATTTTATGAAACTTGGAACAGCACATTGTAAAATACAATGAAAAGAAAATAACAATTTCGAAGAACCCTTTGGCGCACATGAACCAATTTCTTTCGTTCAAATATCTAAAAATAACTCATACCTTAGACCACCAATGAAATTTTCTCTTTCGAAGACGGTTAGGTTGGAATATCCTAGTCTTGCCAGGAAGGTAGCGCAACTGATACTGGCTGGCCCACAACCAATCAGAGCTACCTTAGATTTATAGGAATCGCCCATTTCCGACAGTGGGGGTAAGTTAGGGTCTCGGATCTGAGCAATACGCATGTCTTTGAATATCTGAGGAAATAACAGACTGAAAGATGTCTCACTGGATAAAAATATTCGTTTTATTTTAGGTAACGCAATAATTAATTTATTATAACAGCCACATAGAAAACCCCAACGTTGGGAAGATACAGTTTTAATGTGGACGGTAAAATATATTTGAACCTATTTTTTTTATTTTAAACAAAATCTGTTTGCTCAGGTTTTTATGTATTGTTCTCTTGTTGTTAGACCCAGGGACTTTACTGCCATGACTGTTGCAGTCACAGATCGGTCTAATTTGTAGAACGGTTCAAACGTTTGGTCTTGAACCCTTATCTGGAATTTCCAGGATTAAATAACATACTTTTTTAACAGTTTGCGTACCACCCTTGCATTTCAGTTGCTAAGAATTGATATAAAAGTATAGATTCTCTTTCTGTAGTCACTTTTGACTAACGACACCCAAAGAAAATAAGATGGCGACTGCTAGCTGTGCATGACCTGTCACGATCCGTGCTGGTACTACTTTGTTAGGACATCTATATAAAATGAGTAACTCAAACTACGTATATGAGATTCTGGATAGGCAGTATATTCCACAGGGGGTTGATGTGTAATACAAATCCTGGATATACAGGAAACGGACTTTTAATAAAGCTAATATTATGACATGACCTACTGTTCTTTCGTATTCAATTTGTTACTTTACACATGCGCCTTGAGAGACGAAACGGTGGCATTTTGCCTCAAATTAACCGTCGTCATATGTGTTTGTCAAAACTGTTGGAATTTATATCGACTTAAGTAAATAAACGACACTGATTGCCCCGGAAAAACTCGGGCAAGGATGAGAATCGAACTCACGACTTAGGGTTACCGTCCCACCGCTCTACCAACTGAGCTACCCGGCCCTGCTGGGAAGGGTTCGCTTGTTGGATTCTCTTATACGCGCAGAACTTAAACCAAGCACATTAGAACATGCATATTTAAATTTTTCATACACGATGAAGTTTTTTATAGTGTTTCGAAAGCAAGCTGCAATCATCATCGTAAGTCGTGAGTTTGATTCTCACCCTGGCCGGGAATTTTTTCCGGGTCAATCAGTGTGGGTTATTTACTAATTCAGTAACTTCCCTGATGATGATTGCAGCTTGCTTTCGAAACACTATAAAAAAAAACTTCATCGTGTATGAAAAATTTAAATATGCATGTTATAATGGGCTTGGTTTAAGTTCTGTGTGTATAATAGAATCTAATAAGCGAACCGTTCCCAGCAGAGCCGGGTAGCTCAGTTGGTAGAGCGGTGGGACGGTAACCTTAAGTCGTGAGTTCGATTCTCAAACTGGCCAGGAATTTGTTGCGGGTCAATCAGTGTCGGTTATTTACTAATTCAGTAATTTCCCCGATGATGATTGCAGCTTGATATCGACTTTTAAATGGACTGTTATCAATGGAAATACAAGAATGGCACTCAAGACAGTTAATAATAGTGTGTTATTTAATCCTAGAAACGTCTGATAAACGCTACAAAGCCTAACGTTTGAACCGTCCTATACAGAGGCTAATTGAACCGACCTGTGGCTGTACAACAGTCATGATGGCAGTAGAGTCCCCCGGGCTATCTTATTGTGTGCTATGGTGTGAAACGTGTCAATAGTTCCAGCAAAGAGGACCATATACTACTAGTTGAGAATTACATTGATATGTGCGCTGAAATTTTTTTCAAACATTTATACACACAAGAAAGGTCATTTCTCTCGGCTCTAAAATATCCAAACTAAAGATGCTTTGTGTGGGCAATATTAAAGTGTCCAACTGGCGCCCAGTCTGATACTGACTCCATTACTTTATGGACAGGTATATATATATATAGCACTATGTTTATAGCAATTTTTACATTCAGATGTCCTGTACAATTTTTTGGCTATCAATTTTATCACTCTAAAAGTTTTAATGAAAAAAAAAACCGCTGATAAAGTCCTATATTTATATTAACCCTACCTCCGTAGCAAATTGTTGTAATCCGCCGATGTTGATTGGTCCTTCCTCGGAGGCGTAGAGGTTACATCCTCCCACACAGAGGTCACTTGTAGGACAGACCATTCCACATGTTAAACCCAGGGGATTATCAGAAAATATTGCCTTGGCAGCGCCATAGTAGTTCTGAAGAAAGAAAAGTTTTTTGTTTTTTTTTTGGTGAGGGTTGGAGAGGTCCAAGTTCAAACCCAAAGGATAAATAGTAAAGATACACTCGTGAAGGAGCAGCAAGCGTGTCGGGGGGGCTGAAGGGGGAGACATGATTTGTCTTAATGTGCCAGATTTTATCCTTCGGAGTAACCTAATAGAATACCCCTGGGGAGAAAAGCTTTAAAAAGAACACAACAAGCCTGATTAAAAAATCTTAAGAACTGCAGTTTCTGTAGAATCCAAAAATCTTAAACATATTGGTTCTCTTGAAAGTGTGGGGAGGATGGTATGACCCAGCATGTAAGCATATTTATTCTGTGTTGTCTTGGTGACGTCACTATGAATAAGGGAAATGTTGAGTAAGGGTACAGCCATCTTCTAGAGACAATATATGAAGGCCGGGCCATTGCATATAATACACGGAATGGCGGGCCGACTTCCCTTGGCTCTCGAAGATGGGGTACGGTGTGAAATATCCATCTATCCATATACACATATACAGGTTTTTTTATTGCTAAGCACAGTATATAAAATAGGTAGTCCTGTTGCTCTGGGGACTGTTTATCAACATATTTACGCCCGGCGTAACTTTGCGCCTAGTCGCAACGTAATGTTGGCGGTATTGTGTTGCCATGACAGTTAGGCCTTGGATTGGACGTACGACGGGCGTAAATATTTTGAGAAACGATATTTGGTGGGGTTAGAGATAAGAAGCTGGGGGCTGTTTCTCATAACGCTTAGGCCTACGCCGGTCGTAACTTAGCGCCTGTCCTGACATAATGCTCATGGTTAAACGTGATGACGAGCCTATCTTTGTGTACCCAAGTACTGACAAGTCTAGGCTAGTCTTGCTATGCATAGATAGTCGCGTCATCACAATTGGCTCAAGGTATATGTTGCCATGACAGTTAGGCCTTGCATTTGAACTTACGACGGGCGTATATGTTTTGAGAAGCGATATTTGGTGTTGCACAAACCCCAAACAAATCAATCAATCGGCAAACATGCTTGTTTATATACCTTATTGGCTATACTGGTGATAAATGACTTGATATCCAATTGAGTGGGACAACTCTTCTGGCAAGGAGCGTCTGCACATTTTAAACACCTAGAGTTGGAGAAAAGAAAAAGGAATTAGATAATAATAAAGAAAGCATTCGATAATAAGCTAAAACGTTTGGGAGCAAGTGGTATCACGAACATCCAAAATTCATACGTTTTTGAATGGTCGAGATGGTCAAGAGTTGGACAATACGACGGGTAGAAGGTTGTTCGCATAACTAAAGCACTAGTTTAATTAGTTAGTGTCTTTTAGAAAGTGACTTATAGACTGATCCAGAGACATTTCGATACCTGTATACAGGTATGGGCGCCCAAACTCAAAAGCAAAAAATCCGCCCAAATTCTTAAAACCAACAGATTTTAATGTCAAAATAGCATTTAATGTTGAATTTTGGGCCTGAGATGTTGTTTTTGTCTTATTGTTGGAACATTTTGAACCAAAATGGTATGCCCAAATTTTCCCTGGATCAGTCCCTGTGACTATAACAGTATTCTTGTTATTTTGGGATTACACTTTCTTGAAAATATGGTAGAAATTCTTCTACCGATTTTTTTCTAAAAGACACTAACTAATTAAACGCATGCATTCAGCAATTGGAGCTGTGTCAATTACGTTACCAGAGGGGTACTAAATGTCCGCTGCAGTATCTACCAGTCAACTGCCTGAGGAGGCCGGTTGGCTGAATGGATAAGGCAGCCGGCATTTAGTGCTGGCGATAGGTGCCATACTCTGGGACGATTCCCGTTTCGGGCGTCACCCAAAAATCGGTAGAAGAATTTCTACCATATTTTCAAGAAAGTGTAATCCAAAAATAACGAGAATACAACTAAAGCACTGATGCTGAAATGAGAAATATCCATACAGTCTGTGACCTGTGCGACGAATAATAGTGTTCAAAACGTTAACAAAATTTAATTAACCGTGCCAAAGGTTCATTGGTATCAAGCCAAAGGGACTTCTAAATTCTAAAAACAAAATATTCTTGAAACCTATATCTTTAAATTAATAAGGCTTCTAATTGATCGTCCATACGAAAAATACCGAGAATCTAAAAAATATCAACTTTTTGCCAGCTCATGCCACTTTAAAGTGGCAATGAGTTGGACCACTTTAAAGTGGCAATGAGCTGGCAAAATGTTGATATTTTGACGTTAAAACAGAATGTTGAAATTATTGGCTATTTTTCTCAAGACGTATAATTCAGAAGTTTTTTAGTGCTTCTAGTCTCCAAAATGTACGATAAAGTATTGTTTTGAACTAACTTTGGCTTAGAATGAATGAATGGTCATTTAAATTTTGTTTACATTTCGAACACGTTTTCGGTTCGTACAGGCCACAAACTGTATGGATTTTCCTAATTCCAACGCCAATCATTTAGTTTTTCGATGGCCTTCAAAGCGTCTTACTGTCGTTACTATCAGAAATCATGAAAAAGTGTGAATTTTGGCAGCTCATGCCACTTTAAATAAACAAAGTAAACTGTGATATCAATAGTATCGTAATCCTACCTGGCTGCCTCTCGAAGCGCTCCTCTTTCGCTTAATGTCGTATGTTTGATATCATCGAAGTCGTTCTCTTTGTCCGTACACGACTGAAAATATTTCAGTCAAGACCAATTTAAACAAAAATGAGGACATAGTTATTTTGGCTCAAGGAAAATTTTTTCCTTGATTTTTGTGGATGTTATGACTTTTTTAATTTTCTTTTAAAGTGCCATCCGCAGAACAATCAGTTAATTCGGTTTCAAAGAAATTCCCCTAATATTTAGCGGCTACATTTCGTTTATTTGAATTTCGTCCGTTATTCGCATACATTTTAGGTTCGTATACCGGAAGCTGGTCAAAAAATTGTTTGTCAGTAAAATATCTTTTTATTTAATTCATCGAGTTTGACTAAAATTTTGAGTTGATACAATTACATGAATAATTTGACAGAGTTTCCCTATGTTATTTGTTATAAGAACCGTTTTCCACCAAGCGACAGCGCCGCTGTAATAAGAGAAGCGATGCGGTGTTTAAAGCAAGACAAGCAAGGAATCTACATACATTATTAGAATTTCCACTGACTAGCTTGACATAATAAAATAGAGTGAGCAATCCGAAGAAAGATATGTAAGACATATTAACTCAATATTTCAGTTTATTCTCAAACCATCATCAAGAGTAGTGATACAATGAAAATAACGGTATATATACATGTAGGCAGTAGATAAGATTTTAAAACATCACATGTAGGGTAATGAAACGATTAAAGGTTATGTACAGCAAGAAGATTAAGGAAGAACAGCATGGGGCATACGGGTGGCAGGTAATAAACATGGCATATTAAGAATATAGTACGTTAAGATAACTAAGATGGTTGATACAAAAGAGATTGACAAGTGTTTGACAGGTATTTACTGTAATGAGGCGAGACAGAAATTGTATAGAAGCAAACTAAATTGTTTGGTGGCCTTTAGGCCAGTGTTAAGTTCAGGGTTGTGCTTTTTGATGGCATAAGCCTCTTTAAAGAGAAGCTCATTCCAATGATTTGATCTGTCAATAACTTTTATACTGTTTAGAACGAATCCTGAGAGATCAATTCTTGCCGGTGCAGCATTGTCTGGCATACAAAATAAATTCATAATGTAATCGAACTGGTCACAGCTATGAACAGTTATGAATTTCGCTGTTATTGTCGAGCGCCAGACAATAACAGCGAAATTCATAACAACTTACATAGCTGTGACCAGTTCGATTACTGTATCAACCATCTTAGTTATCTTAACGTACTATATTCTTACTATGCCATGTTTATTACCTGCCACCTGTATGCCCCATGCTGTTCTTCCTTAATCTTCTTGCTGTACATAACCTTTAATCGTTTCATTATATACCCTACATGTGTTGTTTTAAATTCTTATCTACTGCCTTTATATATACCGTTATTTTCATTGTATCACTACTCCGGATGATGGTTTGAGAATAAACCGAAATATTGAGTTAATATGTCTTACATGTCTTTCTTCCGATCGCTCACTCTACTTTATTAAATCTACATACACTTCACGTATATTAATAAATTCTTGAAATTTGACTTACCGAACAGCCTTTTTCTTGGTTTCGTTTCCAGTGTAGCTTGTTTTTCTGAGTTGTGGAACTGGGAACACACTTCGCCTTATTCGTAATCTTTGGATTTAAGGACAAGATGTTCTGTACAAAAAAAAAGACATGACGAACTGAGATTAATAATCAACAGCCAATCGTATTCTCGCGAGATCTGCTTTAGACGTGGTTAAGATAGACCTCGTACGCCTTTACCGCACATAGCGCAGATATTTTCACATGCCAGCTATAGGGGAAACATTTTTAAAAGCCATCAACTAAATATAAAAAATCCGGAAATCTTGCTGTATATGAATATGTAGGGCCTACTTTGAATTAAAGAAAACCTTAAACTAGTAACGAAAATGTATAGTCAATTTCACGAAATAGTCCCATTTTTGACGAAAACTGGCAAGATGATGGCTACGTTCCCTGTCGGCCCAATTCACCTTGAACTCGCTTGATCTCATGTTTAGAAAGGCTGGTTATTTTCATGGGTACGATCGGGCGCCATGTTTATCGCGAAATGACAGAATAAAAATATCACGTGACAACAGAGTACATTTTGATTGGTCAATCGTTTGTTATATGAAATAGAGCCGATCCAACTTCGGACAACTCGCTTGCAACAGATTTCATGTTTCAAAAGTTTGACAGATTTGACGGTTCACACGCTGATATTTGACGCATGCAAGTTTTATACAACTAATTTCATCATGTGAACGGGCCTTAAACGAGCAAACACCAGGTAAAATTCCATGATGTTGTTGATTAGTTGAATACTTAAAAGTCACATGATCAATTCACCTCCTAGGTGAACTAATTGTAAGATAATAAGTATCCCAGAATGTTTCTTACATTTATAGGGGGTGGTGGGGGGGGGGGGGGGGGGGCGTACGGACAACTTATTTGGAATCTAAACTGTATGTCCCCTGTAGACAGCCTACATGTACCTACTTTGTTAAACTATGTGAACCTATGGTTTCTTAGCATAAGCCGGATGCATGATGATCTCAGAGGTTTTCAAAGGTTTCTGGGAAATGTAGGTGCGTATTTCAGGTAACCATGGAGACATTCACGTGGTAAACGATACTTTAAAGGGTCTCTCCGCGTAATATAGTTAACAATTTTAGCTAAGAGTGAATTGGCGTTGGGTGAAAGATGGTAAATCGACTTTCAGTGAAAATGCGCAATTAACAAGAAGGCTAATTAGTGGACATTTTTTAGGAAAATGTGTTTATTGTCCGACAGGCGGTTTCGAGTGAACGTAATCAGGCCCTACAGTGTTTGGACCCTACTTTAGTCAGTTTTGAAAGCGTTGCTGACATTTATTTATCTGATAAACTGTGGAGAGTCGAGAGTTTATTCCCACATTATATATAGCTGTCAGTCGTCAACCTAATGAAATATCATGTGTTCCAGAAAATTCTACTGACTAAGGCCAAGCTCCTGTCAGTCGTCAACCTAATGAAATATAGGTTTAGTTTATTACAACTTATGGTGCGTATAAAGGTCTGAATGATATACCTCTTTTTAACACAATTAGAAACTTGTCTCCATAGTTATTTTAGACAAGAAGATTTTTCCTGTGCCCGTGTGTTTTAATGTTCTTAAATTTATATATAAGGGCAAAAAACACAAAATGTCAGAAGACGACGAAATGGCCATGGGTTAAACTCTTCATTCGACGGTTCGTCGTGGGAAAGGAAGTTACCACTGATCATCTCTACACGTTCCCATTATGAACGTTTTTTTTAATTTTAACCAGAAACAAGATGCCCATTTTATAGGCATAACATGTATCGATGTATCATACCGTAATCTCCCTATCAAATTTCGCGTCGTTTTGCATGAACTGGGTGCCGAAAAATACTTAAGAGTTGGAAATATTTATTAATCAACAGATACCTCACTTATAAATGACTAAAATCTCAAGGTGTGGTTTCGGTCATGGTTATTAGAATACACACGTGAACCGTCGAAAAGAACAGTTAGCCATTTTGAAATAAAAATAATAGGCCCTAACCCCGGTGCACTTCAAATGTGTAAATGTGGCAATTGAAAACAAAAAAAAAAACAGGGGCGAATAGCTTTGGGGGAGAGTAATAAGGAAATACGCCCTGGGTGTACTGATATTATCCGCTCTGCTGTATTTTTCCAGAAAAAAAAAACACGAAAATCACAGACATCTTTAAGCCAAAGACAAACTGCTATGGCAAGCACCTTCAGCTAATCTAGAACTACAGAACTTCCGGGCTCTTGGAGACCCCTGGACCCCGGGGGTCTCTTCGATTCATTATGCATAGAACTACTCGTAGATTGTCTAATGTAGCCTCTGGATCAAAGCATAAAACCATGCCTTGGAGACCCCTGGACCCCGGGGGTCTCTTCGATTCATTATGCATAGAACTACTCGTAGATTGTCTAATGTAGCCTCTGGATCAAAGCATAAAACCATGTCGATCAGTCAGATCGGTTTACAAGGCCAACATATAGAGATATAATATATAAGGATAAAATGACACGATAACCCCGTGACCTATTAACCTAATTATTTCAGCTGATAAGAAGACATACGCGTGTGTCTTTACTTGTGTTATATAGTAAGACAAAAATGTAGGCTCACATATGTTGGTCAGTCAGCGATTTAAGTATAGAAGACTACATCAAAGTGGCATGAGCTGCCAAAATGTTGATATTTTTCCGTAAAACAAAATGCGGAAATTATCAACTATTTTTCTCAAGGCGTACAATCCAGAAGCTTTTTAGTGCTACTAGTCTCGACGATGTACGATTAAGTAGTGCTTTCAAGTAAATAAGGCTTAGAATGAATCGACGGTCATCCCGTTTATTTCAATTTCATTTTTTTTTCAGACACTTTTTCGGATCCACAGCACACGGACTGTATGGAATTTCCTCATCCCAAAGTCAATCATTTGGTTTTTGGTCTCTTACTGTCTCTTAGTATTTTGACAGCTTATGCCACTTTAAGACCATACTTTCTATTTCGAAATCATTTTTGCTGTACACAAATGCCCAGCCAAGTAAACGTCCAAAGCTGAAATATAGATGTACATTTTGGTTTCACCGTGTGCGCCGATTTGACCGTAAAGTGACACGAACTGCCAAAATCTGCAATTTGTTTTTATAAAGTCTGATTGCCGTTCACCAAAATACGAAATGATTGACGTTAGAATGAGGAAAATCTATTCAGGCTATCGCCTGTACGGACAGAAATAGTGTGCGAAAAGTAAACAACATTTAAATAACGGGGACGAACGTTCATTCGTTGGGGACGAGCGTACATACTAAAAAGCTTCTGAATTGTATGTCTTAAGAAAACTAGCCAATAATTTCAGAAAATTATTCACATTTTGGTTGCTCATAAACCTTTAAAATGTAACTTGGGGATATGAGCAACCAATGGTCAACTGATTGACCACTGACCAGAATATTTCTTTCATATTAGTCCCATGCTGCAGGGGCTTCGCCGTACACTATTGGGTGTTTAAGGCCCGTTTTCACAGTGCGATTTGACGTATACCAACTTGCAGCTTGCGATAAAAATGGATGTATTTGATTGGTTGATACGATTTGTCAACCAATCAAATACATCCATTTTTATCGCATGTTACAAGTCGGTACTACAAATCGCAGAGTGAGAACGGGCATCTATCAAAACACCAAAAATTCAACTGTAACTCTTTTTGAATCCAGAACCTAACTACAAGGCCTTATATACACGAATAGGTCATCTCGGTTTATCGTTATGGTATTATTAAATTAGTTCCCAATATCCAGAGGTCAATTTCTAGACAATTCTATACTTCGTCCGATCTCTATAGTCAATTTCTTTTATTTCGAGATAAGATATTGCTTGAAGCCGTAGTTTGACCCATTTTATTAACCCTCTTGGTACCATGTATGGATTGGCCGAGTTTTAAATTCAATAACATCTGCTGGCACAGTTAGAAATATCCAATATCTAAGGCCGAAGTATAGTATATATTTATTGACACTAAACACACTGACACAGGGAAAATCTTCTTGACTAAAATAACTATGGGGTCAAGTTTCTAATGAGAAAAGATTAAGGCATCACCACGAAGTACCGGTAAGTTGTTTGTGAACAACACAAACTTTCGAGACCTTGATGTTACACTTAATAAAGACACTGGTATACAGGCGTCGAAGGCTCGTGTTGTTCACTAACAACTTAATTTGTGGTGGTGCCTTAATCATTTCTCAAAGGGAGTTTCTGACCAGTTTCTAGTTGTGCTAGAGTGTGTGTGGGAGGTTGGGGGTATGTCATTAAAGTGGCATGAGCTGCCAAAATGTTGATATTTTGAAGTTGAAACATAATGTTGAAAGTATTGGCTAGTTTTCTCTAGACGTATAATTCAGAAGCTTTTTTAATGCTTTTAGCCTCGAAAATGTACGATAAAGTATTGTTTTGAACTAACTTTGCCTCAGAATGAATGAATGGTCGTCCCGGTTATTTAAATTGTGTTTACTTTTCGAACACGTGTTCGGTTCGTACAGGCCACACACTGTATGGAATTTCTTCATTCCAACGCCAATCGTCTAGTTTTTTGACGGCCTTCAAAACCTCTTACTGTCGTGTGAATTTTGGCAGCTCATGCCACTTTAAATTAGATCTTTATACTCATACTTTGGTCGTATGGTTTGGATATATCAAACCAATGTTGGCCTTACAGAATCGAAAAACTCTTCACCAACCATATGTATGAGATTTGCATACGCTTTTTGGATCGGTAACCACATTGATCTTCACTTGTCTGCTATTGTTGGCCTTCGTGTATGCTGACGTTATAGCCGACACACGACATCTGGGGACTGTTTCTCAAGATTTACGCCCAGCTTGTGATGTCATTTTGCAGATTTACGTCGGACTTCTCGTTTGAGAAGCTACTCTCTGGTCATTTATGTATATGTCAAACCCAAAGAGAAAATAAAGACACCTATCGGCCTACCTCTATATCTTCAACGTCCTTGCTGAAAGTTGTCATGTTTGACGCCCTCTTTCTAGTATCTCCCAGTTAAAACGGAAACTTGCGCCACGTTTGATAAAGTCCTATTGTCTACGAATGCCACAGACACATATATTAGAATGCTAACTGAGGTATTAACTTTTCCAATATAGAAGCATCGCCGTTATGTGTAGGCACGGAGATCCCCGTATGTATAGCGTGTATAGGCCTATAAGTAAACGGCTAAGGTCTGATTGGACGAACGCGGTTTAGTATAGTGTCCCAATTCGATTACAGTTTTCTAACTTATCAGCTGTCAGTTGGCCACGGAAATATTTAAGTATGGTTAAACTAATGTAAACAATGCGGTGTTTATACAATGCATATGTTTGTAAAAACTTGGACCGTTAAGTACTACATTCTAGGTTGTGTTGAGAGCAGCGGGCAAGGGCAGGGGTAGTTCAATTTACCGAACTTATGGGTGATATTACATATACCAACATATGTAATATTACCATAAGTTCGGTAAATTGAACTAGGGCAGGGGGAGGGATATGTTAAGCAATACGACCGTTTGGAAATAGAACTGGTAGCTTCTTGTGCCACATTCAAGTTTTCGCTGAAATTGGCAACGTGGGATTCGATCCGCTATCCATTGCTTTGAGTTTGCTGGCTGTTAAGGTCATTTGTCAACCAAATTCTCGGTAATATCAATCAATTCCAATGAAGTCGCATTTGTGAATATATTTCAGTCTGATAACTGTGTACGTTCAAATTATTTCTCTGTTAAATAGTTTATCGATCGGACAAAATCTGAAATCGACAAGGTCGGTCCATTTCGGTTTCCCATTTACTATGGTATATATTTTTTTCAGATAAACTACACATGGTTTATTTGTATGAGTAGGTTTTAATTGTTTTTAGTGACTTTGACTAACAAAATACCAAGCTGTTACTGGAAATTAATACACCTTCTTTAGATAATAGATAAAAAAATATTCATTATTTAAAAGACAGATCAATCAATCAAAACTAAATTTGATCATATTGTTAATTTTTTTTGTATTTATAGCGCAGCTCAGGGCTGAGTTGTTCGGCAAATTCGGCAAACCTGTGTTGAAACCAAATTAATGCTTATATTACATTGAAGTTTTATTTCTTTCGGTTACTGTTTTCGTGATGACCTCAACTAATTTCGCCTCCGGCGGTAATGGGTCAGGAGCCGGTTGTTCAAAAGTGTACAAGGTTTAATACCGGTCTTAATGACGCCACGTAACAAAGAAATTAAATTGTGACGTTACAAAGTTATACCGCGGTATTAAGCCTAATACACTTTTGAACAGCCCCTGACCCAATATCGTCGGATGCGAAATTAGTTGGTGTCATCTCGGAAACTGTAACAAAAAGAAGAAAAATAAATTAAATTTAATATTAGCATTAATTTGATTTCAAACAAGGTTTGCATAATTTTTTAACATTTTCACATGGATAATTCACTAATGGATGCTTTCTTTTATTTTAGACAAAACAAATGGTAACATCTAGCTTTTTATATATAGATAAAAGATATCCCACTGTTCAGTTTAATTGGATTATTGTGTTCCATTCAAGAAGATTAACCATAGAAACAATGCGATTTGATATCAGATAACCAATTTATTATAAATCTATTTTTGAGAATGTTCATGCGTGCATATTAAGTAACACGATTGAGGTGCATGCCGACATGTTGATATTTTCAGTTAAAACTAAATTTGTTTATTATCGGTTGTATTTCTAAAGAGCTAGAACTCGACATTGTACGTAGAGAAATGTTAAAAGTAGCTTATGCTTGAAATAAATGAACGCCGACACTATTTTTCATTTTATACAGACAGTATGATATTTCCTTTCCCGGTTACTTTTTTCATGCTACGAAATCAATAAAAATGCTATTTGATAACGATGTCTGTACCGTAGTAAAAACCATCAAAATATGAGGTTGTATAGAGTTAAATCTATTACTGACTGTTAGCGTTAAAGTCCTGGGGCCGGTTGTTCAAAAGAAAATTAGCTTAACGACAGGTTAGATGATGACGTCGCGTCACAAAAGAATTTCATTGTTACGCCACGTCATTTAACCTGCCGTAAAGCAAATTTTCTTTTGAACAACCGGCCCCTGGTTGAATGGAATATTTGCATTTGCAGATACGCCGCAGTCGTCCTAGTCCAATATCGACCCTCAATCCAATAAGGACAATTAAGAACAATATAAATCACAAAGTAAAAAATGTTTGTAGAACTACAAGAAAAACTTTTGTATTTCATCACAGGGGAATGTGCTGTAAACGTTTTACCCCTGAATGCGATGTTATTATATTGCCTCTCATGTAAATTTACGTAAACACACTACAAATATACACAGATTTGAATACCTAAGTATTGTTGTTTTACATGTCACTCTGTAACACATTTCGGTAAATGCTGTTACTGGGAAGAAATGCGACGTTTTTAATTGATAAGATATCGATGTGTGAAAAAAAAGGATATATAACGCAGAAGGTAAACCGATTATATCCCAGATGACGCCCGCTTATCGCACTATGTGAAGCACATTCAATTAAAACTGGCAACAGCTGTCAATTCGTATTTATTTAGTCTATAGCCGCGCAGAGACTTGTATTGAAAAAAATATTTAAAATATTTGAGTCACGCTGTGGAAGAAAATATATAGATCTATGCAAAGCGACTAAAGCCTGTATGAACCAAACTCTAATTTTGTGAACGGCGACAACAATTTTATTCTGAAACCAAGGATACCTGCGGTCAGAGGCTTTCTATGGACTTATGGATATCCCGTCAGCTTCTGTTCGCCAGTTGGCAGTTGAGCCTGCGGGTTAAACCTAGAGAACATTACTTGAATTGTAGTTTCCATGGAGATATAGTTTGGATTGCAAATATATACTAGTTTTCCTCGTAAAGTATACCGTTTGTATTCAAAGTCACTTAAATCAACGAGGTTACCGTCGATGACCGAAAGCCGGGTGGAGAGAGTATCTTTGAGGATCAGCTGATCTTCTCGGCGATATTGACTACTATCCAAAATTATAAGTCGTTGTATAATTACCGTAGGAGAGTCCGTTCACAAATTCGAATGCGTCTGAACATTGAATTTGCCTGTCGTCATCGTACTTTATTTAAACAGGGGTTAGCCTTTCACTTTAATTATGACTATTTTGCAGTTATGTAAAACCGGCTGTTGCTAGCGTACACAAGATATCTTTTTAAAAATATTGAATGAACAAAACTTTATGCTTGAAGATATTTAGTAAATAACCGAATAACCGACACTGATAGACCCGGAAAAAAATTCCGTGCCAGGGGGAGAATCGAACTCACGGCTTAGGGTCGCCGTCCCACCTCTCTACCAACTGAGCTGCCCGGCTCTGTTGAGAAGGGTTCGCTTGTTAGATTCTCTTATATACGCAGAGCTTAAACCAAGCCCATTAGAACACGTAGGCTATATTTAAATTTTTCATACTTGATGAAGTTTTTTTTTCTTTTTTTTTAAAGTGTTTCGACAGCAAGCTGCACTCATCATCATGGAAGTTACTGAATTAGTCAATAACCTACGGAGGCCTATTAGTGCCATGGGTGGGAGTTTGACTTTTCACCGCGGTGGAAAGGTTCAGATCTCACCGCGGTGGAAATGTTTCCCTTGTAATTTGACAGTTAACATGCGTTTTTCGACTTTCTCTGCAAGTCGTTTCACTTAAAGGTATGATTCTTATGATACACGCTTGATTTTCTTCGACATACAGAATCTCTCTTCTCAAAACCAAGTTTTGGCTTGTACAAAATGCTGTTAACGGCGGTAAAACACTGGAAAAGTTCCACCCATGGCACTAATAGGCCTCTGTAATAACCGACACTGATAGACCGGAACTCACGACTCAATCAACCGAACTGAATATAGAATAGAACAAGGGGGAGAACTCTGCATTATGTCAATGAGAGTTATCCCCCTGAACTTCTTTTTCCTCTAAAAATAACAATAAAAATCCTCTCTAAGTCTAGGTTCTTGAGCGATCAAATTAAATATGAGGGAATACAGTTTAGTTTTTAGTACATGTAGCTGCAAGAAAACATTTTTACTACTTTCTATTCATCATTATTTAAAATACTGGGTTCGCTTCCGTTGCCATGTGACGTTTCACTTCCAAACAATATGGCGGCTCACGACACAGGTGGATAGTTACGTTCTCCAAAAAAAGCAAAACAAAAACTGTAGCCCTGTTTGTCGGCTCCCAAAAGTAAACCATTTTAACATGTTGGAAAAGAAGTTTGGTGGAGCACCTTTTGGTACTCAAACTGCGAGGTAGAGATTATATTTTATTTTTAATTGACCTGCAAGCTTTTTCGTGATAGTCTGATACTTAGTTTCTTGGATTGATTATACCGGCAAAGTAAGTAAACCAGGATAGAGACACACGAGTGCGGCTAGGATTGATTACTGAATACTAGTACTAGATAGCCTCACTATTGACTATTGTGTTTGTACCCTGTTTATCAGGTCAGGGAAAGTAGCCGAAAACAGGTATAATAGCTGTAAACAGGTATAATAGCTAAAAAGAGCTACCGACCGGTAGCTGAATTCAGCTATACAAGCATATCAATGCATGAAAAAACGCTCTTATTTAATCTAAATATTTGTTTTTCTTCAATCCGGTAGCTCACTTTTATTTTTACTGAATGTATTAGAGCCCTGATTACAAGTATTCTGGAAAAAATTATGTAACGAAAGACTACTACCTCCTGCAAAACACCACTACCAAATGTACACAAATAGACTCAAAATTCAATGCTGTCTCGTTATTAAAATTTCATCGCAATTAACTCATGCTTGCTCTTGTAAGCAGTTACTTCCTGTGTGTGTGTTATGCATATTATTAGGTTGCCTTTTATAATGAGTTTCCGTGTGTTTTGAAGAAAAAAAAGGTCAACTGAAAAATCTATGGATGCCTAGAATAACCATTATTTTATTTTTTTACTCACTTCAAAGCATGTTGTTTGTCTTAAATAAACCAAAACAAGCTTACAAACAATATAAGTTAAAATTACAGTAATTTTAATTCTTAAATAAAGACAATTTTGGGAAAAATAATAAATTATGGCATTACTGGATATTCATAGTTTTCAATATTGTTTCTGTGAAACGCACCATAACTGGTTATTAATGCCAACTTTCTGCCTTCCTCATGCACACACATATAGGTTAAGGCTTAGAAAAGTAAGTATGAATGAAATTAGACAGAAGTTTGACAGATAATTTTCATTGAATGGGAAGTTTTACTTGTGTACATTTGGTAGTGGTGTTTTTCAAATGGTAGTAGTCTTTTGTTACATATTTTTTTCCGGCATACTTGTAATCAAGGCTCCAATACATCTATTAAAAATAATATTAAGCTACCGAATTGCAGAAGAACAGTTGTTTAGAATTAATCAAGCGCTTTTTCTTTCATTGATAAGCTTGTATAGCTGAATTCAGCTACCGGCCGGTAGCTCTTTTTAGCTATTATACCTGTTTACAGCTATTATACCTGTTTTCAGCTACTTTCCCTAACCTGTTTATTTGCCGGCCAGGTACTAGTCTAGTAGTCTGTACGAGTATCCGATCAGTTATCAGGTTGGGAGAAATACTTGAATCGACAGATACATGTACATGTATGATGTATCCGTGCTTGAACTAGGGGTTTTAGGCCGTTTTTGAATAAGAAAAATTATTCCTAAAAACCTCACCAGCTGCATAGAGGTGGAATTGTAGTTTGTAAATCACTTTTCAGAATGAAAATTGGTTCAGCGGTTTTCAATCGGCGATAAAAAACGGCGATAACTGCTTCCGTTCACTGGGCAACAACCTGCAGACGTGGGAGCCAAATTCAATGGTCGGTCCTTCAATCTTCATCCAGTGCATTAAATTCTTTAAGCTAATGTGGACTGGGAGTGGGCCCAATTTTACTTCTGTAAAATTTCTTGTCAATACAATAACTGATGTAGCAGCAAAAATGCCAAAAGGGTACAATAGCCTATCGGATACCCGTAAGCCTGTATAATTTGTTACTGTGATACATTTATACTATGCACGTAGAGATCCTGTACGTGCAGGATTTCTTCAATTATTTACTCAATTATTTTCGCTGTAACTACATCATACATGTAAATTAGCGAGTCACAAATATTAAAAGCTCTTGGCTTGTTCCATCTATATACATGTCCTTCTCTAACTTAAATTTTGTTGGAGGCTTTATCTTATTGCCTCGACTTGTCTTTGGGGTGTCATGCGCCCCTGTGGGTAGACCGATTGCCTCACTCATTCTCTAACAATTCTTCAAACAATTGGTTGCGAGTTCAAATCCCATTCCAAATAAAAATATTGACACTTTCTGAGTGGTTTTTCATTTAATTGCCCTATGTTATAGGGCTGCTAGGTATCCATAAAGGGTTTAATGTTTTCTTCGGGCAAATAGTCAGGTTTCCTCTGCTATTGAACCTGGCAATGAAACCAGTGAAGGAAAATAGAGTGCAGTGTAAAACATCAATCAATCAATCAATCTTGCCAAAAATTAGGAAGGGTGTGATAGCTAGAAATTGAAACATCTTGACAGTATTAGTTACAAGGTTTGTTCGAGGGGGGATACGGAAATATATGGGGTCAGTAAACGCATATTGGGCGAGGCGTTATCCCACCGAAGACCTAACTAGTACGATATTCAAGCCTTCTTTCTGAAAATTGGCTTTCATAAAAGGCAGAAAGTGAACTCCAAAAGCTATTTTCTAATGTGTATGGCAAGCGTCTAGACATGACGTCACAAGCCATATATGGTAGTCGCCCTGTATGGATCAGCACGGCGACGTAATATGGAAATATACAGGGTCTTCACGTGACTGGTTTGAACCAATCAACAGGAAGTATTCAGTGTGAGGTGGGATAATGTTTATTATTATAATTGTATTTAAATTTCAGATTTGATGTATCTGGAGTTCACCCCAAGAGTAAAACACCAGGAACATTTACACAGCTTCCTTATGATAAAAGGTCCACAGATGAAGGGGTCAGTAACTCTGTATCATGTTCTCAGTTATCCTCCCTGAATTTGTAATCAGGATTTCTAAGTTACAATTCCTCCAGGCAAAGAGCCCAGTTTCCTGCCCCAGTAAAGCTGCAAAATGCCACCCTTAAAGGATTTATGAACAGGGTTTAAAGCTGATTTGTGTTAGTTTATGGGCTAAATATATATTTGAAAAACATCAGTTGAAACGAAACAACCTTCGCGTTAGTTCCCTGGTAGTCAAAAAAAGAACGGGGAGGAAATATGCATATTTTCCGTATTTTTAGTAACTACTCGGAAAAATGACGTCATACACGACCTTCGATGTGTACAAACTGCCACGAAGACGTACTGAGACAGCAGAAATCGTTTATTACGTCATCGCTGTGAGGGTAGGTACACAACGGAGGTCGTGTTTGACGTCATAAGTCTGAGATAATTAACTTTCGTAAGCATTGTAGATCGGCAAACCTAGCTTGAATTTTGTATGTGCTGCGACCGAAATTTTATTTTATTTTTGGTCAGACTTTTAAAGTACATGTTCTACAACACACTTAACACAAATTAGAAAATATTTCCAAAGGTTGTTCATAAATCCTTTAAAGTAAAATAATCCCTACACCATTGCTTCTTGTGGCTGTCGTTCCATGGGCAGTGTTTCTCCCCTGGCAGCACTGTCATATAAAGACACCCAGTCAATAATTCTAAACTGCTTGAGTATCCCCTCCCCTCCATTCACAATTCTGAATTAGATTTAACAAAATAATTACTACCGGTAACTTATAAGATGTACAAGTAGAGCAACCATTAAGGTTATTTTGAAAGTGTTTGCCCTTTTTAGAACCAGTATTTTCTTTCTTTTGTAAAATTACTTGTTCGTGGGCTTTTGTTCAGACTTGGAAGATACCAATCATATCATTTGGAACTTTTATTTTGTTGATGCAACATTGTATACATTTGTTTTCTTTTTTTAGACACGTCGTTTAGGTCCAGGCTTGTACAATGTTCACCAGGGGGGTTTCTCAGACCGGGCTGTCGAGGAAAGATCTTCGGGCCCCGGGTGGGCAAGAGCATATGAGGTGGAGAAAATGGCCGCTCTACCCCATTTACTGCATAAGGAGCAATGGGAGCTGAAACGTTTACTCGTAAGTCTTCCTCCATGACTGGAGTAAAGTTTTTCATAAGGCTTAGTGGTGATTAATTCAAATTGTAAGCTTGAACTGAGTAGAATGTTATAATATTATTTTGGGCACAAAAGTCACCTGGGACCCCTCTTACAAATCTCCTACCATTGGTGGGCCGAATGGTTAAACTCCCACTCTGAGCAAATAACTTGAAATGCAATATAACGAAATATATTTGACAATTTAATTTAACAAAACACCAATATGTTTCAAATCACTTTCAAAAGAGAGTAGATATTATGTACGTGTACGTGGATGTCTTAGTGCATCTGTCATTGGTGCCCATACCTACTTTGCTAAAGACCAGGAGCCTGTTTCACAAAGCGGCGTAGCGTACGTTTTTATGTAACTGTCACAGCAACCCATACTGTAGAGATACGTTGATCCAGGAGCCTGTTTCACAAAGCAGTGTAGTTTTAGTGTAACTGCCATAGCAACCCATACTGTAGGGCACTTCATGTACAGACCCTTTCTGCTTAAGAATTGACGCTTTTGCAGAAGCCTGGCAAAATGAAGCTACATTGAGTTTTTTAATCAATCCGATGTTGAAATCTAGCTCATGATGTCAATGCCATAAAATTCGAACTACATGTACGTCATGAAAAACATATTCTAAGCCGAAAGGGTCTATTGTCAGGGCCCCAATCAAATAAACTGTTTTTGTCTAATATATGCTCAAAACACTACTAAATATTATTAATTTCATAAATAGCAGTCAGTCTTTTCTTTGTCAACAGCAAAAAAAGTTGGGTCCCGGTTCTTACAATATTCAAGACAGCCTTCATGCAACATCAACCAAACCAGGCAGTTCTCGAGGAATATGTCAGACACTAGCTCCAAGATTTACAGATTCAGTTTCGGTAAGTATCAAAACAAATATACACATTCACTTTTATGGCCATTTTATACTCTTCTTTATTAGCAAATACTGCTCAGTCGGTTAGAGTGATCGTCCTCATTCAGACACATGCCTTCCATCGATGTGTCTTGGGCTTGAATCCCACGCCCACTTGAAAAAAAAAAAAGGAAAATTTCTGAGTGGATTTTTCACTCAATCACTGTGGGTAGAAGCGGTACTCGCCGAAGGTCGTGGGTATTCTCCGGGCAATGAGCCAGGTTTCCTCAAACACTAAACCTGGCAATGCGGCCATATAAGTGAAATAATCTTGAGTGCGGTGTTAAAACATCAAGCAATCAATGTAGGCCACATTTTATAATGAGAATCTACATGTAGACTCAGAATCAGAATAAACTCAATCTGGGCAATTTGATTAGTTTTGAACAGTTTTTATTATTTTCCTTATAAGAGACACAGACTTACTTTTTCCTTAAGAGCACGATTTTTATTTTATTGTTTTTATTTTAGTATGATCTAAATTCTTACTAACATCCTTCAAAATTTTTAGTCTATTAGCTGGAAATTTCTGAAGTTGAAAAAGTTCTGTTTGACTTTCAGAATAAAACCCCAGGCCCAGGAACCTACGGTAAAGGGGGAATCCCCCAGACTGTAGTAGAGGAAAAGGCACAGAAGTCATGCAGTATGGTGGGGATGTTGGACTCGGGTTCTAAGATGACCAGAAATCCCCCTTCTGTAGTAAGTTTAATTATGATGGAAGAGTGTGTCAGCCATATTTCAACTTTTGGAATGAAATATTGGGCGAGTTGGGGGAAGAGATTGTAGACGCAAGTGTTTGGTCCCCTTGTCATAGCATTAGACCCTCAATCAAAGAAACCTTCTAACAATGCCTTGGGGATTTGAATTGACCTGGGATAAGCCATACATGTATAAGTGAAATAATCTAAGTGCGATGTGAAACATCAATCAATCAATCAAACTGTGAAAGTTGATTTTGGGGGGGGGGGGGGGGGGGCATCACCTCTAAATGATTACTGAATTATATAACAATTATGTCTATAACATGACATTTTTTTTACAATGTGCAATTTTTATTACACGTTTTTCTGAGTGCTTTTCAAACGTTGATTCATCACCATGAAGAAAGTTTTGTAAAAACACAATTAAAATTTTGTTCTCATTATAATCTCCATTCATATTTGTGTCAAATCCTTCCTCCTTTACTCATTGTACGATGATTTCCAATGTTTATGTATTTCAGGGCTCGGAGTTGGCTCAGTAGGTAGAGCGTTGGACGCTCAATCCAAACAGCCTTCCACCAATGGGTCGCGGGTTCAAATCCCACTCAGTCAAAAAAAAATTGGAAAATTTTCTGACTGGGTTTTCACTCGAACGACCTATGTGGGATGGTTGCCAGTTACCAACGGAAGGTCGTGGGTTTCCTCCGGGCATAGAGCCCGGTTTCCTCCCACAATAAAACTGGCAACGCCGCCATATAAGTGAAATAATCTTGAGCGCGGCGTAAAACACCAAACAATCAATCAATCAGACAATATTTTTGCATTTCAGGGCTCGGAGTTGGCTCCTGGGACATATAATTATCGCAGTTTCGTTGAAGAGCTTGACCAAAGAGTGACGAGCAATAGAGGACCTTACGACTTATTCTCCGGCGACAGAAATAAACCAATCATTACGGGACATTTAGCTGCTCCGGTACGTCTCGTCAATTCAGATTTTTTGATATTTTTTGTTCCATAATGATATATGCTTACATGAATCCGAGAGAGAATATAAACTGATTTTATCTTTGAGCTTGCCCCGTGGTAACACAGTTGCCATGGTAACACAGTGAAGCAGAATCTAATTTGACCAAGCCAGTTTCTTCAGTTAAAGTACCATATTCTGACTCAGTGTTGTCTGCCAGGACCTTTGTTCAAAGTAAGGGGGGGCTCGATGGCTCAGTCAGTTAGAGTGATAGTCCCTCAGTCCGACACAGGCTTCCCAGCAATGTGGCGCGACTTCGAATCCCACTGGATGTTTCACTCAATCCTCGTTATGTGGGAAAGTTGGCAGGCACTAGCCAAAAGTCTGGTTTCCTATGGGCAATGAGCCCGGTTTCCTCCCCACTAAACTCGACACTCCCCCATCTAAGTGAAATAATCTTGAGTGCTGCGTAAAACGTCAATCAATCAACATGTACTCATGTACAGTAAACCCTGTGTAAACCACCCTCTCTTGGGGAAAGTAAAACGTGTTGGTTTATCCAGGTTATTTAACATGCGTTTTAATTCTGAGAAAATGTTGATATACCATATTCCGACTCCACGGATAATGAAATACACTGGAAAATTGAACATTTCCTCCAGACGTAGCGCTTGTTTCCTCCCCATAGATGTTTACCTGGTAAAGGCGCAATATAAAATAATTTTTCTCAAGTGCAGTATAAATCACCCAATAATCCATCAGTAAATTGCTTTTCAATTTGTTTAAATTGAAGCAGCCTCATGCTATTGTTGATTGAAGATTTTCCCTGTGTTTTAGTGCTCGTAAATAAATTATATTTATGCCGTCTAAAATCTAGCAAAGAAAATTAATTATCTGTTTTAACATCACATTTCCTTTGATTCATGAACCTGCATGTGTGAGTTCAGTTTTAATTCAGAAGCTATTATTCATTAGCACTCCTGGGGCTGTAACCCTCACCAACCCAATGGGTGTACATTTTAACTGCAGGTCGTCATATTAACAGGGGCCGGTTGCTCAAAAGAAAATTAGCTCAACGGCAGGTTACATTACGTCACGTCACAAAGGAATTTCTTTGTTACGGCACGTCATTTAACCTGCGTTAAGCTACAATAATTTTCTTTTTAACGACCGACCCCTGTTAATATGACGACCTACAGTAAAATGTACACCCATTGGGTTGGTGAGGGTTACGGTCTCAAAACCTCATTAGAATAGAGAGTTTGAAAGGACAAATATGTGTGGAATTTCAGTTTTTAGAAAATTTTATCACGCTGTATCCTATTTCTAAATTTTAGAGAGGAACAACTTTGACATATTTTTGGTTGTTTGTTTTCTAGGTACAATATAATTTAGGTCCGGGACAATATAAATTGAAGTCTTTCACAGACAACTGGGAGAACGTACACAAGAAACGCCACGGTCGATTTGGTCAACTCAATCGATTTCCTTCTCGGCCCAATGAGAGAATATACTGTCAAAGTCTGGCCCAATGCCCTCGGGACGCTGTAAGTATTTCTCATTCCATTACCGGGGGCCTCAGTGGGTTAGAGTGAGTTAGACCCTTGATAGACTTCTGGTTAGACTGATTGTCCCTCAGTCCCACACATACCTTCCATCGATGCCTCAAAGGTTCGAATCACGCTCAGAACATATAAAAATTTCTGAATGAAGAGTTGCCAGATACTCACCAAAGGTCGGAAGTTTCCTCCGGACAAAGAGCCCGGTCCCCCCCCCCCCCCCCACCCCCCTAAAACCTGCCAACGCTGCCAAATAAGTGAAATAATCTTGAGTGTGGCATAAAACATCAATCAATCTTATTCCATTAGGCTTGGTGTCTCAGTTGGGTTTTGGGTCATCGATGGGTCGCCTCGGTGCAGAGGAAAATAAAAAATATCTGACTGTGACAAATCTTTCGTGGGCGGGGGGAATTTTTCAGTGGAATACATATCAGAAAAAATATCAATGGAATGTCTGTCAGTAAAAATGATTAGCTGGGTAAATGTCCAATAGGGCAACAAGCAGTAAGTCTTAAACAGGTTATCATTATTGTCAACTAGCATTTACTTGAGACACGGGAAACTATTTTAATAACGACGTAAGTGCCAATGTTACATGTTATTTAACGTTACAGAGTGAGCCGGGCCCTGGGACGTACAGTCATGAACGTGTCACTAAGTCAACTTCCCATAATTCACCTGGGTTTCTCTCATCTGCTCAGAGAAATGATCGAATTTCCCAAAAGTTTTTCACAGGAAACTCTGTAAGTATAAACTAGTCTCACATATATTTAAAACTAGCTCAAACTGAACAAAATGTTTCGATCAAACATATAAGATTTTTTAAATATGTGCTCGATGTGGAATAGTTGCCAGGTACTGACCAAACATGGGGTTTCTCCAGGAAAGAGTTTCCTAATAAGTGAAATGATCTTGAGTGTGACTTAACGTTTAGAGTGTGACTTAACGTTTAGCAAAACTCAATTTAATATGCAATAATCAGCTCGTACAAGCATTTTTTTTCTTGCGTTACTATAAATTTGTTGCCATGTTATGAGCACGCCGGAAAAATATGCGTATGTAATCGAGTTATAAATATACGCCATCTTTCTATCTATCAGAGGGGCCTCCGTGGCTCAGTAGGTAGAGCGTTGGACGCTCAATCCGAACAGCCTTCCACCAATGGGTCGCAGGTTCGAATCCCACTCAGTCCAAAATTGGAAAAATGTTCTGACTGGGTTTTCACTCGAACGACCTATGTGGGATGGTTGCCAGTTACCAGCGGAAGCAATCAATCAACAATAAAGCATATTTTCAATCGTTTTTCTTTTACGCCAAGGAAAATCTATAGAAATCATGTTTTGTTTCAACATCTTTTTTTTTTTAAATAATTATTAAGTCAATTTATAGATACAAGTTATTGTCAGTTCATTGTCAAAAAACATTCATTATCATTTTTGGGTTTTTTTGTGCAGAATCCTGTTGGGGCAGGGCGTTACGATGTGCAAAGATTTGGTGAAAGTCAAGAGAGAAATGGTCATACGAGTGTGTTCAAATCACGTACTGGCAAACCCAACCCAGAGATGGCAAAGTTCCTTACGTAAGATCTTCATCTTGTTCATTTCTGTCAAAGTTTTTGCAAGAAATAGACGAAATGAATGCAGCGGGTTTGGCAAGGCAACAAGATAGCAGCTTTTCTTGTATTTTAGATTGATTGATTGATGTTTTACGCCCCACTCAAGATTGTTTTCCTTATATGGCAGCATTGCCAGGTTAAACGGGCACAAAACCCCACATAGAAATTATTCAACTTCTCTTTGAACAGAGTGGGATTTGAACCCGTGACCCATCAACAAAAGGCCTGTGTTTGACAGATACTATTGCTCTGTTTAATGGGGTCTGAGACCCCTGTGTTTTTGTTAATAACTCTACATCGCTGAAGTTCTATATTAGCTGCAGTGTATCTTTTAAGGTCTTTCACAGTTCAAAAGAAATCTTTTATTGATGATTACAAGACACCACACTCATTCAATCTGTCAAGCGTTACCTGAAGGGTTTGGGTTTCAATCTCACTTTTCCACCAATGGGTCGCGGGTTCGAATCCCATTCAGTCAAAAAAAAAATGGAAAATTTTCTGTCTGGGTTTTCACTCGAACGACCTACGTGGGATGGTTGCCAGTTACCAACGGAAGGTCGTGGGCATAGAGCTTTGTTTCCTCCCATAATAAAACTGGCAACGCCACCATATAAGTGAAATAATCTTGAGCGCTGCGTAAAAAACCCAACAATCAATCAATCTCATTTGTGTGTGTAAAAATAATGTGATTTGTTCTATCTGGTTAATTGATTGATGTTTTACTTCACACTCAAGATTATTTCACTTATGTGGCGACGTTGACAGGTTTAGTGGGGGAGGAAACTGTGCTCATTGCCCAGAGGAAACCCCCGACCTGAATTGTACTATATCTAAGGGTTGTCAGGTGCCCCCTAAAGGTCGGGGGTGTCCTGCCTCACTATACCTGCCAACGACGGCATATAAGTGAAATAATCTTGAGTGTGTAGTAAAGCATCCATCAGTTAGTCATTGATTTTAATACAACAGGCAGGGAAAATTTAAGTTACCTCCTCAAATAAACCCGTCAGTCAAATATTCTTTTACAAATCGGAATCATTTTACTGAGAGTTGTTATATTATTGTTATCCGTATTAATAAAAAAATATGACTTATTTTTTTAGGGAAAGAATTAGGGCCAAAGATGTTCGCCTTGAAGATCGTGTATTTCTGGTGACCCCTGAACCCCCTACACAAGCTATTCGTAGGTCGAAGACCCAGTCGGAATGGATGGCCAGGAAAGCAGCAACTGTTATATGAACCACAAACATTCATACACTCACTAAATTAGTTACAAATCATTGCAAATGCCTTTTCCCTAAATTTACAAATAGAAATGTGATTTTATTGAGCGGTGCACTCGTAATTCCAGGATAT
Source organism: Lepidochitona cinerea (assembly GCA_963971465.1). Classification (NCBI taxonomy): domain Eukaryota; kingdom Metazoa; phylum Mollusca; class Polyplacophora; order Chitonida; family Tonicellidae; genus Lepidochitona; species Lepidochitona cinerea. The sequence goes on along the minus strand of OZ020556.1, from coordinate 2,493,431 downwards.
CAATTTTCTTTTTTTTTTTATAAGAGTATGCAAGGAAATAGCAAAGATTCAAAAAGTTTCATTTTGACCTATGAAATGATTAAAGCATAAAATATACACATTTATTCTAAAATGTATCACCAAGCATTTTCCTAACTTGATGTTGAAAGAGTAAACTTTTATAAGCAAAAGTTGTATAAAATTTAAAATAGTTTTTTTGGGAGTATGGAAACATTTTTTTAATAGAATAATGACACATATTATTTGGTTGCAATCATGAGGGCAAAATAAGATACTTCAAAGAAACATTTCGACTTTTTCGATTTTTAAAAAGTTTTTTAACAATGCTGTGTGGGGCTATATTAATATCATTCCCCTTTTAGTCATAAGAAAGAAAAACCCTTTCTTAAATTCTGTGATAATGTTAGGAGAATATTCCAATTTAGAATTGCTTTGTTAAATTGTTGATTATTTGAAAGTATCAGAAACTTTATAGGAATTTATTATTGACAATTTTATGAGAAAGAATACTTTTCATATGTAAGTAAATAGTTTTTCGCATAATCCCAATAAAAAAGTATTGGTTTAATTATAATAAAGTTTAATTAAAAACTTGAGTCAGAAAACTAATACTTTTCATATGTAAATATTTTTTCGCATAATCTCAGTAATGAGGTATTGGTCAAATTTGAATTGAATTTTAAACGTGTTTTCGCTTGTTGCTCATTTTATACCAATGTTTTACAACTATTTAAGAAAACCGTTTATATTATACCCATTCCTGTATCTTCCAGTATTAGGCTTGCCACAATCACTCTTACGTCCACTGCTGTTTTGACTTATTGTTAGTGACCCTTAATGCACGTTGTTGTTTTATAACCCGATTTTTAATGCCAAATAAAGTATTTGGATGAGCCACTGTTCACATCCCATTCTTCATTTTTTTTTCTGGGGCCTCGATGGTCCAGTGGGTTAGAGTGGTCGTCCCTCCGTCCCACACAGGCCTACCATTGATGCGGCGTGGGTTCAAATCACACTCAAACCGAATAAAACATTTAAAATTTCTGAGTGGGTTTTTCACTCGGTCGCCATATGCCAGGTACTCGCCATGGGTCGGACGTTTCCTCAGGGCAATGAGCCGGTCCCCTCGCCCACCAAACCTGGCAAAGGCACCATATAAGTGAAATAATCTTGAGTGTGGCGTAAAACATCAATCAATCAATCCATCAACGCTTAGCGTGTTGACATCCCGCTCAGACGAAATAAAATTGAAAAAAGATCAATTGTGTCAAAAATATGGTTCAGACTGTATAAAACTCCTGTAAGTGGGATGGTCGCCAGGAACCAGCTGGTCCTCACAAGCCTGTCACATGTCAACGTCAAGTTTTAAATACAGGGCAACCAATTAAATTATTGGTTGAAATTTATACGACAAAATTGATAAAGTAAAGTATGACGTCACATAGTGACAGAAATTTCAATTGCTTTTTCTTTGACACCAGGGTACTTAAAGAAGGCTTGTCTTCTCTTTGATAAATATATATATTTAGTCAATTATTATTTACAGTTTACAAATCACTGTTAAGTGTTCAGAAAGAACTAGTAATTTATTCATTAAAGACCACATCGGATGATCCCCCTTTATCATGACCTTGCCCAGTTAATGGGCGGGGGCTCTTGTCTAGAGTATTGATTGATTGTTTGGTGTTTTGCACCGCATTCAAAATTCTTGTCTAGAGCGAAACCCTGACAACCAATCAACAGGGCAATCGAGTAAAAGCTCACTCAGAATTTCATTTATTTGAGATTCAGAGTTTGTTTTATGAAAATTTCTGTCATTTTTCGAACATGTAAAAGGGCACCATGTAAGGTTGTCGTGTATCTGGCAACAGTTCCACAGAGGACGATCACATGGGGCCTTTCCTTTCCAGGTCACAGTTCAAAAGGTCACATATTTCGTATATGTCTGTCAACCTTCCTCCTTGGATTTCCACACATATACAGTAGGTCCAGAGGCAGTATATGTCTGTCAACCTTCCTCCTTGGCATATTTGGATTTCCACACATATACAGTAGGTCCTGAGGCAGTATATGTCTGTCAACCTTCCTCCTTGGCATATTTGGATTTCCACACATATACAGTAGGTCCTGAGGCAGTATATGTCTGTCAACCTTCCTCCTTGGCATATTTGGATTTCCACACATATACAGTAGGTCCAGAGGCAGTATATATCTGTCAATCTTCCTCCATGGCATATTTGGATTTCCACACATATACAGTAGGTCCAGAGGCAGTATATATCTGTCAATCTTCCTCCATGGCATATTTGGATTTCCACACATATACAGTAGGCCCAGAGGCAGTATATGTCTGTCAACCTTCCTCCTTGGCATATTTGGATTTCCACACATATACAGTAGGCCCTGAGGCAGTATATGTCAGCCAACCTTCCTCCTTGGCATATTTGGATTTCCACACATATACAGTAGGCCCAGAGGCAGTATATGTCTGTCAACCTTCCTCCTTGGCATATTTGGATTTCCACACATATACAGTAGGCCCTGAGGCAGTATATGTCAGCCAACCTTCCTCCTTGGCATATTTGGATTTCCACACATATACAGTAGGTCCTGAGGCAGTATATGTCTGTCAATCTTCCTCCTTGGCATATTTGGATTTCCACACATATACAGTAGGTCCAGAGGCAGTATATATCTGTCAATCTTCCTCCATGGCATATTTGGATTTCCACACATATACAGTAGGTCCAGAGGCAGTATATATCTGTCAATCTTCCTCCATGGCATATTTGGATTTCCACACATATACAGTAGGCCCAGAGGCAGTATATGTCTGTCAACCTTCCTCCTTGGCATATTTGGATTTCCACACATATACAGTAGGCCCTGAGGCAGTATATGTCAGCCAACCTTCCTCCTTGGCATATTTGGATTTCCACACATATACAGTAGGTCCTGAGGCAGTATATGTCTGTCAATCTTCCTCCTTGGCATATTTGGATTTCCACACATATACAGTAGGTCCAGAGGCAGTATATATCTGTCAATCTTCCTCCATGGCATATTTGGATTTCCACACATATACAGTAGGCCCAGAGGCAGTATATGTCTGTCAACCTTCCTCCTTGGCATATTTGGATTTCCACACATATACAGTAGGCCCTGAGGCAGTATATGTCAGCCAACCTTCCTCCTTGGCATATTTGGATTTCCACACATATACAGTAGGTCCTGAGGCAGTATATGTCAGCCAACCTTCCTCCTTGGCATATTTGGATTTCCACACATATACAGTAGGTCCTGAGGCAGTATATGTTTGTCAACCTTCCTCCTTGGCATATTTGGATTTCCACACATATACAGTAGGTCCAGAGGCAGTATATATCTGTCAATCTTCCTCCATGGCATATTTGGATTTCCACACATATACAGTAGGCCCAGAGGCAGTATATGTCTGTCAACCTTCCTCCTTGGCATATTTGGATTTCCACACATATACAGTAGGTCCTGAGGCAGTATATGTCAGCCAACCTTCCTCCTTGGCATATTTGGATTTCCACACATATACAGTAGGTCCTGAGGCAGTATATGTTTGTCAACCTTCCTCCTTGGCATATTTGGATTTCCACACATATACAGTAGGTCCAGAGGCAGTATATATCTGTCAATCTTCCTCCATGGCATATTTGGATTTCCACACATATACAGTAGGCCCAGAGGCAGTATATGTCTGTCAACCTTCCTCCTTGGCATATTTGGATTTCCACACATATACAGTAGGCCCTGAGGCAGTATATGTCTGTCAACCTTCCTCCTTGGCATATTTGGATTTCCACACATATACAGTAGGTCCAGAGGCAGTATATATCTGTCAACCTTCCTCCTTGGCATATTTGGATTTCCACACATATACAGTAGGTCCTGAGGAAGTATATATCTGTCAATCTTCCTCCATGGCATATTTGGATTTCCACACATATACAGTAGGCCCTGAGGAAGTACATGTATATGTCTGTCAACCTTCCTCCTTGGCATATTTGGATTTCCACACATCTACAGTAGGTCCTGAGGCAGTATATGTCAGTCAACCTTCCTCCTTGGCATATTTGGATTTCCACACATATACAGTAGGTCCTGAGGCAGTATATGTCTGTCAACCTTCCTCCTTGGCATATTTGGATTTCCACACATATACAGTAGGTCCTGAGGCAGTATATGTCTGTCAACCTTCCTCCTTGGCATATTTGTGGTTATTTTAGACAAGAAGATTTTCCCTGTGCCCGTGTGTTTTAGTGCTCATAAATATATACAGTAGGTCCTGAGGCAGTATATGTCTGTCAATCTTCCTCCTTGGCATATTTGGATTTCCACACATATACAGTAGGCCCAGAGGCAGTATATGTCTGTCAACCTTCCTCCTTGGCATATTTGGATTTCCACACATATACAGTAGGTCCTGAGGCAGTATATATCTGTCAATCTTCCTCCATGGCATATTTGGATTTCCACACATATACAGTAGGTCCAGAGGCAGTATATGTCTGTCAACCTTCCTCCTTGGCATATTTGGATTTCCACACATATACAGTAGGTCCTGAGGCAGTATATGTCTGTCAACCTTCCTCCTTGGCATATTTGGATTTCCACACATATACAGTAGGCCCTGAGGCAGTATATGTCTGTCAACCTTCCTCCATGGCATATTTGGATTTCCACACATATACAGTAGGTCCTGAGGCAGTATATGTCTGTCAACCTTCCTCCTTGGCATATTTGGATTTCCACACATATACAGTAGGTCCTGAGGCAGTATATGTCTGTCAACCTTCCTCCATGGCATATTTGGATTTCCACACATATACAGTAGGTCCTGAGGCAGTATATGTCTGTCAACCTTCCTCCTTGGCATATTTGGATTTCCACACATATACAGTAGGCCCTGAGGCAGTATATGTCTGTCAACCTTCCTCCATGGCATATTTGGATTTCCACACATATACAGTAGGCCCTGAGGCAGTACATGTATATGTCTGTCAACCTTCCTCTTTGGCATATTTGGATTTCCACACATATACAGTAGGCCCTGAGGCAGTACATGTATATGTCTGTCAACCTTCCTCCTTGGCATATTTGGATTTCCACACATATACAGTAAGCCCTGAGGCAGTATATGTTTGTCAACCTTCCTCCTTGGCATATTTGGATTTCCACACATATACAGTAGGCCCTGAGGCAGTATATGTCTGTCAACCTTCCTCCTTGGCATATTTGTGGTTATTTTAGACAAGAAGATTTTCCCTGTGCCCGTGTGTTTTAGTGCTCATAAATATATACAGTAGGTCCTGAGGCAGTATATGTCTGTCAACCTTCCTCCTTGGATTTCCACACATATACAGTAGGTCCTGAGGCAGTACATATCTGTCAATCTTCCTCCATGGCATATTTGTGGTTATTTTAGACAAGAAGATTTTCCCTGTGCCCGTGTGTTTTAGTGCTCATAAATATATACAGTAGGTCCTGAGGCAGTATATGTCTGTCAACCTTCCTCCTTGGATTTCCACACATATACAGTAGGCCCTGAGGCAGTACATGTATATGTCTGTCAACCTTCCTCTTTGGCATATTTGGATTTCCACACATATACAGTAGGCCCTGAGGAAGTACATGTATATGTCTGTCAACCTTCCTCCTTGGCATATTTGGATTTCCACACATATACAGTAAGCCCTGAGGCAGTATATGTCTGTCAACCTTCCTCCTTGGCATATTTGGATTTCCACACATATACAGTAGGTCCTGAGGCAGTATATGTCTGTCAACCTTCCTCTTTGGCATATTTGGATTTCCACACATATACAGTAAGCCCTGAGGCAGTATATGTCTGTCAACCTTCCTCCTTGGCATATTTGGATTTCCACACATATACAGTAGGTCCTGAGGCAGTATATGTCAGCCAACCTTCCTCCTTGGCATATTTGGATTTCCACACATATACAGTAGGTCCTGAGGCAGTATATGTCTGTCAACCTTCCTCCTTGGCATATTTGGATTTCCACACATATACAGTAGGTCCTGAGGCAGTATATGTCAGCCAACCTTCCTCCATGGCATATTTGGATTTCCACACATATACAGTAGGCCCAGAGGCAGTATATGTCTGTCAACCTTCCTCCTTGGCATATTTGGATTTCCACACATATACAGTAGGTCCTGAGGCAGTATATGTCTGTCAACCTTCCTCCATGGCATATTTGGATTTCCACACATATACAGTAGGCCCAGAGGCAGTATATGTCTGTCAACCTTCCTCCTTGGCATATTTGGATTTCCACACATATACAGTAGGTCCTGAGGCAGTATATGTCTGTCAACCTTCCTCCATGGCATATTTGGATTTCCACACATATACAGTAGGTCCAGAGGCAGTATATGTCTGTCAACCTTCCTCCTTGGCATATTTGGATTTCCACACATATACAGTAGGCCCAGAGGCAGTATATATCTGTCAATCTTCCTCCTTGGCATATTTGGATTTCCACACATATACAGTAGGCCCAGAGGCAGTATATATCTGTCAACCTTCCTCCATGGCATATTTGGATTTCCACACATATACAGTAGGTCCTGAGGCAGTATATGTCTGTCAACCTTCCTCCTTGGCATATTTGGATTTCCACACATATACAGTAGGTCCTGAGGCAGTATATGTCTGTCAACCTTCCTCCTTGGCATATTTGGATTTCCACACATATACAGTAGGTCCTGAGGCAGTATATGTCTGTCAACCTTCCTCCTTGGCATATTTGGATTTCCACACATATACAGTAGGTCCTGAGGCAGTATATGTCTGTCAACCTTCCTCCTTGGCATATTTGGATTTCCACACATATACAGTAGGTCCTGAGGCAGTTAACAGACAGTTTTCACTTGGATGGAAGGAGAGAGAATGGACCACAGATTGACCATGCTCTAACTTATGTACCACTTTGGCCTGTGAAAAAAAGAACAGTACTTCCATTATGATTTTTCAGTTGATTTTTCAAATATTTCAGTTTCTTTTCCTGTAAAACTAAATTATGACACATTTTATTTTCAAAGTCATTTTAAAGACTAATTTTGCTTATGTCAATAGTATATATTGCATCTTGATGATATTTCAATTAAGGGGTATCTGCTGTAAAGTATAGTAACTGCTGTAAAGCATGGTCACTGCTGTAAAATATGGTAACTGCTGTAAAGGCATGGTAACTGCTGTAAAGCATGGTAACTGCTGTAAAGCATGGTAACTGCTGTAAAGCATGGTAACTGCTGTAAAGCATGGTAACTGCTGTAAAGGCATGGTAACTGCTGTAAAGCATGGTAACTGCTGTAAAATATGGTATGGTATAAAGTATAGTAACTGCTGTAAAGCATGGTAACTGGTATAAAGTATAGTAACTGCTGTAAAGCATGGTAACTGGTATAAAGTATAGTAACTGCTGTAAAGCATGGTAACTGGTATAAAGTATAGTAACTGCTGTAAAGCATGGTAACTGGTATAAAGTATAGTAACTGCTGTAAAGCATGGTAACTGGTATAAAGTATAGTAACTGCTGTAAAGCATGGTAACTGGTATAAAGTATAGTAACTGCTGTAAAGCATGGTAACTGGTATAAAGTATAGTAACTGCTGTAAAGCATGGTAACTGGTATAAAGTATAGTAACTGCTGTAAAGCATGGTAACTGGTATAAAGTATAGTAACTGCTGTAAAGCATGGTAACTGGTATAAAGTATAGTAACTGCTGTAAAGCATGGTAACTGCTGTAAAGGCATGGTAACTGCGTAGGCATGGTAACTTCTGTAAAGGCATGGTAACTGCTGTAAAGGCATGGTAACTGCTGTATAAAAGCATGGTAACTGCTGTAAAGCATGGTGACTGATGTAAAGCATGGTAACTGCTGTAAAGGCATGGTAACTGCTGTAAAGCATGGTAACTGCTGTAAAGCATGGTGACTGCTGTAAAGCATGGTAACTGCTGTAAAGCATGGTGACTGCTGTAAAGCATGGTAACTGCTGTAAAGCATGGTAACTGCTGTAAAGCATGGTAACTGCTGTAAAGGCATGGTAACTGCTGTAAAGGCATGCTAACTGCTTAGGCATGGTAACTGCTGTAAAGGCATGGTAACTGCTGTAAAGGCATGGTAACTGCTGTATAAAAGCATGGTAACTGCTGTAAAGCATGGTGACTGATGTAAAGCATGGTAACTGCTGTAAAGGCATGGTGACTGATGTAAAGCATGGTAACTGCTGTAAAGGCATGGTAACTGCTGTAAAGCATGGTAACTGCTGTAAAGCATGGTAACTGCTGTGAAGCATGGTAACTGCTGTAAAGCATGGTGACTGCTGTAAAGCATGGTAACTGCTGTAAAGCATGGTAACTGCTGTAAAGCATGGTAACTGCTGTATAAAAGCATGGTAACTGCTGTAAAGCATGGTAACTGCTGTAAAGCATGGTAACTGCTGTAAAGCATGGTAACTGCTGTAAAGTATGGTAACTGTTGTAAAGCATGGTAACTGCTGTAAAGCATGGTAACTGCTGTAAAGTATAGTAACTGCTGTAAAGCATGGTAACTGCTGTAAAGCATGGTAACTGCTGTAAAACATGGTGGATTCAATAACTGTAAGTTTCAATTGATGTGTTTGTCTTGTCAATATGGCACGACGGGTAAGCCGAACATTTATTTTCAGCTCAGCGACAAAGCCTTTTTCAATTCATGGCTTGTTCAAATGTGACGGCATCTAAATTCTAAATAATAATTATCAAGCAAACTCTTGATTATGATGTTAGTGTAAATCAATCTATTGAGAGGTAATAAATTAAAACATTAAAATCTTCCGCAGAGTATTATATTGAGATGTGCGTGAAACATTTCTTTCAAATTGAAGTGGCATGAGCTGCTAAAATTGCACGTTTTTCATAAATTCTGATTGTCACAACAGCAAGAGACTTTGGAGGTCACAGAACAACTAAACGATTGAAGTTGGAATGAGGAAAATCCATGCAGTTTATGGCCTGTACGAACCGAAATAGCGTCCGAAAAATAAACAGAATTTAAATGACCAAGACAAACGCTCATTGATTCTAACCCTAAGTTAGTTCACAACACTACTTTAGCGTACATTCTAGGAATCTGTAGCAATAAAAAGGTTGAATTGTACGCCTTGAAAAAATAACCTGTGATTTCAGCACTCTGTATTAAAGGCAAAATATCAACATATTGGCAATGGACGCGCCAATAAGCCAAAACAACCAACCCACCAATCAACATTTTGGCAGCTCATGCCACTTTAAACCTGGTGACCTACCTGTAAGAGATCCCATATATAAACCGCCCCATCTTCTGATCCACTAAGTACATGTGTGTCTTTACTATTTAAACAATTGTCAATTTTATAATCAGTGTTCTTATGACCGGTGTACCTGAAAATATAACATAGGTTTATTAGTGTAAGACAGGTGTCGCTGAACCATCGCCCGAGGGCCAAATCTGGGATGAGAAGTAATTTTGCTTGCTCAGTCGAATCAAGTGGAATTCATTGATTATTTCGCACGGGTTCAAATCACAATTGAACAATTTCTGAACGGATTTTTCACTCCGGTACCGTATGTGGTACAGTTGCCAGTTAATCTCTGAAATTCATGGGTTTCCTCTCAGCAATGAGCCTGGTTTTCTCCCCTACTAAACCTGGCAATGCCGCTATATAAGTGTAATAATCTTCAGTGTGGCGTAAAACATCAGCGATCAATCAATCATTGATTATTGATGTTTTATGAGACATTTAAGAATTGTTTAACTTATATGGTGGTCTGGCCAGGTTAAGTGGGGGAGGAAACCAGGCTCTTTGTTAAGAGGAAACCAGCAACCTTCAGTTAGTACCTGGCAACTTTTCCGCATATACTTAAGTTGAAGAAAAAGAGTTATATTAAAGTTTATTTACTTACACCTTTTAAAATACACTTACATAATTAAGAAACTGAAATTAACAAATTTCTCACTTCGGTTTATAGATTTTTTTTCAAAAATGAATTAGTCACTTCAGATATTGACATAATTATTATCATGTATCTATGAAGATTTTATCAAAACATTTTTCTATTTATGGAGGATATTTCATTAAAAGATGATATAGCCTATCAAAATGAATATTTATTAAACTCAAAACGAATCCGTTAACAAAATAGAAAAACTAAACTTGGAAATAAATATTGCTTTATAGGAAGGACTTACTCGTTAAGCATTTCGCCTGTGTCTTTGTCCAGTAGCCTTAATGTATTGTCCAGGGTGCTGGACAAGGTACATTGACCATCCCGAGTGAAATTAACACTGGTCACTGGCTCTAAACAGAACGAAACAAGAGTTTAAGAAACTCATAATGCCCGCAAGGGTAAATTCATTGTAGCACACTATCTTAATATTCAATATTAAAGACATGCTTTAAACAGATTTTCGGCTGGTAGAATCTTTCAGTCACCTAAATAAGACTGGGGCATTGGTGAATTTTAGTATTTGACAGAACACATACCTATAAGCTGCTACCTATATCTGAAAACTGTACCAAAGCTACTTGCAAAAGTGTCTACACTACATATAGGCATACAACAGCAATTTCATTTAACTACAGATTAATAAACAATAGAAAGAAGGTCGCAACTCATTTGGTCACCTTGGTTATCAAAAAGTTGTTTGGATATAATTAAGCTATTCTGTGAAACCACAGACAGAATAACAGCCATTTCCTCAATTACTGAATGCCTAAAGGCTGGGTGACTGTTGTTTGTCAACACATATAGCGAGACTCCAACACACCGTCCACTCATAAGATAGTTATAACTGAAAAAAAATTGATAATCCATGCAATAAGTAATGAGTTACTCAATGACAAAAGGCTGGTGACTGTTCTGGTCGCCACAAATATAGAGATCCCATTTTAATTTTGGTACAGGACACATCATCTAATCATATTAGCTTCATATATTAAAAGAAAAAAATTTAAATCCATCGAATAGTTCCAGAGTAACTCAATGCCAAAAGGCTGGTGACTGTTTTGGTCGCCGCAAATATCAACACTCCAACTTAATTTTGGAACAGAACACACCATCTACTCATAAGCCAGTTATAACTAAAAAAAAATTTAAATCCATCAAATAGTTCCAGAATAACTCAATGCCAAAAGGCTGGTGACTGTTTTGGTCGCCGCAAATATCAACACTCCAACTTAATTTTGGAACAGAACACACCATCTACTCATAAGCCAGTTATAACTAAAAAAAAATTTAAATCCATCAAATAGTTCCAGAATAACTCAATGCCAAAAGGCTGGTGACTGTTTTGGTCGCCGCAAATATCAACACTCCAACTTAATTTTGGTACAGAACACACCATCTACTCATAAGCCAGTTATAACTAAAAAAAATTTCAAAATCCATGCAATAGTTCTGGGTTTACTGAATGTCAAAAGGCTGGTGACCATTTTGGTCGCCGCAAATATCAAGACCCCAATTTAATTCTGGTAAAGAACACACCATCTATTCATAAGCTAGTTATATCTGAAAAAAAAATTAAATCCATCGAATAGTTTCAGTTATAAATGCCAAAAGGCTGGGTGGCTGTTTTGGTCGCCAAAAATATTGAGACTCCAATTTAATTTTGGTACGCGACACATCGTCTACGCATAAGCTACATATATCAGAAGAAAAAAAATAAATTCAGGCAATAGGTTTTAAGTTATGGAGCGGACACGAATCCGGGACGGACAGACGGACAACGGTATACCAATATACGCCCGCTTTAAGAGCGGGCGTATAATAAAAATCATAAAATGTTACCATTTTAGGGGAACAAAGCATCTTTTTGTATCAGTGTTAACGGCTATTTGGGTAAAAGGGCAACATGGGCGGAGTAGGTGATATGGCTCTTGATCCAAAATATAATCATGCAGTCTTGTTTTCTTCCTGGAGTCCCTATCAGTATTCCATTCCACCAATGGGTCGCGGGTTCGAATCCCACTCAGTCCAAAAAATTGGGAAATTTTCTGACTGGGTTTTCACTCGAACGACCTGCGTGGGATGGTTGCCAGTTACCAGCGGAAGGTCGTAGGTTTCCTCCGGGCATAGAGCCCGGTTTCCTCCTACAATAAAACTGGCAACGCCGCCATATAAGTGAAATAATCTTGAGCGCAGCGTAAAACAACAAACAATCAATCAATGAGTATTCCAGTATTGATGCACTTTACGAACACTACTAGACTGGAATTCGGAAAAGTAAAACTTTTATAAAAACTCATCATTTAGTTATTAAAGGGGCATGAACTGCCGAATATTCCAAAAATTTCAGAATCAACTAATTATTCAAAATTTTTATCAAGAAGTACAAAATAAGAGATATCTGTTGATATCAAGCTTGGGGATCACATTATGGTTGTTTTATAAGCAATAAAAACAGGCAAATGTACTTGCAAATCCCTGCCATTGAATTTTACCAGTTATTAGCACATTGGTTCGGAAAGGTTCAATATTTCTTTTATTTGGGGTATTTCGTTTATTTCAACGTCGATCCTTTAGTTTTTCAAGTACTCTAAATATTGGTCTTAATGTTAAATCTCACTCAAGATTATATCCATTATATGGTCGCTTTGCCTGATTAAGTGGAGAAAATCAGGCTTTTTGCCCTGAAGAAATCCCCAAGCTTCGGCATGTGCCCAGTAACCCTTCTACATAGTATGGTTCCGTTAAAGCTATTAAGTTAATCCATCAATGGAAGGTCAACATGAGAGACTATCACACTATCAGCCACTGAGGCTCAACTAGGAATTAGACCCAGAATGTATTTTTTTTTTCAGTTTAATATTAAAAAAAAATCTTCAGAATAGCATAACACACAAAACAAATCAATGGTTTCCCACAATATAGTGGGTTTTAACTTTATCTAGAATATTTCAGACACGGCCAAAAAAGTATCAATAAAAGTATTGAGTGCACTGTGATTTGAGTATTGAGTATTGAGTATTGAGTGTACTGGTCAACTATACAAATGACCCAGTTTAGCCCCCATTGGTTAAGGCTTGTCATGTGATGTAAAGTTGACCTACTTCCAATAAGATCCACAGCCATCTTGCCCTCTCTCAGATCATATCTCCGAACTCTTCCGTCAGCAGATCCCGTTAAAATCTCATGATCCGACACCTCTATGCACGTTACACTGTCTTTCGCTTCATCCAGGACCTAGAATATAGCAAAAATTGTAACCTCTCACTAAACTATTGGGAATTAGGGACATAATCGATGATTGATTGATTGACTCAATCACTTATATCGAGATGCAATCTGACTAAAGTCGAGATATTCATTTTCAAGTTGATCAGAGATGCTACCTGGGTCTTTCTCGAGAGGACACCCCCAGAGCCTCTTTTTTTTTCGTTGGATTGAATAAAATTCAAATTATGTGATCTACCCCAAAAAATATATCCCATCCCCCCCCCCCCCCCCCCCCCCCAAAAAAAAATTAATTAATTCTCCAATAAAACTCATCGTTTTGAAGAAATTTGCTGTTAAATAATAAGCAGAGGGCTGTTTCTCAAAACATTTACGTCCGACGTAAGTCGAATGTAGACCTAACTGTCATAGCAACATATACCTTCAACATAACGTTACGACCAGACGCAAAGTTATGCCGAGCATAAACGTCATGAGAAACAGCCCCAGTCTTGTATCATAACAGGTCATCTTTATTCCTCCAATACCTGAATAGGTTCCATCTTTCGACTTCGACAGTCCCACACTCTGACACTCCCATCCACAGACCCTGACAGTACCACTGTAGACTCCTCGTTAAATTTCACACAGTTCACCCGACCTGCAACAACATAATATGAACAAAATCAAGTTTGTGACACCTTCATAATTAAATTGTAAAAAAAAAACGACACAGATGCAAGTCCTATTGAATTATTTTTTAAAACAACAACTGCAAAATTTGAATAAAAATCAACACCTTTATTAAAAAGACACCCCGCCTAAGTTTGTTGTGATTCATCGTTAACCTTTAGATTAGTGAAAAAATAAGAAGTGATCAATCGCGGATGAGAAGCTGCAAGTGTACTTTCCACCCAAAATGTACATGTAACGAGTTATTTAGGGAATTCTCTGCTGCTATTGTTTTCTGTTTTACAGTCAGTAAACATACAGCCTAGAATGCACAACACGCGCAGACATAAAAGGCCTTACTGCACAGTTGATTCTTTTAACCACAACAAAGCAGATAAAGGCATCCCCAAACAAAACTCCCTATCCGGCAGTGCGTGAGAGCTAGAAAAGGCCCACTGGAAACCTCATCTTTATATAAACAACAGCTTTGTTTGGCTGATTCTGAGCATGTCCCGTTAAATGGTAACAAACATCAACATCGATACACGACTCGGCCATAGGATTTTTGTAACAACAAAAAAATTGTAGGAAAGATTGAGATTGTAACACCCTCTTTATCTTTATCTCTTTTAGTTTAAAGATAAAAAAAAAATGTTACTGTTGAAGACTTGACTGAGGCCATGCCGGTTTTATTATTGTTAGGTGTGAGGTAGAGTGATTTCATGATTTAAACTATTAAAGTAACATCACATGATAAAACAGTTATTGAGAAATGCTAAGAAAAGTCACCTTGAGGAACATGTAAGTTGTTTATGAACAACACAAGCTTTTAACACCTATACCAGTGTCTTTATCAAGTGTTGAACATCATCAGAAAATACCAACTATATATTATATACAGTTGCCGCGGATGTTCACCAATAAACAATTTATGAATATTAAAAGACACGGGCACATGGAAATCTTCTTATCTAAAATAACCAAAGGAACAAGTTTCTAATTGTATTAAAAAGAGGTATACCATTTAGACTTAGGTTGACGACTGACAGGAGCTTGGCCTTAGTCAGTAGAATTTTCTGGAACACTTTGTATTACATTGACAATGCTTACACATCTTAAGCTTTGCTACAAATATCGTCCCATGACCCTATTATAGGGTCATGGGAAAAGACACCCCCTCTGCCCCCCATCACTTACCCAGAAAAACCTAGGTAGAAGACCAGACAGGGGAGTTTAGCCCTGACCAGTATGTCTTTCAAACTCTTGTTCTTTTTATACATGTACAGGGCATAATTTAGGGCAAAAGTTTGGACCACCCACACTGCACAGTACGTCTTGATAAACCATTCCAAGGCTGCATGGAGAGAATTCATACTTTTAACCACCACTTCTAGTTCTATCTAATATGTTCCTAATATTTTGGTTTTAAGCACTTTGCAGAGCAGTTTTTACTTGTATTCAATATTTAAAGCAACAATCACAACATTTGTTTTCTCATACCCTGGTTTGGGCGCCCAAACTGCAGAAGCCCATCCAGTCTAGATTAAGCCCTGCATATATCTATGATGAACAGCACACTGCAAGAAAATTATTGATTAGTCTTGCCTGAAGATACAAATATCAAATTACCAGCGTGTCCTCTGTATTTTCTTAGCGTTTTTCCAGACGCCACGTCATACAGTATGACAGTTTTGTCCAATCCACAGGAACACATCTGAGAATTATCGGAAGAAGCTTGGGCATCTAGCACTTCGTAACCGTGACCTGAATACGTCTTTATAAGGATACCTCGATGGGGATTCCACAGCTTCAAACTCTTATCACTACCACATGTTATACAGTAGTTCCCATCCACTGAAAGTCAAGAAACATATATATAATATTTATTAACGCTAAAACACACGGGCACAGGGAAAATCTTCTTGTCTAAAATAGCCATGGAGACAAGTTTCTTGTGTTAAAAAGAGGCATATCATTTAGACGTTTATACCAAATCATAAGTTTGTTGTAATAAATTACAACCCATGATATTTCATTAGGTTGACGACAGGCAGGAGTTTGGCCTTAGTCAGTAGAATTTTCTGAAAAAAGATAATTTGGCTACAAATCATCCGTATTTTTGGTAAAGCTACATGTAACACGCCGATTTGATATAGGCCTAGGTTTAGATAGTAATCAATCAGCTCTGATATTCTTTAAAGGAGGGGAAATCTCCAGAAATACATAGGGATTATCGTCGATAACAACCTTCAAAGTACTTAAAACATTTCACGTCAATTACGTAACCTCCAGTGGCCCTCAAGCTAATACAAACAGACAGAAGCATGTTCTTTCACTGGCTTATCTGTGTAGCCATTTTTCCGTTTTAGGATGACGTGATGTTGGTGTAGCTATTTTTAGATTAATAATGACCTATTTTTACTGCTCGCTAATGTATAATGGTAGATTTAGGTCCAAAAAAACATGGCAACAAACTTGAAGTGGAAATATATAGGTCAGTATGCAACCGCATGCCATTGCTTAGCCAGCCATTGGCTAAATTGCATCACATGAATACTCTATAACGCACTTAAATTTTTATTCATCAATAATTGGATAAAACTAATGAAAAAATGGTGGCGGCCTTGTGAATGGCCTATGGAGCTTATTCTCTATTGTAACGCCACATTCAAATTTCAATTATTCACTTACGATGGGATAAAACATACATTGGACAGTTGTTTTGGACTAAATGAACTCTACTCTTTCCATCTAAACTAGTCTAAAGCTTAGATTTTCTTTCCCTTTAACGTTCACTACCAAAATCCTAGATAATAGGACGCCTTGGAGGCATTGAAAGCTTGGGTAATTTTCCAATGGGTTTGTGTATTTTTGAGAAACATAGACTACACTGTTTATAGAATTAAGGTCATATTCCAAAGAGCAACAGTGCTTTTTGTTAACATAGCCTTTTTCTTCAAGGAAAAAAACATGTCCTCCGGGACTAATAGTTTTTCCATTAATATTTGCTCTGCCTGTTTTTGTAGAGTGACAGGAGCCAGTTAAAGCTGTTGTGAGATTATTAGAACTTTATATGGAGTGAGATTTGTCACGCGACCCAAGAGAATAGTCAACTTCGGCCGTCTCGGGAAATTTTCGAACACGAAAAATGACGTCACAACAGCTATAACATTGGCTGTACGATAACTGGTTCCCGTCACTCTGCAAAAACATGCGGACGGGCGAGTGAAAATGTCCGGTCGCCAAAACTTCATTTCAGAGTCTTGGGAGGAATTAGACTATTTTAACGAAAGTCGGCTGAGCCAGCTTCACTTCTGTGAAATTTCTTGTCAATGCAAACACTGATATAAATTTTAGCATTGAAAAAACGGCAAAAGTGTATGACAACTGATCAGATACCTGTAGTCCTAAGTCTTAGTACTTCTACTAAACTCTAAAGTCATCTGAGGTTCAATTGTAGAAAACAATATTCTAATGAGCATTAAGATTTAAGTTTAACATTAACGCTACATCCTAGAGGCTAGAGGTATCTAAGGCTTATCTTTTTTTTCCAGAAGTAAATGAATAATTGCATGGGCATTAGTCCGCAATATGTTGAGTGGATTGAAGGATAAATTCTGTGGTATTGAAGAAGCCCGTGCGGGCGTATCAGAATTTATCCTTCAATCCACTCAACATATTGCGGACTACATGGGCATAGCCTTGTTTTTGTCTTGATTTTTAATTTTATTTAAACAAAAATATCGACATTTATGTAGCCCAAGAGCCAGGTGACTATCCTGCCATTTGTTGTATACAACAGTCAACAACAACAACAGAATGGCAGGAAACTCACTTGGGAGCATATTTATGCTGCTCGTGACACTTTTCATCTCCTTATTTTTGGCTAAATAAGATGGAAAATAAATTATTACCATTAAATCTAACAGCTCTTACAGCGCCCTGTTTACAATCAATAGTTCTCGTTTGTTTAACAGGATAGTCAGGCTCCATCGCTTGGAGTTATAAACACCAAAACAAAACAACGTGGAGCAGACGAAATCAACTGGGTATTTGTGACAGTTTCGCATTTCTGACTCAAATACCATGTCGTTTGAGTTTAGTTAATATTGTGTTTTATTATAGAAAATATATCAACGTTTACTTATATTCTAGTCAGATGGATTTTTACTTATGTGGATGTTTTCAACGAAAAGAAGATACGAAAAAATCTACTACGAAACGACGGCTGGCTTATCCCATTACATTCAAAACAAGGTAGTCGAAAGAAGGCAGCATGACTTCATCGGGAGACTTTTATTTGCGCTATTACGTCGGTCACAAAGGAAAATTTGGTCACGAATTCTTGGAATTTGAGTTCAGACCCACAGGTATATTTCGTTATAAAAGGTTGCTGATTTTCAGTTGGTTTTTAAATGCATTTTAGACATTGCTGTTTACTTGTATGGGAGCCATTGTTTGAACCACCGGGTGTCCAAATTACGACACCCGAAGTATTTTTCAAAATTAATTTTATTTTGAATTACCCAAAACTTGAAGCGTTAAAGTTATCTTACTTGTGAACAAAATAAATTTATTTTACTTGTGAACAAAATATTTTTTTGTTTAAATTTTAAATTGAATTTGTTCCATATACTCATTGGGGAAAGTTGTATTTGGAGATTTCCAAACTCTGTGGTCAAAGTATATTGATGAAGCATATACAGGGCATAGTGCCAAAGGCCAACAGTCATTGACCACAGCCACGCCTTACGCACAGTGGGGCCACTTAAACACTTTATCAATGAGTTGACTGACCGCAACTTTTACGTTACCTACTATACTTTACCCAAGCCCATATACATTCGGAGAAACAACACTTTGTTCGCGAATTTTCTCTCAATTTAAGCAACGCAACCTGCCCAAACTTAACACACATTCAGGCGACATTCCTACTGGAGCTCTCTACGTTTAAGGCAATGAAAGCCATGGCTTGGGTAAAGTATAGTAGTGTAGTAGAACTGGGAGGGCCCCTCCAGACCCTCAGCTCTCTGTCGCTCACGTGACGCCCCCCAACCTAGGATGACAGACTGATATTGGACCCACAACTGAAAGGACGTATAAACAACCTGGTAGAATCAGCTAAGCAGGTAAGCCAATTCTACTATATTGGCGTCGCCGGTAATCTGGTATCGCGGGTTACCTGCGAGTTTATAATCCTTTTGGCATCAAAATTCATCAGTTTCGTTTCATTTTCATTCAAGTTTCTTAGAAGTTTCGGCCCAAAAGTAAATTGATTTTTTAGCTTCGCTAGTTGACTGGGGACCCTGGCTTCAGGGCCTCCGGTTTCTCGGAGGAATTCTCCGGATATTTTTCGTGATTTACGAATAATTGGGGATTTTATCGTGTTGTGTACCGATCGCGAGGGACACTGACAGCGTGTTTGTCACGGTGTATAAACTTCGCGATTGATCCGGTCGATCGACGGGGTTGTTTTTTTTCCCTCCTTTAAAGCGCGGGAAAATTTGTCCCCTCCACGAGGTAGTGTGGACGCCATTTTGTTTCGCGACTACAAATTTCGCGAATTTGTCAAAAATAATTTTTCTGAATAAAACTGTATTTTATTTTAACGGGATTTGTTTCGTTGTGTTTCGCGGCTAAGTGTATGTAATTTTGTTGGGTTTTTCCGCTGTCTGAAAGTTGACGGTGGGCTGACCTTGGACTTAGCTTATTTTTCGGAAATATTTTTTTTGTTTTTTGTTCTCCCTTACCAGGGGGGGTTTCATGTTGGGAAATAAATTCTTCCTGACAGTAGATTTGTTTCTTTCGGGGAGTAATAATTCTCGGAGTTTAGAGTGTAGAATTCTATGCTGGGAGATAAATTCTTCCGAGCAGTGGATTTGTTTCTCTCTGTTTGTGTAGTTATTTCTCGTAGTCTGCCATTTCACGCGGGGAGATAATTTTGTCCGTGTGGAGTGTTGGTTTCTCGTGGGCTATTTCCTTCGAGTTGTATGTTTCTGCAATCTGGGTTTCTCCTGGGTTGTGTAGAAATTTCTCAGTGTTTCTTAATCTGGGTTTCACGCGGGGAAATACTTTTTTCCGTGTGAAGGATTGCTGTCTCTTTCGCTATCTCCTTCAGTTTGCTAGTTTCTGCAATCCTGGTTTCCCCCAGGCTGTGTGGAAATTTCTCAGGGTTTCTTAGTCTGGGTTTCACGCGGGGAAATACTTTTTTCCGTGTGGAGGATTGTTTTCACTCTCGCTATTTCTTCCAAATTGCATGTTTCTGCAATCCTGGTTTCCCCCAGGCTGTGTGGAAATTTCTCAGGGTTTCTTAGTCTGGGTTTCACGCGGGGAAATACTTTTTTCCGTGTGGAGGATTGTTTTCACTCTCGCTATTTCTTCCAAATTGCATGTTACTGCCATCCTGGTTTCCCCCAGGCTGTGTGGAAATTTCTCAGGGTTTCTTAGTCTGCCATTTCACGCGGGGAAATAATATTGTCCGCGTGGAGGATTACTTTCTTCCTAGCTATTTCTTTCAAATTGTATGTTTCTGCCATCCTGGTTTCCCCCAGGCTGTGTGGAAATTTCTCAGGGTTTCTTAGTCTGCCATTTCACGCGGGGAACTAATTTTGTCCGCGTGGAGGATTACTTTCTTCCCAGCTATTTCTTTCAAATTGCATGTTTCTGCAATTTGGGTTTCTCTCAGGCTTTGTAGTAGTTCTCGGTAGTTTTTGGTCGGGGTTTTCACGCGGGGAAATACATTTTTCCGTGTGGGGGATTGGTTTCTCCCTGGTGGTTTCCTACCTGTTATATTTTGCAGACCCGAGGGTGGGTCGGCTCACCTCGGATTACCAATAAAAACAATAAAACTTCAACCATCACTTCTTCATCACTGCAATCCACAAAGGGTGGTTTGGTGGTGTGTCTTGTGTCTTTCTTTCTCTCGAGTGGGGCATTCACTCGGGTACAATATATATCTGGGAATACAATATTTCGCTGGGGGGTCCGCTAGTATTTGGACCCGCATAGCGATATTTGGGGTGGGAATTGTATAGGGATTCAGGGTAACCATGATTTCAATTAATTTTTGTGGGGTGGAGGAACTTCAGTCTCTGCCCGGAATTGGACCCAAGGTCGCTGGGGCTATAATTCAGCGACGTGCTCGTCTGGGGAACCTGACCCCGGACGACCTCGAGGACATACCTCACCTGACCGTCCAGCAGGATTTATTGAGTTTACTTGATTTCTCGCCTAATTTGGGGGAGGAGGAGAGAAAACCTGGAAGGCAATCCCCATCCCCTCGCCACCCACGGGATTCCATGGAACCACCATCTACTAGGAACTCACCGCATAAATTAAGGGAGGACGGGGAAGCTACATCGGAGGGACAGTCAGGACAGCACCTCTCTTCCGTGGAATTGGAGAGAAATGTGGACGCCTTGATTCGTCGTCAAACTTCTCCGCTTAATTGCCCCCCGGAGGGGCGCACCAGCCCAGAACGAGGGCGAACCTTCAGACGTAGGGCGACTGGCAACCAAGGACAGTTACAGCCTGGGGCGCCTTCTTACCGGGGCCCCTGGCAACCGGAGTCTTCATTGGACCAGGACCCCTCTTATTGGACCCCTATGGATGCAGGGAGGATCCCCCCAGCCTACCCCCGAGATCAGTGGAGTCACCCTGGGAAGCCATATTCAGGACATCAACATACAGGATATCCACAGTATGGGACGGGCATCGAAACCTATGAAGAGAAACCTATGGGGAAGGATACTCAGCATATTTGGACCCCTATGGAGGCCCACAAGACCCCAGGACATTCAAGGCCCAGCGGGGGGAACCCCCCTACTAGAGGACACCCAAGACGTAGGGGCAGCCCATCACCGACCAGGAGGACCCGACCCGGATCCCCAAGTTTAGGATCGGAACCAGGACGCCCACAATCTATCCCCAAGACTCTGTTTTTTGACGGTTCTTCCAGTTGGCGAGCCTTCAGGGCGAAGTTTTCTCGTTACGCCAAAGCATGCAAGTGGAGCGATCGCCAGTGCAAAGACCATCTCTGTTGGTGTCTAGAGGGAAAGGCAAGCGACCTGTACGCTATTCTCCTGGAAAGAGACCCGGGGATGGAGTATGACACCCTACTCACTAAACTGGAGCGGCGCTTTGGATATCGGGACCTACCAGAAACGGCCGAAGTACAGTTCCATCTAGCCAAGCAAAAACCCGAGGAAGCCCTGGAGGACTGGGCCGACCGGCTGCTGTCATTGTCTACTCTGGCCTTCCAAGACCTCCCCGATGCCCACGTACAGCGCCAAACTGTAATGCGATTCTGTCAGGGATGCCTCGACAAAGAAGCCGGACAGAGCGCGGCTAACTCAAGACCTTCGTCGATGGATGAGGCCATTGACCGGATCCGTTGGTTCAAACATACCTCTCAAGCGATATATGGCCGGCAACCTAGGAGGGAGCTCAGGTACACAAGCCCGGAGCGCGTGGATACTCAAATACGTGTTCGAGCCACCAGCCCTGTATCTACCAGACAAGAAAGGTTTGTCGCAAACGCCGGACAACAGTCCAGTCTCGAAGGGAAGTTTCAGGAATTGTCGCAGAGGGTGGAGCAAGTCACTACGGAGCTTGGAAGACAATCCAGCCGAATTGATGAGATGTCCGCCCAGTTGACCGAAGTAACTAAACCGCTGAGGGACCGCCGGTCTGAGGGACGTTCTCCATCACCCAATCCTGGAGGAAGAGGCCAATGTTACTCCTGCGGTTCGTTTTTGCATTTTAAAAGAGAATGCCCCGAAAACTCCCCTCGGACCCAGCGGAGGGTTTCCTTCAGAGACCAGACACCACCTAGACAGCCCAGTTTTAGGCGAGGCGAGTCACCTACCCGGCCCCCACCAACATCACCTAGGAACACCAGTGCCCCCACTACCGGGGACCGACCAGTGGAGAGTCGAACCCGGAATGTCCGGTTGGGCCCCAGTGGGGCCACAGATACTGAATTGTCCGAGCCGGGGAAGTTCGCTGTAAGACAAATGCGTGGGGACTCCACGTTGAAGGTTCCAGTCTCAGTTCACGGGAAGGAAATACAAGGCGTTCTGGATACAGCGGCAGAGGTGACCATTCTCTCGGATCGAGTATTTGATGAATTGGAGGACAAGCCTACAGTTCTACAAGAGGTCAGCATGCGAGCAGCCGGCAGAGGTATGACGATGCCTGCGAAGGTGGTGGGCCCCATTGACATTGAATTCGGAGGTGTAAAGTTTTCTGAGCCGATCCATGTGGCTCCGATCGACGATGATCTTCTGTTAGGTCTGGACCTACTCCGGAGATCGGGGGCGCGCATTGACCTGAGTGAGGGTAGCCTGGAACTCAAGGGGGCCACAGTACCTTTGAACCCTCAGGAAAACCCGGAACCTAAAGTCTGCAAGGTGACTCTCCCAAAGCGTGTGGTGATTCCTCCGAATTCCATTATACAGGTGAAGTGTGACCCGGCCTGTCAGTCTAGGGATTACATCGTGGAACCACTTCCTGATCTAGACGTCATGGTCCCCCGCACCGTACAAGGCCCCAAGACCCCACCTGTCCTTAGCTTATTTAACCTGTCCGACAGAAGAGTGGTTCTCCAACCGAAGATGCAAATCGGCACCGTGAAAGAAACCCCAGAAGAATTCTCTGGCTCCAAGCTGGTGGCCCAATGCGTTAAGGACGGCGAGGACCAGACATGGAAGCCTGTGGAACCCGCCAACACCCCAAACGTCCCAACGCACCTCACGGACTTAATGGAGAGGTCATCCAAGCATCTGACCTCCGAAGAAGCCCCAATACTGAGCCAGCTGCTGTGTGAGTACTCAGATGTATTTGCACGGGACGAGTTCGATTTGGGAAACTTCCAGGCTATCGCCCACTCCATCGATACAGGGGACGCCAAGCCCATCAAGCAGAGGATGCGTAGGACCCCAGCTAATTTTGTGAACGAGGAGGAGGCGCACCTTCAGAAGATGTTGAGCGCCGGTGTGATTCAGCCTTCGTCCTCAGAGTGGTCTTCTGCCCCGGTGCTGATTCGAAAAAGGGATGGAGGAGTTCGATGGTGCCTCGACTACAGAGCGCTGAATAATGTAACCAAGAAGGATGTCTTCCCGCTACCCCTCGTAGAAGACTGCTTGGATACCCTGGCGGGGAACGAATGGTTCTCCAAATTGGACGCCAACTCTGCCTACTGGCAGGTACAAATTGAACCGGAGGACCGCCCCAAGACCGCCTTCACCACTCGACATGGGTTGTTCGAATTTACTCGGATGAGTTTCGGGCTGTGCAATGCTCCTGCCACTTATGCACGCGTGGCCAACCTGGTGCTTAGAGGTCTTCAGTGGAACACAGTTCTCGCATTCCTGGACGACGCCTTGGTCTTGGGCCGGGATTTTGAAACTCACACCAATAACCTTCGACAAGTGTTGCAGCGCTTTAGGGAGTATGGACTTAAACTGAAGCCCAAGAAATGCGAACTGTTCCAGAAAAAGGTTGAATTCCTTGGCCGCGCAGTCAGTAAGGAGGGGTTAGAGCTGGGCAGGGAACATGTGTCGGTGGTGGACGACTGGCCCATTCCTACCAAGACAAGGGAAGTAGAGAGATTCCTGGGATTCGCCAACTATCACCGCTCGTTCATCAAGGATTACGCTGGACAGGCGGTGCCCCTGTACAGCATCACAGGAAAGAAACCTTTTCATTGGGGCGAGGAGCAACAGGCAGCGTTCGATAACCTTAAACGAGCTCTCACCTCGACGCCGGTGCTCGCACTCCCCAACCATGTGGATCCCTACATCCTGGACACAGATGCCTCACAAGAAGCCATTGGGGCAGAGCTCATTCAGATCCAGGAGGGAGTGGAACGTGTGGTGGCCTATGGAAGCTTCTCCCTAACACCGGAACAACGCAGATATTGTACAACACGGCAGGAGTTGCTAGCAGTTGTCCGTTTCACACGTCAGTTCAGGCATTATCTTCTGGGTCGTCATTTCACCATTCGTACTGATCACCACAGCCTCCTGTGGTTACTCAACTTTAAAGAGCCGACAGGACAGCTGGCCAGATGGCTAGAGGAACTCAGCCAGTTTGACATGACAGTACAGCACCGACCGGGGCGGAAACATGTTAACGCTGATAGCCTGTCCCGGATGGAAGTGGGGGGCCCATGCAGGGAATTCAACTGGGATCAACCTTTGGAAGAACTGCCTTGTGGGGGTTGCCATTACTGTTACTGGGCGCATCAGAACTGGTCAGGATTCACCCAGGACATCGACGATGCGGTTCCCCTAGCCCATTCCCCACCGAGTGGAACTCACCAAGACGACCTGCAGGCGCGTGTGATTAGGCGCAATAATGAAGTCCCTGGAGGGTTGGGGCTGTCCACCTACTCTGGGGAAGAATTAGCCGCTGAGCAACAAAGGGACCCGGATCTAGCCGCCGTACTGGAATACCTGGATAACGGGAAAAATCCCACGGAGGCAGACCTACTCCTCAGCAGCCCAGCCGCCAAGTCATATTGGACTAACCGGGATATCCTTGAGAAAGACGTCCAGGGGGTTCTCTGGCAGAGAGCTGGCAAGCAGGATGGACAGAGACGACTCCTGGTTCCCACCTCCCGCAGGCGAGAAGTGTTTGAATTGTGCCACGAAATCCCTCTTTCTGGACACCAGGGCCGGGATCGGACGATTGCCAAGGTCAAGGAAAAATACTATTGGTACCACCTCTCCCAGGATATCACATCCTGGATAGTGAGCTGCGCAGTATGCAACCGCAATACGTCGGGGAGACTCCCCCTAGGGGTCTCCGTTACCAGTGCCGCCCAAGATAACTTCCGGGCGATGGAGAGATGGTGGGGTCTCCCCCACACCCCCATATACTCCCTCAAGCCCCTCCCTTCTATAGCGGGACTGATACACTGGAGGGTTGTCTCCCTCCTACTGTCCCTGCTATCCCCGACCCTACGGGCTGAGTTCGCCCGTTGGTACCAGTGATCCCCTGGTACCGGCCCTTTTTTACCCCTAATGGATGGTGGCCCCATTTTGACGATCACTCCCTTTTTTGATAATCACCCCATTTTGACGATTACCCCCCTTTTTGATAATCATTGTATTTTGACGTTCTCCCTGTTGGTTGGTTTTCGTATGTTGATAGTTTGTATTGTGAATTTGCTGATTTACCCCTTTTGCTGATTTACCCCTTTTGGGGACCTCCCGTTTTTATGACTTCCCTCAGGGACCACACCAGTACTGTGACGGTTTACCCCTAGCTGATTTTCACCTGTGTTCACCCCCCCCCCCCCCCCCCCCCCCCCTACAACCAAGCCACCATCCGAGACCGTGGAAATAGTTCCTGTCCTTCCCTTAGCTTCCCCCCTCCCATTGTCCCCTCATTGACCAAGGTCCTTTGGGAGAAAACAGGGGGGAGTGTAGTAGAACTGGGAGGGCCCCTCCAGACCCTCAGCTCTCTGTCGCTCACGTGACGCCCCCCAACCTAGGATGACAGACTGATATTGGACCCACAACTGAAAGGACGTATAAACAACCTGGTAGAATCAGCTAAGCAGGTAAGCCAATTCTACTATAGTAGGTAACGTAAAAGTTGCGGTCAGTCAACTCATTGATAAAGTGTTTAAGTGGCCCCACTGTGCGTAAGGCGTGGCTGTGGTCAATGAATGTTGGCCTTTGGCACTATGCCAGCTCTTCAGAGACGGAGGGTCACTACGGTGTGCCCCAATTGTCAACAGCTTTTTTATTGACAAAACGTCAAAGACGAACCTAGGATTAGGGACGGGGATTATTGACAGAATAAGGTTAGGTTTTGGAATCTTTTATTGACAACGCTAAAGACGGACTTAGGGTTAGGGACAGGGTTTATTGACAGAAAAGGGTTAGGTTTAGCCATGTTTATTTACAGAACCGAAGGATCCTCTTGGATTCGTCCAAAACGTCATCGCAGGTCAAAGGGTATATAAATATGAAGTGCGCATGCGTGTATCGCAGTTCAGGTAACACATAGAAATTTATTAACTCTAACGCTGTGTTGGAAGTTAGCCTAGTGGAAAGATGCTACGGTCTAATTGAATGCGCATGTGGTTCTGCGCAGCTTCAGATTGGAAAGGTAGGGGTTCGAGACCCGTTGAGTGCAGATTTAAATAGAAAAAAAATAATCTAATAAAAATTGGATGTGTTGCAGTGAAGGGAGTTGTCTACCGTAAGACGTTAGGTGGCGCTGTTGTATACACCAAGAAGATAGGATGAGAGGAACAGTTGATGCTTCCAAACGTCCCCGTATACTACTTTTGTTACTGTCATTATAGACCGTTTAGTCAAGAACCAATGAATGCAAGCCAATTAAAAACTTTCCCACGATTGCTCCGCCCACATTGGCTCACCATGTATTCTTTACCATTCCCACTTTGGTCAGATTTAGGCATAGTGATAAAAAATTAAGACATCACCACGTCGTCAGTTGTTTTTGAACAACACGAACTTTAGACACCTGTGCCGGTGTCTTTGTCAAATTTAATTAATTACAAAGGTTTAGGCATGTTTTATTGACAAAGCGTCAAAGACGGACTTCAGGTTAGGGACGCGGTTTATTGGCAGAAAAGGTTAGGTTTAGCTATGTTTATTCACAAAGTCGAAGGATTCCCTTGGATTTGTGCAAATGCGTCATAACTGGTCAATGAGTATATAAATCTCAAGTGTGCATGGGTGTATCGTAGTTCAGGTAACACATAGAAATTTAATACCTGTGATCATGTTGTGTTGGTAGTTAGTCTAGTGATAAGATGCTGTGGTCTAAATGAGTGCGCATGTGGTTCTGCGCAGCTTCTGATTGGCAAGGTAAAAGTGGGAGACCCGTTGAGTATGGATGTAATACTTCTGAGTGCTGCGTAAAACATTAATCAATTAATCAACTTTGCTTTGTCCGATTTGCTTCACCAGTTCAATATTTAAAAATGATTATAATTTCTTTGCAGGAAAATTACGATATGCCAACAATTCAAACTACAAAAATGACACAATGATCAGGAAAGAGGTGAGAAGACTTTAAATGGTGTTAAATTTTATCTTGTCCATTTTTCTTGTCACGATGTCTTTCAGAAAATTTACAAAGCCGGGCACTTGTAACTTTAAAATGACTAAAAATATACTAAAAAAAACATGATGTTGAAAGATTACGTGCTTACCTGTAGTTTCTAATGTAACTATCAGCCCAAACTATCCGCGCTCACATCCCACCCCCTTGTGACCCTCATTTATAAAGAAAAAAAATAATCCAAGAGCACTATTTATTGCAACTGACTGGGAAAAATGTCTCATTTTTGATCCATGAAACTGAAATAATATTCAGTCTCTTGAAACCCACTCAGTCCCTCCAAAAATGGCCAAAAACTTGGACTGGTTGTGTTTTCACTTAATCGTTAGTGGAATGGTTCCAAGGAGTTTCCATCGGGCCTGTTTTTCTCACCCACTCGACCTTACACACCCGACCGCTCCATCGGGCCTGTTTTTCTCACCCACTCGACCTTACACACTCGACCGCTCCATCAGGCCTGTTTTTCTCACCCACTCGACCGCCATATTATTTACAAATCTGGAATGTGGTGTAAAACACAAATTTATCAATCAACTTTAAAATCTATTCTCAGGCGTATGTACATAAGTCAGTGATGGAAGAATTAAAACGTATCATTGAGGACTCGGAGGTGATGCAGGAAGATGACAGTTTGTGGCCGTCACCTGACAGAGTTGGAAGACAGGTTTGTGCTCAGTCATGTTCACTACCAAGAAACCAAATTATTAATTTAATGGGTTTAACGGGACATGCCCGGAACGAATATCGTTAAAATGTGTTCTATTCTGTCATTATATTTATATATAAAGATGGCCTTCTGTAACTTTCCCACCGACCACTGGACAGGGAGTCTTATTTGAGGATTCCAATGTCTGCTTTGTTGTGGTAAAAAGAATAGAGTCAGCAGTACAGCCCTTTGTAGCTGCGCGTGTGGTTTACTTTCGGCTGTTTGTTTACTGATTGTCTGACAGAGAAAAATAGCAACAGGGAATTCCCTAAATCACTACATTTTTGGTAGAAAATCAACTTGCAGCCTTTCATGCGAGATTGATCACTTTTTAGTTTTCTCATAATCTGAAGGTCAAGAGAACCACAACAAATTTGAGCGATGTCTCCTTTTAAAAGTAAAAAAGAAAAGAAGTTAATGAGAAATAATTAAGGTATCGCCAGGAAGTAGCCTTAAAGACATGGGCATACAATGTAGGTGTTGAAAGCTTGTGTTGTTCACAAAAATCTACTTCATGGGGTTGCCTTTATTATTTTGCCTTAGTATGCAAACCATGTTTAAAGAGTTTCAATCATTTCTCAGTAAAGAAGTTGTTGACTTTGTTGTCTGTGTCATACTGCTTTCAACTTTCAATCTGTTCAAAATAAGGAAAACTTGTTCACACTTTGCCGAAATTGGGCAGCCTCACACGTTGACTTCATTACTTTTCACTGTTTTTGCGATAATTACTTTCTGAAAAAAGTGAGTTTTGCCAACGCATGCCACTCCTACCCAAATCTTAAGGATAAAAAAAGTTATTTTGTTTTTGCCGTTCATTTTTTCTGAGACCTAAGGCATAGTTCAATGTCAACAACATTTGATATCAACTTTTTTTTTTGGCTTTAGGAATTGGAGATTGTGATTGGTGATGAACATATCTCCTTCACAACGTCCAAGATCGGATCATTAGTCGACGTCAACCAGAGCAAGTAAGTCCTTTTTAATTCGACATGGTTTTCTGACAGGCCTATCTGGAATAGTTGCTGAGTACCGACAGAAAGGGAAAGTGGGGAGGGGTGGGTCTTGCTGAGTACTGACAGAAAGGGAAAGTGGGGAGGGGTGGGTGTGTCTTGCTGAGTTCCGACAGAAAGGGAAAGTGGGGAGGGGTGGGTGTGTCTTGCTGAGTTCCGACAGAAAGGGAAAGTGGGGAGGGGTGGGTGTGTCTTGCTGAGTACTGACAGAAAGGGAAAGTGGGGAGGGGTGGGTGTGTCTTGCTGAGTTCCGACAGAAAGGGAAAGTGGGGAGGCGAAGGGGTGAATCTTGCTGAGTACCGACAGAAAGGGAAAGTGGGGAGGCGAAGGGGTGAATCTTGCTGAGTACCAACAGAAAGGGAAAGTGGGGAGGCGAAGGGGTGAATCTTGCTGAGTACCGACAGAAAGGGAAAGTGGGGAGACGGAGGGGTCTTCTAAGGACACTCTCTCCACAATAAGCTATTTCAGTGACGTCATATATTGTAAATAAACCATGTGACTCAACCAAGAGATGCTTGGGCTGCGAGTTTGAATGGCACTCTGTTAAAAATAATTTGAAAAATAAGTTTCGTCCCTTGATTGCCCTATGTGGAAGAGTACTGCTACTCTCATGCTAACAGAGTTACCGTATTTCTTCTAAATATTCAGCCATTCTAATGGCCTAAATTTTCCATCGAGTCAGACAAAAATGGAGACGTGGAGTTGTGTTTCAGGATAACCACTTTCACACACTGCACAGCAGGTCGTATTGCCTTAAATTCCCTCTAAAGGGCAAATTTGTGTGGCCTCATTTAGCATATTTCAATTCTAATGGTCGAATCCTTTTGAGGAAAAAAGTGGCTGAATCTTTAGAAGAAATACGGTAATATCTCCTACATTCTTCACTCAACATACCTGCTAAGTTCCCCGCTTATGATCACAAGGGGGCGCTTTCAAACATTCAACCAATTGTAAAATTATTATTATGTTCATCCCTTATAAAGACAACTACCCACAGTGTTGGTTTCCTCCCACAATGAAACTGTCAACGCCACCATATAAGCGAAATAATCTTGAGCGCGACGTAAAACACCAAACAATCAATCAAACATTCAACCAATTGTAAAATTATTATTATGTTCATCCTGTATAAAGACAACTACCCACAGTGTTGGTTTCCTCCCACAATGAAACTGTCAACGCCACCATATAAGCGAAATAATCTTGAGCGCGACATAAAACACCAATCAATCAATCAAACATTCAACCAATTGTAAAATTATTATTATGTTCATCCCTTATAAAGACAACTACCCACAGTGTTGGTTTCCTCCCACAATGAAACTGTCAACGCCACCATATAAGTGAAATAATCTTGAGCGCGACGTAAAACACCAAACAATCAATCAATAAATCAACCTACAATGTTTACCTGGAGAACTGTTATATTTGACCTGGATATTTGTTCTAAAGATTCAGCCATTCTAATGGCCTAAATTGTACATTGAGTCAGACAAAAATTGAGACGTGGAGTTGTGTTTTAAGGATAACCATTTTCACACACTGCACGGTGGGTCATATTGCCTTAAATTCCCTCTAATGGGCAAATTTTTCTCGCCACATTTAGCATATTTCTTTTCTGATGGTCGAATCCTTATGAGAAAAAAAGTGGCTGAATCTTTAGAAGAAATACGGTAATATCATTATTAGTTTGAGCATAACTGACCAACTTCCATTTCCAAACCCAGAGATAGCTGGTCTGAGCAGTGAAATAAACATGTGGCATCTATCAGTGTTGTCATGGAAATATTCTTATAAAAGGCTGCCTGTCTTCAAACCTTATGAAATATCACGGGTTTTGGGTTATTAGACCAACTTATGATTGGGCATAAAGGTCTCAATGACATACCACACACCCCCCCCCCCTTTTTTTTTTTAGGGCAATTAGAAAATTGGGTCTCCATGGTTATTTTAAGTCAAGAAGAATTTCCCTGTGCCCATGTGTTTTAGTGTTCATAGATCTAAAAGGCGGTATCATACAATAAGATATGTTAAGTCCGATTCGCTTTGAAACTGTACCAGCAGGTATGTTTGAAAGAGATATATCGGCTGGTTTTCCAAGCGTAGGTAATTGTACGCGCAAAAGGTCGAAGGTTTCCTGCAGGCTCTGGTTTCCTGCAGGCTCAGGTTTCCTGCACGCTCCGGTTTCCTCCTCCATTTGTTTCTAGCCATGAAGATATATGTGAAATTGTTATTCTTCATAATTTTTATAACGGTTAATATTGTTCTTCTAAATTTGGACCTATGTGGGATGATTGCCAGTTACCACCGGAAAGTCGTAGGTTTTCTCCAGGCATAGAGCCCGGTTTCCTCCCACAATAAAACTGGCAACGCCGCCATATAAGTGAAACACCAATCAATCAATCAATCTAAATTTGTTTTATTTGATATTTTCAGAGATCCCGAGGGTTTGAGAACATTCTACTATCTGGTGCAGGATTTGAAATGTTTGGTCTTCTCACTGATAGGTCTACATTTCAAGATCAAGCCTATTTAAAAACTAACTTGAAATTTTACACTAGCATTGTTCTCAACATTACCATCATTGTCACTTTAAACTTTCAAGCCATTTGTTTGAGACTTTTTTTTTTTTTTGAAACCAAATTTTAAAAATCATCCTCTTTAAGAACGAAAAAAAGGAGCTTAGAATTGGTCGGCAAGTTGTTATTGGCTGTTTTT
The DNA here is from genome assembly GCA_963971465.1 of Lepidochitona cinerea. Lineage (NCBI taxonomy): Eukaryota > Metazoa > Mollusca > Polyplacophora > Chitonida > Tonicellidae > Lepidochitona > Lepidochitona cinerea. The sequence goes on along the minus strand of OZ020556.1, from coordinate 2,460,987 downwards.
TTTCTTTCCAAAAAACGGAACTGGCTCGTGTAACAGAAGCGCTAACGCCTCTGTCCCCAAGATAGAAATAAACATAGAATAATGTAACCCATTTATCAGCAGTCCAATTCTTGAGTATACAACTTTCCTGGTGTGCGTTTTATGCAAGGTCATCTCTCGAATTTCTCGTAGCAGAATTTTTAGGATGTTATTTTTATGTGGCTTCAAAAATTATGTTCAGTTGTCATTTTCTGTATTTTATAATCATGAATAAAACATTGGATTTCGTTTAATTCTGAACTTTTCATTTATAAATTATATTTATCAGCCAATATATTTTAAATGGGCCTGAGCCAACTTTTTTTCTCAAATTCTCACTGTAGCGAAGAGTGTTGTTTCCTCTCCCACTCAACCTGGATATGCCAAATAATCTTGGGTGTGACATAAAATATCAGTCAATGATTGTTATAAAACAATAAGAGGGTTTAAAGTTCATTTAACAACTGATTGACGTTAAGATGATGAAAATCTGTACAGTCTGTGGTCAAACCGGAAAATGTTTGAAATGGTAATAAACTAAATAAAACTGGCCACACATTCAATTAAGGCTTAAGTTTCTCATGGGGCTTTTTGATACCCAGTTTCACATTTTGAAATTCGAAATTGGAAGGTGAGTTTCGAATTTCAAATATTGAAATTCGAAATTGGAAGATGAGTTTCGAATTTCAAATTTTGAAATTGGAAAATGAGTTTCGAATTTCAAATATTGAAATTGGAACATGAGTTTCGAGGTTTCAAAACTAAATCGTCACATTTAAGATGGCAGACTAGATCTCAAACACTCATTTACACCAATGAACTGGAATGGAAGTCACGTGGTATTTGATTTGCCTCGAATGTCGCCATTACTAGGAGATGGTGCAGTAGCGATCCAGATATGTCTGCGCACTTCAACTATCAATGGCGGCACAGTTCACAAAGTCAGATCCAAACCAACCAATGAGATATATAGTTCATTGCATTTCACCTTCTTTCTGAAATTCGAAACTCACCTTCCGATTTCGAATTTCAAAATCTGAAATTCGAAATTAGGAAATTGACTTTCAATTTCAAACAAATTAATTGCGAGTTTACAAAACATGGCAGCAGAAGGTTGTGTTTCAAAATTGTTTATTATGACCGAGTTTTTGGAATTGTTCAACAACAACACACTGTTAACAGGATAAGCTATCAAAATTTGAAAGGGCGATTTTAAAGGGCTTGGGTAAAGAATCGTAGGTAACGTAAAAGTTGCGGTCAGTCAACTCATTGATAAAGTGGCCCCGCTGTGCGCAAGGCCTGATGAAGAGAACAAACTGCTAAAGGCAGTCTGTGTGGCGAGGAACTGCGTCAAAATCTTCAGGTAACAGATCTTTATAGGAAACAATGTGCTAATTAAGACACTGTCAAACATCAACTCACAAACCATGTCAGTTGTCCTTGGTGTATGTCGACCTCACAAGGTTATGTTAGTGAATAGTGGTAGGACAAGAATAGAACATTAGCCGATTAGGAGATGAAAATGAATGCAAATACAAAAACCGCAAACTATTCGTAACAGACAAAGGATATAATATCCACAATTGCAAAATTATCTTGTTTCAGCCGAAGATAGATGAAGAAGGAAAACAAGTTAAAATTTATGGATAGCAACTTCTTGATATAAAACAAGTTACAATTTATGGATAGCAACTTCTTGATATAAAACAAGTTACAATTTATGGATAGCAACTTCTTGATATAAAACAAGTTAAAATTTATGGATAGCAACTTCTTGATATAAAACAAGTTAAAAATTATGGATAGCAACTTCTTGATATAAAACAAGTTAAAATTTATGGATAGCAACTTCGTGATATAAAACAAGTTAAAATTTATGGATAGCAACTTCGTGATATATTGTGGGGCAAGGTTTGGATGTAGCTTCTGTCATCGTTATGAACATCAAAACCGAATATACATTTTTTTTTTTTAATTCTGCCACAGGCCTACTTTTTATAATTATATTCTGTTTTGATGTTAAAATCCTCAGTGGGGTCCCCGGTGGCTCAGCTGGTTACAGTGATAGTCCCTTGGTCGGGCACAGGCCTTCCATCGATGCGGCACAGGTTTATACCAAATAATAAAAATAATAGAAATTTCTGAGTGGATTTTTCACTCGATCGTGGACTGGAAGAGCTACATGTAGTTGCCACCTATAATATTAGTTATGTGACGCCCTTGCGTGGGTATACGGGTGATAAATGTTGCCATATAAGTTAAATAATATTGAGTGCGGCGTTAAACATCAATCAATCAATGGTCACATGTAAATGTATGTTTTTAGTCTGATAGGTGTATTAAGATTTGCTTGAATAGAATAGGTATGAGCTGTTATTTGAGCCTAGCTGTGGAGATTGCGACGTGTTACGACATGTCGCAGTGGGTAAACACATATCTATGAAGGGGGAATTGTAAAGATTTTCTGAGTAATGAAAATGTATTTTATTGACAATGAGCCAACTATTGCAAGTTAACTTAAAAGTACAAACATATAGCTGCACTGACCAGTGGTCAATTTGTTCTGCTCCAGTGATTTTGGCCAATAACATTTCTCTTTAGGGATCGTATGCAGTAAAAGCAAAGAAGTAAATAGAAGTTCAACTTTGTAAGCACATGTTAGAATCTGTGGAGTCATATATCAACTTTAAGGCCATTCAAAAAAATCTGTATTTCGTGTAACTAGATAAATGGAAAATTGTCCGGGTAAGAGGTGGGATGTCAACCATGGAAAATGTACGGTACCGCTGATGATAAAAGGGGTAGGGGTGATCAAGCGTGAATAAAGTAAAGAATAGCAAGTATCAGTTTGTTGTTTTTTTTTTTGATGGCCTATCTCTTCAAGATTGTAACCCACGTGGAACTTAGGGCTAGCCTATTGTTTTCCAACTGGTATTTTTTAATTACCTGCTTTTATTTACCTTTCCCCAAAAAGACTGGTTCATCTCAAACCGACCACTAAACCTGGCAAAGATTTTTTTTTTAACTGGCTAGGCTTAGGGTGTAGGAAACATACATTTTCTTTTTGTTGGCCTAACCACTATTCATGTCCTGCCTTTGATTTGAACTGTCAGGCTGTGATCAGAGCTGTCGTTTATTGAGCTGTCTGTTCTGTTGTCGGTAAGGGAATGACCTCAAAACATACCTTCAAATAAAGATCTCTCAAAGGGTTAGGCGTGTGGGCCTAACATTGTCAACTACACCCAAAGCAGTAACTTAAACCATTATTTTGAAACAGGTGCTCGCACAGGGATATTTCCTGGCTGGCCTCAATGAAAAGGTAACCATTAGTTTGACTTTGTTTATAACAATTTTTTTATATTTTTTCTGAAGTTGTATTCATTGAGTTGGCTTTGTGTTTGTTAGGTTGTTTTATAAGTTGAATAAGCTACCCCCTCATAAAGTAATTTTGTCATTCAATGTTTACCTATATGGGTCTAGTCCGAAATATCTGCGATGATGATGTAAGACATTTTCTGACAGATAGGCCATCTGTCAGAAAATGTCTTACATCATCATCGCAGATATTTCGGACTAATATGGGTCGTGTAGGCCTACTCCAATCCTTCCCTGTAACTAGGGGAGGGGGGGGGGGATCTTTTGGTCATGATTTGGTACTTTTGTCCCCATGTGACCGTAGCTGTTGAGTGCGACATCAAGCTCTTAATCAATATAGTTAAGATTTCTCTGTGCCAGTGTGTTATAGTGTTCATAAATATAATTCTATAAGTAGAACAAAAGCCTCATAAAATGATTCAAATATTTTTCCTTGGCTTCCTTGTAATTTTGTTTTATTACTATGAACTGAAATAATTCACTCATTATTTGCCATGGTGCTGGTTTTAAGCATATTTGAAAGAAATTGATTTGTGAATTAAAACATGCCTTAAAATCTCGAAAGATTTTTTACTTGCAATGCAAATGGGCAGAGCAATCGTCTCCCAGGCATACGGAAACCTTTGAAATTCCATTCAGTCCGAAGAAAAAAATTTCATATAAGCTAAATAATCTTGAGTGCTGTTTGAAAATGTCCAAACAAAGAACCAAAGGACCTATTAAATTCTCAATCATTTAATAATGTTATTCTTTATTTTCATTGGCAGCCTTCTTTTGTTACTATGGAAACAGTATGACAATGACTTGATACATGTAGAAGCAATATTTCAAAAACTGTAAGGATGGCCGGTTACTCGTTGGTCTGCTCCAATTGTCACATGACATTTAAGTCACCGTCGCTACTGAGTAAACATCGTGATAAGTTCTGTGTTGGTGGTAAGGTCGGTGACCCTGTGACCTTGATGGGACGAACTGATGGGAGATATACGTATAACCAACAACCAATTTCACCAGAATCTTTGAAGGTGAGTATTCAGGAACCATTTTGGACGGGTGGTTTCACAAAATGGACGGGTGGTTTCACAAAATGGACGGGTGGTTTCACGAAGCCATAGCAAATGCTCCAGTCTTGTATTGATTTGGGTATGATTTGGGGGCCTGCTTTTGATTGGGGGTCTAAGTTTTGAATTGAGGTCCTGGTTTTGATTTAAGGCCCTGGTTTTGGATTGGGGTCCAGGCTTTTGATATGGCAACTGGGTTTAGATTTTGGGTCCTGGTTTGGATTTGAAAATAATCTTGAGTGTGGCGTAAAACAATCAATGTGTGCTAATAACGGACTAAGTGAAATATCTGGGACATAATAGTTCATTTCAATGGCAACTAGTAAAAGTTACTTTTACGTACATCTTCAAGATTGGGGATGGTGCCAGTTACCACCGGAAGGTCATGGGTTTCCTCCAGGCATAGAGCCCGGTTTCCTCCCACAGTTAAACTGGTAACGCAGCCATATAAGTGAAATAATCTTGAGTGTGGTGTAAAACACCAAACAATCAATCAATCAAGATTGGGATCAACGGAAAACTCGTTTTAGACTACAAAAAGGACGAATAATTGAAACTAAATTTTCCCTGTATTTGGTAGCTCATGGTACTTTAAAAATAAACCTTCTCATTAAAGGGACATGAACTGGCAAATTGTTTATTTTTACCACATAAATTCTGATTCTCCACGGACACAAGGTTCTTGACATTGCAGTCTGTTTACTAAAACACTTGGTATCCAATGGCCCTCTGAGTTATTTCTGTGAATGTTTGTCTAACCTTGTATCAATAAATCACCACTTATTAATTTTCCTGTTTACATAAAGTGAAAACATGTCATTCCACCTTATTTTATTACGAGAAAAAATACTGTACAAATACCAAGCCTCTCAATCAAAGTATCGGACATAATTTAAAGTGACATGAGCTGCCAAAATTCAGACTTTTTTTTTCTTGTAAATTCTGATTGTCATGATAAGTGAAGAGTTGGAAATTCCTTGAAAAAGTAAATGATTGACGTTGAAATACAAAATATTGGTAAAGCCAGTTACTCGTACTATCCGAAGAACTGTACAAATAATGGATACAATTCAAATAACCAGGGATGGTTGCCAATTACCACCGAAAGGCTGTGGGTTTCCTCTGGGCATAGAGCCAGGTTTCCTCCCGTAATAAACTGGCAACGCCGCCATATAAGTGAAATAATTTTGAGTGCGCGGTTAAACACCAAACAACCAATCAAATGCCCAGGATGTAGGAGTATATTTTGGGGGGTTTTGTGGTTTGTAAAATTACGTTAACCTGCATATCCAATATTGGTATCAACAGAAAGCTCCTATGTTGTACTTCTTGATAACAATAACGAACAATTAGCTATTTCTGTTCAACTGAAATTGTCTCAATATTTGGCATCTTATGCCATTTTATTCAAGCTGAGTATTTTAACTGAGATAAAAAAACATCATCTAGGTAATTAAGGTAAAAAAGTGTACACGCATAAAACTTTAACTTGTCTGATACTGTGTGTAACTGTTAGGTTACGGGACGGTAAATAAGTCAAACGCAATGCTCATCCGGTTTTTGACTGACACTCAAATCCTTTATTGCACGGTAGGTGACTTGAATGACAATATAATGAGATTGACTGAAAACGAAATAAAAATAAAACAAATTAGTAAAACAATACTGATTGTCGAATGACGTTACGTGCTAATATATAACGAACTTTAGCCAACACGGCTATATCAAAGACATATGCATAAACCAACCGAATTAACCAACAAACCAAAAAGAATGGCTATACTGTCATGATGGACAGTTGTAATATGCCCAAAAGTGCAACGTATGTATTCTATTATGAATAACAAATAACACGACCGAGAGAAACACGGTCTAAGGGACACAACTCTGTAAATCCTAACAGCAGCGAGCCGTACGCTCTACGCACTCTAACGTTATGCCGCTATTTGTAAACTAAACTTTATGAGTACTACATTACCCGCTTACTATTGTTACCAAAACCTACGTCAACAATAAGGTACTAAGTTCATAGTTAAGCTACACAAATATAAAAGGTAGGAAAAGGAATACAATACCGTTTTTAGGCTCTAATATGAGGACAGATCAGACGTGTAAGTTAGTTCAGGCAGCCATGTTTGCAAGTGAAGTTTCTAGAAACAGTGGCAAAGGGCACATAAACAGAGCGACTCGAGTAGCCTCCCTTACACCGTTAGTTCCTCGCTGTACCGCAATAGGCTCTATCATTATGATTTATATAGAGAAGTATACTGCCCGTTACACACCCGGCCCCAAATTGCGTAGTATCGAACGTAGCAATTTTTATAAAGTCTAAGAAAAAATACAAAGTCTTAGAACAAACTGGTTACAACGATTAAAAAAGGTATGCAATAAAATATCAAAAAGGGCGTTTTTCAAAACAATGGGCAAAACGCACAAATACAATTAACATGAAATATGTAAGCAGGGGATAGCAAACCCTAAAGTCTTAGACTTTTAAAAGTCATCTGCTGTAAAAGTAAGGTAATCCTGTTGAAGATAAACTTAAGAACTATCACTAGAGTCCGATTCAAGTAGCAAACACAGTTTATCGATTGGGCGGACCAGTGTGGTCGACTTGGTTTTGATGGTAGCAGAGCGAACTAGTCCGTGACGATCTTTGTTAGTGTCCAGCACTCTTCCCATACACCAAGATTTCCTGGGCGTTGTATCGACGACAAGTACTAAGTCGTTTGCTTGAAGATTTCTTGAAGGCTGAAGCCACTTCTGTCTTTCCTGCAAGAGAGGGAGATATTCGAGTGTCCATCTTCTCCAGAATACATCCGAAAGGTGCTGAATTTGTCGCCACCTTCGGTTGGAATAATTGTCTTTGTTGTTGAAAAGGCCAGGTGGAAGAGTCTCCCCGGATCGCATGAGAAGGAGATGATTGGGCGTCAGGGCATCCAGGTCTTTACAGTCGCTGGCTACTTCGGTGATTGGTCGGCTATTAAGGATAGACTCCACCTCGCAAAATAACGTCGAAAGCAGTTCATCATCTAGAGTTCTGGTTTGCTGATGAAGAAGGGAATATAGGACCTTGCGGACAATACGTATGAGGCGCTCCCATACCCCGCCATGATGAGATCCTAATGGCGGATTGAACACCCACTTTACGTTGTGTTGTTGGAGGGTCTTATTTATCTTCGCCTGATTCCAACGTTCTAGCTCTTCACGAAGTTCTTTTTCACAACCCACTAGGTTTGTTCCGTTGTCGGAACGCACCATTTGCACCGGTCCTCTCCTAGCTATCAGTCGTCTAACTGCGCAGATGCAGGAATCCGTGTCGAGAGTATGCGCCACCTCCAAATGTACTGCCCTTGTAGTGAGGCATGTAAACAGGACACCGTATCTCTTGTGAACAGATCGACCTCTCTGGATCTCGATCGGCCCAAAGTAATCGGCTCCCACCGAGGAAAAGGGCGGTTGCCCGGCCTGGACACGGTCTTCGGGAAGGTCGGACATTTTCTGCACACCAACCCGTGCTTGATAACGACGACACACGATGCAACGTTTCACTAATTGTTTGATGGTATTGGAAGCTCCTATGATCCAGTACTTCTGTCTTGATGCACTTAACATGGAATTTCTCCCTAGATGACCGACCTGACGATGAACATGGGTAAGGTACAAGCGAGACACGCCATAGCGAGGGAGGATCACAGGATGCCGGGCTTCATAGGGGATGCTGGACTTGCTAAGACGACCTCCTACTCTGAGTATTTCGTTGTCGATGAAAGGGTCTAGCTTTCTCAGAGGGCTGTCTTTCGGTAATCGTTTGTTTGTCGAGCTGGACAATATTTCAATCTCCCTGTGGAAGTGCTGTTTCTGGACGTGTCTTACGAGAAGGGTTTCTGCGAGACGTAACTGATGAAGCGAAAGACACATACTCCCGATGCCACTTTTAATTTCCTTTGAGGTAAGGACCTTTCTTGTAGAAGAGCTGCTGACGGACAACAGGCTTTTGAACTTGTCCACAGCGACGAGTATCCAACCCAAGACTGAATTAAGACGAGACCAAGTGGAACAGCGTTCAATCAATACGTCGAAGATGGTGGATTCCTCGAAGACGGCAGTGGTAGCAGCGACTTTCTTCACTTCTGGATCGTCTTCAGGTAAGTTATTATTTTCCTTTTGAATAGGCCATTCGGACTCCGGTTGCAGCAGAAACTCTGGGCCATGAAACCAGATATCACTTTCAAGGAACTTTTTGAGAAGCGCTCCCCTGGACGCCAAGTCCGCTGGATTCATTTTCGAAGGTACGTATCTCCACTGTTGCAGGTCAGATCCATCACGGATTATGGCGATACGATTTGCAACAAATGTCTGAAAGCGTGTAGTTTCGTTGTTTATGTACCGCAGCACTGACATACTGTCGGTCCAAAAGCACACTTTGTCAAAAGAGTAATCAAGCACTGTGGTGACCATTCTGGATAGACGCACGGCCATGGTAGCAGCCGTGAGCTCCATCCTGGGGATAGATATTTTCTTGATCGGTGCAACTCGTCCTTTACCCATAACTAGGGCCACGTGCGTATTACCATCTCTGTCGTTTACTCGCAGGTAAATTGCTACGCCATAAGCCACTTCACTAGCATCACAAAACACGTGCAGCTGGTAGGAAGGGTTGTTCTGAAGAACCTTGGTCTTGTAGCAGCGGTCAATTTCAACGTTTTCAAGATAGGGGAGATCTTCCAGCCATTTTCGCCAGTTTTTAAGATGATCTCCTATGATCTGGTCGTCCCATCCAAATCCCTTTGCACATAGTTGTTGCAAGATAATTTTCCCAACTAAAACAAAGGGTGCCGCCAAGCCAAGAGGGTCAAAGACAGATGACACAATGGAGAGGATTCCTCTTCGAGTGCATGGAAGATCTCGTGGCTGGATGTTGAAGCTCAGTTTGTCGTTCTCTGTGACCCAGTGGACTCCTAGAGCCCTTTCATTTGGAAGGTGGTCTCGGTCTAAATCTAAACATTGCAGTCCAGAGGCTCTTCTTTCTTCAGGGATGGAATCGATGACTTTCTTGCTAGAGCTGGACCATTTCGTTAAACGAAAGCCACCCATTTCACATAACTGGGAGACTTCTTGAACAAGGTTGATTGCAGAATCTTCGCTGATCACAGACGATAAACAGTCGTCTACGTAGAACGATTTTTGAACTGTTTCTACCACCTCTGGTCTGAACTGGTTCCCGTTGTCCTCTGCAGTTTTTAATAGGGCAACATTTGCACAACTTGGAGAGGAAATGGCTCCAAATAAGTGCACTCTCATTCGGTATGTCTTAGCTTCTTCGTTTATGTTACCTTTGGGCCACCATAGGAAGCGAAGACAGTCTGAATCTTCTGGCGGGACCTTCACCCTGTAGAACATAGATTCCACATCTCCCATTACCGCCACGGGCTCTTGACGAAAACGGAGTAAGACTGCAATAAGGTTGTTGGTAAGGTCCGGGCCCTGAAGTAATGCTGTGTTCAGGCATGCGCCTTGGTAAGTGGATGAACAGTCAAAGACTACTCTTATCTTTTGTGGTTTTTTGGGATGGTACACCCCGTGATGTGGAATGTACCATACCTTTCCATTGGATTTACGTAGCTCATTCTCTGGAACGATTTCAGCATAGCCCTTTTGCAAGATTGTTTCCATGAACTGAGTGTAGTCGTTTCTGTAAGCATCGTTAGCAGACATTTTAGATTTGAGTCCTTTCAGGCGTTGTTTAGCGATGATTTCGTTATTTGGAAATTGCACATTGTCACTTCTGAATGGTAGACTGATACAGTACTGACCATCCACTAGATGAATGGAGTCGTTGACCTTTTGCAGAAATCGTTTGTCTTCCTGAGAATGCTCCTTGCGGTCGTCGATTGGATGCTCAGGAAAGTCCAGCTTGATACAGTCCTGCATTTTCCTGTCAAGCAGTTTTAAACTTTCAGCCTCTTCAATGGCCGCCACTGCGGCCCGGTTTACGGTAACAATGTTAGACGTTGCTGACGGTGAATTTTCTCTCACTACGTTCCACAAAATCCACCCAAGCATGGACCTTGTGGCATGGGGACTTCCTTGAGTACCGGTGCGTACGTCTATCGGAGAATAAGCGTCCGGGATGTTGTTGCCTATTAACAGTCCAATTTCACCTTGGATTTCTGGTAATTTTAAGTCTCTCAAGTGTGGCCATTTTTCGACATCCTGTTGTTTCGGTATGTGTACGGGATCAACAGGGATTTTGTCCTTAGTATATACCTTCGGTAACCGTATAATATTTTGCATGTCCAAATCACCAATTTCCAAACCGTTCACTGCCAAGGTTTGGAAGGACTGACTTTCGCTCATAGTGTTCAATGTTATACGAACAGGTTTACCGGAGCCACCAAGCTGACGAATCAGGCTTTCGGAACAAAAAGTTGTGGTACTTCCGGTATCCAGGAATGCATACGTCTGTACTACTTTCATTCCGTTGTTTAATTTTACGGACACTGGTAAGATGGCCATTGTGCATTCGCCATCAGTTGTAGCTGTAATATGGACTTCTTCGCTGTTCGCTGCTTTATTCAAATGGTTCTTAGCAGGGACTGATTCGGGCTTTGAATATCGTTGATCTTTGTTGTTGGGGTTCGGCGGTGGCTTACCTTCGACGTGACAAATGGTAGGATGCCGTTCGTCACAAACCTTGCATGTAGCCTTGTTTCTGCAATCTTTCCTTTGGTGGCCGTTTCTCAAACAACCATAGCAATAGCCTTTGCGTTTTAAGAAATCAATTCGTTCTTGATAATGTTTATTTGAAATTCTTTCACAGTTAACCAGGCTATGATTTGTATTATTACAGAAAGTACATGGTCCGTTGAAAGCAGTAGCTATTAGGTTTGAGCTGGTAGAACTCCCCGTTGTTGCCGGTGTTGTCCGGTCGTCCGTTACCTTGGTAACATAGGTAGATCGGGGTTTGTTGACAGTAACCCTGGCTTTGCCCTTTGGAATATTGCTTATCTCTGGTCGTAATGCGTCCTTGCCGTAGACTGGGTCATTGGCCTTTCTGGCCTCAAGCCTCACAAATTCCACAAATTGTGAAAATTGTATGTCTTTGCCAGTGTCTCTGTTTCTTTGAATTAGAGCACGCCATTTATCATGATAATGGTAGGGCAGTTTGCCTACTAGCCGTTTCAAATTGTCTGGGTACTCCAGGACTTTCATGGCAGTGATACTTTTCACAGCGTGACCACATTCGGCGAGGAATATTCCAAACTCATCGAGAGATTTGGGGCTGTCTGCTTTAATAGGATGCCACTCAAGCGCCCGTTTGACAAACGCCGAGGCAAGCACATCGTTGTTTCCATACCTCTGTTCGAGTTCATTTATTGCAGCATAGTAGCCCTGTGTAGCGTCCAGGTAACTATAGCCGGATACGATACGGTTCGGTTCACCTGTAGTGAATTGTTCTAAGTAAGCTAGTTTGTCACTATCACTGTCTGTATTGTTCACAACCTTTGAGTGAAACTGACGTTCAAAACGTTTATAGTCCAATGGATCTCCATTAAATTTCTTTAATTCTGGCGACGGTTTGTTCAGATTTTTCACAACTGACATGAGTATAGCTTCAGGAGAAACATTACCCGTTACAAGGGTTTGGTTTGTTAGCTGAGAGTTCAGTTCTTGTTGAGTTGTGCGTACATTTGGGCTACAATAACCTTGTTCTACGTTTTTAGTTGCATTGTTGTCATTTACGTAAGTATATTTGTCTTGAACGTTATTTGGTGAAAATGGTTTTACTTCCGGGTTCAATGCAGATGTTTTGGGCAAAAAGTCAGAGTTCATATCATGAGTGTCTTTAGGTTTAGTGTCTTCGTTTAATCCTGTGATTGTTTTAGAATGAACTGGAAAGTCAGAATAAAATTGTGTTGGAAGGGGGGCGTTTTGAGTTTTATTAATGTCAATGTCAAATTGGCGTGTTTGGCCTTCCGTACCACCATACACAGGATCTGTATATTTATCAAATACTTTCTGTTTAGCATCAGATATCGCTAACTCTGTTTCAAGGACAAGCTCTTCATGTTTTAGTTGTAATTGGAACTTTGCTAAGTCTAACTCTTGTTTCCTTTTCAGTACTGATGCCTTAGCCTCCAATTCCGCCTTACGCTGTTCTTCCGCTAGCCGTGCTGAAGAGACGTTACTTGCCAGGGTCGAAGCGCTCCGTCTCGAAGTTCTGGACCGCTGAGATGTTGTGACTTGCGATGCACTATCTTTCGGCTGGATACCTGCCTTAACATTTTCCGTTGGTCTGTTTTTTAGTGTGAACCAATTTTCCACAGATGTTTTAACGTTTCTCAAATAAACGTCCTTTTCGGTAAACTGTGTGGATATAAAGTCTCGTTTTTCATCGGTAGACATCAATGAACACACTTCGTCAAACACTTGGAAAAAATGTTCATAGTCGGCCATCCATACTTTATATAGGCTAGTGACGTCACGTTCTTCTGCACCGTTGACCATTAACTGATTAAGTTCGTTTGATTTGTCGATTAGATTTTTGAAGATAGAATGATATGCTTTTTGTTTTAATTCTAGCTGATAGCTGAGACCTTTTTCTGTCATTTTACGGCTTCTTGTCTCACTCATACTTTCTGGGTCTACTTCTGTTTCTTTACTGGCCCCTTGCAATACTCTGTCTGCATCCATATCTCCTAAACGTCAATGGTGTAACTGTTAGGTTACGGGACGGTAAATAAGTCAAACGCAATGCTCATCCGGTTTTTGACTGACACTCAAATCCTTTATTGCACGGTAGGTGACTTGAATGACAATATAATGAGATTGACTGAAAACGAAATAAAAATAAAACAAATTAGTAAAACAATACTGATTGTCGAATGACGTTACGTGCTAATATATAACGAACTTTAGCCAACACGGCTATATCAAAGACATATGCATAAACCAACCGAATTAACCAACAAACCAAAAAGAATGGCTATACTGTCATGATGGACAGTTGTAATATGCCCAAAAGTGCAACGTATGTATTCTATTATGAATAACAAATAACACGACCGAGAGAAACACGGTCTAAGGGACACAACTCTGTAAATCCTAACAGCAGCGAGCCGTACGCTCTACGCACTCTAACGTTATGCCGCTATTTGTAAACTAAACTTTATGAGTACTACATTACCCGCTTACTATTGTTACCAAAACCTACGTCAACAATAAGGTACTAAGTTCATAGTTAAGCTACACAAATATAAAAGGTAGGAAAAGGAATACAATACCGTTTTTAGGCTCTAATATGAGGACAGATCAGACGTGTAAGTTAGTTCAGGCAGCCATGTTTGCAAGTGAAGTTTCTAGAAACAGTGGCAAAGGGCACATAAACAGAGCGACTCGAGTAGCCTCCCTTACACCGTTAGTTCCTCGCTGTACCGCAATAGGCTCTATCATTATGATTTATATAGAGAAGTATACTGCCCGTTACACTGTGAATATACCAACATGTCGGGCAAACAAAAAAATGTCACATTAGGCTGGTGCCAGTTTGTCAAACATGTTGTTTAATTCAGAAGAAAATTTGGTATTCAGTCTGTTTTCACTTTACTAGTAAAATAGATTGATTGGTGTTTTATGCCGCACTCATGATTATTTCCCTTATATGGCGACGTTGCCAGGTTTAGTGGGGAAGGAAACCGACCTCATTGCCCAGAGGAAACCCCCAACTTTGCCGAATACTTGGCAACTCTTCCACATACGGTGACCGAGTGAAAAATCTACTAAAAAGTTTTTCAATTTTTAATTGGTATGAGTGTGATTTGAACCCGCGCCGCATTAGTAAAATAGAACCTACATGTTACTGCATGAATGAAAAGTGGATATTACCCTATAGATTTCTATGGACATCTATTAAGCCAACTTGATTGGCTACGCACCCTTGGGCTGGGGGCACTATGACTTTATTTTAGCTACATGATGTATGTTTCCTGACCTAGAATAGTAGAGGTTTTATGGTCTGTGAAGCTGATGTCAAATTCACATAAAATCTTTCCGTTTGTTGGTTGGTAATTTTGTTTTTGTCATATGACCTTAGCTGTTGGGTGAGGCATTAAGCCCAAATCAATCAATCAAGTAATACAAAACGTACACTTACCCTCGTCGTGAACCATTAATCAGTATTTTTTGTTTCATCATCGACAAAATGATATTCTGTCAGTCATCAAACATCACATTGTTTTCCAGGTTGTTCCACCTTATGACTATTGGAGGGACGCCCAAATATGGAACCTAGCTGAGAATCATGGGAAAAACATGGCTAACCTTACTGCCCAAAATGAATCACTGGAACAACAGAAAAATGGTTTGTTTTAGTTAATTATATTTATGAACACACTGGCACAGGGAAAATTTTCTTGTCTAAAATAACCATGGAGACAAGTTTCTAATTGTGTTAAAAAGAGGTATATCATTCAGACCTTTATACCGAATCATAAATTGTTGCAATAAACTAAACCACGATATTTCATCAGGTTGTTGACAGACCGGAGACCTGGTCAGTAGAATTTTTTCGAACACTTTCTGTTTGTAATATATCGACAATTTTAGTTAATTATAGACTATTATAATATAAAAAAAATTTCAACATTAAAGCGCTTTATGAACTAAAGTGTGCGTGTTTTAAATTCTGTGCATACTATTCGATTTATATTCTTGTTGGTAGCCATGATTTAACATACGTTCAACTCGTTCTCCTTCGGAATTAATTTCAAATTATCTGTAACATTTAGAAAATGAAATAATTTACTAATCTTGATTTTTCAGATATCCGACGTCGTCTTTTAGAACTCAGCAGCTCGCCAAAACATAAACCAGATCCGACCTCAAGATTATTAAATGACCTTCAAGAAACGGAAAGAAAAACTCAAAAAACTTTAGAAGAGCTGAAATCACAACTACACAGCATTGAGTATGTACATCTAATTGTTGTTTATTGTATTAATGATGAATTGAACATGGTACTTCATTCCGAATTTTGGTTTCATCCGGGCATAGAACCCTATCCCCCTGCCCCTAATATAAATTACGTGGCAGCAGTAACTAAAAAAGAATTGCAGTGCATCGTGACATCAATCCTTTATAACACACAAGCTGTTATCCTATTCTATCCGTTTTTACCTTTTCATCTGTTCTGATATATTTATGGACGCTAAAACACAGGGAAAATCTTCTTGACTAAAATAGCAAAGTTTCGTTTTGTGTTAAAAAAAAAGGTGGGGGCTATGTCATTTAGATCTTTATATCCAATCATATATCTAGGTTGCTGTAATAAACCAAAACCCATGATATCTCATTAGGTTGAAGATACAGGAGTTTGGCCTTAGTAGAATTGTTTGCAATATCTTATAATATATTGATAAAGCTGTACAAATCTTCAGCTATGGCAAGAAGTCTGGTAAACCAAAATTAAACAAAAATGATAATGGGAAACGAAAGTGGAAATATGTAATTTGGTTCCCATGTACCATGAAAGATCTTACAAACTGTTTATCATCTGTGTATTTTTTCCTGTTCCATGTTGAATATTTATTTCTATATGTTTCTATTTGTTTCTATTATCATTAATAAGAACTGTATACTTTTTTCAGAGAAAAAGGAAAGAAGAATGTTCTACCTGTACCTATTGTTTATAACACCGGGACAGGAAATAACCTAGTCAGTGAAATCAGGTATGCTGATCACGTTAAGTCACTTTTATATCGTTAAGGTTTAACTACATTGCCCCATGTGAAAGGGCTACCAGGGGCCTTGGCAACTCGGTAGAGCAATACGTGATCACTGCGGCACAAAGCTTGTCTTGATGGCTTGCAGGGTTCAAATCCCACTCTGTCAAAAGAAATTTTTTTGTAAAAATTCTCAGTGGACGTTTATTTGATCGCCCTTTGTGGATGGGTTGCCCACTAAAGTAGAGGGGAGATTTTCTCTGGGCAATAAGCCCAGTTTCTTCCCTCACTTATCCTCTGAACACGGCCATACAAGTGAAATAATCTCGCGTGCGGATTCAAACATCAATCAATTTATCAATCCATAGTTATTTTAGTGTGAAAAGTATTTCGTTGGCCAGGGTATTTTAAACTAGAAAAACCAACTCTTGTTTGATCCAAATTGATATTTTAAAATAAAGTCTGCTACAGTAATCCGGATCGGGAGAATTCATAAGTTTTGATCCTGTCAACCTTGCGACCATTGCGCATGGGACAAGCCTTTAGCGTTCAAATGTGACGTCCCCTTCTGATGTTTTAGTACAAAACACGTCAATTGAAGTGACGTCATCAAAAAATGGCATTGGATTTCGGGGAAACTCCCAGGCCCTATATAGCTACTTTCAGCTTGTCTAGTCTGTGTCAATTTGGGTGTGTCAAAAAAAAGATAACAACTGTATAGCTGTAATCCATCTGATAGCTTTGTGGGGGGCATGTGTGGATAAGCCGGTAGAGGATTAGCTCGGTTTCCTCTCCTTGTAAACCTGACAACGCCGCCAGATACATGCTGTTCATGAAATAATCTTGATCAAACATCAATCAATCTGGTAGCCTTGTTTCTAACTTGATGACTTCCAACATGTTTTAACTTGCAGAGCGTTGAGACAAAACTACCTGCATCTTGGTGGGAGCGATCCTGGGATCCTTGCTCAGTTAGCTGATATGATCTCTGAAGCTCAGGCACTGGAAGATAAAAACAAGAATAAAAACCCGCCAGCAAAAGGTAAGATCTGATATACAACATGCGACGTCACCTTTCCTATGTAATGGTTTCCTATTGAATTTGCCATTAATTTTCCAGGAATCAAGCGTTTCCTTACCTAATGCCGCTGCCTTATTGAAATCATTTGGCAATATGACCCGCCGAGCAGTGTGTGAAAATGGTTATCCTTAAACACAACTCCTCGTCTCCATTTTTGTCCGACGCAATGGAAAATTTAGGCCATTAGAATGGCTGAATATTTAGAACAAATACGGTAACTCTTTACCTATTAAATCTGGTGGAAGAGTTGCCATGAATCGGTGAGCTTAGGGATTCCTCCTGCCAAAGAGCCCCGTTTCCTTTTCCACTAAACTTGACAAGTGTTAAGCCATATAAGCGCAATGATCTTCAATGCGACAAGAAACAATTAATGAATCAATCAATCAACCAAACCAATTACCGTAAGTCTATCAACTCAAAACTACTCTTTAATACTTAAAGATATTCCAATCTGGTGAAGTGATGTTATATTAAAGATGTCTTGAACTTTTTCATTGTGGTAAAAAAAAATTCTGTTACAGCAAAAGCGTCAGCAGTGTCTCCACAAATAGAAGCCCTGGAACTGGAGAATGCCCGACTTCAAAGGGAACTCTTGTTAATGGAGGAGAGAAAGGCTGGCCAGAAATTATTCGCTGAACACAGTCAGAACGGTAGGCTTTTTCTTTTTAAATCAAAAACACCCCAAAAGGTGTCAAAGTTTACCTTAACGCTTTCATGGCGTTCTCTGTGGAAAGGTTGACATATATGTGCAGTAGGTCATGGACTTCCTCTGGACAAAGAGCCCTGTTTGAGGCGATAGAATTTCACGATAATGCTTGGTTCCAGTAGCATGCTGTTACTGTTAATGTAAAACTAAGAAAAGAGATATTCACATCATCAGTTCTGTAAATAGTCGGGGCCTCGGTGGTCCAGCTGGTTAGAGTGGTCATCCCTCAGTCCCCCACAGACCCTCCCTCGATGCGGGGCGGGCTTGAATCACACTCAGACCAAATAAAAATTTTGACTCGCTGAAGGTCGGGTGTTTTCTCCGGACAATGAGTCCGGCTTCCTTCCCCACTAAACCTGGCAACTCCACCATATAAGTGAAATAATCTTGAGTGCGGCGTAAAACATCAATCAATAGTGTGGAACGGTTGCCGGGTACCCGCCAGAGGCCATGGATACACTCTGGGCAAAGTAATATGTTACCCATCATGTCAGCATTCAAAACAAATGGGTTGCTCAGTCTCAATCTGGCACAAGCCTTCCATCTATAAAGCACAGGTTCAAATCCGACTCAGTCCAAAGAAAAAAAAATTGAAAAATCCAGGTGATTTTTCACTGAATTGCTTTACATGTTTGTGAAAGAAATGCAAGCTACTTGCCTGAGGTTGTGGGTTTCCTTTGGGCTAAAACCCTGCTTTGTTCCCCCACTAAGATTGACAAAGCCACCATAAGTATAATAATCTTCTGTGTAAAACATCAGTCGATCAATCCAAATTAATCAATGTCAACAAAATTATTTCCTCCAGCACTAAAGCGTACAATGCGTTCACATAAGTGGAAAAATCTTGAGTACTGCAATAACATCAATCAACCAACCCAAACTTGTCACTGTCAGCAAATTATCAAACTTTTCTCCAGCACTAAACCGAACAATGCCGACATAAACATCAGTCGATCAACCATGGGATCATGATTTTTGTCCTTACCCGAAAAGAAATTCCCGGAGGTTGCACTGAACTAGCTGTCATTATTGACTTGATTGTGTTTCAGGGGAATTAGAGAGGCAGTTGATGAGGCTGGAACAAGACCATACCAGGAAGATGTCAGAACTTCAGTTAGAGATAGAGAGACTCCGGCAACAAGGGGAGTTGGAGAAATACAAACGGGAATTAGCAGAAGATGTGGCCAGGGACTCTAAACCACCACCTGTACATGTAAGCCTCTTTGAGTTTGACATAAAACAGGGACTCTAAACCACCACCTGTACATGTAAGCCTCTTTGAGTTTGACAGAAAACAGGGACTCTAAACCACCACCTGTACATGTAAGCCTCTTTGAGTTTGACAGAAAACTGGGACTCTAAACCACCACCTGTACATGTAAGCCTCTTTCAGTTTGACAGAAAACAGGGACTCTAAACCTCCACCTGTACATGTTAGCCTCTTTGAGTTTGACAGAAAACAGGGACTCTAAACCAGCACCTGTACATGTAAGCCTCTTTGAGTTTGACAGAAAACAGGGACTCTAAACCAGCACCTGTACATGTAAGCCTCTTTGAGTTTGACAGAAAACAGGGACTCTAAACCACCACCTGCACATGTAAGCCTCTTTGAGTTTGACAGAAAGCGGGGACTGTAAACCACCACCTGCAAATGTAAGCCTCTGTAAGAGTTTTACAGAAAACAGGGACTCTAAACCACCACCTGTACATGTAAGCCTCTTTGAGTTTGACAGAAAACAGGGACTCATTTTGTTATCACTTCCTTCTTAATGGGGGCTCAGTGGGTGATGGTCACTCAGGCAGGCACAGCCGTTCAAATCCTACTAAAACCCCAAAAAATGGAAAAATTTCTGAAAGGTTTTCTCTCTACCGCGCCTGCCCCTCGGTGGTCCAGTAGGTTAGAGTGATCGTCTTTCAGCCCCATATAGACCTTCCATTGATGCGCCGTGAGTTCGAATCGCACTCAGACCAAATAAAAAGTGAAAAATCTCTGAGTGTATTTTTCACTTGGTCGCTGTATTTTGAAGAGTTGCCAGGTACTCACCGAAGGTCAGGGGTTTCCTCTATACAATGAGCCCAGTTTCCTCCTCCACTAAACCTGGCAACGGTGCCATATAAGTGAAATAATCGCGGCGTAAAACACCAATCGATCACTTGATTGCCGTGTGTGGGAGAGCTGTCAGGTTCTTACAGAATGTCAGGGGTGCGGCATACAACATCAATCAATTATGGTTTATAGGTCAAAAATACTTGCCAATACTAAACAATTCTATAAACTAACTTAGACAACCTTTTTTGTCAAATAATTTTGCCTGCAGTTAAAATCTTCAAACAGATTTTTATTAAACAGATGCTTGCATTTTAAGTCCGATTATATTGTTATTTATTGAAAGAGGGACACATGTTTTATTTTTCAGTGGGTTTAAGATTTAATTATTGGTGATGGTAAATGGATGATATGGTAATTTTTCTACAATTTGACAACAAGCCTGTTAATTTCTGTGTGGATTTTTTCATTTGATTGCCGTATATGGAAGAGTTGCCAAGTACTTGCCAAAGGTTGGGGGTTTCCTCAGAGCAAAGAGTCCGGTTTCCTCTCCTACTAAACTGTGAAACACCACCATATAAGTGAAATAAACTTAAAGGGGCATGAGCTGCCAAAATGTTGATATTTTGACGTATAATTCAGAAACTTTTTATTGCTTCTAGTCTCGAGAATGTACGATAAAGTGTTGTTTTGAACTAACTTTGGCTTAGAATGAATGAATGGTCGTCCCGGTTATTTAAATTTTGTTTACTTTTCTAACACGTTTTCGGTTTGTACAGGCCACATACTTTATGGATTTTTCTCATACCAACGCCAATCATTTAGTTTTTTGATGGCCTTCAAATTCTCTTACTGTCGTGACGATCAGAAATGCTGAAAAAAGTGTGAATTTTGGCAGCTCATGCCACTTTAAGTGCGGCGTAAAACATCAATCAATGAAACAAACAAGCATTTTTATAAAGCAGAAAGCTTTTGATAATTTCAATTATTTTGGATACGCATTACTCATAAACACTCTATGTTAAATATAGGTGGTGAACCCAGAGCCTGTTCCATATCTGCCTCCTAAACCATTCCAATATGAAATGGAACCTCTTGGACCAAATACTTATGATCCACAGTAAGTACAATTTCATGTATGCCATTACTTCTTGAGGGCTTGATGGCTCAAACAGACTCTCTGTCCCACTCAGGCCTTCCATCAATGGGCCTACGGTTCGAATCCCACTCAGACAAAAAACGATTGAAACATTTCTCATTGGTCTTGATCACCCTATGTGGAAAAGTTGCTCTTCAAAGGGCAGGTAATCCTGGCATCGCCATCATTTAAGTGAAATAATCAGTCTTATTAGTTCTTATATTGTTTATGGCTTCCACATTTCACCTATTTGGTATTTGGTGGTTGTGCTACGTTTAGTGGGGAAGGAAATCAAGGGGTAAGCGAAGTCAGAGTTTGTCATCAGTGGAATATGAAAGTGGGATCTATTTATGAAGGATTTGGTCGGCATGGGTTTCAATCTCTTCACTGGGTGGAACGTCAAAATCCTTTCCATGCGCTTGAACTGAACTCTGAAGGCAACAGTACTTAACTGTTTAATAACCAGTAAAATTCTTTGTTGATTTTGTTCAAAGATATGTATCATTAGAAGTACCATATTATTTCCGACAGCCCTAACAATTTGAATTTCCATTCTGTCTCGTTGGGCTAATACTTTTCATCAATTATATGCCGTTCCCTCCGTAGCTTAGTCGAGATAGTGGTAGCTCATCAGTCTGACAAAGGGCCCATCCATCAATGTGGCGTTGGTCCACTCAGACTAAAAAAAATTGAATAATCTTTTGAGTTTATTTTTCACTTGATCGCCAAAGGTTGTGGGTTTCCAGGGCATAATCTGGGGCAAAAGTTTGGGCACCCATAGTATGGCTTGACAATACCATCCAAGGGCTCATGAAGGGTGCGAGGAGATTTTTAATTGATTGATTGTTTGGTGTTTTACTCTGCGCTCACGATTTCCTACTTTAAAGCACCATTTCTATCTAATATGTCCCAAGTATTTATGTTTTAAATACTTTGCAGAACAGTTTTTACTTGTATTCAATATCTAAAGAACAAATCCAACAATTTTGTTCTCATACCCTGGTTTGGGCGCCCAAACCCCATATATGGGTTCAAAAACAGCCTGGATTAGGCCCTGGTTTCTTCCAGCCAGAACCTGGCCTATTCCTTTCACTAAACAATCATGTAAACATTAATCAATCAATAATAATCCATACTACTTCTCTTATAACCGCCTCTTGGAGGGTTAGCTGACTAAATATAAATGTTACATTTGAACATGTCAATTCCGACTAATGTGCTTTCAATATTTGTTATTTTCTTTGTAATCTGGACTAATATATTTCATACATGTCACCTTTTTGTGTTATTTAGTCTGTAATATTACAAAATTAAGAATTGTATAGGTATTATGCACAACTTTTGGCTATATTTTAGCGTTAAATGTGTTGCTGTACTTTACAAGTTGCGCCAAATTTTGACGAAAATCAATGCTACATTTACCGTTGTACAATGCTTACGAAAGCTAATTATCTCAATGGCATATGATGTCAAAGACGACTGTCGCAGTGGTGACATAGTTCAAAATCTCTGCTGTGTTACGGCGTCTTTGTGGCAGTTTGTACACATCAAAGTTCATGTATGACGTCATTCGTTGTCAAATTTGTCCAAGTAGTTTCAGAAAATATGTATATTTCCTCTTCACTCCTTCTTTGACTACGGTACTAGGGAACTAACACGAAGGTTGTTTCATTTCGACTTTTATTTTTTAAATATACATTTAATCCATAAACAAACACAAACCAGCTTTAAATTTCTTCACACGGACAAATTGTGGAAAACAGATTAATTCAAAGAGTTAGAGAAGTCTGGTTTCTACGCTAAATATTCTTCTGTTATGAAAGTTTGATGAATCCTATATTTTTGTATCTAATTAATGTTTATTTACCACAGCAATCCTCATTCTTTGACTAATCTTTCTTGTTTCAAGTTGTCAAAAATACATGGTAACTCTCAGATATGAAAAACAAAATTGGATGCCATTTGGACTTTTGAATTCCCCAGTGACTTTTCAACAATTAATCAGTTGTGAGAAAACAATATTTTTGCATTGATTGTCTTACTATTGTAAAAGTTGAATTCCTGGATTTTCGATGTCACAATTTTTTTATGTGAGCTCTCCATGTTTAGGTTCGGTTCCCTTCGTAAAAAATATGTATACATGCTAGAACTCATATATTTCCTATTTTTATTATATCCTATTCCTGTCTAAAATTTCTTTCTTTTAGTTTTCATAAATAACCTTGTAGCTTGTTAACATGATGATGGGCTCTGGTGCTGAACTCACAAGTTTTCCATAAAATGAAATCAAATTTCATATACAGTTGACTCAATTAATTGCCATTTCGGTTACCATTATGTCTCAATTCTGATTGGTGGGTTTCCTCTATTTCCAGTGTTTATGGAGGTCACATGTACCCAGTTTGGTGAACCAAGTCATCGTCATGGAGACAAGCTAAACATATTTTCTCACATATAACCTGTAGATAGTCTTTCTATTAACGTTTTTATATAAATTTTAATTAATTCAGCTGTTAAATCCATAAAGTATATAGCTTTATTTTTTTCTGTTTTAGATAAATTTATATTTTTATTCCTTTCCTTTTTTTATTTAGATCATACTTTTATGTCAGTTTTTTAACAGTTGTTTCCGTGGTAACAACAGCAATGGTGGTTATTCTAGTGATTAAGATTTACTCCAATTGTTTTTATATTTTTCTTGCATTAAAGTGACAATCAATGGGCCAAAAGCAATTTATCTGTAGATTTGGCATATTTTCTCGGGTTTATTGCCAAGGGTACCTTTAGGCTTAAACCTCTTTCCCTCTTGATATCTCAGTGACTAGGTTTTCATCATTATCAAATAAATGGGACTGTAGTCTGATATTAAAGAACATTTAGCACAATTTCTTCTCCAAAAATTAGTCTTGATAATCTTGAGTACACCCTCTTGTCAATGAGTACATCCTCTGTTTATTACATATCTGGCAGCTTTGAATTATCAAAAGTTTCCGTTTATTGGTCATGGGGGCCTCAGTGGCTCAGTTCTCAGAGTGATAGTCTCAGTCTGACCTTCTATAGCTCAGTTCAAATCCCACTCAGTCCAAAGAATAATTGAAAACATTCTGACTAGATTTTTCGCTTGATTATGTTATTTGAAAAAGTTGGTCAGGGGTTTCTTGCAAAGGCACACACACTCAAGTGCTAAGAAAAACATCAATCATTATATGTCATGGACCTTTTTCATACTTAAGTCTATTTTAGGCCCTTTCAAAGGTTTCAAGTTGCCTCGGTGGTCCAGTGGGTTAGAATGATCGTCCCTCAGTCCCACACAGGCCTCCATCGATGGGAGCGCCAGGTTCGAATCTCACTCAGACCAAATAAAAATTGAAAAATGGACTTTTCACTTATGCCGTTTGTGGAAGAGTTGCCAGGTACTTGCTGAATGTCAGGGGTTTCCTACGAGCAATGAGCCCGGTTTCCTCTCCCACTAAACCTGAGAACACAGCTATATAAGTGAAATAATCTTGAGTGTGTCATAAATTATCAATCAATCAATCAAAGGTTTCTTATCTGGAATTATATAAGTGTGCTAATTATGTTGAACTGCGCATGTACAATTTATGCAGCTATTGGAAAGTTACAAAATGAAACAAATGTGTATGAATTATGTTTTTAGACCAC
This sequence comes from Lepidochitona cinerea, assembly GCA_963971465.1. Taxonomy (NCBI): domain Eukaryota; kingdom Metazoa; phylum Mollusca; class Polyplacophora; order Chitonida; family Tonicellidae; genus Lepidochitona; species Lepidochitona cinerea. The sequence continues at coordinate 2,436,175 of OZ020556.1, read as the reverse complement.
CATGATCTCATGGTGGTCTTATCAAATCGCTTTTTGTCCGTGGTCCGTCGTCTGTCGTCCGGTGTCTGTAAACTTTTCTTGTGATCGCGATTCCAAGAGAACTACTGGTCGGATTTTCATCAAATTTTACAGACATGTTCCCCTTATGGTCTAGTTGTGCAACATCTATTTTGTTTGCTCATTTGCATATTTTGATTTTTACCTACATAGTTTGTGATCGCGGAATCTAGAAATCTACCAGGCCGATCTTGATGAAATGTTTTTATATTGGTTCTAGTTGTGCAACATCTATTTTTCTAAGCTCATTTGCATATTAAAATGGCCGTTAGGCGACCATTTTGTTTTTCCTATTTTTTATCGCTTTTCTGTCTTGTGACCGCGATTCCAAGAGAAATCCTAGTCGGATCTTTTTTAAATTTCACACCCACGTTCCTCCTATGGTCTAGTTGTGCAACATCTAGTTTGTTTGCTCATTTGCATATTAAAATGGCCGCTGGCGGCCATTTTGTGATTTTTACCTACATAGTTTGTGATCGCGGAATCTAGAAATCCATCAGGCCGATCTTGATGAAATGTTTTTGTATTGGTTCCCTATATGGTCTAGTTGTGCAACATCTATTTTTCTAAGCTCATTTGCATATTAAAATGGCCGCTAGGCGACCATTTTGTTTTTCTATTTTTTATCGCTTTTCTGTCTTGTGACCGCGATTCCAAGAAGAAGTCCTATTCGGATCTTCTTTAAATTTCACACGCACGTTCCTCCTATGGTCTAGTTGTGCAACATTTATTTCTTTTGCTCATTTGCATATCAAAATGGCCGCTAGGCGACCATTTTGTTTTTCTACTTTTTATCACTTTTATCCTAAAGTAATGAGAGGATCTTCGTAAAACTTTGTACGCAGGTTAACCCTATGGCCTCGTTGCGTACTATGTACTTTTTTGCTCATTTGCATATTAAAATGGCGACCACTGGCCATTATTTTTTTATCACTGTTCTAAAGTAATGAAAGGATGTTCGTAAAATGTTATACGCAGGTTAACCCTATGCCCTTGTTATGCACTCGCTGCTCATTTGCATATTCAAAATGGCGGCCGGTAGCTTTTTCTGTGATTTCTATCTACATAGTTTGTGATCGCGGACTCAACAAAACTACCAGGCGGATCTTGATGAATTGTTATTTGTGTTGCTTCCTCATATGGTCAAGTTATGCAACATGTATTTTTTTCGTCGTTGACGTTTTCATTTAACACATTCGGTACCGCTGTCGCCATTTGGCGTTAGAGTGCTAGCCTGCTTCATTACCGAAGACATCGTAGGCCTATGGCGACAGCAGAAAAGTCGGCTAAAACCCCACTGACGCCGTATGGTTATTTTTTCTTGCAACTTCAACTGATTTTGAAAATACACAAATAAAATCACATGTTGCATCTGTTGGTTGCTTTGTGTTTTGTTTTGTCAATCTTCGAATACGGTTAAAGAGGTTTAATTTACTTCAACGGACGACCCCTTTCAGATTTCCAAGGGCGACTATAAGAAACAGAACTTTATATTATCTATGCATGTTGCCGGCTGTCACGGCTTGTTCGAAGTCGATAAAATGGCCTTCTCGAGTTTGGATTTTAAACGCCTAAATTCTTTCCAAAAATGTAACAATAATAAATATTTTTAAAGGAGAGTGTTACCTAAGACACTTAAGAAGATCCATATGGTATTTTTCGGAGTCTGAAAGGAAGGAATATTTCAAAATGAAATGAAATACACGGCAACGTACAATCACTATTTTGCCGATCGAATTTGCATTCAGGCAGCTATGTACAACAACTGACTTCGCAATTGTAAATGCTATTTACCAATAAAGTAACTGAAATGTTTTTATTCAATCATATATTTATATCAAATCGTGCATGAAGATTTTTTTATAAGTTCACTAATTTCTGAACGAATCGGGACATTTTTTGCCATTAATTTTTAAACTGACTGTCGCGTTTTTACTCATCAGACGAGTGATACGTCACCCGTTCTTCACTTTTCACGGGCTATTTTTGACAGATATACATTATCTTTTGATTTGTAAACAAACACTCAATGCATCTTGGTAACATGTGTACAATCGTTTTGGATTTTGTAAATTTTAATTGTGTACAGGACTCAAACAAGCGATATCACTGACTGGCCTGTGTGCAAGTACATATAGCTCCGGTAAGTAGCGTTAATGTGCGGCCTCCTTGAAGAAAGTTGGTTTTGAGTTTTCAGATAACAGCCACTATCTACGGAAGAAACTTTGTTCTTGTCCAGCCACCCACTAACTGAAGAAATAAATTTCACATATCAAATTTGCGATCCATTTATAAGCAGCCTCACTTTCTGATAGTGTTCTATGGTGGGCTAAGATCAGTTCACTGATCTCTTGTTATTTGTAGCAACACATGTATTTTTTTCTCTCATCTTATGAATAGTGTTATCTTTATGATCCAACCAATCAAAATGACTTTTTTATCTATAAATTATTTTTTGTTTTAAAGAAATATTCAAGACTAAAATTAGAATTTCTTCCTCTTTTTTATATTATATATTATAGTGGTTTAATAGGCTTTGGCCAATAAATTTTTAGATGAAAATGGTTTTGTTTTATGTTTTGTTTTGATAATAAAATATCTCAGTCCACAACTTACAAATAATTATTAATATATTAGCAGACTATTACTTTAAAGTGCTGTCAAATTGTATGGTTAATTTCTATTACAATTTGCTGGATTTTCTCGTAAAGTGTAGTTTAGGAGCTTTCCGTTCATTTTCCTCTCTCAGGAACGTACTTTACATTAGCTGTCGAAAAAATCTGAACACAAGTTTGTTCAGTCCAACATAAGCCCTCCGTCTCACACATGCCTTCCGTCAAGGGGTTGTGGGTTCTAATCTCACTCAGTCCAAAGATTTCTGTGTGTGTTTTTCACTTGGTAGACCTGCCAAACGTTGGTGACTTCTTCCTTGCACAGAGCCTGGTTACCAAAGCCGCCAAAAAAGTAAAATACTTTTACTTTGCCGTGAAACGTCGATCAACTAAAACGATGATCCTTGCTGTGCCTTGTGTGCACTGAAATGAGTTACCGTATTTCTTCTAAATATTCAGCCACTCTAATGGCCTAAATTTTCCATTGAGTCTGACAAAAATTGAGACGTGGAGTTGTCTTTAAGGATAACCATTTTCACACACTGCACTGTGGGTCATGTTGCCTAAAATTCCCTCTAATGGGCAAATTTTTCTGGCCACATTTAGCATATTTCTTTTCTAATGGTCGAATCCTTATGAGGAAAAAAGTGGCTGAATCTTTAGAAGAAATACGGTATGTACTGTTGCTTAAATATGTATATCTGTTGCAGTGATATTCCTATCATTAAAATGTAAACGATCTGTGACGTTTCATGCCTTCAGTTTACTCAGTTTGAAATTATAAGCTGTTGTTTTTGTATTTTTTATTTGACATTATTGTAAAGTTAAAGATTTTTCTGTTAAAAGTTAAAGAATTATTTCCTAACATGACAGGAGTGCTGTTTTTATGGCGGTAAGAAAGTGGACTCCTTGTCTCTAAGTCTAGTTTTTATCTGAATGTGGTAACAATCCCACTTATACGTAAGCATTGCCAATGTATTACAAAGTGCTCTACTGACGAAGGCCAAGCTCCTGTCAGTCATCAACCTAATGAAATGTTATAGGTTTAGTTTATTACAACAATTTATGAAGGGGTATAAAGGTCTAAATAATATACCTTTTTTAAACACAATTAAAAACTTGTCTCCATGGTTGTTTTAGACAAGAACATTTTCTTTGTGCCCGTGTGTTTTAGTGTTCATAAATATATATAGTTCAGTCAGGATTTTGCCCACATCATTCACCCACGGTGACTCAGTCAGTTAAAGGGATAGTCCCTCAGTCCGACACTGGCCTTCCATCGATGCAGCGCGGGTTCAAATCCCACTGAGACCAAAATAAAACAGCAATCGATCAATTAATCAGCACACCTCATTCCACAGAAACCAAACCGCCTCCGACCATGTCGATTATTCCAGAGACCCTTATAAAATCAGAGCACCTCTTTGTTCATACTCTATATTTTCGCTTCACTTGCAGCCATGGCTTTGCTATTTTCTACGACTTTGTCCGAGGCCTTCCCCATGGGTGTCTGGCTACCCGGCTAGTTGTAGCACTCTATGACAGCCAGATGAGGGTGGGGGAGGCGGCCATTTTGCCACCTGTCAACGTGGAAAGTACGGGAGGACGAGATCACCTATACACCACACCTGGTGCGTTAATTGGAGCTAGGCAACCTGTTCCTAGGTAAACTTCATTCTTAGCTTTTCCAGGAGGTAGATAGCTATCCACCAATGTATCACAGGTTTGAGCCTTAGTGTGACCACTTAATTTCTCCCATGGGATTATTATTGTCACGCCTAGAGCTAGATAGCCATCACAGAACTGGAGAAAATGAAATCAAAGAGTGTAGAAATATCCCCCTTTACCCCCCCCCCCCCCCCCCCCACCTTGAAAAAAAACCCTACTTTTAAACTAATTATATTGTTCTTTATCGCTATATGTGGTTGCCTTTCACATACATATAACAGAATAATTGATACACCTCTTTCTATGATTGACGGAGAAAATTTGGTTCTCATGTAAGCTGCGTTTTGACTGCCTGATATGATCTGGTTTCAACATAAGTCTGTGTTGAAACTTAATTAACCAATCTGAACAGCCTTCCACCAATGGGTCACGGGTTCGAATCCCACTCAGTCCAAAAAAGCATACTTTTTGGGGGCCTTGGTGGAAGCGTATGTGGATGAGTTTGCAGGTACTTGTAATTACAGAAGGGTCGTAGGTTTACTCTTGCAAAGAGTCCGGTTTGATCTTCACTAAACCTGGCAACATTTCCATTTAAGTGACATAATCTCTGGCATAAAACCTCAATCAATCAGTCTAATACTTTTTTGTATGTATCTATTTCACAGATGTCAGCCCCAATCAGATCTGGGTATTGTCGTAGAGTTACAAGTTACCTCCCCTTCTGGGGGTGTCATGGATCCTAACAGACTCATCTCTAAAGCATGGGCGAAGCTAAGTCTGTTTGATGAATATAATGGTTTAACAACGGGAAGATTTTGTGTACCGTTAAGAAACCTTCCCATCATCCCACTGTCATCATTCAGAGATCTGCATAAAGTTACTCAGGCAAGTATTGTCATGTGGATAAACAGACATCTGGTAGGATCGCATCAATTACAGGGGCCGGTTGTTCAAAGGGTGACTAGCTTAACGGTTGGTAGCTTAAGTCACAAAGGAATTTGATTCTAACGTTGCCTAGATAAGTCATACGTAAGCTTAATACACTTTTATGCAACGGGACCTATCACTGTTGTGTTGATTATTCTGAGTTGATTTTTCACTCGGTTGGCGTATGTGGAAGAGTTGCCAGGTACTCGCTGAAGGTCGGGGGTTTCCTTCTGGCAATGAGACCGTTTTCCTCCCCCACTAAACCTGGCAATGCCGCCAAAGACATCAATCAATCAAAAGATGTATGCCCAACAAGACAGTCATAGAAAGAGTATATCTTCAACATTATGTTACAACCAGTCACAAAATCAGGTCATCCATGGTCAAAGGTCAACTATCTTACTTCTAGCATGATGCTTTTGTAACAAAAATTCTTATAATAACATGCAAGGGCAAATTACCCGGGAAACGAGGTGGTCAAATCAACAGATTTATTTGTGAATTGTGTTAATTTTGTTCATATTCCGGATATTTCTGTTTCCAGTATGGGGATGCCTATTTGTACTACCGTATAGTTCATGCCCGAGACGCCCCCAGAGAATCACATGCCCCAGTGGGTTTTCAGTATGCCGCAGGTTACAGGCCCCCACCCTTGGTAAGTCGTTGACCAGGTCCACTGCAGCAACAAAATCATAGATTAATGCATACAAATCAGACAATGGTTTATCGGGTTCTTTGTCATCTACACCATTTTTGTTGAGTCCAAAGGGAAGAGGGACATAGTGTGTCTGTGTATGTGGGCACGACGTGTCCGTCCGAACTGCTTGTCCAGGCCATAACTTTAGAACCGTTTTTTACCCAAGCTCATACTTTGTATCAGCGTTCATTACATCAAGGAAAATGGTGACTGTAAAATGGCATTTTTTTGTAAAATGGCTTCAAAGCGGGGTTGGAACGACCTATGTGGGATGGTTGCCAGTTACCACCGGAAGGTCATGGGCTTCCTTCGGGCATAGAATCCGGTTTCCTCCCACAATAAAACTGGCAACGCCGCCATATAATTGAAATAATCTTGAGCGCAGCTTAAAACATCAAGCAATCAATCAAATCGGGGTTGACATTGAATTTTGCTATGTGAACTGTGGTTTAATAAATGAAATGAAAATATACGAATTGTTTGAATCATGCAAATCCGGATTCCTGAGAAAAAACATTATAGAGAAGAAATGTAAAAAAAAATTTTTCATTTTTACTGGCTTTGGTCTTTGTTACATTACTGGTGTATAAAAATACTCCTGTTTTCATTCCAGGTTGCCCAACCCTTCTTACTTCAGGGTACGCTTGACCCACCCCCACCTCCGTCTGTCACGCCCCCGCCATCTACACCAAGGGAGATAATTCCTTCAGGTAGACAAAGGTGAGAGCAAACCATAGCATGACCATCATTTTCATTTTGTACTCTGTTAACAGTGTTTTTGTCAATGACAAAAAAAATTTGTGTCATATTGATTTTACCAAAATCCAAAAACTATCATATAACTTGTTTGTCATATAGGTTCGTGTCATATAAGCTTTACCAAAAAGTAAAAGAAAACCTTTCTTTATTTTATACATTTACTGTTACTACTAATTTTACCTACAACTTTTTTAACCAAATTTACCTGATTACTAATTATATATCTTGAAATGTAAAACTGTTGTACCTTAATCATACATTCCATTACTTATTTTTTGTTATAACATTTTAAAAAAATAAATATTAAATAAAGTCTAACACTGTCTTATCTCTTCGTTTTTGTACGTAGGTACTTACATCATTAACCATAGAAAATAATATCCAAGCATATATCAAGTTTTATTGCATTCACTCCTCCTTACGAAGCGCTTGGAACAATCTGGTTTGATCTGGCAAACACTTCCAGCAATATTCCTTGCAATATGTCTAAATAATTGGCCATAAAGCCGACCATGATGTGTAAATGTCGACTTTAATTTGCCTGAAGACAATGTCCAAACTTTTTCTATCATTGAGTTAGACCTGAGACTCGTTTCACAATGCAGTCGCATCGCAAATTCAGGCAAGCAGCTAATTGCGAAGAAATACAATGTCATGGTAACTGGAATTGGTTGCACTTTGCAACAGCTTCGTTAAACAGCCTTAGCATCGCTCAAACTTTGAAAATCTGCTGTCTCCATGTGATTGCATGATCATACATATACATCAATGATTCACACAAATAAATACATACTGGTGATCAGATTTTATACTTACTTTGGAGCAAATGAATTTATCCTAAATGTGAAAGTTGTGGTTGTGAGCATTCAGCTGACTATGTTGGTTGTTGCTTGAGGTAGCATATATAGGGAGTGCAGTTTCATCAGTCATCAAAACACAAGAAACTAGTGGTAAGGAGCTTCCATTTCAAAACCGGTGCCAGTGGTAGAGCTTTGTAGGCTGAATCTAAGCAGTTTTCAATGCTTCAGGGAGTTCCAATTCCACTTGTGTAAAACGTGTGACTCAGATGGACTGATTGATTGAAACTAAACGCCAAACTAAGGATTATTTCACTTCTTTAGCAACTGGGTGGATGTTCTCAAGGTACCGCTTGAATTCCAATCGTAAACACTATCACCTATCACTTGATAGATGGATTGATTGATGTTTTTTCACAAATAAGGACGATCAAGTAAAAAATACACTAACCATTTTTTGTATTTTTTTTTTGGCATAAGACTTTATGACTGAGCTAGCAAAGATCTCTGCTTGGTATTTGATACTCGATGACTCTCACTCTAAAAAAAACCTTGGTTTCCAGAAAAAAAAATATGTAAAGATTACCTTGTTGGGTTTTCACCTGACGAGGCTGAATGGATTCCATTGTACCAGCAGAACAATTACATATAGATGACCCTCGGTCTGGCGGCATTTTGGCTTTTCTATAGTCATAGCTGCTGACCAGTCAAGGATGAACATTAAAGTGGCATGAGCTGTCAAAATGTTGATATTTTGCCGTTTAGACAGAATCTTGAAATTATCGGCTATTTTTCTTCAGAGGTATAATTCATAAGCCTTTTATTGGTTTAAGTCTTGCGAATGTACGATAAAGTATTGTTTTCAACTAACTTTGGCTTAGAATGAATGAATGGTCGTCCCGGTTATTTAAATTTTGTTTACTTTTTGAACAATATTCCGGTTCGTATAGGCCACATACTGTATAGATTTTCCTCATTCCAACGCCAATCATTTAGTTTTTTGATGGCCTTCACCGCCTCTTACTGTAGTGACAATCAGAAATTATGAAAAAAGAGTGAATTTTGGCAGCTCATGCCACTTTAAGTATGCCAAATACATTAGCCTTCCTGAAGTTCTAATGGCAAACTTGAGACCGGGGGGGGGGGGGGGACATAAGTTGTTGAGTGCGACGTTAAGTCCCAATCAATCAATCTAAATTGATGTCACTCCTTGTCATGGCCTTATATCCTTTTGTACTTAGCAGCCCCATGACCCCGGTAAATGCAACAACAACAGCAGCAGCAGATAGGACCATTGGTTTCCAGGTGGACAGGGTGAAAAATGCTGATACAGGCCAGGGAAAAGTTAGACTGACAGCTTATCATGCTTCCACTGGAAAGGTACTGTCTCAGTAGTAGTAGTGACTCTATGTTAAAATGTTTATACCCCACATACCTGTAAGCGAAATGCATGCCTATTGTGGAAACCTATGCCTTCAACATTACTTTAGGATTGGTGTTACGACGGGCATAAATGTGTTGAGAAACTGAATGGTAGTCATAATAACGACATTGTTTCCAAATCGTTTAAATTTGCTTATGGGCTGTGGTTTCAATCCCAATCAGTCAAAGAAAAATATAAAAAAATAAAAGATATGACTGAGATTTTACTCAATATCTTTATGGGTGTCACGTGTTAGCTCGACCCCCAAGTGGATGGTAAGTTCGGAGGGAATATACGTCACGTGAAACCGTATTTTATTTTTATGGGTTGCTCGCAGAACTCTTCTAACAAAGGAACGAAAGAAGCAATACAGAATAAAAAGTAAGACATAGGTTTATTATTGGTTAACTCCCCTTTACAAGTACATTGATACCGAGTGAGACATGTGTAATCATCTTAAACTACATGTAAGAGCCACAGATCTGCAAACGGGTCACGAAGAAATGAAAGGTGCCGGTTGGTAAGCCATAGAGTTGACCGGGGTATACTTCCTGGTCCGATAATCGTCACTGGGGTAGTTCCATGTATGTATTCACTGAGAATAAGAAAAATATACAGATACTTTTCATAGATATGTATTTCCGAATTAGGTAATAAGAGACGCTCCCTCGGGGAGGTATCAATCATAGCAATATAAATCTGGCTACATATGATATAACATGTATATAAATATAGGCCTTTACATTCAACCCCTACCTAATAGTTACTGATAACAGAGGCTTAGTCTTAGCAATATTAAGAGACCATACCTGAGAATAAGGTGACAAATCGCCTCATACAGAGGCCGCCTGGCTAAACGGTCATTGAGGATTAGCTAGGCCCTCGCTCTAACCAGCGAGTCACGATCAAGGCTCCCGCCTAAAACAGCTACGGGATTCAAGGCCTATATTAAGAAAAATGTGGCACAACATACCAGCAAGTTCAAAATACAATGAAAATATCGAAGAAAAATCGAGAAAAAGGTAACACTATATTAGAAACAAACATACCTGAAGAAACACACGTCTACACAAAAATACCCGGTAGACAACGGGTGACGTGGCTCTTCGATACAATATTAATGACACCTTTCCAGTAGCTGACCAGGCCTTATATACACAGTATTATTCAAACACCTGTAACCTACTTACAGCGAAAGCCAATAAAGGGCTAGTATTCTAATTTGCGGTCAGCTTGCGGCTGTAAAAAAACGCGCCAAATCTCCAGACAGTAATAAGAAATCGAGTTATAGTGACCTCTGCCACTAGTTTAAACGTTGTACAATGGAAGGAATATGAAAATACACAGGTCACTTGTGACATCACCCCATATTTCAAGATGGTAGTTGACATGAAAAACTTACAACTAACATAATTTACTCACATATCATTTCTACTGAGAAAATCTGATCCAACATTCAGTCTACCTTCGATTACCTCGATAGTAAAATTACAAGATTGTAAAAATATTGCCCATCTCATTAACCTAGGGTTTGTCAACTTGGCAGTCTTGAGGAAAGATAAAGGTTGATGATCAGTTTGCAAGAAAAACGTTCGGCCAAATAGATATACTGCAAACTTTTTAATGGCCCAAATTATTGCCAAACATTCACGTTCCACAGTTGAATAGGATTGCTCACGTTGACTTAACTTTCTACTAGCATACGCTATAGGGTGAAAACAATTGTCAAATTCTTGCATAAGAACAGCCCCGACGCCAACATTTGAGGCATCGGTCCTTAATACAAAACTTCTAGAAAAATCTGGGAGTCTTTGGATAGGAGAATTAACTAACCTGCTTTTCAGTGTATTGAAAGCAGTAGAATGAATAGATTCCCATACAAGAATATTGGGTTGACCTTTCTTGGTCAAGTCAGTCAGGGGAGCAGCAATTGTAGCATAATTTGGTATAAACTTTTGGTAGTATCCGGCAAGGCCCAAAAATGAGCGTAACTGTTTCTTGGTTTTGGGTTGGGCAGCCAATTTAACTTTTTCTACCTTATCATCAAGTGTAGCAATAGCATCCTCCCCAACTAAATGCCCAACGTACTCGAGCCGTGGGTAACCAAAATAACATTTTGAGGGTTTTACAGTAAGAGATGCATCTTTGACACGACCAAAAAGCTCTCTTAACCGAGCAAGATGTCCATCCCAAGTTTCACTATAGACGAGCACATCATCAACAAAACTGTCAGTCTCGTCCATACCTTTTAGTAATTTTCGCATCATTTTATTATAACTACTCCCTGCGTTCACAAGACCAAATGGCATACGTGTGAAACGTTTTAACCCAGTGGGAGTATAAAAGGCAGTAAAGTCTTTAGCTTTCTCGGTAAGAGGGATTTGCCAGTACCCCTTGCAAAAATCTAACTTCGACAACCATTTGCTATTGGTCACCTTGGCAAATATCTCTTCCGAGTTAGACATTGGTTCAGCGTCAAATACAGTCACTCGATTAAGTTGGCGAAAGTCAATAACTGGTCTGAACGTCTGGTCTTTTTTCTTGATCATGAGTAAAGGAGACCGGTAGGGGGATGTGGCAGGTTCAATAATACCCATTTTATTCATGTCATCAATTTCCTTCCTAACCGTCTCGACTAAAGCGTGGGGAACTGGGTAAGGTCTAACAGTAATAGGTTTGTCGGTGGTCAGTACAATATCATGAGTAACTAAATCAGTTATTCCAGGTATGTTAGAAAATATTTCACTATACTCACTGACCAACGACTGTAAATCTACCTTCTGTTTCTCTGTCAACCCATCCCATAAATTAATGTCCATATGTGTTTCTGTCTGAGAAGATGGACAGTCGCTGAGCAAAGCCTCGTTTGAAACTTCTTACTCAGCCGTATCGTCAAGTGCAGCAATCAAACTGGCACCAAAAGCAATGCTACGTTCAACGTAGAGCTTCAACATATTAATATGAAAGATTTTTACTTTTTTGTCCATTTGAATACGATAATCATTGAGCCCAACTTTTTCTAAAACGACATAAGGTCCTTTCCATTGCATTAGGAGTTTATTAGAGTCAGTGGGCAACATGACCAGTACTCTGTCACCAGCTAAAAGTTCACGTTTAACAGTCTTCTTGTCAAAATTATGTTTATACCGCGTTTGAGCTTCTAACAAATTTTCACGAGCTATCTGGGCGGTGTCTTCCAATCGGTTGCGCAAATCTAGCACGTACTCATAAGTAGTTTTAACAGACTCATCAGGGACATCCTTCGTCCACAACTCTCGCAAGATAGCAAGCGGACCTCTGACACTTCTCCCATATAGGAGTTCAAAGGGTGAAAAGCGTAAACTTTCCTGAGGTACTTCGCGATACGCGAAGAGCAAGGGCTCAACATAGCGATCCCAGTCAGTGGAACGTTCTGCGCACAGCTTCTTAAGCATGTTTTTTAGTGTACCATTAAACTTTTCAACTAGGCCATTACACATGGCATGGTAGGGAGTAGTGCGCAGTTGATTTATGGACAACAGCCTACAAAATTCAGCCATAGTTTCGGACGTAAAGTTACTTCCATTATCGGTGAGGATTTCGTCAGGTACGCCAACGCGAGAAAAAACTGACCATAAAGCCTCAGCCACTCTCTCAGTGGTTATGCCTGGCAAAGGAATGGCTTCCGGATAGCGAGTCGCGTAGTCGACCATCACAAGAACATATCTATTCCCCCTTTGTGTCCGAGGATGAATAGGACCAATAATGTCGGCAGCAACGCGTTTGAACGGGGTGTCAATGAGAGGCATTTTCTCGACGGGCACCTTAGCTACACTACCGCGAGGTATGGTTTTCTGACAAATATCGCAGGACCGACAAAAGTGCGTGACGTCAGCCGAAATTCCCGGCCACCAAAAGTTACTGGACACTCGATCAAGTGTTTTCTTAATACCCAAATGACCGACAATAACCGCGTCGTGGCCCACTTTTAAAACATTAAGCCGTAACTCTTTCGGAACAACGAGTTGCTTGACTTCAGGGGTTCCCGTTTTCGAAAAGAAACGGTACAAAACACCAGATTTATACCGAAACCGTTCGCTACTTAATCTGGGCGTTTTGTCACTATAACCTTTCGCAAGAGCGTGAAATTTCTGCAAGGTTAAATCTTCGGTTTGTTTGAAAGATTATTGTTTCGCGTTTCACTTCAGGCAACGCCATTTTAGGTACGTTCAGGGGTCTCAAACTCTTGTCTTGTTTGATTTGACTTCGAGTTTCTACAACTGAGACAACCTGTTCATTTGTCAAATCAAGACATTCTTCATAGTCAGTTTTGGGAAATTTATCTAAATTACTCCAGTTAGCTACGGGTTCGACACTTGCGCCACTGATGTTACCAATGATCAGATCGCATATAGTGTCCGGCATACACAAAGCTTCTACTTCGCCACTATAAAAGGGCGTCTCAACAAAAATGTTCGCAACGGGTGCGTAGTTTACGGTCCTATCGATCATGACATACCGTCTTAACGTACCGTCTAATTGATTGTCTTTAACTAGTGCTCGCCTTACCACAACACTGTTACAGCCAGTATCACGTAAGACATTCACGAGCTTCCCATTTAGATTTCCATCAACTAAATGCAGACCATTAGGTATTGCTTCTGAGCGAGAACAAGAGTTACCAAGGACAGGTATATTACAACCGCATTGGAGCGTTGCTGAACCGTCATTTACAGAACAGCAATGTTTAGAATTTCTATCTACTTTACAAGATGCGGAATAGGACTGCTTTTTATTATCGGGAAGACGACTACGACAATCACGTGCCAAATGTCCGTCGGCTTTACAACGATAACAAACAATACCCTGACGCTTAATGGGACTATCGGCTTTACCTTCAACCTGCTCAGATTTAGTCGGAGTTTTCTTCTCGGCGCTAGAGCCATGTAAATGTGTCCAACTACGCGCGTCCATGAAAGTCTCAGCAAGCGAAACGGAATCAGCGAGGCATTTTGGACTACGCTCACGAATGAAAATTGCAAGATCACGAGGAGTATTACTAATAAATTGTTCCTTCAGAAACAAATCTCCACCGAAAGTTTTATCCGCGCTGGATACAGCGACCCAGTTATCGAGATATCTACTAAGTTTGAACGTGTATTGCATAGGAGACTCATTCAATTCCGGTTTGGTAAAGAAAAACTTTTTACGAAAACCATCTTCGGTAAGTTGAAACTTACGATACAACGCATGTTTTAACTTTTCGTAATTGGTGGCATCTTCAGGCGGCAAGCAAACATACACGTCCAAAGCTTTCCCAGTAAGCAATGCCCCTAAATAAAGACCAATTACCGGCATCCCAATTTTGAGACTCAGCGTAACGTTCAAAGCGTTCTATATAGGACTCAAGCTGGTCTTTCTTTTCATCAAAGGGAGGTAACTTAGGTTTGATTTCGACGTTTCTGTGTTCACTAGAATTATTTACATTAGATTCTACTTTACCTTCTATCTCGCTTCGCTTGTTCAAAATTTCCATTTCCGCTCGTTTCATTTCACGCTCATGAGCACGGCGTTCCCGCTCCTCTACATCAATACGCGCACGCTCACTCCGAATAAACTCACGCAGTTCTTCTCCGCCCAATCCTAATTCTTTCCCACAACGCGTCAACTCAGTCAGTTCCGTCATGGCCTTACTCTGTCAGGTCAGTTGGATGCAAACCTGCTAACATATGAAAAAAACATTAGACAATCATCATTCACATAAATCTACAATATACGCCTTCAAAACTAAGGCCCTCGCCGTATACATGACACTTGGTCAAACGAACCGCCTTACAAAGGCTACTGAAAATCACTGTGCTGAATGTCAGACCCCGGCATACGAGTGACTAATATTACTTTCAATAAGTATACAAACTTCACTCCCGTCACCTTATTCTCCTACAATACATTGGAAACCGTAGTGGATAACAAAAATACAATGCAGCTCACTCTAAACTCCCATTAACCCTTGGGCGCCACAAGAATGGCTCACAAATGTTATAAAAAAAAACTTTGGAAAAAATGAGGCAATCGGGACACACAAATTGTGGGTAAGCTTCCGTTCCTAAGCAGATAAAGACTTACCTGGAGCAAATTCCCGGACAAGCCCCCAGATGTCACGTGTTAGCTCGACCCCCAAGTGGATGGTAAGTTCGGAGGGAATATACGTCACGTGAAACCGTATTTTATTTTTATGGGTTGCTCGCAGAACTCTTCTAACAAAGGAACGAAAGAAGCAATACAGAATAAAAAGTAAGACATAGGTTTATTATTGGTTAACTCCCCTTTACAAGTACATTGATACCGAGTGAGACATGTGTAGCCTAATCATCTTAAACTACATGTAAGAGCCACAGATCTGCAAACGGGTCACGAAGAAATGAAAGGTGCCGGTTGGTAAGCCATAGAGTTGACCGGGGTATACTTCCTGGTCCGATAATCGTCACTGGGGTAGTTCCATGTATGTATTCACTGAGAATAAGAAAAATATACAGATACTTTTCATAGATATGTATTTCCGAATTAGGTAATAAGAGACGCTCCCTCGGGGAGGTATCAATCATAGCAATATAAATCTGGCTACATATGATATAACATGTATATAAATATAGGCCTAATAAATATAGGCCTTTACATTCAACCCCTACCTAATAGTTACTGATAACAGAGGCTTAGTCTTAGCAATATTAAGAGACCATACCTGAGAATAAGGTGACAAATCGCCTCATACAGAGGCCGCCTGGCTAAACGGTCATTGAGGATTAGCTAGGCACTCGCTCTAACCAGCGAGTCACGATCAAGGCTCCCGCCTAAAACAGCTACGGGATTCAAGGCCTATATTAAGAAAAATGTGGCACAACATACCAGCAAGTTCAAAATACAATGAAAATATCGAAGAAAAATCGAGAAAAAGGTAACACTATATTAGAAACAAACATACCTGAAGAAACACACGTCTACACAAAAATACCCGGTAGACAACGGGTGACGTGGCTCTTCGATACAATATTAATGACACCTTTCCAGTAGCTGACCAGGCCTTATATACACAGTATTATTCAAACACCTGTAACCTACTTACAGCGTAAGCCAATAAAGGGCTAGTATTCTAATTTGCGGTCAGCTTGCGGCTGTAAAAAAACGCGCCAAATCTCCAGACAGTAATAAGAAATCGAGTTATAGTGACCTCTGCCACTAGTTTAAACGTTGTACAATGGAAGGAATATGAAAATACACAGGTAACTTGTGACAATGGGGGATGGTTACGAGGTATCCTTGGATGCTGTGGGGGTTCCTCAGGGCAGCGAGCCACATTCCTCCATGCAGGGAGACCCACTCCTCCGGGCAGGGAGCCACACCCCTCATGGCAGGGAGCCCCACTCCTCCAGACAGTAGCCACATTCCTCCCGGGCAGCAAGCCACATCCCTCAGGGCAGGGAGCCACACTCCTCCGGGCAGGAGCCACATTCCTCCGGGCAGGGAGCCACACCCCTCGGGGCAGGGAGCCACACTCCTCGGGGCAGGGAGCCACACTCCTCGGGGCAGGGAGCCACACTCCTCGGGGCAGGGAGCCACACTGCTCCGGGCAGGGAGCCACACTCCTCAGGGCAGGGAGCCACACTCCTCGGGGCAGGGAGCCATACTCCTCGGGGCAGGGAGCCACACTGCTCCGGGCAGGGAGCCACACCCCTCAGGGCAGGGAGCCACACCTCTTAGGGCAGGGAGCCACACTGCTCTGGGCAGGGAGCCACACCACTCAGGGCAGGGAGCCACACTCCTCCGGGCAGGGAGCCACACCCCTCATGGCAGGGAGCCCCACTCCTCCAGACAGTAGCCACATTCCTCCCGGGCAGCAAGCCACATCCCTCAGGGCAGGGAGCCACACTCCTCCGGGCAGGAGCCACATTCCTCCGGGCAGGGAGCCACACCCCTCGGGGCAGGGAGCCACACTCCTCGGGGCAGGGAGCCCCACTCCTCCAGACAGTAGCCACATTCCTCCCGGGCAGCAAGCCACATCCCTCAGGGCAGGGAGCCACACTCCTCCAGACAGTAGCCACATTCCTCCCGGGCAGCAAGCCACATCCCTCAGGGCAGGGAGCCACACTCCTCCGGGCAGGAGCCACATTCCTCCGGGCAGGGAGCCACACCCCTCGGGGCAGGGAGCCACACTCCTCAGGGCAGGGAGCCACACTCCTCGGGGCAGGGAGCCATACTCCTCGGGACAGGGAGCCACACTGCTCCGGGCAGGGAGCCACACCCCTCAGGGCAGGGAGCCACACCTCTTAGGGCAGGGAGCCACACTCCTCCGGGCAGGGAGCCACACTCCTCCGGGCAGGAAGCCACACTTCTCCGGGCAGGGAGCCACACTCCTCCGGGCAGGGAGCCACACTCCTCCGGGCAGGAAGCCACACTTCTCCGGGCAGGGAGCCACACCCCTCCGGGCAGGGAGCCACACCCCTCAGGGCAGGGAGCCACACCCCTTAGGGCAGGGAGCCACACTCCTCAGGGCAGGGAGCCACACCCCTCCGGGCAGGGAGCCACACTGCTCCGGGCAGGGAGTCACACTCCTCCAGGCAGGAGCCACACTCCTCCGGGCAGGGAGCCACACCCCTCAGGGCAGGGAGCCACACCCCTCAGGGCAGGGAGCCACACCCCTCCGGGCAGGGAGCCACACCCCTCAGGGCAGGAAGCCACACTGCTCCGGGCAGGGAGCCACACTGCTCAGGGCAGGGAGCCACACTGCTCAGGGCAGGGAGCCACACCCCTCAGGGCAGGAAGCCACACTGCTCCGGGCAGGGAGCCACACTGCTCAGGGCAGGGAGCCACACTGCTCAGGGCAGGGAGCCACACCCCTCAGGGCAGGGAGCCACACCCCTCAGGGCAGGAAGCCACACTGCTCCGGGCAGGGAGCCACACCCCTCAGGGCAGGGAGCCACACCCCTCCGGGCAGGGAGCCACACCCCTCAGGGCAGGGAGCCACACCCGCCACACCCCTCAGGGCAGGGAACCACACTCCTCCGAGCAGGGAGCCACACCCCTTAGGGCAGGGAGCCACACCCCTTAGGGCAGAGAGCCACACCCCTCCGGGCAGGGAGCCACACCCCTTAGGGCAGGGAGCCACACCCCTTAGGGCAGGGAGCCACACCCCTCAGGGCAGGGAGCCACACCCCTTAGAGCAGGGAGCCACACCCCTGAGGCAGGGAGCCACACACCTCAGGGCAGGGAGCCACACCCCTCAGGGCAGGGAGCCACATCCCTCAGGGCAGGGAGCCACACCCCTCCGGGCAGGGAGCCACACCCCTGAGGCAGGGAGCCACACTCCTTGAGCAGGGAGCCACACTCCTCTGGGCAGGGAGCCACACTGCTCCGGGCAGGGAGCCACGCTCCATCCCTTCTACCTGGAAATGCCAGCATCTAAGTGAAATAATCTTATCGTAATAAAACTGAAACAACGTTGAAAGCGTAACATCGTAATAAACTCTCAATCACTCGGAAATATTCTTGAGCGTGGGTAAAACAACAATCAAACAATCTTTTTAGGAAATCAATTTATATAATAGCGACACAGACAATATATTTATCCAGTGTCAAACTTTCCGTGTGTTATTGTAGGTGGTGAACTCACTTACAAGCCCAGTGACGTGCAGTACCACCGCTGTACATTCAAACTTCAAGCAAAGATACCATGTGTTTGGCCAACAAGAAGCTACTTTTGAAGATGTTGATATCAAAGGGGACATCGTGATTATTGCCCGGTTTTATTTAAAGCGCAGGGATTATCACACTGATGGGAAACAGGATTATCTATTTGACGCAGATTCTTCGCAGGTAGAAGAGCTTGTCGCTTGGGGTGCCATGCCAATAATTTCCATCAGCAAATCAGGTAATTATTTTTATACATCAGAATAGATTGTCTATCTTTCCATAAAAGCGTCACTCAGTTCCCACCCAGTTCTTAATTGCATACCTTATTTTTGAAGTTGTAAAAGCTCAAATCAAGTTATTCTTGAATTTTTCAGGGTCCCGGGGTGCTAGATCTCGACGTGGCTTTGACCCTAGTGAAATGCGACTTCAAGTGGGGACCCAATGCCTACGTCTTTATCGCCCCCCTGTGCCTGACGCTAGTCAAATACCTTTGGAAGCCAAAGCCCAGCCCCGGGAGTGGGTGCGATACAGGAGGGCGACTGTAAGGTTTCATATCTTCGAAGGAACACCCAGACCGGAGTCCCTAACACCCAGCGAGATGTCCGATGATGAGGAAGATACTACACTGGTAAAAACATTTCTTTGTGTTCTCCTGTCGTTCTATGGTTTTGTGGAGCTTAATGTCCAAATTTTGATGTAGGGGGAGGGAGTGGGTTGATCTTTTTTAAACTGTGGACTACTTTTGCCGGCATATGACCAGTTGAGTGTGACATCAAGTCCCAATCAGTCTTGTTTTGCATCGGTTACTCAACTGATTTATTGTTTGGTGTTTTATGCCGCATTCAAGATTATTTCACTTATATGGAGGCGTTGCCAGTTTTATTGTGGGAGGAAACCGGGCTCTATACCCGAAGGAAACCCATGAACATCCGGTGGTAACTGGCAACCATCCCACATAGGTCATTCGAGTGAAAACCCAGAAAATTTTTCAATTTTTCTATTTTTTTTTAACTGAGTGGGATTCGAACCCGCAACCCATTGGTGGAAGGTCACTGATTTGAACTAATGGTTGAGCAAGCGTAATAGATTACATCTAGATACGTCAAACTTGTACTTACGTAAGGAATTTTAAATCACATTTTGAATTCATTACCAATTTATCATTACACTGAAGATAAAACTTGTTTACAAACCTATTGATTTTCAAATTTTATTTTCAGAATGCCTGGATACCTGTAGAACGTAAAGTGTCTCCCTCGGAACCCTACACCTCTGGTGATGGGTTTGATATCTATATCGATGGATGTCGCTTCCTACCGGATTCCGTCACCATCTCAAGGGTAATAGTTATTCGATTTAGTAATGAAATCACGTTCATATTTTGCAGTGGAGGAATGAAACTTGCCTTGCTGGATTTCGTATTGATTGATTGATTGATGTTTTACGCCGCACTCAAGACTATTTCATTTATTTGGCGGCGTTGCCAGTTTTAGTGAAGAAGGAAACTGGGCACATTGCCCAGAGGAAAGCCCTGGCCTTCGGCGAGTACCTGGCAACTGTTCCACATACGGCAACCGAATGAAAAATCCACTCAGGAATGTTAAAATTTTTATTTGGTCTGAGCGGGATTCGAACGTGCTCCGCATCAGTGGAAGTCTGTGGGGGATTGTGGACTGATCGCTCTAACCCACTGGACCACCGTGGCCCCCTAAGGGATTTCATATTGGCCTAGTTTCTTCATATTAGCCTAGTTTGTTCGTATTGGCCCAGGTAGAGTATGTCAGAGTATGACTGTTCTCCGTATTTGGCCAATAACATTGAAAGTCAGTTAATAATACACCAATGGGTCGCGGGTTTGAATCCCACTCAGTCCAAAAATTGGAAAATTTTCTGACTGGGTTTTCACTCGAACGACCTATGTGGGATGGTTGCCAGTAACTGAGTTACCAGCGGAAGGTCGTGGGTTTCCTCCGGGAACAGAGCCCGGTTTCCTTCCACAATAAAACTGGCAACGCCGCCATATAAGTGAAATAATCTTGAGCGCGACGTAAAATACCAAACAGTCAATCAGTTAATAATAATACAGTCAAACCTGTATCGCTCCCGATAGTGAATGAGTTAAACCAAGTTTGACTGTAGTTATTAACTGCCGATATGATATGTACAGATCAATGATTTAGATTATCTCCCCTTTTCAGGTGGCAGGCCGTGTGATAGATCGGCGATATGGTGTATATGGCCCTGATATCATAACTGGTGTACATTTAGACAGTGACATTTATAACCCTGTCTATGAACACAAGGAAGAGATCAGAGACCCTGACATACCACCCTCATCAACTCTCGTACTCAAGGTTCGTTTGAAAATAGCAAAAAGGGTCGTGGAACTCAACTTTTAAAACACTCATATAAAATAAAAACAGCTACTCAATTCTTCAGTATTTAATTAACAATTTTTATCTTACTTTGAAAATAAGTTTTGTGAGAATTACGGTAATGTCTGAGTTAATTCAAGTGCTGGAAAAAAGTAGAAGAGTGCAAATTCTCATCTTAATTCAAGAGAGAGCTTGTAAAACATTGAAGGATTAACTGCTCGTCAATCATCTCCCTGGACTGAGATGTGTTGAAAGTTTAAATCTCATTCAGAACCTTTTTGTTATTGAGGATTTGGCAACATGCATAGTCCTCTAATTAACTCAGGTATTACCGTATGTAACTTTATGTAAAACAGCTACTTAATTCCTCAGTATTTAATTAACAATTTTCATCTCACTTTGAAAATAAGTTTTTTGAGAATTATGTCACTTTCAGATTTCATATTGTATTTGTGTTATGCCTAGGCGGAGTCGTTAAAAAAAAATTATGATAATAAAAACTTTCTGACACTTGTCAATCAACCTATGCCATGACCTGACAGAAGGTCCGAGATTTTTTGCCCAATGCTACCTTATAAGAGATTAAATTTAACATCAAACATTTAATCATTAGACCATTTGCCAGTTTTGCATGCAACAATGAAATGACGTTGTGGCATCAATCTTACACCGGACAAGCCCAGCACACATGTTGACTTCAGCCAAATTCGGTCAAAATCCCATTAAGTCCACTATTTTTTAGAATTTCTAGATTCATTAGGATATAAACTGTCCGAATATAGCTCTTATATCTGTTGCAAAATACCGAAAATTTGATGTTAAAAACAGACGGATCCTTTGTCCGGTCTTCTACTTAGGGCAGTAATTGTGACGTCGTTAAATAACGTCACTTGCAAGTAATTGGCAAATCATCTATTCAACTAAAATCAACCTTTTTTGTCTACATTACAAGTGTATGTAGAACTTTATATATTGTTTCAAATCTGATGTTGGAAAGAAAGTCTTACTCGGTTGCCCTTTGTAGAATAGCTACCAGGTACTCTCTAAAATTCGGAGCTAACCTCATTAAGCCCGATAATGCCGTAGTATTAGTGAAATAATCTTGATTGGGACAAAACACATCAATCAATCATGCAATTATTCTATTGGTTAATTGTAGGTATACACCATTGATAAATTCAGTAGAAAGTTGACCTGTGTTGGTTTCGCAACACTAAACATCTTTGTGGAATCTGGAACAGAAAGACAACCAAGTGCGGACTCGGGTGTACAGGTATATTGATTTCAATACATTACTGGTACCCGTATTTCTTCTAAAGATTCAGCCACTTTTTTCCTCATAAGGATTCGACCATTAGAAAAGAAATATGCTAAATGTGGCCAGAAAAATGTGCCCATTAGAGGGGAATTTAAGTCAATATGACCCACCGTGCAGTGTGTGAAAATGGTTATCCTTAAACATAACTCCACGCCTCAATTTTTGTCTGACTCAATGGAAAATTTAGGCCATTAGAATGGCTGAATATTTAGAAGAAATATGGTAATTGTTTTTATTTTAATTTAAATAAGGCATTACCTTGACAATAAAACTTAGTTTTCTGAATACTCAAACGAAGATTTACTGTTGAAAAGAACTAAATGGGAACTATTTTGATTTTGTTTGACAGATTTCACTCAACGAAGGCGCCCACCAGTTGCGTTTGTATCTCTACGGTCCTGATGGAAAAGAAACCGTTACTGAGGGATGTCTACGAGATAATCAAATTCGATATATCCCTTGTGCCTCTGTCCTTGTGCGATTGGTTAAGCCTGGAAGGGATAAAAATGGGCGTCCACTTGAGGTAAGAAATAATATTAAAAAATGACAGAAATCGAGAAATAGAAGAACTTTAGTCTTCATTTCAAGTGACATGAGCTGTAAAATATAATGAAATATAATGAAAAATTTGTCGAAACAGAGGGGGCTCAGTTGGTCACTCCAGCAAAGAGTCTTATTTCTCTCTAAACAACCTGTTGATGCCGCCATATAAGCAAAATAATCTTGAGTGCGGCAGTAAACATCAATCAGGTAATCAATCCAAGGTACACATTTTGAGAAAAACACCAGAAAGTGAATTTCCTGATAGTTGTTTCAACTGCATTTTTGTTACTAACCAATTTTAAAATGGAAGTTATGCTTATTATAACATATCCTGCGCTGTTTCCAGAGCTCTAGAATAGAAGAATCTGATTGGATGAGACTTGGATTATGGCAGCCCCGCCCAGCGTACACAGACAAGGTGTACTATTCAGATAAATGTCGCCCCACCCAGGGGGAAGGGCACCTGTTCAGAGCCATTGAGAAAAGGAAGCCAGTGTCCCAGAGAGAAATCGTCTCTACACTTATACAGGCTAAAGAATCCTTCCTCAACAGTGATAATAACCTAGCTCAATATATACGGGTGAGTTTGTTCTTTTCAAATATATATTGGGGTGTGTGTGGGTGTGTGTGTGTGGGGGGGGGGGGGGGGGGTCTTTAGAGTGAAAGTCCAACACAGGCCTTCCCTGGATGGCTTCGAAGGTGAGTTTGTTCTTTTGATTTATATATTTATGGTCACTAAAACACACAGCACAGGGAAAATCTTCTTGTCTAAAATAACCATGGAGACGAGTTTCTAATTGTGTTAAAAAGAGGTATATCATTTAGACCTTTACACCCCATAAATTCTTGTAACAAACCAAACCTATGATATATATAGGGGGTGGGCCTCAGTCTGCAGAGTGGTAGCCACTCAGTCCAACACAGGCCTTCCATCGATGGGTTGCAGGATTAAAACAAATTACTCCATACATTTCATACACAGAAAACTGTCAAAGATTTAGCTTGAAACTTTTTAATTGATGTTATTAGCGCCTCGATATGATTAGAATTAACCTAGGTTTAAATGGCAGACTTTCAGAGTTGACCAATTTCTCTTACGCTAGTGCAGTGACTGGTGAGCTAGGCGTATGCTGATTGGCCGATCGCGACACACAGCTAAACTCTGCCATAAAGATGGCTCCCGAGTCAGTTGCACATTATCTGATAGCGATTGTTAACTTACTTACAGCACAGTTTGCGAGGAAAAATCGTAGAGATATGGCTTTGGTTTTGAGTTGTTTCATTTCCTTCTCCTTTAAATTGTTTGCTCTTTAAATTGTTTGCTGCCATTGCCCATTGTGTTTACATTATTTTTCTTTTTTTTACTTTGTTAGAACCAGTTAACAAGGACATCAGATGCTAAACCTTTGGATCAAGACATAAACTATATCTCCTCATATAGCCCTAGACATGGAATCAAGGTATAGTTTTAACTTTTACTACCGTATTTCTTCTAAAGATTCAGCCACTTTTTCCTCATAAGGATTCGACCATTAGAAAAGAAATGTGGCCAGACAAATTTGCCCAATAGAGGAAATTTAAGGCAATATGACCTGCTGGGTGCTAAGATGGTTATCTTTAAATGCATGTCTCTGTTTTAGTCTGAATCAATGGAAAATTTGGTCCATTAGAATGGCCGAATCTTTGAAGAAATATGGTATGCATAGATACTATGTATGCAGTGTAAGCTTCTAAAAATTTATGAATGAATAAAATTTTAGGCCATGCAATAATTCTTGCTGACCTCACAGTGGCACTGACAGGCGTTTCTGTCTTATCTTTTCTCTAAACCAGGTTTCCTTGATTATCTTGGGAGCCTTGGTTGCTCGGTCAGTTAGACTGATAGTCTGACACAGGCCTTCCATTGATGCGCCGCGGGTTTGAATCACACTCAGAATTAAGTAAAAATGGAAAAATTTCGGAATGGATTTTTTATGTATGTGGAAGAGTTGCCAGGTATTCGTTGAAGATCTGTGGTTTCTTATTCCATTAAACCTGCCATATAAGTGAAATGATCTTGAGTGCGGCGTAAAACATCAATCAGTCCAATGTGATCCAAGCAGATTTTATATTACATGCATTATTTATTTTCTTCAGCTTTCTTACATCTGAGATTCCCATAGATAGTACCTACAAACTGTACAAACACTTGCCTTTTGACCCTAGGAGAAAGAACAATCTGCATTTTACACAATAAAATCAAAAAATCTTGCCCTAACATCCTGTATAGTAATCTAGGCTAATGCCCTGTACTGGCTATCCGTTTGTACATACCGCGCATGCGCGAACCTTCCCTTCCGGTCTACCTCTTTCAACTCTGCAGAGAAGAGATCAACACTGCAAATTATACTAAGTATACTTTTCTTACTAATCCTTCTCTCTGAATCGTTTTTGGTAGGAAATTTTACTGTCCCTAGCGGTTAGATACCCTCCCCTAGATTACTAGAGGGTTTCTGACCAAAAAATGTCCTGTATTTTTTTGTTTTTGGAGAGTTTTCGGACTCAACCCATCTCAACCCACATATATGCTGTCGTGGGTCCAAAATTCGTCACCACGCGGTCGGGTTGTTGTGGCTCACCACCCTCCCATACAAACACTATTACATATTTTCATAGGCGATTTTTTAAAGCGGGGTGCGTCCCTGTTTAAATAAATTACGTTCCATTACTAAATTTTAAATCTTTTTCGTTGTTATTTTTAGATTAAAAATTTGTGATGGAAAATGGTGTCTAGTGCCTGTGGAGGCACTTACCCCACGAATACCTGCCAAGAATATCATCAGCAGCGAAGCCTCAGAGGAAGAGTAGCAGGTCCCGAAGTTCTTCCTGGTCCAGTAAGGAGGGCAATTCTTCGAAACCGAGGAGGTCCTCGAAGAGGGGGGGGGGGCGATCACGCGATCTCCCCAGACTCAGCGGACGAGGTCAGACTCAGCGGACGAGGTTAAACGGTCCAGGCAAGTCCTAAATCAATAACTATTATTTATTGTAATAAAAAGAAAAAAACGATATATAATATAACAGGAATGAGTAATTAATAACGAGTTAGTAAAAAAAAAAAAAAAAAATTTTTTTTCTGTGTTCTCTTGTTGATTATCTCTTCTGATTTGGCTGTCGTTGATGCTTTGTTGGGATTAGCTCTCAACATATGTTCTGTTCATTTTGCTTATCTTCGACAGTTTGTCTCAAGCCAGCGACCGAACGTCAGTTACACCTTCCCATACGAAGTCTGCGTGTCGGAACACCCGCCAGCCGGAACCCACGCAGAGGTCAGACGCAGAACGTTTGTGTGCCATGGAACAAACGTTAGAGGGCGTTAAATTCTCAATTGCCAAGCTCGAGTAAATAAACAACTCAGGCGCGGCAATCGAGGGGCCCAGATCTTCACGATCTAAACAGGCTTCTGCGACCACGACTGTGCACCCAAGCACACGAGTCGAGTTGCCTGACGTCCAGGGCGGGTTGATCAGGCAACGACCGGCAACCTTGTCCCTGGATCAGTCGAACCGCCAGGAGGCGCTCCCTGAGACCAGGAGATGGGCGGACCAGTTCTTAGAGGGCGACTACCAGACTAAAACTTGGTCAGGGAACTACCTCCAGCCGAACGTCCAGTATCCCGAACCGGAGCCCACTGGAGAGGAGTCTCCGACGGATTCGGCGGAAGATACGGATGATCAGGGTTTCTCAACTACTGAACAAGGCGGTTCGACCACGTCTGTACGCCCAGGTACACCAGTCGAGCTGCCGGACATCTGAAGTGGTTTGAGCCTTCGGCGTCATCCCAACTTCTCGATCTGTCGAACCGCCAGGAGGCTTAAACATACAGCGGCCTCGACCACGAATGTACGCCCATGTACACAAGTCGATCCGCCTAGCAACTAGAGTGGGCGAGTCCTGCGGGCGTTACCCCAAGTCTGGATCTGTTGAGCCACCAGGATGCTTAAACATTCGACAGCCTCGACTAGGGTTGTACGCCCAGTCCCACGACTCGACCCGCCTGACATCCGGAGTGGGTTGGTTACCGTACGGGCCTCACCCCAACTCTGGATCTGTCGAGCCGACGGGAAGCCTCAACATACAACGGCCTCGACCACGACTGTACGCCCATGCACACGAGTCGATCCGCCTGACAACCGGAGTGGCTTTGTGGGCCTACGGGCGTCACCCCAGCTCTGGTATTGTCGATCCACCTGGGGGCTTAGCATACGGCGGCCTCGACCCTGACTGTACGTCCAGGTACACGAGTCGGCCACCTGACAACTAAAGTGGGCTGATTGTAATACTGGCGTCATCCCAAGCTCTGGATTTGTCAGTCCACAGGGAAGCCTCAAATTACGGCGCCTTCGATTACGACACTACCCACGGGTTCATGAGTCGATCGGCCTGACAACTAGAGTGGGGGGAAAGGCTAACAGCCCTAACCCAGGTTCTGGGTTTGTCAAAACGCCAAGAGGTGTTCCAAGAGGCCTAAACCTACCATGTTTCGGCCATGGATGTACGCCCAGGTGCGAGTCGAACCGCCGGCGGTTATCATCCCAACTGTCAAACCAACAGGAGACGGACGATCAATATTTGACTTTCTCTGAACTCCTGGCCTATATCTACCAGCTGCTGCTCAATTTAGAGCGGGCCACTGGGGTGACCGGTCGACAGCGGGAAATCGCCCAAGCGTGGGAGTCTCCCCATCCGATAAGCTAGGCCCTGGACCCCGCCTGGTTGCCTTTGATTTTTTTTTTAAATGTCAGCCCGGGGCCTACTTACACAAATCATGCGGCGCGGGTTCGAATCTTACTCAGAACAAATACATTTCTGAGAGGACTCGTCACTCAGTCGCCGTATGGAAAGGGGTTACCAGGTTCTCACTGAAGGTTGGGGGCTTCCTCCAGACGATGAGCCCGGTTTTCCTCCCCAACTTATCCTTGCAAAACTGCAGTATAAGTGGAATAAGCCGAAATGTAGCGTAAAGCATTAACCATGCAACCCTTTCCCCTGAGGATCGGGGATTCCCTCCCCCACTAAACCCGACAAGTTGCCCGGTTAGTGAAATAACATGGATTGCGGCAAAAAATCAGCGATTAATACATTAATCAGATTTCCCCCCCCCCCCTTGGACCCGCAGGACGACCTGCAAGTTGTGTCATAGGACATGAGGGGGGGGGGGGGGGTGGGAGGTACGTAAACAGAAGACTATTAGCCGATCATGACGACTGGTAATATCTAGGAACCCCTGAGCCTGTTTTCATGCAAAAATTTTCCCTCGTCAACGAGCAACCTTGGCGAGGACTAATCTTGGATTCAGGCTCTTGGCAGTATTGTGAGCCCTCATCCATAATTTATGGGATCAGGCTTTAGGAGGTTTGGTCTTGGGGGGTCCCCTACGACCTCCACAGTATACTACATATGAGACTTGACACTAGTGCAGGGCGAGGTTGCACTCGTCGGGCACACGTGCGTTGGCACAGCCTTCGTCAAGATGGGTATGTGGAAGACTCCCAAGGTACTTGCCGGAGTTCGGGGTTTACTCCGGACGGTAAGCCCGGTCTTCCTCCCCCACTAAACCTGGCTACGCCATCGTATAAACGGAATAGCTTTTGCGTGCAGCGTAATTCTTCGATCAATCAATCGTCAGGTTGGACTGCTCACCCGGCCTGCTCGCAGATTTCAAGGCTGACCAATAAATGATATCACTACTGTGCGGTTGTAAATTAATAACAGCCCGTTCGTAGTTTAAAATGGTGCGCTGTTTGTTATTTTCTTGTGGCATTGCGTCATGACAGCTTACTATTAAAGGGGTATGAGCTGCCAAAATGTTGATATTTTGACGTCACAACAGAATGTTGAAATTATGCTATTTCTCTCAAGGCGTATAATTCAGAAGCTTTTTAATGCTTCTGGGCTCGAAAATGTACGATAAAGTATTGTTTGAACCAACTTCGGCTTAGAATGAATGAATGGTCGTCCCGGTTATTTAAATTTTGCTTACTTTCGAACACGTTTTCGGTTCGTACAGGCCACTTTAAATTATTACCCTGACAGTTTCCTCTCGCAGTTACCGTTGCAAAATGACAACTTTTACATTATGGCGGTTGCCGTATGCGGAGGAGTTGCCATGCCGAAGGTCGTGGGTTTCCTCCGGGCCCAGGTCCTTCCCCCACAATCTGGCTACGCCACCTTATAGGTTAAATAACTTCAGTGCGGCGCGAAGACCAATCATCAATCTAAGTACAAGACCGAGCTCCTAGTTCATTAGAATGTCATTATCTTCTAATCTTAGACGGACTTCTTGCCAACTGGTTTTCAAGTAAATTCCTTTTTTTCCAAAATGAGCAAAAGGAAAAAGTACCGTACCTGTTCTGACTACAGATCTTAGGTTCGAACATAAACCATACTAGAGATGTTTTTCTCCCGTCAATTGCTGGAATTTTATTTCGTAAACTTCCGTAGATATAATAATGCATTCTCCTTCGCTTCTGTATTTTCCAAGCCATTCAAAGTCTCGCGAGATTCGACAAGAATTCGCCCTTCTCCAAAATGGCTTCACTTACACAGCAGACGCTACAAATTTAAGGTTATTTATCGCATTATTATCATTGTTTGTAGCTGCCATCGATTTCATTTTTTCATACATTTATTTTTATAATATTTGATTTAGGTGTCGGGCATCTTTTGAGTCCCAAAGACACCATAATCACTCAGTTATGAGTGAATTTAACTCTGGCCGCAAGGCACACGAGTTGGATACAAGCCGAAAGGCACCAAATTCAAGCCGAGAGGCAAAGAAAGCTAGCCGAGAGGCACATGAAACTAGCCAAGAGGCAAACAATGTTGGCCGAGAGGTAATTTTAGTACAAGCGGGTGGAGAGAAGACTGATCAGCCTGACAGTGGTTCCCTCTCACATCCTAAAATTATAAATAAATCTATCGGTCCTAAAAATAGGCCAGAAAAAGAATATTATAGTGACACTTCAACAAGTACTAGCGGTACTTCTAGCGAATCGAGCAGTGATGACTCGGAAAAAGCCAGCCTATCAGGCAAAAGGTCTTCCAAACGACGATCCAAACGTCGTAGATCTAGGTCAATCTCTATGTCTGATAATAAGTCCGATAATTCTACTTATAGTACTAGTAGTAGTAGTAGCAATGACTCAGATTCGGACAGCTCCTTAAGGAGACCAAAAGAAAAGAAAAGAAAGAAATTCATTGATCATAAAAATAAACAGAGATCTGACCAAACATCGGTCCATGTACCATTTGACCCCGAATGGGGATTGACAAAGGGAGATAAACTCTCTCATACACTAAAAGTGCCCATTCGTAAATATTTCTCAAAATTTCAAAAGGATGTTATTCTAGAGGAAAGCATCCTCAACGAAAATCCTGTTCCCAAATCAAAATTCCTCAAAGTACAAAAATTAGACGAGGAATGGGAAGAAGTGTTGGAAGAAAAGAAATTATTCGGAAACAAACATGTTGATAAAAGTTTTAAGAGAGTACAGAAGAAAATATTGGACATAATGGGTCCACTTTACACATTATGGAGTAAATTAGACAGCATAAGGTCATCGGAAGACGATTCTGAGCTTGATTTAGCAGAATTCCTGTGTCTAACCGAAAAAATCGTATGCTTAGTGGGCCAGGCTAACTTGTCAGCGGTATACAGCCGACGTTTAGGCATAGTGTCTAAGCTTTTAAAAAATCAGAAAAAAGCCCAAAAAATGCTCAGTAAAAATGAAAAATCCTTAAGAAAATCTAAAGGTTCCCTTTTCGGTGAAAAATTCCGAAAAAAGTTGGAAAAACGTAAAAGAAATAAGAAGCAAACTTGTGATCTTTTCCAATTTCATAAAACTTCTTTCCAGGGGAAAACAGTCAGACCCTTTCGAGGGGGGCCCTCGAATAGTTCGAAATTTGGGGGCCAGCGATCAAGAGCCGTCTTCTCAAGAGGCTTTAGCGTCAGAAGAGGTGGTAGGCGCCCATACGCCAGCAACACCCAACAACATAATAACCAAAGGTACGTTAGATACGACAGAAATGCGTGGCTCACAAAACGACCTTCACTGGACAAACGACATGGAAAACAGCCCTCAATTAAATCTGATCCATCAGGAAATAGAAAGCTTAAATTTAGAAATGTTAAAGCCAGACAGTCACCTTCCTCTAGCGGGACGACTTCATTTTTTTCTGGGAAATTGGAAAAGGGTAACAAAAGACCAAAGAATATTAAACATGGTATCAGGTCTTCAACTAGATTTAATGAGTACGCCGGTTCAAGAAAAACCTCCCTTTACTCCTCGTATGGCAAAGGAAGAAATAAACTTAGTAAACATCGAAATATCCGAGTTGCTAAAAAAGGGCGCTATAACCGAAGTCTGTCCAGAAAGGGGTCAATTTCTGAGTCACATATTTCTAAGAAAGAAACGAAACGGCGGGTACCGCCCAATCTTCAACTTAAAATACCTCAATCAGCATGTTCCTTATCAGCATTTCAAAGTGGAAGGGATTCAAACACTATCACATATTCTCCAAAAAGACGATTGGATGATGAAATTGGACCTCAAAGACGCATATTTTTGCGTTCCAATACAAAAGAAAGACAGGAAATTCCTGAGGTTCCTTTGGGCAGAGAAACTTTTCGAGTTTCAATGTCTCCCATTCGGGTATGGCCAAGGGCCGCTAGTCTTCACCAAGCTGTTAAAACCAATAACAGCACTTTTACGGAGAATAGGAATGAGAATAATGATCTACCTGGACGATATATTAATGATGAATGCGAATCCACAACATTTAGAAATGGACAGGAACACGCTGATTTTTCTGTTAGAAAACTTAGGATTTGTAATAAATCAAACCAAGTCTATACTGACTCCAACCGCAGTAATAGAATATCTAGGATTGGTGATAGATACAACATGTATGACCCTCTCTCTTCCAGAGAACAAATTGAAGGACATAATCAACCAATGTCAAATAATAGTCTCCAACAAAACTGCAACAGTAAGGGAAATAGCGAAATTAATAGGGAAACTAACTTCAGCAATCCCAGCTGTTTTACCGGCTCCGCTCCACTACAGGCATTTACAAATGCAGAAAACAAAATCGCTGTTACAAAATCAGTCTTACGAGGGGCAGATAACTCTGTCGACCGAGAGCATAGAGGAATTACGTTGGTGGATATCACACCTGGAAAACTGGAATGGCAAATCTTTTGTAACACCGGGTCCAGATATGATACTAACCAGCGATGCCTCAAAAATGGGGTGGGGCGCAGTGTGGAACAATGTGAAGATAGGCGGGGCTTGGACCCCACAAGAGAGCGCGAATCACATAAATGCGCTGGAAATACTAGCAGCCTCTTTAGCGGTGAAGGCTTTTTGCAAGGAAGCAAAGGATATCCATGTACATATCGAAATAGACAATACGACAGCTGTGACGCTTATAAACAAAATGGGGAGCCCGCGATCAATATATTTAACGGGGCTAATTCAGGATCTGTGGGCTTTTTGCCTCCACAGGAATCTAATCCTAACTGCAGAACATCTGCCAGGTCGGTTAAATCAAACGGCGGATTATCTGTCGAGAAATCTAACCGACACCAGTGCATGGATGTTGAACAAACGAATATTTTTGGATATAGAAAAGCACTTGGGGCCGATAGAAATAGATCTGTTTGCAGACAGACTGAACAACCAAGTGACACAATATGTCAGTTGGAAACCGGATCCGGGGGCAATGAGCATGGATGCATTTCAAATGAACTGGAAAAATGCTCAAGGGTATGCTTATCCACCAATCTGTCTAATAGCGAGATGCTTAGCAAAGTTACGGAAAGAAAAAGCCGATTTAGTTATGGTGACACCAGTGTGGCAAGCCCAAATGTGGTACCCGACTTTATTATCAATGATCATAGCTACGCCAATCCTGCTCCCACCAATGGACAACATAATACTCTCACCCCTGGGTCTCAAACACCCTCTGGTCCTCAACGGGGCAATGCCACTAGCGGCATGGAAAATATCAGGCTGTCCAACCAAACAAAAGGCGTTTCTGAAGACGCTGCCAAACTTCTCAATAAAGGCTGGCGACCGGGCACACGGACTGCTTACAACAGCTCCTGGAATAAATGGGTTAGCTGGTGTCACGAAAAACAAATTGATCCACTTCAATCCACTGTGGCAAATCTAGTCGATTTTTTGACGATTACATATCAAGAAGGATACCAATATAGTACAATCAATGGGTTTAGGTCAGCCATTTCAATGATTCACCCAAAGATTGAGGGAATTAGGCTAGGACAGCATGATTTAGTTAGACGGCTTATGGCCGCCATATTTAATGAAAGACCCCCTCAACCTAAGTATACCGACACTTGGGATGTTCAAGTGGTCCTTGAAAAAATTTTAAGCCTTGGGTCTAATACTATCTTAAACTTAAATATGCTTACTCAGAAGCTCACTATGCTATTATCACTAACGAGCGCAGGACGCGCATCAGAACTAAAACAACTTAGTATTGCATATATGACTGATTTTGGCAACAAAATAGAATTTCAAATTAAGGCGCCAACTAAATGTCGTAAACTGGGCCAGCCACCTATCACAATTACGTACATGGAGTACATGGAAAACCCATGTCTCGATGTCGTTCGGTGTCTTAGGAAATATCTCGAAGTAACTAAATCCATCCGTGGCAATGAGACACAATTATTGATCGGTACCATAAAACCACACCATGCAGTGGTAACGAGCACAATTTCAAATTGGCTGAAGCGACTGATGAGCATGTCGGGAATAGACACTGCACAATTCACAGCCCATTCTGTACGAGGGGCCGCTACATCTAAGGTAAAACGACAAGGGCTCTCTGTGCAGGACATTATCAGTAGGGCTAATTGGACAAATGCCCTGACTTTTAACAGGTATTATAACAGGGAAGTTAAAGATAACTTTCAAAACAGCCTATTTGGCAGCACACAATGAAACAAAACTTTGAACATGCATTATTATATCTACGGAAGTTTACGAAATAAAATTAGAAATTTTATAAGTGCACGTAGTGCACGAAATGAAATTAAAATTTTATGAGTAAACTGAAGTAGATATAATAATCCCTCCCTGTCAGATTCTGCCCGACCCAGCTCATAAAATGTTTAATTTCTTTATTCTTACAGAGTGTAACCAGAGAGCCTCTTGGGTGGCGTGAATCCTGTTTATTGGGGAGAATCCCGGCTTTGTTCTTTTGTTCTCTTTTATTCGACTTTTCATTGTCTAATTAGAGTTGAGTTAATAAAACTTTCTTTAGGAAAGATTTGGATTTCACAGTAAATTTGTCTATGTCTTTGTTTCGCTCTTCCATTTTGGAGAAGGGCGAATTCTTGTCGAATCTCGCGAGACTTTGAATGGCTTGGAAAATACAGAAGCGAAGGAGAATGCATTATTATATCTACTTCAGTTTACTCATAAAATTTTAATTTCATTTCGTGCACTACGTGCACTTATAAAATTTCTAATTGTCCTCTTTCCGCCATCTTCATGATTTCCCATGCCGGGGAAAGAAAGGAGCTGTGATTGGCTAATCAGCAACGACTCCGCTGATAGGCCTGTTGGATAGTCGACTGTTACACCCTTTCGCCATTACGGGTCGACGGGATGTGAACGCAAGCCGACAGTACTTGTGTATATTACCGTAGTAAGAAATACACGAACAGTCGTTATTCCTAGTATGTACGGCCACTTGAGCCTGGGTGCTGACTTTGCTTGTCAAGACGCAGAAAGTCTGCAGATTTGAGCGCGGACCTTTGCGAAGACCATATGTCTTCCGTCGGTCTTCGAAGACCACCGGTCTTCGTAGCCGACACAGGAATGTTGCTTATTCCTTTCCGAGTGAAGTTTATTTCCAAGAAATAAATAAATCAGTAAAATAAAACAAATTTCTCTAATAGAGAATATATTTCCTGTGCAATCTTCGTTTTCCAAGCCCCTTGATAAACGATGATGTCCCTACACGATGTCCTCGGATTATGAGGGCTTATTTCTTGGAAGGCTGGGGTCCGTGACTCAGTATGTATAGCGTTAGACGCTCAATCCAAACAGCCTTCCGCCAATGGGTCACGGGTTCGAATCCCACTCAGCCCAAAAAAAAAAAAAAAAAAATTTTTTTTTTTGACTGGGTTTTCACTCGAACGACCTATGTGGGATGGTTGCCAGTTTCCAGCGGAGGGTCGTGATTTTCCTCGAGGCGCACAGCCCGTTTTCCTCCCACAATAAAACTGGCGACGCCGCAATATAAGTGAAATAATCTTGATCGCAGCGTAAAACACCAAACAACCTATCAATCTATCTGTCTTGGGAGTCACCGAGGACTTTCGCGGACTATTGTCTCCGCGACATGACTTTAGTACGGGGTGGGTTGTATTCACTCGGTCCGTTGGTAGCGGCCCACACAGCGTTCAGGGAAAGATCTAATTCATCCTGGCCCACTGGACACCTGAGGACGGATCCAGGAGAGTTCGAGGTGAGTAATACCGAGGTTACCATTCTTTACGCGGGAATCAAAAAAACTTGGTTAATGCTCTGTACGGCGTATTAGTCCCTCCTCCGGACTGTGGCATGCGAGGCAAGTGTTTGTACAGTTTGTAGGTACTATCTATGGGAATCTGAAGAATTGGAAGAATAATTCTCATATTCCTCCAAGATATACCTACCTGTACAAACAGTTAAACCCAGCCCATCCTCCCCTCACTATTACGCCTGCAAGCGTTGAAAGAGGTAGACCGGAAGGGAAGGTTCGCGCATGCGCGGTATGTACAAACGGATAGCCAGTACAGGGCATTAGCCTAGATTACTATACAGGATGTTAGGGCAAGATTTTTTGATTTTATTGTGTAAAATGCAGATTGTTTTTTCTCCTAGGGTCAAAAGGCAAGTGTTTGTACAGGTAGGTATATCTTGGAGGAATATGAGAATTATTCTTCCAATTCTTCAGATTTTGTGATGTAACTGCACATTGTCTTTCTAGACAAAGACCTGGAGCCTGTTTCACAAAACCTCGTAGATCTATGTATTTTTTGGCATAACTTTCATACTATAGCAGCATATCTCTACAGTATGGGTTGCTATGGCAGTTACGTTAAAAACTTACGCTACGCCACTTTGTGAAACAGGTTGCTGGAGTCTAACGACCTCACGTGATAATGATGAATTGAATTATGGGCTATAAAGTGGGTTTTTCCATGAATGTTCACCACTGATTCCCACTAAATACCTGAATGACATGATTAGGGAGCGTATCTTATCATCGTCTT